>OY293418.1:52093436-53293436 GCA_958502065.1 Chrysolina americana | reverse complement strand
TATCATTACGTCAGTAATTTACGATACTACTGCCCTTTGCTTGGCCACTAAACGAGAGCACCCGCGGTGATCCTGAATATTGTTATGCCGACCCGATTTGGGTGGGAGTAATGGAGTATTTTTCAATGACCCATTTTTTTGGTATATCAAGGTTGTGTTGATGGAAATCTATGACGCCAGCGTGGCCGTGACAAAAGTGAATGAAGAAAACGAAAATAATTGAAAACTGCTGGCATAAGTTATTCAAAATAGTCTTCCACTGTTTGAAAGGTCTATTCAGCTACTTTGAAACAGATCATCAAAAATTCCAAACACTAAAAACAGTTTCAGATTATACTTAGGCGTTCTTTAGGCTGATATTACATTATCGATAAAATTTTATTTTTTCAAGTCACTCATCGTTCATCCAACTAAAATAACATTTTCACCAAAACTGCTCAATTTTCCAAGCAATATTTCATGTCGATTTATGTATAGATTATTTTTGATAATAAATTGGCTGCAGCCATTCGAAAATACTCTTTTTCTTGGTACAAATACGCACAAGCAAAGAAAAAACTGTATTATCGCTTTTAGAAAAAAAACCTGTAGTTTCCTTCTGTTATACATTTTCATATATCGTTCAATTCATATCCGAGTGCCACCATTGGGATTACGGAAACTATAACAGATAAAAATATGGTTAAATTGGGGAAATTTCCGTTGAGAAACATTCAAAATTCCGGGTATATCGAAAATACCGAAATTTTGAAAAACCATTTTTATTTTTTTCTGGCATTATTTGATGAATGATATCAAAATAAATACCACATATACATTGCCATTTTATCCCCGCTATACGACGGTAATTTCAGATTCACCATCCGACGTTTCGTCTTTTGGCCACCATCATCAACTTTATTTTTTCTTATTGGTGTCATATTGAACTGTTACAAATTTAAATCAACACCTTTTTTATTTCACAAAAACTAGAATTAGGTCAAAAACACTTAAATGAGTCAATTCGTTGTTACGGTATTATCTATTACGTAGTCACGTCTGCTGTCACAATTTTAAAGTAAAATGGTTTTTTCAAACCAAGAAAAACGGGACATGACGAAAGTGATATAAATCAGACAGTAATAGTGAGAGAACTGCAGAACTGTATCTTGAACTACACCCAGAAAGAATACAACCAGCAAAAACATTATTCAAATAATTGGATAGAAACCTTACCAAGTATGGTAGTTTAAAAAAACCGAGGAATAAATATGGAAATCGATTAGATGAAAATACGAGAAAAAATATTCAAAATGCGGTAATAATCTTCTATCCTTTTATTAAAACATTTTTTTTTACTTTTCTGATTTTTAGATAAATATGAATCCGTCAGTTTCAACACATGACGTTGCTTCGATTACAGGTGCGCCACAAACAAGTTTAACAAGTGTGTGGAGGGAATTCAGAAGAAATGGTCTAAAATGCTACAAAATTTATTTTTGACAAAAATTATACCCAATGAGTAGGAATGATTTTCCCCAGTTGCTCTCAAATGTCATTTGGACGGATGAGAACACTTTCACTAATGGTGTGTTCGGAAGAAATTATGAGCACATCTGGAGTCGGAACAATCCCAGACAGTTGAAGCAGTTAGGCCACAGGTACGATTCAGTTTGAACGTAGTATGGGTTGGAATTTGTGGCAACCAAATCCTTGATCCGTATTTTTAATGGAACACTCAATTGAGAAACTTATCTGGAGTTTTTCCGAGTCGCTTCTGAGGATTATCTAGACATTTTACCTCTCGTAAATTTAAATCAATAATGGTTTCAACATGACGGTGCCCCTCCACAAAATACCAGAGCAGTATGTCAATACCGAAAAAAACGATTTCCAGATATGTGGATTGGAAATAATGGTCATGTGAAATGGCCAGCAAGGTCGCCTGATCCTACTTTACTTGACACTTTTTTGTGGGGCACATAAACAAAACAGGTTTATGACCTACAAGAATTCAATAATGTTAAGGATCTTAGGAGCAGCATAATTGAACAATGTCGGTCAATAAGGAGAAGCCATCTAGCAAGGGCTGTAGAAAATTTAGGACGGCGAGCCCGTCTATGTATTCAGGAAGAAGGCAGAAATTTTGAGCAGTTGCTTTGACTTTTCAGATTTTTCTTTGTCAGTGTTGTGTTATTTCGTTCGTTCATTTACAGTTAGAGACAGATATTTTCAATAAAGTTCATATCAAAAACTAGTTCAATCAGATATATCGTTTCTTGTCTAAAAGATAAAATATTCTACGTAATTATATAACAGCAGAAGTGATAGATATTAGGGTAACAACAAATCGATTAGTTTGACCAGTGTTATTTGATGGTATAGAAACCAACTAAGACGTTTTTTTAACGTTATGTAAAGTTGTGACATAACAAAGTATCACATATTATACATCTTTTGAATCAGAATAAAAAACTCTATCTCAATTTGTAATAAATAATGTGACGCCCATAAGAAATAACTAAGTTGATGATGGTGTCCAAGAGACGAAACGTCGGATGGTGAATCTGTCCGTCGTATAGCGGAGATAAAATGGCATTGTAAATGTGCTGTTTATTTTGATATCCATCATCAACTAACGCCAAAAAAAATAAATACAAGTTTTCAAAATTTTGTTTTTTTTTCGGATATCTCCGGATAGGTATACCCCAAATTTTGAAACTTTCTCAACAGCATATTGTTCGTCATATGGATGCGCAAATTTGCCCCAATTTAACCATCTTTGTATCTCTTATAGTTTCCGAAATCCCAATGGTGGCCCTCGAAAATGAATTACCTGGTATACTGGATGAATCAGAGAGGCGTTTTAAAAGTAATGGGTAGGTTCTTTTGTTTTGTTCTCGTGTTGTACAAAATTATGAAGAAAACGAAAAAATTCTCAAATTAGGGTACACTATCCTCTGTTTCCGATATTACTGGTAGTACTGGCAGCATAAGTAATTTCGTGTCACAGTGGCAGTACCTGGAAACTGCCAGCCAATTTTGGAACGATTCAGAAAGTAACACAGTGAAATGTAAGATATGCGAATGTTGTGTATTTGTTAAATATAATGATAATCTGCTATGGATTATTTTGATCTTGATCACATGTTCTTGAGATGTCGCCAGATTAATAATTATAATACTCCCTCATAAACACTCATAGAGAGTACCTGTGCGGGTAGAGGACGGCTATTATTATTTGCCGTAGCGCTCCGAGGCGACTGATAATTTTTTGGGGCTCATTCACTTTTCAACTGTAGGAAAACCTACAGCACCACCCGGGGTGGTCGCTGGAACTCCAAGCAATCACCAGACTCCGATGAAATTGAGAAAATTTTTCTCATACTCAAGATTCGAACCTGGCCAAGCGCTAGTATAAGTTTCAACGGCTGACATCTAACCGCTTCGCTACCGACCATCCATTTTTCTGTACATATCACTTAGCATAATGCAGATCTAAAATATCTATTTTTAAAATCAATTATTTCAAATATCTATTTTCAAAATCAAATTATTTCAATTATCTAGTTGAAAAAGTGAGGAAACTTTGTAAATTAGCAACTTTTGGTGTCAAATCTTTGTATACAACTTTTGAAACGTGCAGATAATCGAACTTTACTTGATGTATCACAGTTTGCCATCTCCTGTATACTGTAATAGTTATTATCCTAACAAGTACGGAAAGAGTACCATTCCCGAATGTGACTGCCGTTACCCGAACGACGCAAAGCGGATTTCGGGTAAGCAGTCGAGTGCGGGAGAGTACCGAGTACCTTTCCATATGAGTTAGGATTAATATTTTTTCTACCAGCGAATTGAAAAAATGTATGTAGCACTCTTAAACCGCACTAGTGCGGGAAAAATTTTCCCGCACGCTTAAGTCACTTCAAGTGAGTTATTCCCGCACTAGTGCGGGTAAAATTTTTCCCGCACGCGAAAGTTTGTTCAAGAGTGCTGCATAATTTGTTTTAATTCGCTTGTAGAAAAGATATTGATCCTGACCCATACGGTAAGGTACTCTCCCGCACTTGGCATTCGCATGCGGAAAAGGTACTCTTCCCGTACTTGTTAGGATAATAGCTATTGTCACGTAGGTCTCAAATCTCAGTTATACCGAAAATACTGATTCGTCTGAAGATTTCTTTGTTTTTGTTTCCACCAAAGAAAAACCACTTCGAAACTTCACAAAGTGCAAGATTTCCTATCGACCAGACTTTACATGGGCGACCCGCATGAGCCAATCAAAACAGTTGAGGGAGGATGGTGAAAGATTGACGAAAGAAGAACAATTTCACCTGGAAAACTTGCGTCTACGGACGGAAATGTTATAATTATTGGTAGATGAATGAATATGTAGTGCATAGACCATATTATGTTCCTAAGTTCAATAGTGTTCGATAATCACATAACGGATCACAAAGCAACAATCGCGAGGATTCCTGTTAAAAAAATCATTAAAAATGTTAATATAGAAAATGTCCATAAAAATTTCAACAATGAGAACCTAAAACAAAATATTCGAAATTTTGATTGGAGTTTTTATTACAGTATTGAAAATATTGAACATAAAACCGAGTACTTCATAGAAACAATCAATTACCTAATATAGGAATGAAGGCTTTCACGGCTGGCGTCAATGTTTTGGTTGGTTTCCGGGTTTTGCTGTGGTCTTCTTTGGTTTAAATCTCCAAACGTTTCGACTGCAACTGCGGCAGTCATCTTCAGTGGTGTGGTCGAAGTACTTTTCTAGACGTATCAACTGAAACTGAAGCTTTCGAGTTTGCCATGTTATTTATAGTGATGTTTTTTCGCGCACTTTCTGCAATTTCGCGCGCACTTTCCGCGCGATTCGGGTAACATGGCTTCGTTTTGGCCCCTTTCAATGCTGTGTGCCAGATCTTTGGTAAATATGTTCTCTCTTCTTTTCTGTTGAAGTTCTCTTGGTATTTGTGTATTTCTATGACTTCTAAATACATTTTAGTTGAATAATGATTCGACTTTGCTAGTCTCTCGGTATTTTCGAAAAGGATCTTGTGTTCTCCGTCAGACAATGTATGCTCGGCGAAGGTCTATATCGGACAAACGAAAAGGAGCATTGGTACCCGCCTAGTCGAGCACATGCGGAGTTGTCGTTTGGGACAAACCGAGAAATCCGCAGTCGCTGAGCATACATTGTCGAATCATTATTCAACAAGAATGTATTTAGAAGCCATAGAAATACACAAATACCAAGAGAACTTCAACAGAAAAGAAGAGAGAACATATTAACCAAAGATCTGGCACACAGCATTGAAAGGGGCCAAAACGAAGCCATGTTACCCGAATCGCGCGGAAAGTGCGCGCGAACCCGCTATTGCAGGAAGTGCGCGAAAAAGCATCACTATAAATAACATGGCAAACTCGAAAGCTTCAGTTTCAGTTGATACGTCTAGAAGAGTACTTCGACCACGCCACTGAAGATGACTGTCGCAGTTGCAGTCGAAACGTTTGGAGATTTAAACCAACGAAGACCACGGCAAAACCCGGAAACCAACCAAAACAATCAATTACCTAATTGAAAAAACAACTAAAATAAAACAGAAATCTGATGAAACGTAAACAATGAATAACGAAAGGAATAATAAAATATATACAAGAAAGGAACAGGTTATATTTTGAACATAAAAACGATCCTGAAAATGAAGGTAAAAAAGGAATCTACTTGAATTATAGGAAAGTAACAGGCAAACTCATGAAAACAGCAAAAACAAACTTTTTCGAGAACCAAATTAACAGAAACAAAAATAATCTTAAAATCTTATGGAATGTTTTGAAAGAATTGAGTAAGGTGGAAAAACCGGAAAACATCAAAGAAATACTCAACGATAATGGAGAACTATTGAAAGGAAGAGAAACCATTTTGGAGGCCTTTAATAATTATTGTTCAAAAGGCGGTGAAACATATGCGAAGAAAATCCTCACACCCAACACTCCGGCTCCGAAGATAAAGCGGCTACAAGAAACGGGAAGAAGCGGGAAAGAAACTAATGACATAATAAAATCACTTGAAATTAAAAAAGCACCAGAAATAGATGGCATTAGCACGGAAACAGTTACAGCAGTAGCTGATGAGTTAGGACCTCTCTTAGTTAGTCTCATCAACGATATATTCGAAAAAGGAAATCGCCCATCATATTTCAAAAGAACAGTAATAATACTGATACATAAAAAAGGGCCAAAGATTACAATTTCAAATTACAGACCGATCTCAATCATTACAACTTTTGCAAAATGTTTCGAAAAAGCCATAAAAATAAGACTATTCAACTATCTAACTAAATACAATATACTATCGAAATCTAAATTTACAACCTTTTAGATGAAAGTAAACCAACACTGTGTGTGTTTCTGGATTTAGCAAAGGCCTTCGACACAGTGGATCATACACACCTGTTAGAGAAAATCACTGGATCTTTTCCAGGATTACTTGAATGAAAGAGAACAAATAGTACGTATTGATAATCACCTAAGCACACCTAGAAATTTTGGATATGGTGTACCTCAAGGTACTGTACTTGGTCATTAGAGACAAATGGAACTATTATATGCTTTGCAGACGATTCATCCATTTTATATACCGCCGAAACATGGGATGATCTAAAGAAGATAACAGAAAAAGATCTTACAAAATATTTGACTGGTTTCAACATAAAAAACTTCAAACAATCAACTTCGAAAAGACTGATTTTGTTCCTTTCACTAGTTACAAAAATAAACTACCATCTTACCAAACGTTAGGTGTGAACCAGAATACTAAAATAATTCAAATAAATAATAAATATAATATCGAATATCTAGGAGTAACAACTGATTCACATATGCGATACAATATGCACATAAACGACGCCACAATAAAAAATTTAAGACCATTGCTATATAAACTGAAATTTCTGAAAAATATTCTGGATAGTAGTCACCTGAAAATGTTATATATCATGCACTGGTAGAATCACGCTTGAGATACGCCATAATGTCTTGGGGATCAGTGGCGAAGGTACACCTGGCAAAATTCGACGTTCTACAAAAAAGAATTCTCAAAATCATTTATAATGGTATATTCGAAGAAACAAGAGTATTTGACCTGCGACAAATGTACGTATACAATATGATTATCTACACCTATAAAAACAAACAAATTCTTCAGCAAATAGAACATACCTACAATACACGCATTAAATCAAGGCATATCATGAAAACAAATCTAGCCAGAAATAGGACACAGATCATATACTTACCTTAGCGTTAAAACGTACAATGCATTACCAGAAATGTACAAAATCTACATCCATCGAATAAATTCCTTCTAACAAATGAAAAATTTAATAAAAAGCTAGTTGCATGTGACTGATAGACATAAAATACATGCCTGGTCGAAAATTGATTGCTTCTGTCTATTTCTTCTGTAAATATATGTGTTTATTTGTATTTGTGTGTAAATATATATGTAAATTTTATGATTATTTCAATTCTTTTAAAAACGTTCTATTTCACCTATGATATATGTAATTATTCCTTTGGCAAACATTATGTACAACAAACGAGAATAATGACCCATTGCGCAACCTTTTTGGTCCTAAATGGGTTTTCCCCAGTTTAATTACAAATGACTTCCAAAGTATTGTTCAATTATTGCAAACTTTTTATGTGAATAATTTCATTATTTTTATTGATATGTGTTAATTATTAGCCAATCCAACCTGACCGGACTAACCTAACGTAGATACAATAATCCAAAATTGGGTAAATCTTCCAAATTGGGCACATCCACTTCACTCCCAGTAAAAAGTACTGTGTAAATATATTACTATGCTCAAGGATTGCATAATTGATGAAATGAAATTTTTGAAAAAATTAAATGCTACCATTTTGGGAAACATCCTTTACTCTTTCCACTAATGTTTTCCTTAATATAAAGGAAAAGTAATATTTCAATTAAGTGTTCTTCGATATGTTTCTCAGATCTTCTTGCCAAAGTTACTTGGATACCTCTGATATTTCCAAGCGAGCTTGACGACGATGCATGGCAGTCTGAGAAAATTTATGAGCCTTCTATCTTACCAAAAATTATCTTTTCACATAACCAGAACTTTATTTTTGATTCCAGATGGTAGAGTTGTCAAACCAAGACTGAGAAAGTCCTGTTGGTTTCATTGGCTCAAAAAAATATGGATATTGTCGACTGTAGATAGGATATTCTGGCCAATAGTGCTCTATCCTGTCTATTTAGCCATCGGGCCATGGTCAATAGGCTATATAATCGAAGACCATATTGGTGCCATATTTGCTTGGGGTATATTTGTAAATGGAGCATATTTGCCCGGAGCCTTTACTTATGTGTATGGATTCATACAGGTAATTTAATGATAGTCAAAACATAAAAGCTGTTCTATATCTTGAGTTCTCATTGATGAATAGAAATTTTTTCGAATTCAAGTTCTTATTGAGTTTATTCTTTCAGCTGTTCACGTTTCAAGTGCCAGTGACTTTGATAATGGCAACTGCAGTCAATTTCAGGTAGGGATATTCGTTTATTTTTCATAAAACAAAATCAAAATATGCGTGATTTTGATAAGTTGTCGACAAAGTATCAAAAACAAAATAAAAATAATATTTTGAATTATAGTGATGATATTTCCCATCAAAAAATGTTTTTCCCAGGTATGAATGGAAAAGCCAAGTTTTTATACAAAAATTACATCTATAAACCTTTATTAGATACAAGGGTATATAAAGTCAAATCTGCGATATGGGTATAGCATTTTGGAGAGTTTGTTGCGGTTATCATTTACAGACTGTCGTAGTTTTACAGAAGCATGAGAGAGAGACCATGCTTTATTGTCCAAATATATAAAATCTTGTTGACAAGCGAGAGCGTAAAATTAAAGTAAAATAAACTACACCAAAAGAATATAATGGAAGACACACCAACAACATTATAAAACAACGTAGAAGCTAGCACATGAATATGCCTCATCACAACATATTCAAAAACAGTTAAAATTCAGCCTCCAAAAATTATTGAGTCTTTAACTAGTGCTAACGATGGAATCGGGAGTAAAATGTTGCCAGTTTGGCGGGTGGCCTGAGTTGCAGAGCTAGTGTCAAAGGACCCCGCAAAATCCTTATGGAATTTGGGTCTCGGTGGATTTTTTTGAATTTTTGATATGATTTAGTCCATGTAATTCTTAACTAATGTTACCATTGCGCCAACCCCAAAAAATTAACAGTTTTGCTGCTAGGGGTCGTTAAAATCACCCCTTTCTCAGAATAGACTATTTATTTATCTTCACTTGTTTCATTGTAGATGATGATGCATATGATTATGCTCTTTTAAAAATTCTTAACCCCCCCTCTTCCCTCACCACTTATAATAAAACGGGAAAAATTATATCTGGACAACTTTGAAATGCATCGTCAGATGCTTGAATTAGGGAAATAGCACTTTTTCATGATTATCCCCCCCTCCCCAAGAGGGGTAACAAACAAAAAAAAATCGGTGGATTTTTCTGAATTTTCAATATGATGCAGTTCATGTCATTGTGAATAGAAATTAATCAGGTGATAAAAACAAAAAATTGATAGTTTTGGTGCTAGGGGGCGTTAAAAATTACCCCTTGCTCAGAATTGACTATTTATTTTCAAAGCCGAGAACAACACTTCCACCAGTTTCATTGTAGCTAATGTTTCATAAGATTGTGCTCTTTTATAAAAAAAAATTTTCATGCCCCCTTTTCCCCCACCTCCAATATGAAACGCAAAAAAATATATCTGGATTATTCTGAAATGCATCGTCGGATGTTTGAATAAGCTTGAATCAGGGAAATTGCACTTCTTCATGATTTTCCCTCCTCACCCGATGTCAAAAAAATTTTGCCGGATTTTTCTGAATTTGCAGTTCATGTTACTGTGAATAGGAATTAACTAGGTGAAAAAACCCAAACATGGGTAGTTTTGATGCTAGGGGGCGTTAAGGTCATATCTTGCTCAGAATAGACTATTTATTTGCCGCAATTTCCTCGCCTTACTTTGGAATGTTTAAAAAGGTTAACTCTAGGTGGATTTTCAACTTCTGGTATCTTTTTTAATTCATACCTATGGCCTATGGGCTGGCTCCATTCTATATTCAGGACAAGTTTCAGAGAGATGCTGGTGAAACTATTCAAGTAGATGAACATTTGAATAAGAATGAGTTTATTAGAATGCGCATTTACTCAAGATATACCAGGCTCTTCAAACATCAGCTTTGGATTGCTTTTAACCCCAACATGCAAGACGAAGAGGAGGTTGTGCCAATTTTAGGATATTACTGCACTTGCAAAACGGGGGCAAGAACTTTGGGCTCTTGTGCACATGTGGCAAGTGTGTTATGGTTCTTGGGCTTTGCACGCCATGAACCGAATATCAGATACCCATGGACGACGCTCTTGGATGTAGTAATGGATGCCGCCAACAGGCCTGCACAAATTGATCCAAATCAAGCACTACCCCAAATTCAAATTGTTGATGTTTGAACTTATACAAAGTCTTACAAGACTATGATAGTACTTAATATAGGCATCATACAATGGGCGGCAAGGCCTAAGTGTCACCGGGAGCAATAGCCTGACGGGCCTACATAGAGGATTTATTGAGTAGCCCTGACATCTGAGAATCAGTGGTCTCACAGTAGGTCTTGAGTTCTGAGTTTTTGAGACTCATTACCTCTCTATAAAATATTTTCTTCACTTCATACGAAAAAAAATAAATCGCGTCATTCACCCTCATTTATTCAAGTGGGGGAGGTATAAATGAACAAGTATGATTTCCCTTATTTGAGCTGAATAAAACATTATTTTTGACTACGCCTTTAAAAGTATAGTCGAAAATTATTTTTTAGTGTTTTAGAATAAATAGTCTATTCTGAGCAGGGTATGACTTTGAAGCCCTCAAGCATCAAAACTATCCATTTTTGGGGTTTATCACCTGGTTAATCCCTATTCACAATAACATGAACTGCATCATATAAAAAATTCAGAAATATTCTCTAATTTTTTTTGTTTTGTACCCCTCGGGGGAGGGGTTATTATCATGAAAAAGTGCTATTTCCCTAATTCAAGCTTATTCAAACATCCAACGATGCATATCAGAATATTCTAGATATATTTTTTTTGCGTTTCATATTAGGAGGTGGGGGGAAGAGGCGGGGGGAGGTGAATAATATTTTTATAAAAGAGCACAATCTTATGAAACATTAGCTACAATGAAACTGGTGGAAGTGTTGTTCTCAATCTTGAAAATAAATAGTCAATTCTGAGCAAGGGGTGATTTTAACGCCCCCTAGCACCAAAACTATCCATTTTTTTGGATTTATCACCTCATTAAATTCAAGTCACAATAACATAAAATGCATCATATAGAAAATTCAGAAAAATCCACCGAATTTTTTTTGTTTTGTACCCCTCGGGGGAGGGGGATAATCATGAAAAAGTGATATTTCCCTAGTTCAAGCACGTTCAAACATCTGACGATGCATTTCAAAGTAATCCAGATATCATTTTTTGTGTTTCATAATATGTGGTGGGGGGAAGAGGGAGGAGGGTGAAGATTTTATTTATAAAAGAGCATAATCATGTGCAACATTATCTACAATAAAACAGGTGAAGATGTCGTTCCAGATTTCGAAAATAAATAGTCTATTCTGAGAAAGGGGTGATTTTAACGACCTCTAGCGGCAAAACTGTTAATTTTTTGGGGTTGGCGCAATGGTAATATTGGTTGAGAATTACATGGACTACCAATCATATCAAAAATTCAAAAAAATCCACCGAGACCCAAATTCCATAAGGATTTTGCGGGGTCCTTTCTATAGATGTTTTTTAATTGAACATAAACAGTGCAAATGCTGTTGAAATACTTCGTGTTTTAAGTCAAAGTCAAAATATAATTTATTGTCGGAAGTTATAAAAAACTCATAGACAAAGCTTTTTGGTTTTGGATTAATATTAAAATTGAATTTATTAATTAATGATAAAAAGTATAATGGTGATACTCTCCACTACCTGCATATCATCCCAGATGAGGAAACACCACCACTATATGCGCTCCGGGGCGACTTGAAAATTTGATGGCGCATTTGCTATTTCAACTGCAGGAAAATCCCGAAAAAACCTACAGTACCACCATTTAGTCCTTAGCGAATGAGGGAATGAAACAAAACACAATACATGCTCATCCATATAGCATCAAGGACTTCTTCATCTCTGCCTCTCTCTGCAACTCCAGCCCATGATCTCCAGTTTATTAACAGATGAAGAGTAACATTAAAGCAGAAAAAATGTTTATCAAATTGTGGATGATATATAAACAATCAATAGCAAAAGAACAAAAAAAGTTTTAACCCTGATTTTCAGATAATATCTGTTTACGTATTTTCTGAAACGATATAGTGATGTGATACTTTTGATATTTATTGGAAGGTGGTTAAACATCTTACATCTATTATAAAATATCGAGTTTTTGATGAGTGTACTTTTAGAAATTGGAAGTTCATTACTCTGTCTGGTAGTATGATCAGGTGAACTGCCAATAGTGAACTTTGATTTATGTTTGTGTATCAAGTATGAAAATTGCAATAACTGTAAGAATTTTATGTTTGAGAAAGAGAGGTCGGCATGAATCCCGATATCTCACTTTTCATAAATATCGCAGAGCTCGTTTTTTAAAATTAGGACAGTCTGTAAACGATGACTACAGCAAACTCCCCAAAATGCAATACCATATTGTAGATTTCAATAAGAGAATGATATACTGGTTTAGAAACTGAAAATCCTAATTCATTCGAGACAACTCTCAATGCGTAGCATCCCGAAGAGAGTTTTTTACATAATATTTCAACATACTCTTCAAATTTCAACGAATTATAAGATATTTCAAGAAATTTTGCTTTGCACATATATTTTATTCCGCGTTTTTGCGGTTAAAAAATCAAGCCTATAGGATTATTATTACCAACCATTCAGAATGGGATCCCATATCTCAAGTGTGATATTACTAAAGCATAGTAAACAACCTTAGAGGAAGAAAGGTCAAGTTCATTGGTAACTCTTACCGCTTAAAATCCTTAAGAGAGTTTATCAAATTTTAATCCACAATCTATTAGAATCCCTAGAATTCGTTTATTTTTAGCATTTCCTTTAATACATCATCGCCCATGACCAACTCATCTAGATTAGATTAGTTTGGGGCTTCTGTTCTATAAGCATCTACACCGCGACCTTTGCAGATCTATTGTGTGTGCCCTCAAAATCGTTTGAGTTCTTTGTCTAGCCCTGTCTTCATCACGAGACTCCATAGGCTAGTTTTTAGAACTCCCATATATTTGGGATCTTCTGGTTTTTCTTCTCCCAGCATCAGAAACCTCAGCCTTGACAAGCCCTCGCAGTGGCATAGTATGTGTGCTGATGTTTCCTCTTCTTCCTGGCAGATCCTGCATAGCATTTCTCCTGCCAGACTAATTATGCTCATATGTTTATTGAGCCTACTATGCCCTGTGAGGAGTCCAACTATTATTCTAGTAGTGCTCCTTCTCTGGCTTAGTAGATATTCTGTGAATGTTAGCAGCGGTTTTTAATAAATTATTTGGCCTGTCTCATTCCAGGTGAATCATTCCACCATTCTTGAGATTTCTGCTGAATCCATGATTTGGTGCAGGTTTTCAGTAAAGCTTTTAGTATACCGCAAAACGGTTCTGAGCCATTCAGGACCTGGCTTGCTCCTTCTCGAGCTAGTGAATCAGCCTCTTCATTGCCTCTGTAACCTGTGTGTGCTGGTACCCAAGCTAGTGTCAGTCTATTCTGACTGAGCAGCTCTGCAGTCCCAAACTAGTTTTGAGGTAATTTGCATAGAGTTGACTGCTTTTATTGCCGCTTGGCTGTCTGAGTGAATGGCAATGGTTTTTCCTGAGAACTTTTGCCTTATTAACTCCTGCGCGCAATGACGTATTGCAACGATTTCCGCTTGGAATATCGTCGCATATTTGCCTAAGCTCACTGAGATTCGTATCTTCGGCTTTCAATGACATTGATGTTAGTTTTTGAGCTAACTGATATGAGTCGCACCATTTTTTCACCTCTGCGATGTTTATTTAAAGTGGGACGGAATTCAACCTAGCTATCTTACTTGAACGTACAATTCTAACAGTTACTACAATTTTTACACTAGAAACTGTTTGTTTTGCACACAAACAAAGGTCACTTCTCTTCTGGTCATAATACCAGGCAGAATACTGATTTGAAAGTTACATGTCTTAGAAGTACACTTATTAAAAATTCCACAATTAATAATGGTTGTAATGTATGTAATGTATGTTTTTTCTTTCGCCTACTATACAGTGTGACCCATTTAAGATGGAAGCACCCTTATAAAACTTACATTTTTCAACCGATTGGAATGATTTTTTTTTGTTAGGTAGATATTCAAAAAGTCTATTAGGACACCAAATATCATGAATAAATCTCAATTTCCAGGGCCAACTAATCTTATTTTTCAAGGTCAAAAATCTAAAAAAATTACTAGCGATTTTTTTAGAAAAAATCTGACTACACCACTGGATTCGCGACATTTTCAAATGATTTGCATGTAAATTACGTTGGAATGCGTCAATCAATAAAAAAGTTATAAAGGAATGAAATTTGAAAAATATGCCGTTTAATCAATCCACCAATTCGAATTCATGAATTTTATGAAAATTCTGAATACACCACTGGATTCAGGATGTCTTGAAATATCACTGGGAACAGTTTCATCGAAATCTGTTCATTAATAAAAAAGTTATAAGGGAATGAAATTTGAAAAATATGTTGTAAAATGAAATTTTAACAACGTTCTTACTACACCACTGTTGATTATTGAAAAAATTATTGAGGTGATTATTGCAATGTCGTACAATTATAACATCTGAAAATCATGATGGTAAAAATAGTCTATAGGTATTTCTCGAAGTGGAGTGGATACATAAACAAGTACAATCAGGAGAGAACTCCTGGTTAATCTTCATGAAAACAATTTCAACAATATAAGACAAGTCTAATATACTCCCAATAGAAATTATAATGGATAATAATTATTATCATTCCAATAGGTAACATCAGCTGTGATTTTTTCCTTTTGTTGAATAGCAAAAAATGAGAGTTGCAATTTTAACTGCCTGTTATTCAGAATGCATTAATGAAATAAACAAGTTAGCTGTGACTTACAGTTTCTCATCTATTTATTTGCGCATGAATTGTCATTTTGTTACGCACCATTAGTGAACTGAATAATTTGTGTTCCAAAATAAAAACAGATAATGGCTCAATTGTCAATTCAAGAAAAAATCAAAATTATACGTCTTTCCGGTGATGATTACCGGAGTGAAAGAGAAGTAACTAGAATATTCAATGAAAGACACCCAAATCGTCCAGCCATAAATAACAGCACGGTACATAAAATAAACCAAGTTTTCAATCGGACTGGAGCAGTAACCTCATATATTTTAAAGAACAATATACGAAGAAGGAATTGTGAAGAATTGGCTGAATCAAAATTACCCTAATCGTTGGATAGGAAGGGGGAGTACATTAATTGGATGGCCACCTAGATCGCCTGACACCTTACTTCACTCGATTTTTTCCTTTGGGGTTATGTTACACAAAAGGTTTACAAATCACGACCAAGGAATCGAGTGGAACTGTGCACCAGAATTCAGCAAGCTTGCGATGCAATTACTCCACAACAATTGAGGAATACTTTAAAAAATATTCGTAAGCGATATGATAAATGCATTGAATTGGATGGAAGTTTGGTGGAGGCCACCAGAATATGAATTGCACTCATTTATTTTTCAATTCGGTATCTTCTTGGTTTCTATTTTTACATTGATTGTGAATAAAAGATTGTTTTCCGCTAGTTTGTAGCAATTAGAAAAATGAACTTACAGTTATTTTTTTGTAGATTCATTTGAAATTATTGACACTAAAGTTTGTTGTGATCAACTGATTGATTGATATGGTTTGACATACATATGAAAGGAAATTGATTCTCCCATAAACGTTTCATGAATTTTATTTGAATAATATTTTGTTGAATATTGCCCCTAATCCAGTGGTGTAGTAAGAACGTTGCTAAAATTCCATTGAACAACATATTTTTCAAATTTTATTCCTTTATAACTTTTTTATTACCAAACAGATTTCGATGAAACTGTGATCAGTAATATTTCAAGACATCCTGAATCCAGTAGAGTATACAGAATTTTCATAAAATTCCTGAACATGAATTGGTGGATTGATTAAACGGTATATTTTTCAAATTTCATTCCTTTATAACTTTTTTATTGATTGACGCATTCCAACGTAATTTACATGCAAATCATTTGAAAATGTCGCGAATCCAGTGGTGTAGTCAGATTTTGTCTAAAAAAATCGCTATTAATTTTTTTAGATTTTTGACCTTGAAATATAAGATTAGTTGGCCCTGGAAATTAAGATTTATTCATGATATTTGGTGTCCTAATAGACTTTTTGAATATCTACCTAACAAAAAAAAAATTATTCCAATCGGTTGAAAAATGTAAGTTTTATAAGGGTGCTTCCATCTTAAATGGGTCACACTGTATATGAAAATGAATCATCAAACGTTGAAACATGAGCAAAAGTAATGTTTATCGACCCTTAGGCTTTAAATCATACTAACACGATTTTGTAGTTTTTCACTATCTTGACACTTTTGACTGTACTTTGACGTTTTACATAAATTTTCATTAAACGTCAGTGTTAACCAAAGTCTGAATTCAAATTTCTTATTAAATTATGTCTGCATTTATAAACTTGAAGATTTTCCTGACTTTTTTTCTAGCTCTTAGCTATTAGCTGCACGGGCGATGAGCGAAGATAGAGCAGATTTTAGTCGCTGGCTGATAAAGCTCATTTTCTGCCCTTGTGATCCAATTTACTATAATCACCTTCCAAAAAATATAAAGGTGTAAAGTGTTTGTTGTCCAAGAGTTTTAATATTATAGTTTTTGACTAACACTCCTTTCTGAATTATGTGCATACTTTTCAAATCACTCCAGGTAACTCTGGCTGGAGTGGCAGAGATAAAGAGGTCCTTGCTGTAATGATTGATGTGTGTGTGCGTATTTTTAACATTATTGTTGCATCTCCTCATTTACCAAGGATTCTATGGAGATACTTTGGGTTTTTACACGTTTTTCCTATAGATGAAATAGCAAATATGACATGTTCATTGAAGTTTTCATAACTTCTGCCAATGGAGTTTCTTTCGACTTTGTCTTGAAAGTATAATACATCTCTGAAACGACACCTGGCTTTCCATGTCACCCCAAGTTTAAAGGACATGGCACAATAGATATAGGCATTAGAATTTTCCATTCATGATTCAATATATGATGACTGACAACTAATTAAAATTAACTGTGGCCCAAATGGCCTATTTGTCACGTAAGACATATAAATGTCAAAACACCAATCTCTATTTTTTACTGTCTGTACCAACGAAGCATAACCAACTAATAGACATGAGACTTGTTGCAGATCTGCATACTTTTTTTATTTTTAGGTTTAAAGCTTTGAAAGCAAAGACTGAGAAGAAGCTGTCTTGGAAAAGGAAAGCGTGTCTTCACTTACCATTTACCATAATATTTTTAATGCAAGTTACTATGGCCTATCTGTTTTGGTTAGCCTATGGTACCATGGCATTCGTTTTAGGACCCTTAAGAACATGGTCTCTGATCCTAGCTGCAGTACTGTATTACCAATCTTTTCATCTGCCCAAAACGTGCTTGAGGTTTGTAAATATGTATTTTCGAAAATATTTTTTGTATCTTTTGTGTTTTTGACCAAGGAATTTGATACCATATGTATTCATATGACATGAAGGCAGACGATAAATGAAATGGCAAAAGAACTAAAGATGTGTTAATTGTGATATTTATTTTTTCAGAAGAGCCTCTGATATTTGGGACGTAACATCAGATGCAAGTATTAACGAGTCAGATTCATCTCCATTAGAAAAAGCTAACTGATCCCACTCCCGAGTAAAGTTTCTCTGACTGATATAGTATTTATTTTTCCTACTCTCCCCATGTGATGTGTAAGCTAAAGATTTATTTTTTATTTGTAATATAAACTTATTGAATGTCTTAATTCGTGCTTATTACAGAGAGTGAAATACCCGCAAAATTACCGATGTAATCCGTTGAAAAATCCATCCAAATAGAACTTGCCGAAGGTGGATATATTCATGTAATTTGTACAAGGAATCATCTTCGGTTGGCCGGGCGGTCCAAGTGTCGACCACTTAAATTTCAGCTAACATTGGATGTTGGTTCAAGACCCGAGAAATGAGATGTGTGTTGCCAATCCTGAGTGGATACGCTTTTGAAACTGAAACATCCTGTCTAACGGCGCTCCATAGATAGCCTAGTCGGCAGAATTGAGAAATCCCTCTCGAACCGGTGGATATCAGGGTAATATTCAGGAGAGGCTGTCCTAAAAAGGGGTACTATGCCCCCTATTGTGAAATCTTGTGGTAGAAAGTTTCATTACAGATAGGAAAGGAACGTATGCCCAAGGATACGCTGATGATATCGTTTTACTGGTTAAAGGGTATGGGCGTCGGTGTGAATCACAGAAGTAATGCATGAGGAAAAAGATCAAGTACAACCCCTAAAAAAACACGATTGTTTCTTTCATCAGAAAAAGACACCTAGAGACCAACAGACCTCTTCGAATGTTTGGTGAAAGTCCGGAGAGTCTAAGTACCTGTGGTTAAACCTAGACTCCAAGCTCACTTGGAACAAACATCTGGAAAAGTGCTAACCAGGGTAAGGACATCACTAATGATGGCCAGGCGTTTCTTGGACCTCAGACAATCCCTTTGGCTATACACAGCGATAGTGAGACTTGGAACCAGCCCTGCTTTGTGGTGACCAAAGGTAGAAAAAGTGATAACCATATGAGGATAGCTAGTTTACAAAGACTGGCCATGCTCGGAGTCAGCACATCAACGAATACCATGTCCGTCATACAAGATGGGGAATCACATCAATGCAATATAATAATAATGATATTTATTTCTCTGGTTAAAAAGTAGAACGTAGGAGCAAAAGCAATTACAAGTGTGCAATGTTGTCAAGAAAGCCTATTTGGTATACAGATGGCTCTAAGAGAAGCAATGGGATAGGCATTGGAATACACAGGGAGAGACTGAAGCTGGACATCAGTCCGAGACTATATTCGACCCCACAGAAAATCCTCATTAGAGAGTTCCGTAAGTTTGTCAGAAGATCCGGAGTACTCACAAGATATACCTGAACAGCGGGAAGCAGAAATTTTATTGACAGAACTACGTGCATCACGGCTGAAAGCCAGTCCCGCCGAACAGTATGAAAATAACTTTGGTTTTCATAATTTTGAATGCACATTCTCAATAAGACTAAAACTCTTGGCTGATAAAACTTAATTCTTTTGAAACGAAACCAAAAATGATAAATATCAACCAACTATTTCGGATAGGACAAATAAAACATCGTTACTCAACGACCGGCAGATATATTCTGTCCTTTCCTTTACAAATAATTTAAATAATCTCATGGGTTGTATAATCCTGATTCCGGTAAAAGGTGGCAACTGGGAAGATCAATTCAGGCTATGATCTGGTGTATCTAGACACAGAGGCGTAACATAATACAAGAACAAAGAAAATTTACTCAACACTCCGGACAGCTTAATGGGGTACAGAGGCACATTTTTTTGAAACCCTGAAAATCTGCAGCATCACACCATTTGAAGAGCTTGAGTCAACTTGATTGTAACTAATGGTCCTATCTGTCGATCTATGATTTCTGACTTTTCCCACAGCAGAAAAGTGAATATGCCACCAAAAAGAAGAGTTTTAGAGTTATTAGAACTCTGGTTATTTTATAATTGGTGACTAGTTTGGCCGTTTGTTTGGCAGAGGTGTTGATTATCACAAGTATATGTTCAGTTCTCAACTCATGAATAAGTAAGTTCAGCACCGACAGGTTTTCAGAAATATCAGGAAACGCGAGTTGCAATTTAAAGAAGTGGCTGAACGTTTTTGCTGTCCATTCCCGCATATGCTGTAACATTGAAACATGGATTCTTCTGTCAAAAGAAGTCTGAAGACTGTCCCACAGTTTATAGCTAAAAGAATTCTTTTAGCTATAAACTATGACTGTACGAAACGAAGCAGCCAAGAATATTACTGGAGTTTTTCTCCCAAAATTCTAATCAGTCTTTTGTCATTATAAAAATCTGGAGGGCCTCAAACACTCTAGGAAATCTGTTGAAGAAAAAAATTACTGTTCAGACAATTGAAGCTTCAAGAAAAGTTTTCCCAGTACAAAGAATAACTGGAAAATATGTTTCTCCACGATCATCACAGAATTTGCTAATTCTGAAATGAAATTTAATTACAGAATTCTGGAATTCTCTCTCTTGAGATTGAAGAAATATTCTGCAACACCTCTGCCCCCGTGCAATTCAAATGTAGTTACATTCTCTTTCTTGTAATAGAATAATATTCTCACACTGGTTAGCAATAATATCATTAGCCCTGACGCAGTTGATTGTCACCGTAGTGGCAAATTTCAGTAGTGTCAAAATTATTGCTGTCACGTTTTCATTCGAAAATATAAAAAGTATCATGAACTTATCCAGTGATTCATAATCAGTGTGAAAATACACCACCTGAAATTACAAAGAGTACAAATAATATACTGGAAAGTTAAGTTTACTACTAAAACACCCGAATAGAGACTCGTAGATTTCGTGAAGAGAATGGCGTTAATACAATATTTATCAAACATATTTTAATGAGAGGCCAGATGGCTCAGATGGTATTACAGCATTGGCATAGCAGACGAGAGGTTATGGGTTCTAGTCACCGACAGGCAATTTTTTTTAGTTTATTCTTAATGCATCTTTGCGGTAAAATTTGTTCTGGTTAGTCCAGGATTAGTCCTTTCTGATAAAAAGTGTTTTTAAGTAATAGTTATTATTTCGTGTGGAAATTATCTTGTGTTCGATTCCATTTTTCCATTTTCCATATTTTGAAGTTTTTGATCGTGGAGAAAGTATAGTCTGCTACTCGGTTAGAATGAAAATTCGTGATGCTCGTGGTTCCTCCCGCTCGCCTTCGGCTCGCGCTCGGAACTTTCTACTCGCATCCAATTTTCATTCTAACCTTGTTACAGAATATACTATTCATGATTGGTATATAAAGTTGCAAAATAAATGTTCTTTGCAGTGCACAATATATCACAAACATGAAAATTGAAGTAAATAATGTTGGTGTCAAAACAAAACAATCCGTGTACGCGAACACAATGTTCTTTTGAGCACAAATTACAGTTGACCCATACATACGATCGATAAACAAAAATATGTCGAAATACAGGATTAATGTAGGCATGGAATGACAGGTCTCACCTGTCTGCTGTAGGGTTATAATTTCTGTTGAAAATTCCAATTGGATGAGGGTCGGATTGGTCATAGTGAGTTCATGTTTGTGGTAGTGGGTGCTATTAGTATACCTTTCCAAAACCCCATTTGAGAAAAAGTCAAATAAAATTTATTTAAAAAAAAAACAATATAATAAAACCTGTTAATAGTCTCTTGGCACTTGTGGCAAACACATATTATAATAAGAAGTTTTATTCCAAAAATCTGCAGTTTTCCATCCACACCAACCTTTATTCTGAATAACGTGGAGATCTTCGCCTCCTGTGTAATGAGGATCTAGTATAAGAAATCGTAAGTTTCCAGTTTGTTGGTTATAATCCACGCCTAAAATTGTGTGAGCAAGAACACCACCCCCTAGAAAAAAACAATAAATATAATTATAATTGCTCATATGCTACTAATGTTGTAATAAAAAAGGAAAAGATTCTTGAAGCTTGTAGCCCTCCGTTCAAAAACAAATACTTTTTGTAATGTGTATAGAAAGCAATCAGAAAGCTCGCAGGATTTCTCAACAGTTATAAATAAATAGCCGTCACAGTAATAGACAGGAAAGTGTTTCCTTGCAAATGCTTGTCACTGAATTTTCTATTGTATAGGATTATGATTGGAAATCCACAATTATAAACAAAATGCATAAATACGTTCAATTGAAGACCAATTGGACTTCAACTGAAACATAATACACTGCTTTCTACTTTAATATTTTTTCAATATACATATTTTGCTCCAAACAAATTAATCTACCATAAGCATAATAAGTAACACAATCTAGATGAGTAATACCCGAATATCACTGAACGTAACATCTTTTCATAATATTATCCCACAAGTCATGACGTTGTTGCCATGTCGCAATGTTTTAAGGATATTCATGGCAACGAAAACCCAAAAGTACCGTCTTGAATGAAATATATAACAATACGGAGGCAATTGAAACGTTCATTACAGCTTATTGGGTGCATGTAAAAAAAATTGTATTTCCATCGCCGAACAGATATTCTTTGTTGTCGATATAGTCGTGTCAGTACGGGAACGCTGCATTTGATATTTGACAGAAAAACAACAAAGCATTTGTGTTTGTTTTGGTATCTGACTTATAGAAGTGGTTTTTGGTAAGTAAAGGGCAAACTTTTGAGTTCAGCTGTGTTCAACTATCGTTGGTTTTTATTATTAAAGAATGAGTTTGAAATTGTTTGACCTTGGGTATACCGGCTTCAGTAGCAATAGTAAAATTAGCAGTCGCCATTAACTGTAACGCCTTTTGGTATTGAGTTTTCCCAGTGTCCTTAAGAACCGCTCTATAAGTAGGGTCTTTATCTACATGGTCTCTTGCGACGACAAGCGCCCGTGGTAGACATAGACCATCGGCATTATTGATGGTGGTAATGCCTTGTCTTTTTCGACACTCTTCTTCGAATGTGTTATATTGACAACTTCTTTTACTCCTTCCGGTTGGTAATTTGACAGATGTCACACCTAGAATGTATCGGTGTTCAGACCGCTGGAATTGGATTGATAAATCGGGGAGATTTTATCGAAATCATCATCTACCGTAATTTCAGCTGAAGATTTGAATTGCATCCAACCTTGGCCCCTGAAAAAATCTGAGGAACAAAAGGTGAATCCTACGTGGTCAGTAGTTTCCAAACCCTCGGTGCATTGTGAAATGTTGAACTTTTTATTTATTTTTTGTTCAAAATAAAAAATCGTCGCGACAATCGCTGGAGGCAATCGCTGGCGAAACGCGCCGACGGCAATGGTGACAATATTTTTCCCGCAAATTTTTTTTTGCATTTCTTGGACCCTTCAGTGTCTCGAAAAATTTTGGGATCGAACGAGATTTCGAAAATTGACTTTGACCTTGAATTTGACTTCTTTTTCATCAAATCTTTTTATTTATTTTTGGTTCAAAATAAAATATTGTAAAAATATTTTTTCCGCCAATTATTTTCTTTTTTTTTCGCCAATTATTTTCATTTTTTTTCCTCCAATTTTTGTAATATTTTTTGTATTAAAAGAGAAATTGTCGCAGACGACAATCGCCCACGACAATCGCTGACGACCTTCGCCGACATTTGCCGAACGATATTTACGGACATTTGCCAAAGACTTATAAAGCCCAAATTTATTGAAAACATCGGCCGTAGACAATCGCCGACAAAAATTGCCGGCGATAATGGCTGGCGACAATCGCTGGCGACAATCGCTGGCGACATTCGCCGGCGAAAATCACTGGCAACAATCGAAATTTTGGGATCGAACAGGATTTTGAATATTGACCTTGGTCCATTTTTTGTTTGAAATAAAGAATAGTAAAAAAATTTTTTTCCCTTCGAATATTTTTTTTCATTAATTTCAATTGTTTGAAAAAAATATGTGAAAATATTATTGACTTTGACCTCGAATTTGACCGTTTTTTTCATGTAACCTCTATTTATTTTTGGTTCAAAATAAAAAATTGTGAAAATATTTTTCCCTGCCAAAATGTATTTTCCATTTTTTCTCTCCAATTTTTTTAATTTTTTTTTATAGTCTTATAAGAGGAATTTTCGCAGACGACAATCTCCGACGACAATTACCCACGACAATCGCTGACGACCTTCGCCGACATTTGCCGAACGATATTTACGGACATTTGCCAAAGACTTATAAAGCCCAAATTTATTGAAAACATCGGCCGTAGACAATCGCCGACAAAAATTGCCGGCGATAATGGCTGGCGACATTCGCCGGCGAAAATCGCTGGCAACAATCGAAATTTTTGGATCGAACAGGATTTTGAATATTGACCTTGGTCCATTTTTTGTTTGAAATAAAGAATAGTAAAAATATTTTTTTCCCTTCGAATATTTTTTTTCATTAATTTCAATTGTTTGAAAAAAATATGTGAAAATATTATTGAATTTGACCTCGAATTTGACCGTTTTTTTCATGTAACCTCTATTTATTTTTGGTTCAAAATAAAAAATTGTGAAAATATTTTTCCCTGCCAAAATGTATTTTCCATTTTTTTTCTCCAATTTTTTTAATTTTTTTTATAGTCTTATAAGAGGAATTTTCGCAGACGACAATCTTCGACGACAATTACCCACGACAATCGCTGACGACCTTCGCCGACATTTGCCGAACGATATTTGCGGACATTTGCCAAAGACTCATAAACACGAAATTTGTCGAAAACATCTTCCGCCGACAATCGCCAGCGACAATCGAAATTTTGGGAAAGATTGAGATTTTTTATAATTTACCTCGACTTTGACCTTCAATCGAACTTGTCAAGTCAAGGAAGTTGTGAAAATACTTTCCCGCCAAAATTACTTTTTTCCGCCAATTTTTTTTATCATTTTCAATTGTTTGAAACTAAAATTTGTGAAAATTTTATTCATGTCAATATTTTTTTTTTAACATTCCAGTGACTCGAAATTTTTTTGGATAGAACGAGATTTTGAAAATTGACCTTGATATGACCTTGGCTTGACCTTGACTGCTCTTTCTTCCCATCAAAACATTTTATTTATTTTTGTTTGAAATAAGAAATCGTTGCGACAATCGATGGCGATAACCGCCGGCGACATTTGCGGTAACTGTGAAAATATTTTTCCGTAATTTTTTTTTTCGGTTTTTGGACCTTTCAGTAATTTGGAAAACTGAGATGGAACGAGATTTCGAAAATTGCAATTTTTTTTTCATTTCTTCGGGCCTTTCAGTAACTCGAAAAATTTTGGGATCGAACAATATTTTGAAAATTCACTTTGACCTTGAATTTGACCATTTTTTTTTCAAACCTTTTTATTTATTTTTGGTTCAAAATAAAAAATTGTAAAAATATTTTTCCCCGCCAAAATTTATTTTCCATATTTCACCTCCAATTTTTTTTATTTTTTTCATACTATTGAAAGAGAACTTGTCGCAGACGACAATCTCCAACGACAATTGCCCACGACAATCGCTGACGAACTTCTCCGACATTTGCCGAACGATATTTGCGGACATTTGCCAAAGACTTATTTATAAAAACGAAATTTGACGAAAACATCGGCCGGCGACAATCGCCGTCGAAAATCGCTGGCAACAATCGAAATTTTGGGTTTGAACGGGATATTTAAAATTGACCTTGGTCTATTTTTTGTTTGAAGTAAAGAATTGTGAAAATAATTTTCCCGACAAAATGAAATCAAAATATATCTTTTCAAAGGGGCCGAAGTGGTCATGATGGTAGAGCGCTAGTCTATCAATCAGAGGGACGAGGGTTCGATTCCCTGCATGGTCACTGGTCTCGTGCTAGGAATCGCACGTTAAAAGGTAAGACCTCGTTAATCCTTAGCTCGCACAAGTTTCGACTTCTGAGGGCTGTCGTTCGTAGGGGAGTGACAGCTGGTTAACGGAAAAAACAGTTTTGAAACAATTTTTTTATTTTTTATTTTTTTTTAAGGTATGGTACCAGTGTCGTAACTATCGAGAAAGGAACATCGAATTGGTAAAGAATAAAATGAAAGAATTATGAAAAAAACTGTCAATTTAAGCATTGGCAGTTCTCAGAATCTTGTGGAGATCTTTAATCATAGTTTCAGGTCTCTATTCTATTTTGGGTTTTCATTATTTCCATTTTATTGAACCTCAATATTTCTGTAAACAATGCAACGATACTGTCGGTGAGGAAAACGGCTATTGTTATCTTCGTCTATAAAACTCCTATCTCAGAAGTTGTCCCTTACAAAGTTCAAGGCGTGAGTGGCAAGGAGTTACTCATCTAGGTTGTGTTATTTGATCGAAGAATAAAACAAAAAAAAACGCGAAAATTGTGCTTTTTCAAGACGGCAGTGAATATTAATAATAATAATTAATTATCATAAACGGCAAATATTCATATTAAATAAATACTTAAATAATAATTTATTTTTTTCGACTACAAAAATTTAATACTTACCAATCATAACAGGTGATCCATGATTCTGAAAATGATTCACAAGCTCCGGTCCTTTGGATGACATTTCTGCTCCGGAACTAACAAACAATATCTTATTTTCAACCCCAAACAATGTGTTCAGTACAAAGTTCACTTCTGTCGAACCTATCCAGAGTCTAGACCCAACAAAACTAGCAGGCTTGTCTTTGATGTCCACTAAACATTTCTGTATTTCCAAAAAAGTGGGCACCTCCTTCTCCACATACCCTTGTAATTTGAACCAAGAAGCTAATGTCTGTAGAGATCTATAGGCACATCCCCAACCATCGTCGTCCATCTTGTTCTGGCAGTAGTGGTAGTACTCATAATACCCTTTTACTAGAGCTATTATTCCACCTTGAAAAACAATCTTACTTTATGACTAGGTAAATCTTGCGTATATGTCTGGAGAAGAAAAATAAGTATCATTCTGAAAATGTTAGAAATTTCTTTCAACGGTATTGTTGAATAAATGCTGAAGTTTGTTTATAAACTGAAGTCATGATGCTTACCAACCTACTTAACAGAAGAAATAACTCATCTTTAAGAAATACGTACATAATCACAACACCAGATCACATGTTTCAAATGATTTCTATATCAATACTGCTAATGCTGCTACAAACACAGTGTTCGATGTTTACAGCTTTACAACTCATTACCAAGACAATTAAAAGAATGCTCATCACTGAGAGAATTCAAAGGCCAATGTATAAAATATATAAGTAAAAGGTTTATACATCCATCATTGTCACGCCTCTTCTTCTTGTAATGTTTCGATTTTATACTGCTGAATCAATTTTGTTTTGTAATATATGTGTAATATATATATATATATATATTTCATATACAGGGTGTTCCAAATTAAGTCGTCACCATTGCCAACATAACATAATTACATTCTCAACAACAAATCTCATTTGACTTTTTTTCATAAAGGTGAAAATAAGACAGTTTTATCAAGAGGAAACATTTATAATAAACGGATTTGATACACCTCACTTTTCAGAAATCCCCATAAATAAAAATCTTGAGGTGTCACGTCTGTTGAACGAGGGGGCCACTTAACAGGACCATTTGTAGCAATCCATCTGTTTCCAAAACAGCCTCACACTGACATTATGTGCTGGTGCTCCATCCTGCTGAAAATAGATCATCTGACGAGCCTCCAGATCAAGATCATCAAAAAACTCTTCCAACACTCTTGTTAATAAATTAATGTAATGGGGTCCGTTCAAAGAACCATGGTTGAAAAATGGACCGATAATTCTGCCTCTATATAGACCACACCAAAACATTAATACTAAATCGTCTTTGCGGATTGTGAGGATGGACTAGATATGGATTATGTCTACTCCAATAATGAAAATTCTTTCTATTATACATCCCACGATTTGAAAAATTAGCCTCATCGCTCCATATAATATTTCTATAGAAGTTTGGATCTTGTCTGCATTTATTCATAAACCACCGACAAAACCCCAATCGTCTCTCAGGATGACCAGGTTCTAGTGTTTGCACTGGTCTTAACTTATAAGGAGAAATCTTATGTCTCTTCAGAATTCGTTGAATACCAGTCAGTGGAACAGCTATTTCTCAAGATAAATATTTGATGGAATAATTTGGATATACCTTAAAGTAGGATAAAACGTCAATTTCTGTATCTTCAGATATTACAAAACGTTTTTTAGTTCTCCTCTTCTCGAAAACTTTTTCATTGTTCCTGAATCGACGATGAAGCACAGCAAAAAAAAAGGCCAATTAGGTACTTCACGATCGGGGAACGAATTGCTGTAGTGTTGGAGTGCTCTTACGCTATTCTGGCAAACCAAGTAGGATTCTATTCTAACATATCACATTTTACTTGATGGGAAAACGGCATTTCGAAAAATATTCGAACAGTAGTTGACAGTTACAATAATTTATGACATTGTCATGATATACTTGAGAATATTTGACAAATAGTATTTCAACAAAGTTCCAAGGTAACTTGATTGCTCATAATAATTATGTTTTATCGAATCAAACACATTTTTTCCAACCATATTCATATGACCCTCCAGTATTTTCTGTTCTGTACAAAAACGGCTTCAAAGTTATCATTACAGCAGGCATATTTTGATTCACAAAATAAATGCGGCCAGCGGAATGACTTTAAGATGGAAATTATCGTTTTGTACATTAATACCAAATAGCTCAGTGGTGTCAATTGAGTGGTGCGACATGATGATCACGAGTTCACATCCCAGCGCAATTTTTTTACTGTCTTATTTTGCTATTAGTAACAAAATATTGTCATTCGTATAAGTATCAAAATTGGGTGTTTGGACAATCATGAGGTTTTATTCGACAAAATAAAGAAATTTTTTGTACTGGTGAAAGAAATAAAATATTTCCAAATAAGTCGCTCATTTTCCACTCTACGAAGAAAGGTGATATGAGCTTTGTTGTTGAGAATGTTATTACGAAATGCATGAAAAAATATAGGGTGTTCCTTTGAAAGAAATATCATTTTATGAAATATTCTGAAAACGCGACTGTCAATTTTTTTGTTTCTTTTCGGCATCGAGAAGGCCATTAAAAATGCTACTAGTTTGCCCATTTGAACGAATTCGTAGCATCAATAATAACGGAGTTGGCAATGGTGCCGACTTAATTTGCCTGTATATACTAATTTTTATAAAGGAGAGCAGATGCTAATAATATTTGACTTTGCAATCCTATATTAAGTTCCTTTCATTATAATTATTATATTTTCGTGAAGACACAGTTTTTACATCCTACTACAAAAAAATCGATTAAGTAATACGAATAAAAATCAACAACGGTACGTAGTCGCGTGATACTGGATGCAGAGCGTGTCGTGGGGCAGCCGAGACCATAATGCATTTACTGTCAGCCTGTCCAGCTCATGTAGACTCAGTCATAATGTGGCGCTACAAGTGTTGTACCTTTGACACTCGTAAGGTATGGACATGATACCGTTGTTGTCCTATGCTCCGGGGGACATTGAGTCTGTGGTGGAGAATGAGCAGTGCCCAATCTATGGGAACTACTCATTCCCCACCCTCAGGCAAATACAAGCTAATAAGCCTGATGTAGTCCTCCTCGACCATCAAAGTAGAACGATTATCGTCATATAGTTTTCGGCTCCTGGCAAAACGAACATCGTCCGAAAAAAAGGAGGAAAAACGCACAAAATATCGAAATTCTCTGAACTCTGCAGGCTTCACCCAAACCATTTAGTTGAAATGGTGGTTCTGATATTTTGGTACTTGGTGGAATGATGGACATGGTGCTTTCGAATCTGATATAATTTATATGACACAACCGGAATCATATTTTTCTGAAAATGATGACAGAAGGGTCTGCAAACTTCAAAATGCGATTTATGGTTTGAAGCAGGCGAATAGATCCTGGAACATCAAACTTGACAGCGTTTTGAAAGAAATGGGTCTGAAACGTTCGAAAAATGATCCAGCAATTCATTTCGATACCGAAAATGGGAAATTGATATTTGTAGTAATATATGTCGATGATCTACTTATATTTTCGAATGCCGAAGCAGAAAAGGAATTGAGGAAGTCGAAACTGAAAATGACATTCAAAATGAAAGGTTTGAATGAAGATCATTTTTGTCTTGGAATCAGAATCACGAGAGATCGAAAAAATGGTAAAATATGGTTAGATCAGGAGCGTTACATAGAAGAAATTTTAAATAAATTCAATATGGAAAAATGTAATCCAGTTGTCACGCCTTTTGATCCAAATCAGAGACTTGGCAAGATTATGTGTCCGAAAACAGCGGAAGAAAAGGAAAAAATGGAAAACATTCCATATCAAGAAGCAATATGGTTGCGTAATTTTTTCAAGGAAATTCATTCAGAACATACACTTGCAGCAACAAAAATACTTTGTGACAACCGAAGTGCCATAGCCTTAGGAGAAACTGATGCTTATCATCCAAGAAGTAAACACATCGATGTCAGACACCATTTTGTCCGAAGTAAGGTAGAAGAGAAAGATCCAATTGATGCCTATCAGCACTGATGAAATGGTAGCTGATAATTTGACAAGGCTTTATTTGGTCAAAAGCACAAGTTTTGGGTAAAATTCCGTTAACTAATAGCCACAAGCTATCAACATAATTTTTTTTGAACTTACCTAGTTTGGCCTCCTGAACAAAAAATCCAAATGAAAGTTTTGGCGGTCTCAACTAATTTCGGAAATATGGGCCTATTTTTGAGTGATGAATGGCATTTTTAGGATACATTTTTACCGCGGTAAAACACTCAAAATCCTTCCTTTTTTAAACTAACACAATGTACACACCTTAAATCACCCGTTTTACAATATTTTTTCATTAAAAACGGCAATGTTTATCCAAAAATTCAAAACCTTCTTTAAAAAACATCACGTTTATGTAAAATGTTCAGTGAATTTATTCATGCCAAGTTGGTAACTTTGAACTTTGCATATTTGCACAGCCAACTTTCCTATGCATTTAATTTCAACATGAAAAGGAAAATATTCACTCACTTTTTTTCCAGAAACCAACTTTACATGAATAAAATTCACTAACCATTTTGCCTAGATTTGTAGGTTATGTGATCATAAAAGAAGGATGAGTTTTATCCTAAAAAGTAGCGTTTTCAATAAAGAGTGTGAATCAGATCAATTAGGGTGAGTACATTGTGTAAATTTAAATAAGGAAGAATTTTAAGTGTTTTTCCGCGGTAGAAATGTGTACTAATAATGCCATTCATCACTCAAAATAGGCCCATATCTCCGAAATTTGTTGAGACCGCCAAAAATTTCATTTGGATTTTTTGTTCAGGATGCCAAACTACGTAAGTTCAAAAAAAAATATGTTGATAGCTCGTGGCTATTAGTTAACGGAATTTTACCAAATTTTGTACTGAAGCAATGGGACTTAGAATTGCTATGACTCTGCTATGTTTATATGAATTGAATAAAAAAATCAGTTTCAACTGTTCAGTCGAGAATATCTTCTAGCAATATTTACTTGAATAAACTATCATCCAAGAATTATGGATTTTAAGAGCTTCTTATGTCTCAAACCAATCATGTATTGCACTTATTCGAAAAATTTATATAAATGGCATTTTTCATAAGAACTCGTGTAAGAGAGAGACCGAGAATAGGTTTTTGGTAAGATCTCACCAGTACATCGTTAAAATCATTATTTCGAAAAAGAACGATACATTGGTTTTAAGGACCTTAAAAACTCCTATATAAAAAAAATCATAGCTGTATTTTAAAAAATCCTTAGACTAACCTTCGGATGGAAAATATGACAACACGATCTTGTAGATCAGAAAAAGTAGCAATGAGAATGTGTAATTTGTTTTGTTGCATCTATTAGAGTCATAAAAAAATGAAATCGTGAATATTAGGTTTTTTCCAAAAATTTTCAGAAGTATTCGGAATTTTTCAAAACGGCGTTTCAATAAGTACCAAAATACGCAACTTTGCATCTATTCAACCGATCTCATATCTTTTTTACTTTCCGAAATCACAATGATGAGGTTCGAACTGGGAACACCCTGTACATATGAATAGTTTCGAAACTCGACACCAAAGAGATTACCAGTTATGCAGTTATGTTGAACTCCCAATAACCATTTTATATCCATTACTGTATTCCTTACGGCACAAGACATTTTATACAAATGGAATTTATGTATAATTGTTTTTCATTTAAAGAACGATACATCTGAAGGAATATCTGATACCACCATTGTAAAACTTGATAATTTTAACAATAACTGCCGACTGACATATAACCAGCTTCTGTGTCGTATTTTAATCTCATTAAATATTAACACTAACTCACCATTGTCTGTTGGTCTAATTCCTTCATGAGGATTTATTAAAGGTCCATTGATAGAACTGTCACTGTCGAAACAGTACTTGTTTGCTCTTCGGAATGTTGGCGACACAAAATCTAACAGCAACTGACTATGGAGAAGGTGGCGATAAGCCTCTGGAATTGAACAGATTCACTCAAACTAAATGTGATATATATACTGTACATTTCAGATTCATTTGACTCAGAATAGCTGAGAATAGAATTTTATTTCACATAGAGTAAGAAACTGACTAGAACATACATATGTTATTATGTTAAATATAAATTTCACAAAAAAGTATTTCCTACCAAAGCAAGTAATCCTGACAGAGAATTAAACGTCAATTATTTCTTTATACTGTTCAAAGTATCGTTATAGTAAAAAGCATTTCAAATGATATAATGATATTAATTTTATTCATAACATCAAAAATATAAAATGTATATAAAGTTAGCAAGGCCACTTGCCGGTAAATCGATGAAACCAATTCCAGTAATTATCACTGTGGTAACCAACAATTGTCGAGTAATTGTCGAAGTCTATTTGAGGTAAAAAAAAAAATGGGAAAAATATTTTCTTTACATCTTATAAATTTTTTATTGGAATTATTGATATTCGGGGAAATTTTGAGTAAGTGGCAACACCGCATGCCTATAAAGATAATTTGAGCTTTTTGCATTACACTATTGTCAAATATGAATTGATTAGGCATTCTTCTTGAAACAAATGAAAAATTTATTGTGAAAAATAGGAAAACTCAGTGTTCAATGAAAAATCTCATCAAACTTGGTGCTTAGATAATATCGAGAGACCGAAAATAATTGAATTTTACCTATTACAGGTAGTTTTTCTGCTTCCGGAAATTTCAACGTTCGCACGACAAATCTGATTTAGTTATTCGACAATTGATGAGTTAGTTTTCAGGAGCTGAAAAAATAATCCAACCAAATTGTGTATGTATATAACTGAGAAAAGGGGATTTCTTCATTATTTAGCGTTTTGAAGTACTTATCCGGCTTTTCAAGAATAAAAATTTTCACGACAAATATGTTTTCGTCGAAATAATTGAATTTTACCAATTAGGTACAGGTAGTTTTTCTGCTTCCGGAAATTTCAACTTTCCACGACAAATTTGATTTAGTTATTCGACAATTGATGAGTTAGTTTTCAGGAGCAGAAAAAATAATCCAACCAAATTATGAGTGTGTACTACTAAGAAAACGGAATTTCTCAATTAAGTAATTTTCCGGTTTTTTAAGAATGAAAATTTCCACGACAAATATGTTTTTGTCGTTCGACAATTGTTCCTCAAATTTCCGCCCAAAAAAATTAAATTTAATCATCATACAGTGCGTAGGTAATATCGAGAGACTGGAAATAATTGAATTTTACCAATAACAGGTAGTTTTACCGCTTCAGAAAATTTCAAAGTTCCACGACAAATTTGATTTAGTTATTCGACAATTGATGAGCAGAAAAAATAATCCAATCAAATTATGTGTGTGTAATACTAAGAAAAGGGAATTTCTCCATTATTTAGCGTTTTAAAGAAATTTTACGGCTTTTCAAGAATGAAAATTTCGACGACAAATATGTTTTCGTCGTTCGACAATTGTTCCATAAATTTCCGTCCAAAAAAATTATATTTAATCATCATACAGTGATTTGGTTATATTGAGACACTGGAAATAATTGAATTTTAACAAAATACAGATAGTTTTTCTGCTTCCGGAAATTTCAACGTTCCACGACAAATGAGATTTCATCATTCGACAATTGATGAATTAGTTTTAAGGAGCTGAAAAATTAATCCAACCAAATTATGTGTGTGTTATACTAAGAAAAGGAAATTTCTCTATTATGTAGCGTTTGAAAGTTTTTTCCGGCTTTTAATATCTCCTTTTTCCACCTTTTTTGTTTAGTTTTTCAGTTATAAAAAAGTAGGAGTTTTCTCGGTCAATATGTTATAATTATTCGCCAATCGTTCAGTGAATTTGGGAGCCTGCAAAAAAAATAATCAAGTTTGATGAGTTTTTTTATTGAACACTGAGTTTTCCTATTTTTCATTTGTTTCAAAAAGAATGCATAATCCATACATATTTGACAATAGTTCAATGAACAAAGCTCAAATTAGCCTTATAGGTATGCGGTGTTGCAATTACTCAAAATTTCCCCGTATATCAAGAATTCCAATAAAAAATACATATATAAGCTGTTAAGAAAAGATTTTTCGCATTTTTTTTACTTCAAATAGACTTCGACAATTACTCGATAATTGCTGGTTACCACAGTGATAAAATTTGATGTTCATTTGTCAAGTTATATCAGTGGCAGTGCTAACTTAATATAAAGTTAGCACAGCCACCCCATATAAAAAAAAACTATAAGCGCGACAATTTTTTTTCGTTCACGACAAATTCTTGACAATTATTCGATAATTACTGGAATTGGTTTCACCGATTTTACAGCAAGTGGCCTTGCTAACTTTATATACATCAATATAAATAATATTCTCAATCATAATAATTACAATGTATAAATAACATATTACAGTTATTTTAAAAACCGTTAAGAAAAAAATGCCAGATAGTACTCACTCAAAGATTCCTCTGACTCTGATTTCGGATACAAAATGGTGAGGAAGTGTCCACATTCTCTTGGGAAAAAATGGTAGGTTTGGATAGCCAAACTCCTGCTCTTTTTATTGATTTGAGAAGACACTTTTGCTTCGAATAATTGAATGAATCTTTTCACACTCTTTAGTAACATGTGATACAAATCATTCAGTTTCGTTTGGGCATGAACCATTGTTAAAGCATCTACCTGAATTGTCATGTTCAGAACTGTCTGTTGATCTATAACAATATATTTCTTTATTTTCACTTGAGAATGAATACTCTAATCTCTTAATATTGGTAGTTAATTATGGTTAGGCACAGCTCAAACTTTGCCAAGGCCCAACAATTCAGATTACTTACTTTTATCCAAAATGTATAGAGGTGCATGTTGAAGTTCAGTTACAGGTTCCAAAATGTCTATATCAAATGTTCTAGTCTTAGAAACCTGAATCTTTTTCCTTTTATTTGATTCTTCATTGAAAGTATCTTTGAAAACGTCACCGATTTCAATATCACCATCAATTCCAATTATGCTATTGTCAGTTTCTGCATCCAGTAGAAAGACATTTGACTTCGAAAAACCAAAGGCAATTGCCCCCGTTGACAATGATTTTTGTATACTTTGAAAAGTGTCTTCGATAGCTACTTCAGTTAGCTCAGATTTCAGAGGAATATTGCCTGCGAAATATATCAAAACCATGTCAAATATAATCTTGAAGTTATCATAACTACAATCCTTAAAAAATTTGATATTGAAATTCCTGAGCCATTACCATATATCCTAATAGTCACAAACAAGTTGTGGATGTCATGTTCGTTAATGGTGTCATAATCAACTTTTAAGAGTTTTCCCTTCTCTTCAATACTGAGGTCCATGATATTAGTTCCAATTTCTTTTGAAAGCACAACTGGACTTTCAGTTTCAAAAACATATTTCTTGAGAGTATTCTCGTTTGGTATGTCAGCACTAGCATGAAATATTCCATATAATTTCAGTTCTGCTGGAAATGATTCTTCTAATTTAGGTCCATTTTCAACGTCTAATACCAGAGATATAATATAAATAATATTTTCATGGGATATTCCAAATAATTTTCCATAACACTGTTCTCTGGTTTTACCTAGTCTCTGAAAAATGTAATATAGTATTGTTCAACTTTGTGTCATTGAGAAACCTCTACCTCACATATCTTTTCCGAGACTTTTATTAAAGGAGCCATTTCTCATTATTTTCACAGATCAATATTTGTGAATTTTTTTATAATAAATTAAATTGAGAACATATGTTTTCAAAACATTTTACTGTTGTCGTTTAAAATTATCAGTTGGCGAAACTGATAATTGATGGATGGTATTTCTTCTTCGCTGTCATATTTGAGATCTGAGTAATGTGAAGTTAGCTGCGAAATTTCGAACAACGCCGGTCGACCAGTGGCGTTGACGAGTAATTTTCAGTAAGCTTGGAGATCGTTGGGATCTTCCAGGGCTCCTATTCTTGACCATTCGCAATACGAACGAGTGCTCGTATCGTTTCATTCTGAGTTACTGATAGCGTTGAAACGACATGAAGAGAAAATCAAACTGTGACGATACACGTACACATTACTATTGCGAACGGTCAAGAATAGCAGCCCTGCCCCTGGACTCCGATGATTAGAAATGTTTTATAGAATCGAAATGTGACGTCATATTCGAAATATCGGTACCTCGGTACTATGCTTCCCATTTCTAACGTTAGAATATGACGTCACATTCTCGACACATTTCGATACTATGAAACATTTCTAATCATCGGAGTCCCAGTGCTGGTGACCTAACTCTTTCTCTACTGTATTCATATTTGATGACTACTATCCGAACATTCCGAAATCAAATGGGTAAAATTATGTTAACTAATAGTTATCAACAAAATATTTTTTGGTACTCAATTATGACCTCTTGGACAAAAAATACAAATGAAAGTTTTGGCAGTCTCAAGTAATTTCGGAGGGCCTATTTTTGAGTGATCACTGGCATTTTCTAGCACACATTTTCTACCGCAAAAAAAAAATACATTGAAACACTCAAGTTCTTCCTTCCTCATCACTAATAATAGAATGTAAACACCCTAATTGACCAGTTTCAAACTTTTTCTTCATTGAAAACTGAAATGCACAGTTGTGCAAATATGCAAAGATCAACTTCACCAACCTCTGTTATGAATAAATTCACTAACATTTTGCATAAATATTTATGTTGTTTTTGATGTACCTAAAAGGTTGCATTTTTGGATAAACAATGCCTTACAGGCGAAAAAAGGAAACCGCTAGATGTCGCTGAAAAAACCAATATGTCTACCGATGAGGGTAAACAACGAACTATTTAACGCATTGAAATTCAAATAAACTGTGTTTTTATAAGAAATTTTTGAATTTGGTGGATTTTGTAGCATTGAGATTATTAATTGTTTTTTGAAATAATTAGTATTTTTAAACTAATCCCTAGCTTGATTACTTGTATGAGGTATGGAATTATGAGATACTATTTGTGTTTATGAAAGGACTTCTTTAATTTTGGGTGAAGAATGTAAAGATGCCACTAGTACAAGTGGACCTAAGTGATATCTTCTTTTTTCACCCTAAAATCTCAGATAAAACTACAATCTCATTTTCATGAATATATAATGTCTTTTGAGTAAGCAAAGTAATGTTTTCAAAGAACAAAGCGAACAAATACCATAATCTCAAAAATGTTTCGATCGTACAAGAAACTTGAACTTAATTTTCATGTTACAAATAATTTATTGACATTAGAAATATCTTCAACCTATTTTACCACTTTCTTCAACTCCCAAAAAACAATTTTGTTGATGGTTTTTGTGACTATTAATTATAGTTGAAATTTTACCAATTGAATCGGTACCTAACAATTTAGAGAGATGGGATAATAAGAATAGAAAGAAATGGCGTTTTTTCACTCATTTGTACATTTAAACACCTAGCTACTGTATGCTACTTAATTAACTTAATTCTTTCAACTCGTGATATACCATCTCCCTCTATATTGATTCATTTCATTTTGCCATTATATAGTCATCATGCAAATATGAATAATACATATTCAATTCATAATTCTTCAGTAAGGGTGGAAAAAAGATTTGTTCCCTTGAAGATCCCAAGCAACTTTATCCGCAAAAGCTTACTAAAAGTTCATTTCCAAAGGACTTCAAAAAAAAAACGTTGAAAGCATTCAGCTTGTTGCAGTCGTAACGATTACTAAGAGGCCTATTCTGTAAATTGTCATTAAAATACGATATCGTTGCGCTAACGACATTTTCGCCAACGACATTCCTAACGATAAATTCTTAAAATACATTCAGTATCGATGTCGTTAAAACAAAATCTGGTAACATAGTATTAATGGATTTGGTAAATTTTGGTACTTGATCTTTAATGTCTTGTGACCAAAAACGTTTGTCGATACTTGTGTGCGCGTTTGAACGGAGTTGTCGGCTGTCAGAAGGAAATTTGGTTACAGTTTGAATATACGTACATAAATAACAAACACTTTAATATCATCTGTAATAAATAATGATTGTTTTCATCCAGACTTGACTATGACTACAGCCAAACCGATAACAAAGAAAGCAGCGGGGTATGAATAAAAGACGACTATAAGAGCCAATTTGAGGCATAATAAAACGAAACAAAGTTCGAGTGTGTATATAGGAGAGTTTAATTTTATGAATCAAATATTTCGTCCTAAAAATTCCTGTCTCTCCACATAATTCCACACAATGGAAATTAAGGCTATTATCTGACAGAAAACAACTACTTCCCCCTACGGATATTGAATTATATCTGTCTTCTATTTGTGCAACGTTCCTCACGGACACATAATTGCAAGTACTACTTGTTACAAAGCTTTATCAACAACCTCATGAACAGATCTACTGACATTCGGTTGAGATGAACTGATGTTGTGTCTATCTGATCCTACAGACTTCTGGTGGCTGCCATGCTCCAGAAAGGATAATGTGCTATAAAAACTCTGAACATACAAATGACACACTCGATATATATATGGCATCTATTTTCATCCCACCCTGATAACAGGAGCTGTTCCTGTGTTCTTTGTGCTGGCAACATGAACACCACAACTTCATTGAATAATTATTGTGCTGCCTCTTTATTCGATCTTATACATTTGCCGAAAAGAATGTCTGGTAACTCAAACGGGTTGCTTGTGTCCCTCAGTATTCTGAGTCGCTATCGATGTTGTCTAAAATAGTTTTACACATCATTTTTGAAAGTTCGTATAATAAAGTGCTGAGAATATTGTAGAATTCATGTATTCCACCTGCGCAATATATTTTCTCTAACTAGCTGTACTAGTTGTCTCTTGTTATTCCTTTTTTATTGAACAATCGCATCACTTTGAAATATCCCAAAATTTGTGCTAACCAGTCTATCTTTCCTATTTCCAAATATTTAGATTCTAATTCAAATTTCAAATAATCACCTATAAATATATGTTCTGTGAATTATATCATGTTTCATGTTTGATATCCACCAACGACAATATTAAGACACCTCCATCGACGTCGTATACAAACGATAAATTTTATCGAGTAACGAAAAAACGATAACGATATTCAGCTACAGAATCGCTAATGTCGTTAATTACAGATTATCGTTCACTAACGACATAGTTATGCGTTACCTACCTCCTCTAGTTTCTATATAATTGTTTCATTTTCTGCCTACGTTAAAAGTATTGGTAGAGGATAGTCCTCTAGAACAAAACAATGTGGTGATGCAAACGCGTATTGAATATAAATGTTATCTAAAGGCTATACTGTTCACAGTCATAATGATCCGAAATCGTTACTTATTATAATTAATAATCAATTGGTTGAATTTAAATAATCACAAAGATGTCAATTGGCTGATAGTCCCTTTTGCTGTGGCCTCCCAAATGTTAAAAAATAAGAAGAAGACTAAATTTTCCGTGAAACGTTGTAACATAACCTGCATAACCTCTAACTTAACCTAAATCCAGTAAAACCTCATCTTTTATGTTATTTTTGTTGGTGTTGAAGTTGAATTTATCTGGAAGTGATCAGATATCTGTAATATGTAGTCTGACGAACTTCCAATAGTACCTTTTCTCCGATCTAGATATTTATTAGTGTACTTTATATTGGTTATTTTTTTGAATCTATAAATTTGAGATCAACTTTCAATATGTCAGCACGAGAAAAGTGAGCAGAATTTTTTAACTCTTTCATGTTTGGAAAATTAACTTATTCATCCTTGTTTTAGGTTACTTGAGGAAGATTTCAGTCCATCTGATTCTGATGATGAATACACTGAAAATGAGAAGCGGTTACTGAATAATGTTCGAAATAGAAGAATAGAATATTCAGATGAAGAGGTAATGGTCTAGGTGTCGACTGCATCTTTGGATGCGAATGGTGGCTAGGTCGTTTATAATTATAATATAATAGGACCTAGAACTGACCCTTGTGGAATGCCCATTAAAATTTTGCCACTGTTAGAGTAGTTTTCCTGTAATTTTAGTATTTGACAATTCCCTCATTTAATTTTCAGAATGAAGTTCTCGGAGTTGGAGTAGACGTATCAGATTCTGAAGATGATAAAAGTGATCTAGCTCTAAGTGATGTGGAGGGTCAAGATGCAGACGATAACTTACCAGATGTTCGAGCTTGGGGAAAAGATAAAAAACAATTTTACAGGACGGACTATGTTGATCCTGATTATGGCGGTTTTCAAGGAAAAGATGCTCATTTAGCCGAGTTGGAAGAGGAAGAAGCTAAAAATTTACAAAAACAGCTGGCTCAGCAGCTGGATGATGATGATTTTGGACTGGATTTATTTCCTAAGGTAATATGGGTAAAGTATTCCAATGCAATTCAATACTTATAACAATTTATTGTAGAAATCTGAAGAGGATCACGTACATAGTGAAGAAGTTGTTAAAACTGATTTATCCAAGCTCTCCAAAAGACAAAAACTGCAGATCCTTCAAAAAGAATCCCCAGAATTTTTCAGTCTCGTTGAGGATTTTCAAGGTATGTGAAAATATGCGAGTTTTGATCTTTACTCCTACAAACAGTAGTTGTATTGATGATTTTTTCCAATGAGTTGATTAGTAATCTAACAAAAATGTTGTTACAGAAAAAATCAAAATTGCCAGAGATTATTTGCGCCCAGTTCTGCAGAAATACAAGAAAGGGCAAATTCAAAATTGTGAAGCTATCGACTTTGTACAAACTCAGTATGAACTGATTTTGAAGTAAGTTTATCAGAAATTAAAGTGTTTATTTTCATAAATTGACAATATTCTATTTCCAGCTATTGCACCAATATTTACATGTATCTGCTTCTGAAATCCACGAAGGCTAACATCCAAAACCATCCTGTGATCAAACGTCTTTTCCAGTATCGACAGCTGCTCCTGCAACTTCAACCAGTGTTTGAAGAAATAGTCAGACCTCAGCTGGAATTGTTAATCAAGGAAGTAAGTATGAAAACAAAATAAGAAAAATGTCAAAGGAGCATATTATTTACGAGTGAATTATACTGTCGACTATAGAGGTTTCCATTGATTAGCAATTAACATGATTTATAATTTTTTTAGGAGATTAGTGATGGAGGAAAAGAAAAGAAGAAAAAAACTCTTAAACTTCTCTCGATCCTGAAAAAGAAAACTGAAAAAACGGTAGAAAAGAAAAAATTAGTAACTATTGAAGAACCACCTTTGAAAAAGATGAAGGTGGACAAGGACAACAGTGAAAGTAGACAAAAGGCTTCAAATAGTCTGGAAATTGACAATACTTTGGATTCTTCTGAGGAAGATGTTCAAGACAATGATATACCAGAGACAGAAGAGAATGAAGAAACAAGTGGTATGTAAAGCAATCAAATTGGTTCGTTATACTGTTGATAGAGTCGAACGTAAATGTGATAGTTTTTCTCCTCAAATATCAAAAGTATAGATGTGGAAAATCTCGTTCTATACCGGTCATTGATTTTTATAATTTAGACAGTTCTTGTGTTTCAGAAGTAGGCAAGAGGGCAATAACTTACAAAATGGCTAAAAATAAGGGACTTACTCCTCACAGAAAAAAAGAGCAGAGGAATCCTAGAGTGAAGCATAAACTGAAATACCGAAAAGCTGTAATTAGAAGGAAGGGAGCTGTAAGTATATCAATTTCCATGAAAATGATCAGTGTTACTATATGTCATTATTTTTAGGTCCGTGAACCAAGAAAGGAACTGAATAGGTACAGTGGGGAAATATCTGGAATCAAGGCTTCTGTATCAAGGAGTATCAAAATAAAAACATAAGTATAGTAAATGTGTTTATCTACTTTCCTTTGATTCTCATTATGTTCTTTATATTAGAATATTTTTCTCATCATGATACCTTAATCAAATCTCCCTCTCGATTGGCAAAGAAATAATCAAGTGAAGTTTCTAAATAAGGGTCGTTTCAGTATTATATACAAGAAGTTATTGATCTGAACTGAAACAAACTAGCTATATTCCTTCCCTTAATGGAATACCAAAATATATTTATTCTTAAGTTTTTCTCTGAACTTAACAGTACCTGTGTGACTTGCAATAAAAGAATCTTTCATTTGAAAGAGGGAAAATGAATTTCTTAACTTTTTAGGATGTTTGAGAAAAAATTTAGTCCTCGAATTAGCAACGATGACACCACCCATTTTTTCGGAAAGTATAGAGGGCAAAATTAGTCCGAAATTCCTTCGGATTCGTGTTCAGAATCCCCAAATTACTACTAATACACCTGTCTCCTGAAAAAAATTCGGTTCTGAAAAGTTCCAATTTGTTTCACTACCCATGGAAACACCCCCGTGTATATCCTGAAAATTTCATGGCTCTACGTAGAAAATTACGGAAGATACAGGTCTATCAGTAGTAATTTGGTAATCCTGAATACGAATCCAAAGGAATTTCGGGCCAATTTTGCTTCCTAATATAACTCTCCGGAATAATGGGTGGTTCCATCGCTGTTGGCGTGCAGTGTATATGACGTAGGATGACACCTTTTGTGCAGTGAGTTCATTTCTAGTGTATCTATCGATCATAAAAATTTCATGGTTCTACGTTGAAATTTACGAAAGATACGGGGGTGTTTCCATGAGAACGTGTAACACACTGTACATATTCTGGTGTGGTTATTCGTCATTCCCAACCAAATGAAGGATAATATATTCAATTTTGCATTACTGCACTTGCAATAGAGTCCTTGAGGAACGTTGCACAAATTAGATGTCAAATGTAATTCAATGTCTGTAAAGAGAAGAGTTGTTTAATGTCGAATAATTTCCACATATTTTCCACTTTATGAGAATGTGTGGATAGAAGGGTATATTGTTGAAATTATTTGTTTCAAAGTTTGTCAAAAACTCTGAAGAAGTCAAATGGATAACGTAGAATAAACTATATGTGTTCAACTCGGAAGAAACCTACATATAAACATTACAGTGTAGAAAACGCATATATCCTCCTCGCGTTCATTCTAATATCCAATTTAATTTTCTTTTTAACAAAGTTGCTTTCACTGTTGTAGATGTATATCTAATAGTCATTCATGGAAAACAAAATGGGACTCGTATTTAGATATGCTTCTCTCTATTTACAACCTATTTCTAATCAGAGGCTTATTGGTGGAAGAGTACATGCATGCTATCGAAATGGAGTTTGGGATCGACAAGGTTCATCTCAAAATAGAACGATGCGAGGAATACGGAGAGGACAATCGATTCGTAAACGGAAGCATCTTTCATCATCTGGATGCCGGAGAGACGTATATACTTAACGTTGCTCCCAAAACTTCTCTCCGCCGCAAGTATCAGCAAACAGATCTGGTCATCATCATCATCTACGACACTCGTACGGTATAGAAAAGATACCGGTGTTGCCTTATCCGAGGGACATTGATTCCGTTGTCGAATCGAATCTCCGAATACCAGCCGTTAAGCGAAATGTAGTCCTCCTCGACCATCAAACTAGGATGATAATAGTTACTTATAAAGTTTTCAGCTCCCATTGAAACGAACATCGTCCGAAAAAAGCAGGAGAAACTATTGAATATCGAGACTTATTCTTTGAACTTTCCAGGCTTTACCCAAATCATTCTGTTAAAGGTTCTGATCATAATGGTTCTTGGTGGAATGATCGACACGCTGCTCTCGAGTATGAATTTTATGTCGGCTTGCCGTGACACGGCAGAAATCTTATCCAGAAGAATGCTGAAGGCCGTAATTCTTGGATCACTCCTCGGTGCGCACTCCAAGCAAGCACCAGACGTCGGGATTGGCATCTAGACAAGTCACATCAAACTTGCTCTTGCAAACAAGGCTAATGGTCGTCTATCGACTCCGATTAAATTGAGACAATATCTCGGACAATATCTGCGATTCTCTGTGACTATCTATGACTACTCTGCTATCTATCGCTGCTATCTATCGCCTTATATACCCGCATTTACAGTTCTCGATTAATCGGGATTACACGTCAATCCAGTCAGACGGCTTTCTAGAAGTTTCGAAGGCATTCGATTTTGTTCCTTGGCAAATTCGCGTTTCTTCTACGCGGGACTCATGTGTTTGCGGGCGGAAAACTTGTTTACTTGTCGAGTGTGTATTATTAATTAGATGATCAGGGCCGGTCTCGAAATCGTTACAATAGTTAAATTATTTTGCGATGCACAAATAACTGACAGGTCAGCCTCTATATTGAAAATAATTGTTATTGTTAGGAACAAACCCAATACCATTTATTTTTATAAAAAGGTTCGGTGAGAGTACGCTCTGTATAAGCCTGTTGAGTGCAACTAGCAATATGCACAATTCTGTATGTTATCCACGAAGCCTCTACAGAAAAATATGGAGAGGAGGTAAAGTCAAGCCTTTGTTTGGCATGCCTGAACCAATTGGAACTGGCTGCTTCTACATTTTTTTCATTCTCTGGAAATCAATAAAACAATATGAGAACACTGAAAGCTACAATCAAGCCTTTGTTTGGCATGCCTGAACCAATTGGAACTACATTTTTTTCATTCTCTGGAAATCAATAAAACAATATGAGAACACTGAAAGCTACAATGCCAGATAGTAGTGGGACATGGAATAATCCGGACAGTAATGGAAAACTTAGTATTATTTGGCACCACTCAACAGCTCTAAACTTTCTGATTTGAAATATACAGGTCGAATTTTTTAGGTCATGCCACTATTGGTATCTCAATAATGGTAGGTAAATGATACAACGATATTCACTTTTTACACTCAGTTTATGGACACTAAAGTTTGCAAATGTGATCGGCTCCAGTTAGAAATATCAGAACATGAACGGTATGCAAAGCATTCAAAGCAACAATGAAGCTTCGATCTTCGATCAATGCATAGATACAAAGAACTAGAACTAAATATGGTAACAGCCGGTCACGCCGTCGCCTCCCGCTTTCAGGTTGGCCAACATTGCCTACGATCTTGTGTTGCAAACTTACGTCTATGGCAAGTAACAATTTGACATCACAAGGACATCTAAATTCCATTTTTGACGATATTGACATCCCTGAGATGTCGATATTTGCCCAGTGTTGACTGGTTGAACAAATTCTTAAATGCCGCTTGACAGTCTGACATGCTGTTGATTGGCGCGTTTTCAGCTATTGTTGATCTTCTTGACGCATTGGACGATGGCGTCTACCTCTCTCTGAAAGACAGAGGTACGGGTGCCCAAAGAGTAGGTGATGATAATATTTAGGATCCTTGAGAATAATCCTGAACCCGCTCTATTCCCAGTCTTGGATCAATCTGGGTAATGACTAGGCGCCATTTAACCAGTTTTATTATATATATAGGAAAACTGATATTTTGTTGTATTACTGTTTGGCTGGTTAATAAAGATTATTATTATATCTTCCTGTAGCACTCCGTATTGGTTATGGAATTAGTACCGTTTCGGACTGTGATCCATCGCGTCCCCGATCACAATTCTGACGATGCTCTTATGTCCTATTTCAACGTTCAAGTTGTTGTGTACTGCAGTCTGGATTCAACAAAGCCTGCCTCCCCGCACCACTAGATGTAGAGAAGGCAATCCCAAGAGTGTCTCAGTTGCTGCAGTTGGTGTTGATTTGATTGCCCCTGTGATGGCTCCACACCAGAAAGGCGTATGTAATGGAAGGCAAGACTACCTTTGTTGTCAAAAAATTGCAGCGTATGTGGTTTTAGTTTCCATTTTGTCTGGCGATCACTAGTGTCACCGCTTTTTTGGTTGTTTTTTCTAGATGCTGGTTCCAGGTCAACTTAGAGTCGTGGATCACTCCAAAATATTTTACTTCTCCCTCAATTTGTATGCTCCTTTCGAAGTCTTATAGGACACAGGCCCTCTGTTTTTCATCATCGAGTGAATGCTACTATGGTTTCCGTATATTTTGTAATACAGGGTGTTTTGTAACTACGGTTCCTAACTGCAGGGGGTGATTAGTTAGGTCATTTTAAGAAGAAAAGTTCATATGAACATAAGTCAGTGGCGTATTTTTAAAAAATATTATTGGCTGTGGTGCCCACTGAGACGCCACTGGCCCTAATAATTTCTATCTAGTTTGGGCTAAATGAGCGCCTTACTAGTTCAAATATATGTACCAAATTTCAACCAAATCGGTTATCGTTTTTTTTCAACGCCCTGTATTTCAGAAACGAAGCAACTCCGGACATATGTTCATAGACACTTTTCTTTGAATGACCTAACGAATCACCCTCGGCAGTTAGGAAACACCATGGGTATTATGTCGTTAAAATAGCCATGGTCTTGATGTTCTGCGTCGGTCCGAGTTTCCAGCAGCGAGTCCGCGATCAATGACGTCAAATTCGAAATCTCGGTACTCTGATTTCCACTTCTACTGCAATTTTCGTTCCCCACAACCCCGATAGATACACGCTTCCAAACGAAATTATTCATCCAGTGTGACTCTGATAAATAGAAATTTATGTTAGAATCGAATTGTGACGTCAGATTCGAAATGTCTGTACTCTGATGACCATTTCTAATGTAATTTTTCTTCCCCTCAAACCGCGATGGAAACGCTTCTGAAAGAAATTATTTAGCTGAAGAATCGTATTAGACATTGTCAGTGTGACAAAGATAACAGTTGAAGAGGGCTACTATCTCTGTTTTCTCAAGAGATTACTGTAGTTCATTGATCGAGTACCTATTCCCAAATTTTAAACTTTAAAATAAGGCATTTGTGGAGAATGTTATAATGTTTTAGGGTTTACCGAAATGAATCCAAAATTATTATATAGATAGATTATATGAATTTATAAAATATACCAATAAAATATTCAATCTATTGAAACCGAAAAAGATATATCCTCATCGACATCTCCGAAATTCCCTAATTTAATTTTTTACTTCATATTTTAATATGTGCTTATATATGTATGAATTCAAAATATGATACGGATATCTATACATATCTAGGAGCTCATCAGTATTGTTGTCACGGATATGTACCTATACATTATAAAACAAAGCATGAAATATGTAAGTATTGAATCTTTTGTTGAAAATATGATGATTTTTTCACTGTTGTTTTCAATTTTTTAATAAACTACATAAATAAATATTAGATATGGCAAACGTTTGCTTATCTACCTCTACTACAGCTCTCCAGCTCTTCCAAACGCGCTTTATTATGTGATACCTGCGTGCTCCTGCAAGGTTTTTGAAGCAACATGAAGCAAGTGAAAATTCCGTTCTTATCGGATTGATGCATAACGGTGAAGTATGATGAATTATACTGCCGTCCTAAGCAAAAGTACCGTATCTGCTATCTGCTACTTTGCTTAGAATTCTGTAGGCCCGTCCTTTTTTTATTTAGGAAATTCTTCAACTTTCGTATATACGGCAATATAATTTGTCAACTTTGGCTGTTTAAACCAAGTATACTTCCTCTTTGTTGGGTAAGAAGCAAAATTTATAGGTTTTTAAACCTACAGAATCTAATATCACAATATTCATATTTTTTGTAGATACGGTACTTTTGCAGTATAGAGTGGCGTCGCTTCACCCCCTCAACCTCATGATTCATTTGATGCTATTAAAATGCTAATTTGGTTTATGCAAATTTTGATCGAAATTAGAATCGAAAGGAGTGTGAAAGAAAGAGATAACAAACAGTTTACATAATAAGATTGTAGCATGATTGAAAAATCAGACTAGTCTGTAACCCCCCGGAAAAACATTACTCCCTAGGATACAGATATGTGGCATGCGGCAATGTAACGATATCTCCTGGATTAAAAAATTAACTATATCTATGTTTAGGTGGAAAAGATCCGTAAAATGTTCGTCAACTAAAGCAAATGAATCACAGTCTAGTCTCATCCTCCTCTCTAAACTGAAGTTCCTCAAAGTCCTTCTTCGCTCTTCGTCAACACGTAGAGATGAGGTAGCATATTCAAATAAAATGTGTGTTTTTTTACTGATAATAATATTTAAAATGCAGAAATGAAAAAATAAAAGCATTTTTGGTTGTCGAAAAATTTCTACCGTTGCCCTTTGTCTGTCTTCGTCAGTGGTCTTGACCACAGAAATATATACATCTTGATTGTCAACAGAACATAATAAAATCAAATCTTGATTCAAGAGAATCAATCAGAGACAAAATTAAAATTTCTTAAAATTTCACGAACTCTCCCAACATACGATTAGAAAATAGAAACGATTCATCAGAGTTACGAAGTAAATTTTTAACGCAATTCTGTAGAATCGAAATGAAGCGATGCTAAAACGGAAATACGATTGATCAGAGTCCCACTGCAGATTCCACAGAAGCGAAGATAATACTTCGCCTTGTGGCCGGTAATGGTTGGTTCTCTGCCTACTTGCCAAAGCTGATCCAATAGAAATTGATAGTCCATTATTAAAGGCTCCGTCAATATCAAAACTATGGCCACTGCAATCGTGTCTTGTCAAGGGATTGGGTGATTTTCTCAACGAGGTTGTGTATTTTCTCAAAGAGGTTGTGTAATGCTAAATCTATTGATTTGCCATTTTGATAGGCATACTGGTGGTTGCACATCTAGAAAGCCACCTGCCTGATATCTCCGACCAGCACCCTCTCAAGTTCTTTCAGAAGGAAAGACGTTAGGCTAAATGTTCTGACCGTCTTGGAATATGAGTCTGAGTGACTTACTCGTTGAGTTTGTTTATGGAAATGCTTTCTTCAAATCGTTTTGCTTACGTAATAAATAGATAAAGTTGCATTAACCTAATTTCAGTTCTATACGAAGTCCAGAATTAAATTGTGAAAGGCTTTCGCGGCCATCGTTACTTATATGATGACTTTTCGACAGTGGATTGACTAGCTTTCAACCACGAAACAATTCTATCGAGAATGCCAATCACTCGTGTTGGCGAAACGTCGAGTTTAACTCGTAATAAACGTCGGCCCGAAAAGTCATCATTTGAATCCAGAATCGTTCGAAAATTTAACGCCATCTTCTTGTGGATCATCCACAAGAATGATGTGTATAATTTTATTAGGAGATTTTAACTTCCGTTTCACGCATTGTATTCGAAATTTGTATGCAAAACCAGCATTGATAGCATCTTCCGAAGATTTGCGCTTCTTCAACTCCGACAATTAGTCATATATACCGGGTGACCACGAGGTGAGGTGCGCCCCCCAATTTTTCTATAGTTTTCAAGATACAGGTTTCAAATTTGTCACGTCAATATAATACTCAAATACGCATATTTTGACTGTATTACCGAAAATTCACCACTTCCGGTTTAACCGGAAGTGGCCCCAAACTTTTTGTTTTCGAACGACACCCTGTACAATTTTATTCATTTTCCGGAAAAATACGCAATTTGTGATAACACTGTTCTTCAAAATTGAAAATCGGTTGAAAAATGGCGGAGATACGTGATTGTACAGTCGAACAAAGTTGGCCATGAACATCAAACTCATATAATCACAACTGATAAACGGCGTCAACATGTACGAGAGGAAGGTTCGAGGTAAGATACAGCTGAAAATTGGGCTTCTCATGTAATTGCAGCAACCATATTTTCCAACAAATATCAGAAATTTCCTCAAAACGGAGTACCTAGTACCCATAAAGAAATGTTCATAACTGTCATTTCTCAAATGGCAACATATACTCTTTTCATATTTTCGTATTGAAAAGTTATGAATTTTACAAATAATCCTGTTAAAAGTTTTGGAGAATTTTGAAAGAAATCGAAGATACGGGATGTTTCATTGTGAGAGTTCTCAAAATTGAATATTCTTAAACAGAGGCGGCTTGAACCTACGAAAGCTAAGCAAAGAGTCAAATCTTTTCGTGTAATCTGATAATTCATCATTTTGCAATACGACAATGTGAAAAGAGTATATTGCCATTTGAGAAATGGCAGTTTGTGAGCATTTCTTTATGGGTACTACTCTACTACTACTACTACTATAATTGTTGGAAAATAATATGGTTGCTACAATTACATGAAAAGCTCAATTTTCAGCTGTATCTCACCTCGAAACTTCCTCTCGTAAATGTTGACGTCGTTCGTCACTTGTGACTTTGCTTAGCTTTCGTAGGTTCAAGCCGCCTCTGTTTAAGAATATTCAATTTTGAGAACACTCACAATGAAACATCCGGTATATTCGATGTCAGTTATGTATGCCTTCCCGTGGGAATAGCTGAACTAAGCATTGCTGCCTATGCAGATTTCCAGGAACACGTCGAGACGGTGTTGTATTCAACTTCGGTTCATGGGAACGAAGAAACATTCAGAATAGACATAGACTTCGAGCAATAAACATCTAATTGTATTATTTCTTGTTAATTAAAGTTTTTGAGTTAAATAAATTTTTTAAAAACTAAGTTCCGTGATCGGAAAACATAAAGTGGCGCAGTCGTTGTAGGATTTTGAACGGATATTCGTTGTGAATAATCCGTCAGTTCCAACTGTTAATTCAAGAGAGCCTCCGTTTCTGGACAGTCCCTCTGGGTAGCAGATCAAGCAGAAGCCAAAGAAGTAAAGAAGAAAAGAAATGAGAACAGCCATCTCAGTGGTACTAATGTAAGTTGCTTTTCCTTGTATCTTGTCTATGTCATTCTCCTCTAGTCCTGATTCATCTCCCGAAAACAGTGATTGTGAGTTAATTTTTAGTGAACAAAATTCGCCGAAACCTAATTCGATTTTCGAAAATAGTTCTCGCGAATCAATAGAATTAGAAGCACTTCTTTCGAAGCTATCAATAAGTAGAAATATCAAAATGCCAGTTCCAAAATTTGAATCAAAACTTTTGGAAATTGTTCCAAAATTTGACGGCAATCCTTTGGAACTTTCATCATTTTTAGAAACAGCTAATTCAATTATTACTACATACTGGGACCCAACACCCGAAAATATCAGTTGTGTCCAAAATATTACAATAATTTATGGAATTTATTCAAAATTGATAGGTCAAGCTCGCGAAGTTTATAGCATTTGCATTGATAAAGATTGGCTATCAGTCAAAAATGCTCTAATCGCACATTTTGGCGACCAAAGAGACGAAAATGGATTATTATTTGATTTAGATCAATTGAGACAAAATTTCAATGAACCATCATTACAATTTTATACAAGAGTTATGTCAAATTTAAGTGCTCTTCATAACTATGTAGATACACATGAAAATGTAGTTGCGACTAAAACGGTGAAGAAAACTTTTTACAATACTCATGCTCTTAAAATATTCTTAGCTGGACTGAAAGAACCTTTAGGATCAACTATTCGTGCTATGAAACCATCAACTATGGCAGAAGCTAGGCAATATATTATTTCCGAAAATAATATTCGGCATCTCCAAAAACCGAATAACAGTGATCAATCGAAAATTAGGCAACCTCAAAGACCCAATCACCCAATTCAACTGTCCAATTTTCGCCAATACGCAACTCCTAACCCCAATTTTCAAAATTTCAAACCCCAAATGCATAATCCCTCATTTCCACGCGGCCCAATAAATATTCAGCCGAGACCGGCAGAACCCCAAAAATTCTTCACAAATCGTCAAGTATTTGGCAATCCAAGAAGCTCAACCAACGTTTGGAGACCAAATAACCAAAACAATTTCAATCGCCCCAAGCCAACACCTATGAGTGGCATTTCACAAGCCACCACTTCCCGTCAACCCAATACTAGACCATACCAAAACCCCAATCGACCAAATTTCATTGCAGAAGAACTTTACAATTTTGATAATCCCCATTATCAGGAAGAATCAATACCCTTCCAAAATGAATATTACTCCCAAAATGATTTTTGTTACCAAAATCAACCCTGTTCCTCCAATGAATTTGATTTTTACGAAAATATGAACTATGACCAAATCCAACCTGAATATGTCGATAATCAATATCCAATCGATACCCAAATCGATCAAAGTTCCTCACAGGACTAAAATTTTCAGGAAATCGACCATCACGAAAAAATTTCATAGAAATACATTCTATTTACGATCGAAAGGACCTCCCATACATTCAAATTTCAGATCCACCCCTGAAACTTTTGATTGACACAGGAGCGACTAAAAGCTTTTTGAATCCCGAAATTGCCGAAAATTATTTTCCCGATTTTATCAGAAAAGAACCGTTTACAATCAGCTCAATATTTCAGACCACTTCGAAAGATTTTTGCGCTGAAATACCAGCCTTTCAGGAATTCCACACTGAGAAAACTATAAAATTTTATTTGTTTAAATTCCATCACTTCTTTGATGGATTGATTGGTTATGATACATTGAAAAACTTAGATGTTCAATTAGATTTGGAAAATTCAAGTTTAAAAACACCTGAATCAGAGCTTCCTCTGGCGCACTATGAAAGCAAAAAGAAATTACTCTTTTATGCTCGTATAGAACCATTTACAATCGAATCGATCAAAATTCCTGTAACAATACCAAACGGTGACATCACGATTATCGAAACAAAATTATTTGAATGCCGAATTCGCGAAGGTTTGACAACCTCTCGAAACGGCTAAGCCCCTGTCGAAATTCGGAATGATACAGGTGAAATACAAGAGATTTACCTTTATGACCTGTCCCTGTGAAAACTTTTCATCCCGACCAATTTGAATTGTACCATGCTTCAATCGATCATAACACCCCTTCGAATATATTCAAATCAGACATCACACAACTTATACGAACTCAACACATGAATTCTGAAGAAAGACACCACGTTGAGAAATTGTGCCTATCATTTTCAGACATACTTCACCGCGAAAATTCACAGCTGACTTTCACGAACCAATTGAAACACAAAATTAGGACCACCGATGAAATCCCAAATTTTACAAAATCTTATCGCTATCCGTTTATTCATAAACCAGAAGTCGAAAAACAAATTGACGATATGCTTCGTCAAGGCATTATTCGACCAAGCGATTCACCTTGGTCCTCGCCAATTTGGATAGTTCCAAAGAAGGCGGATGCCTCTGGCAAGAAGAAATGGCGTATACTAGTGGACTACAGAAAAATCAACGAAAAAACCATCGATGATCGATATCCGATTCCAAATATATCGGACATCCTTGACAAATTGGGTAGATGTATGTACTTTTCTACCCTTGATTTGGCAAGTGGGTTCCATCAGATCGAGATGTACCCTGATGATGTAAAGAAAACAGCTTTCAACGTAGAGAACGGCCACTACGAGTACCTTCGCATGCCGTTTGGTTTGAAAGGAGCTCCAGCAACTTTCCAGAGAGTAATGGACAACATCTTGAAAGATCTACAAATCAAAATCTGTTTCGTCTACATGGACGACATCATCGTTTTTTCCACTTCGCTACATGAGCACATGGTCAACCTTAAAAGAGTTTTTCAGAAACTGCGCGAGAGCAATCTGAAAGTCCAACTCGACAAATCAGAATTCCTGAAAAAGGAAGTTTCCTTTCTGGGACATCTGATAACAACAGAGGGAATAAAACCAAATCCCGATAAGGTCAAGGCCATCATGAATTATCCGATACCCAAAACGACAAAAGAAATAAAAGGATTTCTTGGTCTTCTGGGCTACTATCGAAAATTCATAAATAACTTTGCCAAAATCACCAAACCCTTTACAAGTCGACTGAAGAAAGGAGCAAAAATCGATATAACTGACCCCACCTACATCAAGACATTTGAGGACTGCAAAACCTTACTATCGAACGACCCGATTTTGCAGTACCCCGATTTTACAAAAGAGTTCAATTTGACCACGGACGCCAGTAACGTAGCGTTAGGTGCTATATTGTCCCAGGGCCCCCCAGGACATGATAAACCAATCGCCTACGCATCACGAACCCTCTCCAATGCCGAACAAAATTATTCGACTATCGAGAAGGAACTTTTTGCAATCGTCTGGGCAACCAAATATTTTAGGCCCTATCTTTTCGGCCGAAAATTCAAAATTTTTACGGATCACAAACCCCTTCAGTGGTTGGTGTCTTTAAAAGAACCCAATTCACGATTGGTTCGCTGGAGACTGAAACTTGAAGAGTTTGATTACCAAATTATTTACAAAAAAGGGAAAATCAATACGAACGCTGATGCCCTTTCTAGAATCGAACTCCACCCTAATGAAACTGTCAGACAGACTAATGAACTCCCCATATTGATTGAGGAATTTAACGAAAACCCTGTCCTAGACAATGAAAGACCATCCACAAGCAGAGACCCAGAAAATAACACACCTGAAAATATTCAAAATCAGGATAACGAATCGAACGCAGGACAAATTGACCCCAATGACAATGACGAAAATGAAACTATTCACACAAGTGCAGAAGACCCAATATTGAACATCCACATCACAGACAAACCAATCAATAACTTTTTGTGCCAATTAATGATAATTAAGTTGATCGAAACCCTCGAATGGAAACCAAAAAACTATTTAGGAATTCAGTATGTCGTACCCGATGGTATCTATATGTTACCAACGAATCATTTCAAGCCCAAATTATTGAACATCTTAAAGAATTTGGTGTTCCAAAACGTACCTACGTCTTTTACTTCCAAAATGATACCGAAGACGTACTCTATAAAGATATGTGCAGGTTCATACCACAAACATTCAAAAATTCCTCCTTTAAGCTTTTCAAATCCAATAAACTCCTCTTCGATGTGACGAACGAAGATCGCCTACAAAATCTCATCAAATCCCAACATGAAGGTGTTACCAACCATCGAGGCATTCACGAAACCATTGCCGAACTCAAAACCAAATATTATTGGCCCAAGTTACACGATGACGTAAGAACATTTATCAATAATTGTCCAATATGTCAACAATCTAAGTACGAACGTCACCCACCTTTGATCAAACTACAGTTAACGCCTACTCCCAAAAAACCATTCGAAACTATACACGTTGATACCTTCAAATTTGGCAGTACTATATCTTTAACAATCTGTGACAGCTTTACCAGATTTGGACAAGCGTACATCATTCCCAGTCTTTCCGCACTACACGTATATCAATCACTTTTGCAGTTCGTTTCAACTTTCAAAATCCCCGAAAATATCGTCTCTGATAATGGTACCGAATTCTCCCAAAACCTTCTAAAAGAATTCGCGAAACTGCATAGAATCAATTGGCATTATACACTTCCATATAATCCAAATTCCAATGCCATTGTAGAAAGGTTCCACTCCACTCTCATAGAACACATGAGAACACTCAACCTCTCGAAACCAAATCTGAACCCCTTTGAAAAATTGACTTTCGCCGTCCTTGCATATAATAATAGTCTTCATTCAACAACAAAATTAAAACCAATAGATCTAGTGTTTGGACATCTAGAACTAAAAGATCCAATCGATATTGATTCCGAATTCGAACCAATCAATACCACATTGAACGAACACAAAGAATCTATTTCCCAAATATATAGAAAAATTCACGAAGACACGTCAAAACAAAAATCAAAAATAATTTCAAAACGTAACGAAAATCGAGAAGACCCTCCAAATTTTGAACCCGGAACCATTGGATATATGAAAACACCCGAAAGACAGTCGAAAACGGCTCCCCTCTACAAACCCGAACACATTCTCAAAAGCACTGACCTAACTGTGACAACCCCACAAAATACATACCACAAACAATCTTTCAAACCACCAAGAAAAATGACAGACCAAAATCTGTTACAGGTCGATGATACTTCATCAGACAGCGACTCAGAAGGTTCAAATCCAGAACCTCCAGACGAATCCAGGGATCCTTCCCTTTAAAATGGGAACCGCACGAATCAAAGTAGCTTCCCATACTTTCCTACATTATATTCAACTTAGTCCATTAGAAAACCAAATAAACTCAATAACCAATCAATATAAGCTATTAGAAGCCACAATAAATAATACAACCCCTTTCAATAGAATTGCCCTATTTAACGCATTTAAACACCTCGAATACGAAGTCAAAAATGTTAACCACAAATTCAGATCCTTGTTTCCCCATAAACGCACAAAACGAGCCCTCATTGCTCCTCTTGGCTCCCTCGTAAAATTCATAAGCGGAAATCTAGACGAGCAAGATGCGAAAGAAATATATCACAGCCTAGCCGAACTCGAATCAAACCAAAATCGAATTATCAAAAAAACCAATAAACAAATTTCAATTACTTCAAAATTGATGGAAAATATTAACGAAACAATGACTTCAGTTTCAGATAATCAAAAACTGATAAGAGATAAAATCAATGAGTTGAGAATTGCACTTAACGAGACAAAATTCAATTATGCACATTTTTTGGAAATTCATGAAATATTGAATCAAATAAAAATCAATCTCGATTCTCTACTAGATTTTCTAACAGAAACAGAAAATGCTATGGGATTTGCGAACTTGAAAACATTACATCGCAGTATCGCCTCTCCAGACGATCTAAAAACAATAATAGATGAACTCTACTTATCACATAGTCATTCTCAATTACTTTTTGATAATAAGGAATACCTCAAATATTATAGTGTTGTTGAAACCAAAGTTTTCGCCATCGAGGACAAAATTATATTTTCATTAGATTTTCCATTGGTTCACACTGAAACTTTCGATCACTATCACCTTTATTCAATTCCAAATCAAAACCAATCAATTATTATCCCACCTGCCTCCTACCTAACACTAAGCAACGAAATGTACCAGTACCAGAACGAAGAGTGCGTTGACCTACAACCAAATTTCCTGTGCGAGAAGAATCACCTTCTGCCCATCCAGGACAACCCAGACTGTGTGACGTCACTACTTTCCTCCAATGCCTTTGCTGATAAATGCCATCAAATTCCAGTCAAAATCAATCAGGAAATAATCGAGGAAATCAATGATGCCCACTACATAGGCATCTTTCCGAACAAGAGAAAATTCCAGACAAACTGTGTGGAAAACGATGTCGCTGTGCTGAAAGGTGTATACCTCTTTATTGTCCCACCAAAATGCTCCCTGAGGACTTCCAAATACACCTACCGGAACGAGAAAGGATCAACTGTAGGACACCCCCTCACATTGGAAGAAATCAAGGACATTCATATTCCAATCCTGCAAGTCGAGAAACTCAACTTGGAGAAAGTTTCCCTTGACAAACTGCACGAGCTCCAACTAGACGAAATTCGGGAAGACCCATTGGACCTCATCAATCTTCGCCCGGATTACTCCAGATGGTCCCTATGGAGCGTCGCGACGCTAACCGCCTTCGTCGTGGTATATCTTGTGGTGACCCGGAAAAAAGATATCCTTCGCCTACTCAGCCCCAACAAACCACCAAACAACCAGGCCATCAACGAAACTCAAGTGGTTCCACCCTCGAGTTCCTTCTAAGGGATGGAGGAGTTATGTATGCCTTCCCGTGGGAATAGCTGAACTAAGCATTGCTGCCTATGCAGATTTCCAGGAACACGTCGAGACGGTGTTGTATTCAACTTCGGTTCATGGGAACGAAGAAACATTCAGAATAGACATAGACTTCGAGCAATAAACATCTAATTGTATTATTTCTTGTTAATTAAAGTTTTTGAGTTAAATAAATTTTTTAAAAACTAAGTTCCGTGATCGGAAAACATAAAGTGTCTTTCAAAATTCTCAAAAACTTTCAACAGGATTATTTGTATAATTCATAACTTTTCAATACGACAATATGAAAAGAGTATGTTGCCAGTTGAGAAATGACAGTTGTGAAAATTTCTTTATGGGTACTACTCCGTTTTGAGGAATTTTTTTATATTTGTTGGAAAATATGGTTGCTGCAATTACATGAGAAGCCCAATTTTCAGCTGTATCTTACCTCGAACCTTCCTCTCGTAAATGTTGACGCCGTTTGTCAGTTGTGATGATTTGAGTTTGATGTTCATGGCCAACTTTGTTCGACTGAACAATCAACTGTATCTCCGCCATTTTCCAACCGATTTTCAATTTTGAAGAACATTGTCATCACAAATTGGGTGTTCCGGATAATGAAAAGAAATGTACAGGGTGTCATTTGAAAAGAAAGTTTAGGGTCACCTCCGCTCAAACCGGAAGTGGTGAATTTTCGGTAATAGAGTCAAAATATGCGTATTTGAGTAGTATATCGACGTACCAAATTTGAAACCTGTATCTTGGAACTACAGAAAAATTGGGGGGCGTACCTCACCTCGTGGTCACCCGGTATATCGCATATTGAAAAGAAATTATTGATTTTCGAATACTCATCTCCCTGCAACAATACGTCCCCCTCATGGGACTCATCGTCTCGACGATTTTTTTTCAGTACATTTCCGATTATCTTACGAAAGTGAAGACAGACTTGTTTGGGTCAATTACCGTGTAGAATTTTGAAAACCATTGTTTTAATATACTTGGATCCACAAAATTCCGGTAGGTAATAGGTACTTATATGTGGCCGTTTCTAGGGAATTTACTGTAACTTCATTTAATTTTTTTTTTTAAGTTTTTCATGCACTACTTTTTGTATCAATATTTGTTTTTAAAAAGATTTCTCACGTTTATTTGATTTTGAAGTTTTTAGCATTAAAATTGCTTCTGCTCTTCGAATTTCATCATAACGCTAATAGTAGGAGAGCCCACGAGGCTAAATGTGGATTTACTCGAGCGTCATAAAGATTTTTGGATAGCAAAGCTCAGATGATAAGAAGAAAAACATGTTATATAATGTATACCTTTTCATCGGTGGAGAAAGCGGCTATAGATTTTCAAATTTGTAAAAAAAATGTTGCATGGACATACTCGAGCGCGTCAGATATTGATAGCATTAATGCCCTACGTATTTTTAATAATGTACGTATGTTAATCTGATCGTTCGCATGATGGGGGTGGACCTGTAAGGGTTGAAAATGAAAAAAAAATAAATAAAATTAATCGAGCACGACAGATTTTCTTGGGGGGTGTTGAGTGAACCTGAAAAAAAACTCCCATGCAATAATCTAACGATGTCGATGTGACGCAAACTCGTGGCCATTATTATAATATGAAAAAAAATCACCATTTTGAAATACTCAAGCGCGTCAGATTAAGATATATATGGTTCATCTTTATGTCCTAGATGTTCTGTCTCCTAAGCTGACGATTATCTAGAGGGATTCGCCTAATCTGACAAAATAAAAATAATAGGAAAACGGTTGACCCCTAAGCGTTCAACATTTCACTTATTTTGTGTCAATATGAGCTCTCCGAGCTCAAAAGTCTGGTAGAAGTTTATAGAATTTTTTTGAATTTTTAAACAATAAAAATAAATTTTGAATAAATGAACCGATTTTCACGCGGTTGGCGGCATTCGGCGCAGTATTTCAAGCTCCATGTAGAATCTTTAAGTTTGAATTGATCATACTAGAAATTTCAGAGTGATTCCAAAAAACACTTTTGTCGGTTTTCTTTCGACAACTATAACTCACGAACGAATCAACCGATTCTACCCGGACTGGCGGCGATCGACGTGGTTTTTTGATATTAAGAGCTGATTATTTTTTTGAAATCGATCGATGAGGCCGTTTGAAAGTTATTCCAAAAAAACACATTTGAAAAAAAAAATCTTAGTTTTTTTTTTGAAATTTCTCAATATCTACCGGTACGAATTGGTTCAAGTTATATTCAAAATCTGAGTTTGGCCAAGCCAAATAGATAGAGAGAAATAGTAACGCGGAGAGGGGAATATATACATTAAGCAGCTGCACGCATTAGTCTTTATCGACGAATTTTTGATATTTCGGCTTGTGGAAATCATCGGATTATATATTTTTCATTATCTTTGAATTATTTCCTTCAAAATAAAAAAGAAATATTAGCCACGCTCGAGAACTTTTACAACTTTGTAGCCCTTCCCTTTCTTTACGTCACTCTCAAATTGTCATATTAGAAGAATATACACTTTTTAGCATGTAATTAACTCACCCTACCTCAATCTGATGCGCACGAGAATTTCTGATGATCATTTTTTTTTTTTAATAATCTGATCCTTTATCCTGGACGCGCGGCCTTATTTATGAGGTTCATATTTGGTGGAGGTACTTAACCGGGTACAAAGTATCCCCCTATATATTAATCTACCACGCTTCAGTAAATCCTGAAATCCCCGCTTGGGCTTCCTTGCTATAATATGCCATAGCTGATAAATGGATTACAAACAAATTTTGTAAAGAAAAACCAGAGAGGCAGACATTCGAATGAAGGAAGTTAAATACAAGCTTGTAAAAGCATATTAACAAAGGGCCAAAGCAGACAAGTTGAAAAATCATTACCAGACGACGTCAGGCCTGACCAGCATGTATAAATGAGGTTAATAGGAGACATGCCTGAATAGGTACAGATTAACTATTCGACGCACTTGAATACATTCTGAGGCAGACACCAGTGCCTATCTTGGCCCTATGAAGTATTCATCAATTACATTTCAAACAACACATATGATGTGTCAGTTAATATCTGGAAGAATATATCGCCATAACTGAGAATTTCAGTAGCTGATTCCTCAGAAAAGACACAGTTTCACCAGTAGCAAACTCTTCGTGAATCAGAATCACATGTATCATATACCTCAGCAGGGTTCTTCACTACGAGCTGAGTAGCTGAATCGATGTGGAAATTTGAATTCGGGGGTATTCCGAAATGATCGTTCCTGCTGAAATACTCTCTGCTTTCTGCAACTTCCGGTCATATTCAAAATGGACCGACTTCGTTATTTTGAATGGAACGTCTAAATTTTTGAAATATCGTTTGTTGAAGTATTCCAATTTTTATTGAACGTGCTGTGCAAGAAAGGATATTGCTAGGCAACACCTTCAAGTTCTCAGTTTTATGATAGCCACGCAAGTGCGGTGGCGCTGTAGGTTCCCGGATTTACCTATAGCTGAAAAGTGAATACAATACCAAAAAATCAGTAAGTCTTTATCAACTACTCGAGGATTCATATGATTGCCTGTCCATCAGTATGTAGTTTTCCATGTACATGCTTACAAATGCTATAACTATCTCATGAACAAAATATATAATCATCACGAATTGTCCTTAACTGTACGTACTCATACTGTGATGTACATATAATATGTTCATGAGATATAGCATTTAAATTGTCATCCTGTACATGAAAAACTTCATACAGATACTGTTGGATCAGATAGTTGATGAAAACCCATACTTTTCAAAAAATAGACAAATTCTAGCCGTTTATTTTCTAGTTTTAACGAAATGAGTGTAAACCAAAAGGATTATGGTATTGATATTGTTACGATTTGCTAAATAATAAGCCAAGCACACTACTGAACTGTTTATTTCTAACTTCACTATAAACATACAACTACTTCACTGACTAATAAAACACTTAAATATATACAAGTAGCTAAATATTCCAAACACTTATTAATTTCTACAAAAACTTATAAACACTTCTTCATGAACTGCTTATCACTTCTTCATAAAACTTATTTTTATCTGAGTGAAATGTTGCCTTATATACTCGAGTCGTGTGGGCCAGATTCTTCCAGATTCCGCTCTAGATTACTCACGACAGAATTCCACCCAAATAATCTTTTCTTGGAACTAATTATCGACGAAACGCTTGCGAGTCGACTCAGCGGCGTAGCTAGGGGATTTTTATCAATCTCGTAACAATATTCATCTATGTCCATGATCATTTTTTGCCATGCTGTAATTAAACACCCTTTGCGAGATATAATTTTTTATTCGAATGGAGGGACTCATCACTCATGAGCTACAACTTAGATGTGAAAGTTCAATTCCGAATTAGAGCACAAAAATTAAATCGATGCATGGTACTCAAAATAGCAAAAATCGAATATTTGACACCCTGTAGCTCGAAAACTGGTTATATGATCGATCTGTAAATTGGACTATGTAATGAGGATGCTAGGGTCTACAACATATCAAAATTTGAGCCAACTTAGCCGAAAGCCAATTTGCGTAGTATTGAACTATTTCAATTACAGCTGTTTTGGTATTAATTTTTTTCGAAATTTTACTGGTAACAGTTCAATACTTCAAAAACTCTTTAAAGTTTATGAAAATGTGACAATATGAAACATGACTCTTGGAATTAAAAAAAATAATAAAAAATACAGGCATTTGAAATTAAGAATTTGAGGGTCGCCGAATTTGTACGATACTGTGTAAATAATTTTTAATCATATTTGGATTGTATACAAAATGTTGCTACAGGAAAGTGAAAAAGTTTTGAAAAGTATTGGCAAAATAAAAAGATATACCTAGGCAAAAGAAGAATTTCGTAGTTTTCCATTATTCCTGTATAACTCCAGAACTAAAAAAGCTAGATCAGATTTTGTTATTTCACGTAAATGACCTCTGAAATACGATACTTTTGCATCCATTAAACCACCCCTCAGTCTTTTATCTTTACCGAAATTCCAAAGCATAGTCTCAAATTTGAATAGCCCTGTATATTTGTATATGTCACAGAGTACAAAATATATGTTTCTATAACAATAAAACAACGTAAAAAGCAACCAGAACATAATTGATTTTTGTGAAGTAAACTTTCAAGTCCATTTTCACTGTTACTGGAATCTTCGCCAAAATCTGTGATATCCCCATCAGATTTATTTGTTCTAATGAAAGAATTCAAACTTGAAAAAAGTTTAGCAAAACTGAATCGTTATTTTATTATCGACGACGGATTCAAGCCATCAAATTGAAATATAAGCCGTTTACCCAGGTCTATCTAAGGGTGTTTCATATCAGAGCCACACCTCACTAGTGATTTTTGTTACTGGGAACTAGAAGTCTACATTATAATTTCAATGTAAACAATCGTTTAGCCAACAATGTCAAAATATTTGATATACAAACATTATTCGGTAAGTTGACATCGACATCATAAGGAAATCATTTTTAAATTATTATTGAAAATATTTATTTAACTGGCCATATTGGTGTTGGTTATTTTGTTTTGTTCGGTCTTGCAAGCTGAATTATAACCAATTTCTCTCATCCTACAGAGTTGAAATTTCACATATTGGTTTGTTTTCAATGGCAATACAATAATGTCAATGTTACCACTCCTGCTACCCTGAATTCTAGATAGAAAATGCTTAGTGCGAAAAACTAAATAGGTCGGGTCGCTTGGATCCTCTCCTCTATAAAAGTTGTGAAAACTCGTGAAATTAAAATGACCCGTAAGAATTCGGACTAGCCTTCAAAGGTTTCAAATAGGAAAAATTTTGATGAAAAAAATGTAAAAACTCATAAAAATGAAATTATAAACAACTGTAAAAATAATGAAAAACATCGCCTAGTACAATAATATAATTTGAAATAATTTTACCACCTTACCCCCTTCAAGGTTAGACAGAGAACGTTGAAAACGTCGAAAACAACGGTGAAAAAAAATGACGGTCAGGGGGCACGGATCCTTTACCATTTCTCGAAAAAAGTTGCAAAAACTCGTGAAATCAAAATTAAAAAAATCCGTAAAATAGGGAAAAATATTTGATCATTGAATTCCCGATAGTCTCTGACGTCGAAAATTAGAGAACACTTCGGAAACATTTCCGACGCTTTCGGACGTCGAAAACTGCAGCGAAAAAACTTTCAGTCGGGAGGCAAGGTTCTCTACTCCTCAAGAAAAGTTGCAAAAACTTGTGAAATTGAAATCTAAAAAATTCTTTAAAATAGTGAAAAATACATATCTTACCATCGAATAATTCGGTTTCAGTAAAATCGTCAAACCAGCACTCCCTTGAAGGCTAGCTGAAGAAGGCCAAAAAATTTGGACAAACTTTCAACGGTTTCAGATATGGAAAATTATGACAAAAAAACGAAAGATGAGAAAAGTCGAGAAAATAAAATCGGTGAAATCTGTAAAAATATGGAAAAACATAGACTAGTAGTGGGGTGTGTGCCAAGCAGCTGGGCACCTGGCAGAGACAGATAACTAAACAAATTCTAACGCTTGAAAGTACAGAATGGAATGAAAGTGAAAGAGTTAAAAAAAAATTTGTTCAAATACGAGAAAAAGAAAACTTTGGAGGAAATTAAACCAAACATTTTTTGCATTATTGAATTGTATATGATAAAAAAACTTGTCGCGTGCATAAATTTTGACACGGGTAATTTTAAATTTAATTATTATCATACAACATTTTATAATGTAGCAATAATTTTATTTTCTAATTTTTAGTGCATTTGAATAAAATATTTGAAAAAAAAATTTTTCGTTCACTTCATTAAAGATGATTTTTTTGAAACTTAACTCAAGTTAGGTTCTGTTTAAAAAAAGATGAAAAATTAATTAATTGGACTTTTGCTACTTGTTAGTTTTTTTCTGAATAATATAATCGCTTAAAATAGAATTAGGTATGTCTAAAATTTAAGAAGTTGATTTACACCTTCAATTTCAAGAATATTCGATTTTTCTAATTTACATCCCCGTTGCAACTGATGCGCTCTTAATTTTTCTCAATGGTCCAATTTTACGAACCCATCTGCAGGTTGCTCATAAAGTGGGTTGCTGGAAAATATACAAATCTTCAACCTCTCAGATCACCCAGAGCCGTATTTAGGATCAGTACACCCCCAGGCTGAACATGTGGTGCGGGCCGGGCCTTACCGGGGTGGATATTTTTTAAATTAACCTGCAAAAATCTCGTTTTGGGGCAAGTCTATAACTCAAAACTTAAAAGAAGAAAGATATTTTTTTTCATAGTGTACATAGTAAATTTTTCTGTGTAGTATTTAAAAGTTAATGAATGAATTAGATAATAAATATGAAAAGAAATTAAAATCATTGAGATATATAAAAAAAAGGACACAGCGTTGTTAATTTTTTATTTCAATCATTTAAAAATCATGAAGGATAATAATAATAATGAAATGAATAAAATCGAAAAAGTTTAAGTACCCCTTCAGTCCATACGATTCCACCAAGTGGAAAAAATGAGACAAACATCTGTCAGAAATCAACTACATCCCTGATCGTGGTACTAGTTTTATTCATTTCATCATCGTGATAATCTTCAGCATATATTTTCGAACTTTGTAATGAATACAATAACAATTTCGTCATTGAGCTTTCAGCTCCTGGCGAAACGAACATCGTCCGAAAAGAGGAGGAAAAAGGGACCAGATATCGAGACCTACTCTTTGAAATCCGCAGGCTTCAACCCAAACCATTCTGTCAAAATGGTGGTTCTAATAATAGGGGTCCTTGGTAAAATGATGGACACACTGCTCTCAAACTAAAAAATCATACCGGTCTGCTGTAATATGGCAGAAATGCAGAAGGTCGTAATTCTTGGTTCACTCCGCCTGCTTAGGGCTCATAATTCTCGGACCCCATAGTCACTTACCCCCCACGGCGTGGGAAGTGGTTATTGGGATAAATGATCCAGCGTGCCCTCCGGAAGTGTCGGGGCTCCGGAGACAGGGCCTGTCTGGGAAATTCCTAACGAAAAAAAATATATATAACGTCTTTATTATTTTCAAAAATGATTTCATTAACATTTGAAAAATTTATCATTATAGAAAATAATGAGCGGAATTCAAATTTAATGGGGAAACACCACAAAACTTGTTCCTCCACTCAACCCTGTGAAGGTTTTGTAGGTATCGATTTTTAATTTATTTTCGAAATTGGAAAGTTATTCTTCTGTTTGAAGTTCATTGTATTGAAAAGTACTTGAAATGTATAAAATGGTACCAAGTATATGCATATTATTATATTTGAGACTCAGTCAATAACATAAAATTTGGAATGTTGCTTTAAAGTTCCGGATTATTGAGTATCTTCATTCTTTGTAGTCGGTTCGAGCCCGATGTAGGTACAAGAGAATTTTTCTCAACCACTTTATATCGTATCGATAGGCGACCGCATGCCTTGTTGAAAAGCTAGTGTATTGTGAGTTGTCTAGATGCCAATCTCGTCTGGTGCTAGCGTGGAGTGCACACCGACCACCCGAGGTGGTGCTGTAGGTTTTCCGGGTTTTCCTACAGCTGAAAAGTGAATACCCCACCAAAAATCTGTAAGTCACCCCGGAGCGCCACGGCAAATAATAAAAATACTCGGCCTCTACCCGCAAAGGCTATGCCTTTGGGTACACCCAACTAGTGTTTATGAGGAAGTATTATTATTATTATTTTATGATAGTTGATTATAAAGATGGAAAATTCGGTAACTGCATGATCGTCTGAATAATTCTGTTTTGAATGGAGGTGTTTAATCCTTTCTGTCTTATAGTCTTATATTTCTGGTTACAATAATTATGTGAAATAGCACAACACATTGAAAAAATGTCCTATTATTGATATTCAGTCATCCAATTTCTTCGAGTTTATGTTTTATGTGATATTCGTTGCCGCCGTCTCACGCCAAATATCATCAATTTTTAGGCGAGGAAATTTGGCATAAAACCCAGGAAATTTGCGCAGACAAACTGATTAAGATTCGGATTTTTGCATTCGAATGTTTAGCTCACGTAGAAACTTTGTTTGCATTTTGTTTTCCAGATTTCATGAAAAATGCATTTGTGCATCAAAAAGTGCATTCTTTCAACTGTATAATTCCAAGTGATGGGAAATAGAATATTTGCCACAAAAAAAACCCGAACTGTACGAAATTTTGCACCCGGAGGTTTCTCAGCTCGCCGTCCGGGTGTTTTTTGGGTCGCTCTTCACGAATTTGACATCGGTGACCTTCCTCGGAAGACCTGGTGCACCAGACAACCTGATTAGTAACGTCATCTACTGGAGTTTGGATGGAACAACTCACCGTATCGTTGGAAACTAGTTATCCAGGAATTTTTCGGGTCGCTCGTCACGAATTTAACATTAGTGACCTACCCCAGAGGACCTGGTGCACCGGACAACCTGACTAGTAACGTCATACCCTGGAGTTTTGATGGAACAACTAACCGAATCGTTGGAAACTAGTCATCCGGCGGTTTTCCAGTAAAAGATCGACGTACTAAAGTATCTTCCGATGGAATACGTACCTTTTTCAACGATTCGGTGAGTTGTTGAATCGAAACTCCAGGAGATGACGTTACTCGTCTGGTCGTCCGGTGCATCAGGTCCTCCGAGGCAGGTCACCGATGTCAAATTCGTACGAGCGGTCTACAACATCCCGGGGGCACGAGTTTCTCTTGATTTATCACAAGTTAAGCAGGAACTCCAGGGGATGACGTTCCTACTGCCGTCCTGACCTCCAGGTGTACAAGGGGCTAATTTGGACATGATATTCAGATTCCGCGACCTGAAAGACCTCCGGGTGAAAAATTTCGTACAGTTCGGGTGTTTTTTGTGGCAGATATGAATTTTTTGCCACTTGAAATTATGCAGTTGAAAGAATGCTCTTTTTGATGCACAAATGCATTTTTCATGAAATTTTAAAAACAAAATACAAGCAAAGTTTCTACATAAACTAACGATTCGAATGCAAAAAAACCGCATTTCGATCCGTTTGACTGTGCAAATTTCCTGGGTTTTGGTGATTTCAGTGCCAAATTTCCTAGCCTATTTGCATTATTTGTATTTTATTTTTGTTCATATGGCATTGTGATAGGTCCATAAAAAATATCTGCATAATTGAATATAGATAGTATATCATAGTGATTCACATAATATCTTAACAGATGAAGGAAGAATTTGCCTGTTTCCATAACTCATTTTGAGTGTTGCGTAACCGCGTGTGAATGTTTGCGAATCGCAATTCGGTATCAAGTATAATTTTGAATATTATTTCAAGCCCCTGTTCTAAAGTGGTAGTTTTAATTACAGTTTATTCGAGTTCACCTCATTTTCAAAATTGTCTCACCCACCCCGTTTGATTAATTCATTAATCAGCATCGTTACAACACCAAGACAATGGTCAGTGGCAGCTTCTATGAAAGCATTCTGTTGAAATTAGAACGTACATCTACCAAGTTATCTGTGGAACATATTTTTTGGTTGTTTCATGTAGTTATTGACTATAAAAAAAAAATTACTTCATACAGTTGTCAAATAAAAACTTTCACCAAGTCGTACTTTTCTCTTTTGTAACAAAGGAAACAGTTAATTTTCCAACTCATTCAGATCTCTATAAGCTCACAAGCAATGTCTTTGTCTGGTTCTGGAAAATTGTCATTTGCATGAAGATGAGCTTTGCAGTTGAGGATATAGTTCATATGACGGAAAGTATATATAGAAAACAACAATGGCCCTAGGATGGAACCTTGTGGTACTCCTGATTTGAGAGATCGGCATTCAGAACTGTCTTTTCCCTTTTGTAGGTCGACCCACAGTTGTAAAACCATTATTAGCTAATAGCGCAATCACCGGCTTTCACCCTGTACATCACTGAATTGTTCCTCCAGTGCGCATGTTCTTCGCGCTTCTTGCCAGGATTCAAAACGTGGTTGGTGTACGCCTTGTGCACGGCGCGTCGCCCGGTTTCGATTCGCCGACTGCATTCTTTGGTATTTACTGATCCCGTCACCGTACGCTTTGCTGCGAGCCGTTCCATTCACTCACCGCTCACTTTACAACGATTGTCAGACCGCGTGTTGGGTATACGGCAGACCGGCAGTAACAGAGCAGCCAACTCGATCTTTCAACCTGTTGCCGGTGTCAAACAACCTGCTCATCCTGAAATTTGAATTGCAGTGACAGTGTAGCGGAACGAACAGAGACTAGAGAGAGGAGTGTGTTTCTTTCCTGTTTCCTGTTTTGTGATGTTTTTGAATTGCGAAGGAGCCCATATGGAAATATTCTTCGACTTTAATTAAACTCGAAAGTCAGTGATTTGTGAAGTGCATTCTACCGTTTTTCGAGGTGTACTCGGAACTTTCTGAAGGTTTTACTGCTGCACCAGGACTGTTTTAGAGCTCTAACATGGAAACTTTCGCTATGGATAAGTCATTTTTCGACATCGGAAGTTCTGATGAACTGAAGGAGTTGTGGGAATCTGATTTGGATCCGGTGAGTTAACTTACCTACATTGAACGCTTGTTTTTCTGTTTTGATTTACCGGGTTCCTGAATTTTTAGTCAGGAATATCACAAAATAAGCGGATGTTTACCTATTACACACTTCTGGTATAATTTTGGCATTAACAAGTAGTCCTTGAAACTGGAGTAGGAGTTATTTGTTAGTCAATTTAGTCTAGAGCCTTTAAAAATGCTAAAAAGTAGAAGAAAATTATAGTAGAATGAAACCCATTGGAAACGAAAGATAATATGACAAAAATAAAAGGAAAAATAAATTACGGGCGATCTGAGGTCGGGAAGTAGATGGGGTGGGTTTATAAGGGTAAAATACGGTTTATCTCGATTTCCGGCAAAACTATAAGTCTTACGCAAAAAAACGAAAAAAACTCGTATCCGAAATTATTTTTTTCAAACATTTACAATTTTCAGCTATTCATTGAATTTCATACTTTAATTACTCAATATTTATATATAAGACATCTACAATATTTTGAGACAGTTGTAAAACCTTCTTTAAATTATGAGCGTAGATGCCTTTTTATTGTTATTTCAAAATAATTTATTTATCTGAGTGGTATATGGAAGAGATGCAAACAAATAAGATATTGAAAAAAATGGATAACAATTAATCATATCTATTTATAAGTGCAAAAATTATAGAAAAACACTGAATCAATTAAGATTTCAAAAGTATCAATTGGCAAAAATTAAATCATTTTCCATATTGGCTTTTTCAAAAAGTCGATATATTGACGTGAGATTTTTTGATTGATAATTAGTGTTTTTTCGATATTTAGTCAAAATAAATATTTCAATTCAAAATAATTACAGTGTATTTGGAACATAAAAATTTCTTGAATAATTTTTTTTTGGTCAAGATGAAAATTGAAAACCAAAAACTTGGTTATTGGAATTTTTTACATAAATTTTGAGGTTATGTGAAAAAAGTGTTCATACAAAAGTTGTAGATCTTTTCATTACCTACAACTTTGCCATTCGACTTTTTTTCATAGGACTTGTAGTTTTGCCGGAAATCGAGATAAACCGTATTTTAACTCACCCCCTCCTACTTCCCGACCTCAGATCGCAGGTAATTTATTTTTCCTTTTATTCTTGTCATATTATCTTCCGTTTCCAATGGTTTTCATTCTACTATAATTTTTTTTGGTTTGAAAAATTATCTACCTTGGACTAATTATAGAAGGGTTTGAAACACATCCTATCTTAATTTGATTCTCCTTACTGACTCATGAGGTATTTTGTATCACCACCTCTGTCATTTTTAATAATTCGTTCAGTTAAATTTTGAGTACTTACATAAGTACAATTATTTTCATTGTGGTGTGCAAATTTCTATAAACAGAAGGAAAATAATGCAATTTTTAAAACCAGAGAGAAAAATACGATATGGACTGGAAATGGTACCTAGGTATCTATTATCCCAATGTGGAGAAAAACTGGAAAAAATACTTTGCTGGCCAGAATTTAATATTTCGTTGATTTCAAACTTGTTCTGCGAATATCGAATTCATGATGCAAAAAAAATATATATGTATAAGTATCTATACTTATAGAGGAAAACTTTCTTGCCGCCATACTTAAAATTCAAATACAGCTCCATTTGGGGGTAGTTGCTGACCGAGGGTTTCCAGCGAAGATATTTCATTGAAACAGAGTAGATGATAATTTCTCCAAACGTACTTTTGGATCAGCCCCGTCATAGGGGCAGTTTATACTTTTTATATATATTTTATATTTTTGGTAAAATTTCGCTGACCGGGGGTTTCTTGTAAAGATATTTCGTTGAAACAGTAGACTATGATGGTCCAAAATATCATTTCTATGCCACCATCGAGAAAATTTAAATTTCCCGGTCAGTGAAATGCAAAGTACCCTTAAGAGGGTGGGTTTAAATTTCCTCTATGATGGCATAAGAAGTATGTTTTTGAAAATAGTATTCTACTAATTTAGGGAAATACCTTCACTGGAAACCACCGGATAGCAAAGTTTTTCGAAAAATCGCAAGTGCAAACTACCCTTAAGAGGGGTTTGATTAAAATTGTCTCTATGGTAGCATAAAAAGTATGTTTTAAACATATATGAAGTTAGCGAGACAACTCCGTTTTTTTTTTAAATATGTGATGTTTTGCTAACTTCATGTGAAGTTGGCGATGCAACTTCCGTAATTTCTAGTTTTCACAGTTCTGAAGTATCCATAATTTGCCGCTTTTTTTTCTCTAATTAGTTGAGGAGAAAAAAAATTTTCGCTCTTTTTATAAATAAGAGTATGCAATGTTTGGCGAATTTCATATTAGGTTAGCAAAATAACTTCCGTAATTTCTATCTGTTCTCAGTTCTAGAGTATCCATAATTTGCCCCCTTTGTGATTTTATATTACTTTTCTTCCTCCCAACCAAAAGTGTTTCAATCACTTATTTTTTCTGTTTGTTGCCATATTTTCAATCGTTAAAGCTTATAAATGTCTTCAAAAATGATAATATCAAAATAGGGTATTCGTGAAAATGACGAATACTTTTTGAACTTAATGGAAATTTTAACGTGGTTGCTATAATCAGTTTCTGAATCTTTGTAACTTCCATTTCAATAAACAGGCAAGGAAAACTTATCATAACATGATGAAATAATTCAAATGAAATTAATGAAAACGCATATCAGATGCCCCAATTTTCGACACATGAAAGAATATGACTAACCAATCGCCGACTTAATACTGGTCCAGTTTCATTTGATACCTATATTGAGCGATTGAACAAAATATGTCATCTGCCATTTTGTAGCGATGGCCATCTTAGATTTACAATGATACTGAATATACATAATTTTATTGTCATCAGAACTAAAGGTGTGTACCAAATTTAAGATTAATAGCTGAACAGGAAAGGAATACAATTTCAATTACTAGATTCAACCCACACAAATAAACAAAACTGTACGCTGTATAAGACCGTTTAAAATAATAAAAAAATACGGAAGTTGTCCCGCTAACTTCATATAAGGTTATCAAAACATTGCAAATTTTTAAGGAAAGATGGACAAATATTTTCTTTCCACAACTAATTATCGAAAAAAATCGTATAATTTCTGAGAAAATAGTTTTTTCTCTCCGCAACTAAAGATAGATATATACTTATTACAGAAGTTGTTTCACTAACTTCGCTAACATCGCATATTTTTTATAAATAGAGCGACAATTTTTTTTCTCCACAACTAATTAGCGACAATAAGGCGGCAAACTATGGATACTTCAGAACTGTGAGAAAATAAAAATCACGGAAGTTGCTTCGCTAACTTCATATGAAGTCAGCGAAACATCAAATATTTTTTAGAACAAAAAAGAGCGACAATTTTTTTTTCTTCGCTTCTAATTAGCGACAAAAAGGCGGAAAATTATGGATACTTCAGAACTGTGAGAAAATAAAAATCACGGAAGTTGCTTCGCTAACTTCATATGAAGTCAGCGAAACATCAAATATTTTTTAAAACAAAAAAGAGCGACAAAATCTTTTTCTCCGCATTTAATTAGCGACAAAAAGGCGGCAAATTATGGATACTTCAGAACTGTGAGAAAATAAAATTACGGAAGTTGCTTCGCTAACTTCATATGAAGTCAGCGAAACATCAAATATTAAAAAAAAGAGTGACAAAATTTTTCTCTCCGCAACTAATTAGCGACAAAAAAGCGGCAAATCATGAATACTTCAGAGCTGTGAAAAAATAGAAATTACGGAAGTTGTTTCGCTAACGAGTTCGCTAACTTCATATGAAGTTAGCGAAACATCACATATTTTTTTTTTAAAATAGCGACACATATTTTTTTCTCCGTAACTAATGAGCGACAAAAAGGCGACAAATTATAGAATAATTTGATTTAAATTTTTTCGGGGTTGTCTCGCTAACTTCATTTAGGTATGTTTTAAGCCGTCTAGCGTTTCAATGAAATATCTCAAATAGAAACCACCGGAAAACATCGCAAGTATAAAATACCCTTGAAGGGGTTGATTCAAATTTTCTCTATGATGACACAAAAAGTAAGTATATTTTTGGAAATCGTATTCCACTAATTCAAAAAATCAAAAGTATACCGCTATGATTATGTTTTACTATGGTGACACGTTTGGAGAATTAATCCACCATTTCTTTGAATTGTTTTCACTGAAAACCCCTGCTCAGATATTTGGTTTAGCCCAATTCAACGGCCTGATAAAATCGTATCATGAACTGTTAACTGTATCGATATTTACAAGAGCGGATACAGTAACAGACCGCCCTGGTCGCTCTCCACCTTCGAAGGAAAGTTTACCTCTTTTGCAGCTTGCATTTCTATTTTTTATGGTCGCATGTCGCATACGAAGGACATTGATGAGCCAAAGGCGTCGCTTATTCACCCCATATCGACGTCCTTCTGAAGGGTACTAAGCATATCTTCTTCTATTTTCTTACCTCTTACACCTTAAACCCTTCAAATAAGGGTACTTGAATATAGCTCGATACCTTAATTTTTATATTTTCATAATTTCGGTCGATATCCTTTTTTTCAAATTTTATTACACAAAACTGGTTTAACTTTTTATACGAGAAACTTTGTACTGATACTTCTAAGTTATTGATCGTTGCGATGGCCACGCAATATTTTTATTATCCATAGACTCGGTCTAAGCTAACCAGATTTCAATACATTCTCGTAATACATAGTATTTGAACTAGGCTAGTTTTGAAATTGTTCCTATTTAGTACGTGTATTTTGATTATTTATCTACTTACATGTAACACTATAAAAATAACTGTAACTCATGGTGAATTCCTTATCAATTGGGTCTCGTGAAGATAAGATCAAAGTATTTGAAAAGCTGCTATATTCGAGGTTATATATGTACCAAAACATCGATCTGTAATCAACTTTCTAATTGTTATCGTCTACTAGAGTACCTACCTAGGTAAACCGTATGCTCAGGATCCCAAAACATTAATGATGGCAAGACCCTAACTACTGTCTTACCGGACTTTACTTATCCATCAAAATCCCATTTTCCTGATTGTATTAGTCTAGGATACGAGATATAGATATTGTTTATAACCGAGACAAAATGAAATTTTATTTTGTGCCGATTGGCATGTCGGTATTCCTTTTTTATATAAGTATATTTTTTGGATTCATCTATAAAAAAATTCTTTTTTGTTTCTTGATCATTCCTCTTTATTTGTTACGGACTACCCTTCGCCACTGTGAGTCGCTTCTTATAACGCAATGTAAACAACAACTGCCGCGTGATTCTCGACATCGTAATATTTAAAGCTTCCGTATGAAGAGATCCAGACGTTTTTTGGCGTTCTCGAATGTTCGAATGGTAAGTAAATAATATAAGAAGTCAAAGTAAAGGGTAAGTTGAAACTGAAGAAAAATTCGAGTTGAGCCAGCGGACAGAGTTCCGTGAAGCTGGCATGTGAACTCTTGGCCGTGTATTTGAGCTGAAAAATTGAATGGTCGGAGTTTATTGTGGAGCTGTAAATAAACCGTTTATAATTATTTCAGTAGTAGTGAAAAACCCCATATCGCCACAATTTTGTAAATTCTTGCGTATTCATTACTGTTGTACAAGAAACGAATAAATTCGACAAAGTCAAGAAACGAATAATTTCGACAAAGTCGAAATCCCCATCTCTCCACAGTATCCTACACAGTGGAAAATTTCAGGCAATTATCTGCCAAAAAACAAAATATTTGTACAATGAGAGGAAACAACTTTGAAGCATGCCATGCATGCAGGTTGGTCATTTCTAACCAGATGACGATAGCATTCGATACTTGATTACAATTCAACGTCTGGTGCCAGCTTGGAGTGCGCACCGACTACCCTCGGTGTTCCAGCAGCTGAAAAGTGAATAGACCACCAAACATCAATAAGTCACCCGGAGCGCCACAGCAAATAGTAATAGTCGACGTCTACCCGCACAACAGGTTATGCCTTTGGTTACACTTTAAGAGGGAGTATTATTATTATTAATCAGTGCTTGCACTAGGGTATATGAGCTCCCGATGTTTTATTGGGACATTATGGTAGCTTCTGATCCGGGTTATGTCCTTGATCAGAGAGCTTCCAAGGATATGTTGTCTGTAAAAAATATCTGCGATCTATTTTTCCTATTCAGTGATCGTTTCGACGTTGGCCAGCTCATGCAATGCGGCTAGCCGAATGTACCTGTCACTATCTGTGACGATACGAAGTACTTTATTCTGCATCCTCTCCAGCCGCACCATCTGGTACGCGCGAAGGCTGCAAAATATTAGACAGGCGTAGGTCATCATCGGCGTATATCGCTGTGCTCGTGTGTTCCGACATCGGAAAGTCGTGGGTATATAACGAGTAAAAAAGTGGTGACAGGCAGGATCCCTGCGGCATACCCGCTTCGACCGTCCTCATTGCCGAGTTGGTACAATTTATTCTGATAATGGAAGCCCTACCAATTAGGTAGGAGTCTGGAAATCTGACCATATGCCTAGGCATACCTACTATCAGCATCTTCGCGACAAAACCCTCTGTCCAGACAGTATCGAAGGCCTTCTGGACATCCAACAGCATCATCACTATATTGAGGCCTCGGTGGAGACCCTCCCTCACCCCGTGAACAATCCTTACCACCTGAGAGGTTGTAGACTGACCTCTCCGGAAGCCGAACTGCTCATCCGGGATGAGTCGAAGGTCTCCCTCGAGATTCTCTCTCAGCAGAATCCTGTCCACCAACTTGGCGACCGCCCTTAACAATGATATGGGGCGGTACCTCTCTATACTTTATTGGGGCTTTCCCGATTTTGGTATCAATCGGGACAACCTCTGCATGCTTCAAGCTTAATGAACCAATTTGAATTCTAAGTATTAAAATGTTTCCAACTTTTTGAAGAACGTTTTATATTGATGTTCGGTAGGTATTACTATAAAAAATAACCATTTTATGTGATGATAACACATGATGTCCATTGCTTAAACGGCCTCTCGGAAGATTAGTTCTGTCTTACGAGCTTTTTCTCTTCTCAGAAAGTTTGACGTAGTTTCTCTTGTTTATTGTGTACACAACTGCCCAAAAGTTGGATTTTTCAAAGCCTGCAATCTCCAAGAATAAAATGGTATCGAATATAAAAGTTTTCTGTATTTATTGAAAAATATCCCTTTTCAATGTTGATAACTGTTGTATTATGAGACTGAGAAATGACGTTTATTTTGCTGTTTGGGTTATTGTTTTCTCAGGAATACGTAGTCCCGCTATATCTACGTCTTTGAATCTGGTTTTCAGAATCTGAATTTTGCTAACCGGTATTCCCAAACCGGTATGGCTGTATTGCTTCTAGGAAATTTTTAGTCAGCCCGGAATCTGTTGTTTAATCAACGCATTTCTCGTGACTAGTAGTGATCACGTCTACAGGTTGACCTCGATTTCGTAGATAGTAAATTGCATTTTTGCATCATACTACAGGCATTTCTCTCGATATGCGCCATTCTCCACGTTCGTATATACCTAAAACGAGTTTCGAACGAGACAGTGAAATGTCAGCAGCCCGATTGGTTGTGAAAAGTATTGAAAAAACTTGAATGGTATAATTTGGGTGTAGGAAATCCGAACAATGACAGGTTTTCTCGGTTTTTATATTTTGAAAATATATAGGGTGATTCAGATTCGACTGCATCCATGGGTATGTCGAAGAAAGGTATTTTCAAAGAGACCGTTGAATTGAGTACAATAGCTTTTAACTCGTTTCTAAAAATCTGAGGTAGGTACATCTGAGGTAGGTACATCTGAGGTAGGTACATCTGAAGTAGGTACATGTGAGGTAGGTACATCTGAGGTAGGTACATCTTAGGTAGGTACATCTGAGGTAGGTACATCTGAGGGTGCTCGCTAGCTAGGCGGTTAGATGCCGGACTTTGAAATTTCCGCTTGCATTAGACCAGGTTCGAATCCTGGGAATGGAAAATTTTTTCTCAATTTTATAGCAGACGATAGGCAATATACATTGTCTAGATGCCAATCCCGAAGTCTGGTGCTTGCTTGGAGTATGTACCAACCACTCGGGGTGGTGCTGTAGCTTCTCCAGCTGAAAAATCATTAAGTCGCCCCGGAGCGCCACGGCAAATAATAATAATAGCCGTCCTCTACCCGCACAGTCCCACGAGTGTTTATGAGGGAGTATTATTATTATGTTAGGAGTTACCCAGACAGACCCTGTCTCCGGAGCCCCGACACTTCCGGAGGGCGCGTTGGTGTGTCATTAACCCCAGTAAACACTCTCCACGTCCGTGGGGTGAGTGATTACTGGGTCCGAGAGTCATGTGCCCTGAGAAGCCGGAGTGAACCAAGAATTACGGCATTCTGCATTCTTCCGGCTACGTTTTCTGCCGCATCATGACAAGCCGGTATGATTCAAGTTTAAGAGCAGTGTGTCCATCATTCCACCAAGGACCGCTATTATTATTATTATCATTATATTATATTACAGTTGACTGGCCGTACTTGACATATATGCGGCCAAAGAATACAATTTGAAACTTAAGGTAGCAAAATTCAGTCCAAAAACTTGAAAGTACTAATTAAGAGAAATACAAAGAAATTGAATTCAAATAGGGAGATAGGGCCCAAGTTTCTGTCTTTTAAATTTCTGCAATGAATTAAAAACTGTTCTGAGGAAATAAAAGAGGTTTTTCTAGTTCTGCTTCAAAACGGATGAAATTGCTTCTAGCTACATATCCTAATTAAACTGTATAGAGCTAGTCTGGCGTGGAATCATATACCACCCAGTTGGTTGGCAGCTAGATATACATCACCAAAAGTGGGCCGCATAGACCCTGACCCCAAAACGGTACGACCAATTGGACTAACATCCTTCATGTTGAGAGGTCTTGAAAGGATCATGGAGAATATATCATACGGAACGTTCTTTGCACGCTCCTTCTGAACAACCACCAGTATTCCTATCAAACCGGCAAATCGACAGATTCAGCATTACATAACTTTCTAGAGAAAATCACCCAATCACGCATTAACAAGGAGATTGCGGTAGCCATGGAAAGAAGAATAGAATCAACTATATCAGGCTGGATCTACGCCATGCTCATGAACTGCCACTACATCTCTTCAAGATGAGGTCATTAGGTTCAGAGTCTCCAGGGATGCCCACAAGGTGGGGTACTTATGTTCACTCCTGATGGACAACCTGCTCAATGTCCTCGAGGGGAGAGGGGTCTTCAGGCTTATGCAGACGACCTTGTCATTATGGCAAAGACCACGTCGGAAAGGGTAGCCTCTGATATTCTCCAAAGAACGTTGGACTGTGATAATACCCTTTACCAGGAACATAAATCTGGAAGACCTAATTCCACTTTATTTTATGGTAAGGTTATTCCATTTGCATCAGAAGTGAAATATCTAGGGTCACCAGTTGGAAAAGGTTCTCCACAAAGCCAGAATGTCCTTATGGACTTATAGGATGTGTGGAAAATCTTGGACCCTATGACCCAAACAATTCCACTGGATATATGAGATTGTTGTTAGACAAATGATCACACACGGTGGCCAAAAACTTCACAGTGAACGGCCCAGGTGAATCTCTCAAGTTTACAGAGACAGAATCATGCATATTGCCAATTACATGCAACAGACTTACACAGAGCGTAACAGACTGCTGATTGACACTGAAAGTCACACCATTCTGGGAATGACCTCTGTAATGTAATATCTCCAACAGTAAATTTTGACCTGCCTCATACCGTTCTAATTCCGAAGAGAGACGACTGGGTCCTCCAAGAAGAGGAACTACTGAGAGCGGATTGCTGTTGGTTCATAGATGATTCAAAATCACCCTCAGGTTCTGGTGAAGGTGTATAGAGTCGTATTCTTGGAACAGAAATATCAACCTATATATGATTATATGTGATAGTATTCCAGGCAAAAATTCAAGCAATTGATTTATTTGAAGAGAGACTGGAAGAAACCAACCTCACACAAAGATCAATCAAAATTTTCCCAGACAGTCAAGCGGCTTTGAAAGCACTTGGCTCGTATTGATCAACGTCTAAGCTGGTGTTAAACTCTCCTCAATAGGAAGTCTCAACAGTCTGTCTCTGTTCTGGATTTCTGGCCACTCCGGTATAGAGGGCAATCAAACGGCGGACCTTCCTGCAGGAGAAGGTGCCGCAAGTACGTTAATTGGACCGGAACCTGCCATTGATATCTCATCAAGATTTGCCAAATAAACATTGAACACCTGGACAGCACGGAAAATTATAAACTTCTGGCAAAACCTACCAGGATTGGCTTATTCCAAGGCATTCATGCATTCCTCGAAGAATTTGACCAGGGATGACCTGCCATGTGTGACAGGCCTACTCACATCCCACTGTCATCGTCACATGACAAGACTTAAACTGAAGATGATGAAACAGCAGAGCACATACTTTGTGCCTGCCCCGCCGCGGACCGAATCAGGTTTTCGATGTTTGGCAGAGTTTCATTCTCTTTCTCGGACCTGAAAAATCATACACCAAATAAACTAATCGGCTTCATTAAGAAGCTGGGTTCATCTGGTGAAATATGAATTGGTATGAGCCACAAAAGACCCTTATCGCAGTGGAACGCCGAGCAGACCCGCTCATTTTAAACCTAACCTAACCCTAGATATGAATTCAATTCATCAAATGTAGATGATTAACATCTCGCTATGCGTTTTCATTCAAACAATCTAAAAAAATGTCAGCATTTTCAACAACTGGTCTTTTGATGTGTCAACTGTCAACTATTATAAATTTCAAATTATCACCGTCACCTACCAGCGATTGTTTTAACGGTTTTCCTCAATATATCTACTACCGGTGCTTTTGCCTCATATTTACTTTGACTGAAGTATATATTTTAGGTAATTCCATTATCTCTTAGCACTTCTCGGAACAAGTGATAATCGTTTGACTTTCCGAGTATATTTATTCATTCACGATGCCATAATATTTGTGCCCTCATTTTAGTTTGTTATTTCAACGTTTATTTCTATTCGAATTGTGAATGATATGATATTTTTTACATGAATACATTCTTATTATCGTTGTTTATCATTACTTATTATACATACTGTTTGCATTATTCAACAGCTTGTTTGCTCAGAAGCCGCATACCAATATATTGGTGTTGCGTGCATAGTTGTTCGTTTTTTCATTTGCACTTTTGTTGTGGAAGCAAATACATGATAAACAAATAATAAAGTAATGGTCCCATTTTTTTCTGTAACATTTTCTGCTGCAAATGTTATTCAACAAACAGTAGCAGATCGAACTTAGTGTCGAAATTAAGATTCCTAAAAATCCTGGTGTGTCGACTGATTAGATTTTGTTTAGAATTTTTTTAAGACAAAATAAATGAAATCGTGGTCTGTTTCTGTAATCGGATCCAGAGATGGCACCTGGTTCTCGTGTCAATATTCCAGGCATATAGTGATTGTGATTGTTGTTAATTAAATTTTACGGAATGTCAATAAACTTTTTAAATGTCATTCTAAAGTAATATAGTGTCAATACTCGGAGTGGAAGACCAATTTTTTTGGAAAAATAACACCACACAAATTGTGATATTTTTTTAAATTGATCTAAATACCGTTTGAAAGTCAAAATAGTTGTGGCAGAATTAAATATTTCGTAGTGAACTAAAATAGACCATTACCTAATATGAATAATTTGACCATTATTCGTTTTTGTGTGGATAAAATCCTGAAAAACGAATACAATAATTCATTAAAGTGAGTACCACTTAGAATCTGTAAGATACTCTGAAACCAATTTGAAACTTACATTTTATTTCTAAATTCTCCATGATCTAATTAACAATACTTTAGGCAAACATTTTTTCAAATAAATCAACTGAGTGCCTGTTGTTATACCCTACTCTTTCTTTACATCTTCCATAAGTTGTGAAAGTCCGTGTTAAAGTAAATAAAAATCATCACTCTGTCGAAAAAAATTGCACCAAAAATAAATGTCTTCACTATTAAATAACATTAACAGTTTTCAAAATAGTGCGAGAACATTGTAACACACAACTGATCACACATATATCTTCTGAAAAGCAATTATAAACTCAGAAAAAGCGACAACATTATTACTTAAAGAACCTTTTGAAAAAAAATCGGATACAGTTGCGCAGATACTTGCGAAATGCGCATGCTTGGGCAGATATCTGAGATATCAGATAGGCACAAGATTGACAGGTTCTAATGGTGAATTTTCATTCAGCTGAATTTCAATTCTTTTATGTGAAATGTGTTATTAATAATTATTCCAGTAAAATGTATTTCTGGAAAACAAAAATAATATAATAAGTTGAACATGTAACGAATAAAACTGCTTGCAGAAAGTGATTCCGTGAATTTGATTGATTATGTTGTTTCACTCATTTCATACTCCTGCGCAAAACTTGGAACATCAGTTCATGAAAATGTACCTTAACAAAAAACTCGACGGTGGCGGTTCACGCAAGTATCGCGGGATATTTAGAAAAAAGACCACGATTTCATTTGTTTTCTCATAATCAAGCTAGCGAATGTCCAGCGTTTTTGTCTACAGTTTTACAGGTATGAGTCGGCACACCAGGGTTTTTAGGCATCTTAGTCGGAATCCTTTTGTTTTTGCCAAATGTGATTAATTGAGACTTCAGTGAAAATGCATTTCCATAATCAAACCTTTCGCAGTTTTTCTATAATATAGGAGTTTCGTCGGCCATCATCGAATAGAACCGAGATACCGACAAAATAACAGTGGACCCAAAACGCTACACTGTGGAACCCCTATGTCATTTTCGTTTTCAAGAGACATCTTCTTAATTATAGTTGATTTTTGTTTCCTATCCATTGAATAAATGTTGATCCACTCCATTGCACTATACCATTAACTCCAATACCCCCATACTTATCGCCCCCATCAATTGTTTCAGACCCCCTTTTTAAATTTAAGAGCACAGAGGCCCTGTGAAGAAATTTCTATCTATATTACTCTTCAGAATACAGTTTTCCTCCTCGAAATTCTGATCGCCTACAGTTAATAATGTCGTTTCTATAATCTCTGGAGCATATCGATGGGACGCGCCAATGGCTCTATGAGAGTTGCTTGCTTGTGGAATTGACACGATAATTGATGTTTTTGATTCATCTGGTACCTTGCATATTAAAAGAGATATGTTTATTAAATTAACAAGCCATAAAGCTCCATTATTATATACAGTGTGTCCCAGCTAAAACTTGTCACCCCCCTAATATCCGAACTCATGAAAAAAATTGAAAATCGCTCAGACCCGTCGATTTTTATTTCAAGGGGGAACACTTTCACCAAATACACCATCATTGTGTTGTCAACCCCCTCAACCCCAGCACCCCCTACTTCAGAATTTTCAATGGGACTACTATACTTGTGATACATCATTTTGAAGGGAATTCAATCCCAAATACATCGGTGTACTGAAATTGAGGATCGATCAAGTGTTGTTGAAGTTTTAATGAAAACTAAGTTTTATCCAGATATTTTAATTTTTCATCACCTAACATGTTATCATCGTATGAAAGGTTCAAAATGTGAACCATTCAGTTCCATACAGAAGCATAAGCGATCTTCGAAATTTCTTCGCACATTGCTCAACATTTCTGGAGTCACTGCACGACACTCCACAACAATTCTCCTGCGTAGATCATCAAGAGAAGTTGGATGGATTTCAAATGACCCCATAAAAAGAAGTCTAATGGTGATAAATCAGGAGAACTAGCCGGCCATTCTATTGGTCCTCGCCTTCCAATCCATCGCCCTGTGAAATTGTCATCTAAAAATTGACGTACAGGTGCAACAAAATGTGGAGGAGCTCCATCTTGTTGAAAGGTGAGCTGACCGTCAAGTAACCTATCATCGTCTTCAAGTAACTGAAATAAAAATCGACGGGTCTGAGCGATATTCCATTTTTTCATGAGTTCGCATATTAGGGGGGTGACAAGTTTTAGCTGGGACACACTGTATACAGACCGTTTCTTTTATCATGTGGTAACATTGCTATATTCTAAACCGTAATAGATACAAAGACGATTTAATGGGAAAAAAGGCAACTATTGGGGTGAGCAGTAAATTGGTCATAGAAAATTAACGGGGATTCTCGCCCTTCCCAACTTATACAGGGAAAACTGAAAATGCAGTTTTCGGTTTTTTACGTTTAATTAAAAATTTATCATTACGTAGTACATTTTGAATACAATAAAACTTTCCTCTTTCATTTTTTTATATTTTCTGAAATAACCATTCTATTCGTAAAAAAACGAAAACAGCATTTTTAGTTTTCCCTGTATAAGTCGGGAAGGGCGAGAGTCCCCGTAGATTTTCTCTGATCAATGTACTGCTCACCACAATAGTTACATTTTTTCCCATTTAATCGTCTTTGTATCTATTACGGTTTAGAATAGAGCAATGTTACCACATGATAAAAGAAACGGCCTGTATATATATTTTTAATTTAACGTTCATTTATTTATATATGTATTTATATATTTAGCAATTTTATATTATTTATACACATTTTATCACAAAGATGCGTTAAAATATATAAAAATACAAAAAATAAGAAACATTGAAAAGCAAACATTAGTAAATATATAAAATAATGGTATTTGTTTATTATAATATGGCAGTAGCAGCAGCAGAGTATAAGGGCAGATTTATGCACACCTCTTTTGAGCACAGTTTGAATGCCTGGCAAGGTGAAAGTATTTTGGAAATTCTGCATTTTGAACGGATATTCGATCAGAAAATTTCACGAATATTGTTATTGTTAAAATTGATATTTTCGTCAACGCTTGAGAGTACAACCCTCAAAAGTCTTCGAAAGACTTGTCCAAGCTAGGGAAGACGCAACCCTTACCTTTTAACGTGTGATACCATGCACGAGACCGATGACCATGATGGGAATCGAACCCATGACCCTTAGGTTAAGAGACAAGCGCTCTACCATCATGACCAACACGGCCCACATTGTATTATGGACTAAATGCGTATTACAAGAACGTTCATCATGTGTAATCAATGTCAGTTAAAGATTTGAACCGTCAAACTGACGTTTCTATATTTACCGTGATTGTCGTAACTATGGAAATGTATACACATGCTAGAAGCGAAACACCGTTTTAAAAATACCACGGGCTGGAGGAAGTGTTTTCAAAAAGTCCAGTTCTCATCGGTTCGAAATGAGAAAATTATGGCATTTGATTGGTTTATATAATTTGAGGGAAATTGTCGATGTAATTCCGAGAGTTCCATCATTAATCTATCGTTAGGAATCGCAGGTTAAAAGGTAAGACCTCGTTAATCCTTAGTTCGCACAAGTTTCTACTTCTTAGGGCTGTCGTTCGTAGGGGGGTGACAGCTGGTTAACGGAAAAAACGAAAAAATCAATCAATAAAATCAGGTTAAAAATACAATTCCAAAAATACTTTTTTTCTAACACTTCAACTTGATTTGACGAACATAGTATGGGGTTTATGGGGAGGTATACTATGGATGTATTTAATTGCGGAACAAATATTCTGGCAGCATATTATTTATAAGTTTGTGAATAAAAATCATTGCTCAAAGTTTAATGAAATTTTCAACTGACATTCAATTCAACTTCTTTGGCATTGAATATTTTTGAATTCGTTGCAGTTTATGTATACCTGATTCATTATACATAAAAAGTACAGAATAACAATATTCGAAATGCGATTTTCAACGGTGCTTTTTCCACTGAGGAAATCCGTTTGTATTTAAACCTCTATTTTTTATCACCTGGTTGGCCTATAAGAGATCAAAGACTCTGGGCATTTTATTTGGCCTAGATTAATTTCATTATCAATAACGAGTTGGTTTTCTTTAGGAAATAGTGAGTTCAATATTTTCAGTGCCTTTAAATCAATCCTGTTAGGTACGCAGAAATACTTTTTTCAACGACACCGCATCATTCTGTAAGTGCAATGCATGCTCATAAGATTCACGGAGAATAAAAAATGGTGAAGGGGACATTCCCATTCCCCATGAGTAATAAGTATATAATGGACAATTAACAGCCAGTTATGGAGGACCGCGATAAATACGACGATGCCGGCCCAAAGACGCGCTGTGCTGGAACTTCTTTCCTTAGCACCTCTATAACAGTACCGCAGTGTAAATGACCTTCGTGTTATTCGAGTGCCTTTCACGAAAGCAAAGGAGTTGCTTTTACTGCTTTTAGAATTACCATGAGACGTCATTCGATGGGTTTATCGGAAGTGGAACGGAATGGAATGTGGCCGCGCAGTTTTTCGTTCTCGAGGAATCTTTGACGAAGACGAAGATAAAGAGCAAAATTGCTCATATTCCGAGCGGTCTCGTGTCATTTGGAATACACGAGGTCGGTTTTACTTGATCTCACAATTGGAAAAGTTGCAGGTACCGGCGTAGGTCATAGAATCTTGAAATGGGGTTGTTAACAGGCCGAGAGCATTTGCAAGTTCCTCTGGGGTACCACAGGGACTGATATGAAGAAATGCTTCAGCCCCCTAATATCTCAGTGTGAGCAGTTAACATGAACGTCTTATATCGAGTAATAAACTTGTATGATTTAGACAAATTTTGCCAAGTACTCTGAACGTAGATATTAACAACTAATTCCTATACTTTAATGGTAAGTACTTTACAAATGATGAGAACAAAAATCAGAACATTTCTCAGTACTCACCTGGTCTTGTAATAAAATTATTCTCCGCTGCTTTTTAACTCGTCAATTTGCTAGAAACCATGTTTGCAGATGTGAGAAATGATGTTTGTTTTCATGCCTCGAAATCAGAGTAACCACTGCAAAAAGATATCTAAAAACCCTATTGTACCGACTGATCAGATTTTTAGATTTTTGAAGACAAAACAAACGGAATAGCGTTCTTCTTCTATGTATTCGGTTCTAAAGATGACATCCCTTACCTCGTGTCAATATTCCAGGAACATAGATATAGTGATTGTTATTTGAATTTGACTGAAAAAAGTAAGTTAAAAACTTATGGTCTTAAGTTATTTGTTTGTGAGTTAGATACAGTTGAAAATCGCAAAATTTATGATTGCACGGTACGGTTTATAATAATACTGGCTTCTGGCTGAGGATAGCGAGCTCAGGAAAAAACCGATCAAATAATGTATTTTGTTGTTTACTATTTTGTTTGTTTATATTAGATTCCTATTTTTTTTCATTATTGTTGAAAAAATTATTAAAATTGTTATATCCGTCAACCGGTTGCACCCCTACGTGCAACCCTCAAAAGTCAGAGACTTGTGCGAGCTAGGGGAAGACGTAGCCCTTACCTTTTAATACGTGTGATGCCATGCACGAGACCGGTGGCAATGCTGAGATTCGAACTCACGCTCTCTGGCTTATGAGGCGAGGACTCAACCCGCACACCAGCACAATCAGATCGACATGCATTCCTTATCGTTTTGTATTAATTGAACTGGTTCTTCCTATGGATGTGGACTGTATATGTTTGTGAGTGGGGTTTTCAATTATAATAATAGTTTATCCTTCGAAATTGAACATTTATTAACGATTTTATCGTATTGAAGTTTTTACAAAAAATTGTATCTCGATCTGATAAGTTTCATATATTCTGCCTTGTAAACAACCAAAACAAAAACGAACAGAATGGTTCACAGAAAGGCTGAACAAGACTAGACTCACAAATACAGAGTGAGAAATATTATGGTAGTTATATTGATATCCCAACACTTATATACTTACTTGAAACTGCTCATGCACAAATGCTATGGAATTTGAATCGGTTTAGAAACAGTTTACGCTGACACTCCGTATTCCACCTACACCTATAAATATTTTGATACTTTTTTTTCCCGTCAGGAAATTACCAGTCAGACCCTGTCTCCGGAGCCTCAATACATTTTTAAGGCGCGCTGTTGGGTCATTGACTCCAGTAAACACTCCCCACGTCCGTAGGGTGATTACTGGATCCGAGAATCATGTACCCTGAAGGTGACCACGAATTACGGCCTTCTGCCATCGTCCGGCTAAGATTTCTGCCATATCACAGCAAGCCGGTATAATATTTAAGTTTGAGAGCAGTGTGTCCATCATTCCACCAAGGACCCCTATTATCAGAACCACCATTTCAACAACATGATTTGGGTAAAGCCTGCGGAGTTCGACAAGTAGATCTCGATATTTAGTCCATTTTTTCTCCTCTTTTCAGACGATGTTCGTTTCTCCAGGAGCAAAAAACTCTATGAAGAAAATCGCCCTACTTTGATGGTAGAAGAGGACTACATCAGACTTATTGGCTTGTATTTGCCTGAGGGTGGGGAATGAGTGGTTCCAATTGATTCGGCACTTCTCATTCTCCACAACAGACTCGTAGCGCCGCGTTGTGACTGAGGATATAGGCTGAGACCGCATAAGCTGGACAGGCTAATATTAGTATTTATATATTGATTCGGCACTTCTCATTCTCCACAACAGACTCGTAGCGCCGCGTTGTGACTGAGGATATAGGCTGAGACCGCATAAGCTGGACAGGCTGACAGCAAATGCATTATGGTATCAGCTGCCCCACAACAAGCTCTGCATTTAGTGTCAGGGACCTCTATACCCATCACGCGACTACGGTAGACGAGGGTGTTAAAGACACCATCCTGGCAGGCCATTATGAATCCCTTGGTTTCCGACATCAGCCCACTTGACCTGAGAAATGCAAAGATCAGGATTCTGGATAAGCCAAGGTCATCAATGTTCTTGAAGAAGACCCCATGAATACTGATAAATGTTCTTTTTGTATGCCAAGTCTCAAGTATTTAGGTTTTGTGGTCGATCGCGAAGGACTTCGTACAGACCCTGCTAAGGTCAAGGCAATGTTGGAATATCCCATACCAACAACTGCATCGAAAATCAAAAGATTTCTGGGTATGTGTAGTTGGTACCTAGCTCCTGTCACTGCTCTCCTCAAAGGGAAAAAGAAATCTCAAAAAGTCGTTTGGTCAAAAAAGGTAGTTGAAGCCTTCAGAAAAATAAAACAGTTACTCATTTCAGCGCCCATTCTAGCTGCCCCAGATTTCAATAGACCATTTTGTATACAATCGGATGCTTCCAATGTAGGACTTGGAGCAATATTAACCCAGCAGTACGATGACAAGGAGATTGTTATTGCCTTTGCATCTCGTACTTTGACTGAAAATTAACGAAAATATACGGTAACGGAAAAGGAGTGTGCAGGTGCTCTATTTGCCATTGATAAATTTCGTCCATATGTGCATGGTGTACATTTTTCTTTGATAACGGATCATAGTTCCTTATTGTTCCTCAGCAATTTAAAAAACCCAACAGGTCGTCTAGCAAGATGGGCTATGCGATTGAGTCAATATGATATGGAGCTAATCCATGTAGTCCCCGATGCACTCTCGCGCGCACCCGTTGAAGTTAGTTTGATTGAGATTGATCAGAACAATGCTCAGTTGATTTTTGGTATGGTAAAATGATACAGAAGACTATTCAATCCCCAGAGAAATATTGTGACTGGAAAGTTGTGGACATGAAGCTTTAGATGACTCTCATTCTCCGCAGCTTTGACGCGCTCTTTTTGCTGAACGGGTTCCAACTCGGTGATAGAGTTTGGGTTCGCCCGTTCAGTGTCGAATAAGAGACCAAGTTCATCAGCTGCACGGGTTGCTGCCTTGAAAAGAAATATTCCAATCTCTGCTTTTTCATCATCGCATAATAAGCAAAGAAGGGGATCTGAACTCCTGATGACTTCCCAGGCTCCATCCAGTACCATTTTGTTATGTAATTGTACGCATAGTTGATTTTTTTACGCACTTGTCCTAAAAAGTGCCACTGTGAACAGTGCGTAAATAATTGGTTTGCGCAAAGTATGATCATTGTATTTTCCACTTCGTGGAAATGTTTGGAATAGTACGTTGACACTTTCGATTATATTCATATCATTTAATTGATACTCTACTTAACTTCTTTTGAATATTCGCCCAAACTTAAGTAAGTATATCTTTATTTTGGAAAATATTGATTTCAAGCAAATGACTTCACTAGTAGTCTTTGTTTCAATCTATTTGTGCTTCAAACTTTCTACTAAATGAATAAATACTGATGGATTTGCCTTTTCCATAAGCATAAAACAGCAGATAATAAAATTCAAATGGTTGAAAACTAGAACTGAAGATAAGACAATATATACAGAAGAAAAAGAAAGGAGGTAAATGCAGATGGAGAAAGAGGATTCAACACACTCAGTTATCCATGCACCTAGGGCGTTACTGATAGTCTTTGGGCACAGATATAAAAAAATTATGAAAACCCTCCGATCAAATAATACAACCTAGATGAGTAACTCGCCGCACATGCATTAAAATTTGTGTGTAAGGAACATCTTCCCCCAACGGCAGTGTCGTGCTTTGTTAACAGAAATAATGAGGTTCAATAAAATAGAAATTATGGAAACCCATATGGAATGGAAACCTGAAATTATGATGGAATAATCTCCACAGGACAGAACAGCCGATGATGCTCTAATGGAAATGTTTTTTCATAATTCATTAATTTTCTTTTTTCCAATTTGGTTTCCCTTTCTCGATAGTTACGACACTGATATATTTTGATTTCCAGCTTCAAATGCTTCACCATTGCTTAATAATAAAAACTAACGATAGTTTAACACAAATTAACTCAGAATTTGACCTTTATTCACGAAAAAAACACTCCAATAAGCCAAAGACGAAAAGAAACAGTGATGTTTTGTTGTTATTCTGTCATATTTGACATTTGATATTTCAAATGCAGCGTTGCCATACTGACCAATATCGACAACGAAGAATCTTAGTTCGACGATGGAAATACTATCGTTTTCACATGCTCCCAACAAGCTGCAATGAACGTTTTAATTGCCTTCTTATTGCTATATATTTCATCCAATAAGACAGTATTTTTGGGGTTTCGTTGCCATAAATATACCCGACAGATATCAAAATCTGGCTGATTGTATCCTTAAAAAATTGCGACTTGGCAATAATGTCATGATTTGAGGGATAACATTATGAAAAGATGTTACCTTCAGTTCTATTTGAGTATTACTCATCTAGGTTGTGTTATTTGATCGGAGTGAAAACCTTATCTTTCGCATCTCACTCACAATATTTTTTTTTCAATCGGAAGTTTTTCGTTTCATTTAAAAAGCGATAAACATTTTGTTAGACAAATAAATTGTACATTAGTTATTACACCATTCCACCCACCATTTTGAAGCGTTGAAAGTAGTCCTATGTTCTTTTGTTCAGTCAGTTGAATAGTTTTTTGCATGAGAAAGTATTATACCGACACAATTTTTATATTAGAGATGATACCTTTGACAATAAAAATGGACTTGTCACGGCATCATTGTCCACAGGAAATATGCCATATCAATATTTCAGTTTGATAATAGGTTATGTACTGAGTAGGTACGTGCTGCACGATTCTGATAAGATTATTGATTAGAATTATGTCGTGGGACGTTAACGATCCGAATGGTCTTATCTGCGTATTCATGTGCATGGAGCATGGAGCGAAAGTAAACCTACCTGGCGAAATGAACCATTATTTTTTCGAATATCATAATCTCCTGGTGATGGAAGTTTTTTTAAAAATATCAGAAACTACTGAATATACGAGTTTGAGGGATACTGACGAATCTCGTGACGGTTAACTGACCTTTTCATGCCATGCCCAGTGCCCATCGTCATCGTATAACAAGTTACTATATCAATCAAGTTATCCATTTGAGTGGTCGCGATTACCATCAACAATAGAGTGTTTTGAGAAAAACGGCGTAGGGTCCACGGCCAAAAGTGGTTATTTAAGTCTTGCAATCTTCTTATGATTCATAAGGCACAGATTCGAGCTGTCCTAGAATATTGTTTCAATATACATGGTGTTTATTGAGTACTTGTACAGAGTGGGCCTAACAGAAAAATTTGAAAATTTAGAAATTCTTCTTTTGCCTACATCTTTTTATTTTGTAAAGATTTTTTGAAACTTTTGGCACTTTGCCATAGTAACTTTCTAAAGATTATCCAAAGTATCGTCGTATAGTACAAAACCGGGCCGGGCCAACCTCAACTTTTTATTTTCAAATACCAATCTGAATTTTTTATTGCATTTTTTTTGAAATGCTAATGTGTCAGATTGACGTAGTTTTGGAAATAGTGAACTTTAAGCAGTAAAAGTTCAAATTTTTTTCAGTTCCATAACAGCTGTAATTGAAGAATGTTGATATTTTACTGCTAATAGTTCACTACTTCCAGAACACTTTTTAGGTTCAGATGAAAATACTACTCCAATTTGAAAACGTCTGAATATTTGAAAAAATATAATAAAAAATACATAACAGTTGTAATTGAAAAATTTTTAAATTTTACTGCTAATAGTTCACTACTTCCAAAACACTCTGTAGTTCAGATGAAAATACTACTCCAATTTGGAAACGTCTGAACATTTGAAATCATAATAAAAAATACAGGTCCGTTTTGAAAATTAAAAGAATTTCGAAATATTCGATTTTTCCGGTATATAACTCCAGAACCAAAGAAGCTAGATCTGATTTTTTTGTTTCATGTAAATGACCTCTGAAATACGCAACTTTGTCCCTATTTAACCACCCTTTCATCTTTTACCCTTACCGAGATCCCCACGCATAGACTCGAAAAATAAATTTCAAAATTCAACTGAAAAAATATTAAAATATATTATTCCATTTGATATCAGTTATGTACTCGTAAGATGTTTTACTTTCTTGGTGAAATGGAGCAAAACTATACTGTACCCTCTAATATTAACTCATTTCACCTAGTGAACCATCAAAATGAACTCTCTCGATTTTCAAGGTTGTAACAGATTATTCCGCTGCTCCTTTAACTGAAATCTATCAGGCATGCTTCTTGAAATTTGTTTCTTATTGCCATTTGTTCGTCTTATTATTTCATAGAGGTGACTCACTTTCAATTTGTTTTATTTTAATTGTTATGTATTCTCTTTGTCACTATTATCGTATGTCAGTAGTGAGTTTTTACAATTCTTGTTCGATGACTGAATAAAAGAATTATTTTGTTAATCTTCAAGTTGAGACCTGAAAATTCACACTCTTGTTTCATGGAAAGAATTGAGAAAATTAATATAGATTGTATGATCAGATCGCATTCTGATCTAACCCAAAAGATCTAATCATGACACACCTGAAAGCGCTTTGAGATTAAATCTTTCAATGCGGCTTTTAATAGCCCTCCCCCTGTAAACTGTTGAACGGTTTGACGTATAAACATGAAAATAAAACCGTTTGGGGGTATCACCGATTCTACTTTCCGAAATAAAGCACAATGTGATTGTTCAATAGATGGCGCAAGGGGGCACATCAACAAGTGTCACATCGTTAAAAAAAATTAGATGCTTGAAAAGAGAATTGAATGTCAGTCCATGTTAGAAAATGTTTAGCATTTTGTTATCAGATTACACATAGACTTCCTATTAGTAGGAATGTTTTTGACCAGAAGAAGATATTTTGAACCTTCTGAATTTCAGAAAAAAAAATGGCTAACGCGGTTGCATGAAAGCGCGATGTGGAAAAGATTCTTGGCCGATTTGTGAAAAGTTGTCGTGCATTTTTGATTGCGACAAATTGAGTATCATAAGACCACAATATTCGGAGTCTAGGGATTACTGTTATCTTATCATTATAAGATATACTTTATTTAACAATGTTTTGTCATGGTTCTCCGAAGTTTATTAATTGATCAATTTGCTGTCAGGTTGATGTTCTTATCGTAATGATATCTTAACTCCCCTACAAATTTTTTTGGAAACATCTTATAAGTAGGTCAGCAAATAAACACTTCACAAGAAATTGTGAATGAATAAAAATATTTAAAATAGTCCAGATATGCACCCAACACAAAATGACGGCATGCTACATTATAAAAATAATTAATATTTCAAATAGAATGATGAAATAATTAATATATTGCTAACTTCTTTCGTTGCATTTAGGAATGTGGTAATGACATTATTACGACATTGATGAGTTATCCTAATCCGTCAATCTAAAATTGGCATTGATGCTGTTTTATACACTTTTTCATTGGAATGTATCCATAAAAAAAGTTCAATGGTGTCAAATCTGATTATCTGATTGGCCATTGGAAATAAAATACGAGCCGTTTATGAAATGAGTGGGGAGAAAATATGGAAAATACAAATATTAGCTCCGCTCTCGTGGTTCAGTCAGGTAATGAAGAGAATGAATATATAGGGTGGCCCAACCAAAACGATAGTAAAAATTTTTTCACGCAAATACACCTCAGCTTCAGTTTTGAGGGAGGCATCTTTTGCAATAGGCGATAGGGCAAGTGATATCTCAATTGAAACGTCTCACTTTTTGAAGTTTTATTGAAAATATATTTCAAATAACAACAGTGCATTTCGTTTCTTATTCGAATAAAAAAAGCGTAGATACCTAGTAAATTTATCGCTGAAAAATTATGGAAGAAAAATATTATAAAACGTAATTTTTTTTTACCTTTTATGTTTATAGTTATTTCAGGTTGTTGGGGTTAGGTTGGATTAGGTTGGATTAGGTTGAAGAAGAACCAGCATTTTTCAACAGGTCAACTTTTCGGCAATATATTTCAACATCCTCGTGGTTAAATGTCTAAAATATAAAATTATGAACAACTATGAATACTTGGGTTAATATAAAATTAAGAACAAAAAAATGCATTTCAATAGAAAAGAACTTGTAAACGAATGTGTATGTGGTTAGAAATTCAGAAACCAGTCTAGAATGAAATAATTTTTTTTTCAACAGATATTAGACTACGTGGAGGCTTTTGGTTTTCCTCGGTCAGAAAGTACAGATAGCATAAAAATACCATTTTAAACTCAGCGACATAAAACCACTATCTAATTTTATGTCGCTGTATATCTAATTTCTAATTTTATTTCTAAATTCTGTGACTTTCTCTTCAAGTGAGTCTACTTCATTAAAAAAATTAGGTAGACTGGTTTCTGAATCTGGCTGGTCATGTTGCTATACACTGTAAAAAAGGGTGTAAAATCACATCATAAGTAGTTTTTGATCATTGCGAACTATGCAATACAATGTTGGTATTATTACATTACAGTTCGTTAATAGTTAATTTACTCAATTTCCTGCCAATAATGTAATTCACCGTAAAATTGATGAGGTTTACATGCATTTACAATGAAATTACCCATCTTTACATAAACTTTACAATGGTTCACATAATATCACAGAGAATATGTGAATATACATGTTTGCACAAGTAACTTCAAGCACCATCTTGTTCCACTTCTTGCAAAGGGCAGCAATGGTCATTTGAATTCGTGAGGCTGTCGTGGATCGTCACGCCAAATTTGTTTGCATTTTGAATTATGAACTGATATGAATCCAAAACTGAAATATTACGGTGAGTACCTAACTAGTTGCAATGTTCAAGTGCTCTCTTTGTTCATCCGAATTCGAGACAATAAGAGAAAATTTAATATTATGAATATTTTCATCGAAGAACCTGCCGCTATTCCATTTGTTTGAACTCAAATGTTCCAGCTCCTAATAAAGGTGAAATTTAATTGGAAATGGAATTTGGAACAATATGTGTTCAACCTCCGACACCCCATTAGTATCGCAACAACAATGAACAATAATGGAACTGATCTATAGGTATCATGTCAAAATACATCCAGATGGTGGGAGAGAAGGGAAGAGGAAGTTCGTGACAAAGGGAAGAGTAATTGCGCTGATCAAGAGGTTATCCGATATTAAGTTAGTTTCTATTAATTTTATGAATTTTTGACAAATTACGTATGTGATAAATTTTTAATTTTGTTTTTTCTGAGCCTAACTCTTTATGTTATCTGTTTTGTATGATTTTCTTATATTTTATCAGAGTTTTTTAAGTGTTTTTTTTTTGTGGAGTTAAGATTACTCTTGATGTTTGTAAAATAATCATGTTCATTTATATTTTTAGGCATGTACAATATGAAATATATTGAAGATTTTCTTCATCATCTGGTATGTTTCATTCCTTCATTGAGTCATATTCGGTGAACATACTATAAAAGTATGTAATCATATGTAAAGGGCATGTAAAAATACCTATGACACAAAGTAAACAATACAGGATAATTTCTGAAATTTACGAAATTTTTCATGTATTTATACTTGATATACCGTGAAAATATCATGTAATTTTGTATCAATAATACTGTGTATGATATGTAAAAAAATACAGGCTAGCTTGTAAAGTTACAATATTTTACATTAATTAAATCATGTATTCTTTCATAATCTGTTTTTACAGTGTATTTCTAACCTCATTACATGTTATTTTCTATTGAAATGTCTTGAAATGTTCCTTATTCTATATTTACTTAAGTATTGTTTGTAATTTTATATTTTAGAGCCCTGAGGATGGCGAAAACGTTGGCTTGTTGAAAGAAACTAATTTATTTTGGGCGACCATACCCCAACAACCCGTAATAACTATAATTAAAAACATTCAAACAATATTTCATTCATCTAAAAAATACAAATTTTGTTCAAAACGCCTCCCAATATTTTGAAGCAATTTGGTAGGTTTCGACGGTTTTCATCAACGATTTGTTGCCTGAATTTTGTTCTTAAATGGCAGACACTGAAAAGTCCCGAGGAGTTAAATCTGGAGATCTGGCCGGACAATCCAAAGCCCCTCTTTGTTCAGTCCATTATTCAGCCAACACTCCATCCAGAAACTTCCTAACACTCAATACAGAGTGTGAAGGAACATCTTCTTAGAACATCTTCCAAGTAGCGACGTTTTCAACAATATCGACCAGGAAAGGATGAACTACATCTAATTCCAAATATATTTCTCATGCCAATTTACCGTCACGAAAAATGCCTACAATCAGTTACAATTAAGTTTTTGAGACGAATACCCTCGTATTTGCATCCAACCAATTGCGACAATAATAAAGAGTGCCTGGTAAGGTGAAAGTATTTTGAAAATTCTGCATTTTGAAGGGATATTCGATCAGAAAATTTCACGAATACATTATATTATGGACTAAATGCGTATTGCAAGAACGGTTCATCTTGTGTAATAAATGTCAGTTGAAGAGTTGAACCGTCAAACTGACGTTTCTATATTTACCGTGATTGTCATAACTATGGAAATATATACACAAGCTAGAAGCGAAACATCGTTTTGAAAATACCACGGGCTGGAGGAGGTGTTTTCAAAAAGTCCTGTTCTCATTGGTTCGAAATGAGAAAATTATGGCATTTGATTGGTTTATTGAATATGAGGGAAATTGTCATCATAAGCTATTTGTTTAGTCAAAGTTTTTCTGAACTCCAGTGATCGGTCATAATATTGCTTATTCAATTCATGAACTACATGAATCTTGTGGGGACGACATTTGTCCTGAAACTCTCATCCTAACATGGGCCGCAGTGGTCATGATGGTAAAGCGCTAGTCTATCAGTCAGAGGGACGTCCTTGCATACGTATGATTTTCCTATGTCATTGTGCGAGAGAACGAAGACGGCTATATACGCGGATGATACCGCGATATACGCCCATTCGTTCTCCAGCGTCGCAGCTGCTAGGCAGGTCCAGATGCGTCTGGACAGGGAAATCCTACGTATCTCGAGGAGAATAAAATTGTGGTAAATCCGGCTAAATCCGAGGCAATCAATTTCTCGAAGAAATTTAAGTTTTCTAAAGTTCTTCAGAAATTGAAGGTCAAGGACAAAGTCTTGGATACCCGGACCAATGTGCGATACTTGGGTACAGCTTGACAGGCGTACAACATGGCACAAGCATATAAACTTGGCTATACAGAGGGCCGCGGCAGCGGTAAAACGCACCTACCCTCTGATAGGTCTGATAGGCAGAGGTTCACATATGAAGCTTGAGGCCAAACTGATGGTATATAAACAGATCATGTTGTACGCCTGTTGTATGCTTGCCCAGCGTTCTGCAGCCTGCCCAAGACTCCGTTTATGAGACTGGACAGGATGCAGAACAAAGTACTTTGTATAGTTACTAACAGCGACAGATACATTCATTTGGATGCGCTGCGCGCCCTTGCTGGCGTCGACTCCACCCCGACACATGTTAAAAACCTGTCAGATAAATTCTACAGGTTTCACCTCCCCAAGAGTTCGCTAACCAGAGACCTTACCAGGCTCAGAATACATGATAACCAGCCCCGCAAACACGGTGGGCTGATTTATCAATCGTTGACCATCTTTCAGGAAAGATGGGCAGAACCGGTTCCATAGGGAACCAAGCCGCCTGTAAAGCCTAGGCGCAAGTATCTCAACCCGGTTTTTTGCATCAGCCTTTTCCGGGACAGCACGTGAACAACCACCTCCGAGTAAACTCAGACAAAAGAATTATCTACATTGAATTCAACTCGAACGAGATGCATGAGCGTTGCAGGAGGCATGTACTATACGCACCACCACCACTATGGATTGGAATGTTCGACCCTCCGCCAACACCAGCGGGGGTGGCTACCAGCGCCCCTTTGTCGGGACCCTGTGTACCCCTCGGCACAGGCGCTCCCCCTCCCTCAGTCCAGCAATGGTCTGGGGGTGAGGGAGGCGGCCCTCGGTGCGTCCTCCCGAACCTCTCCTCTCCTGAGCCCTCTGGGCGAAGATTGAGCTGCAGTGTGCGGGAGTTATGAATATATCAATCCTAGTGTAGAATTGAAAGATGTCTTTGTGAAATATACCTTTATTTATATATTTAGTCAGAGGGACGTGGGTTCGATTCCCATAAAATGGTCACTGGTCTCGTGTTAGGAATCGCACGTTAAAAGGTAAGACCTCGTAAATCCTTAGCTTGCACAAGTTTCGACTTCTGAGGGCTGTCGTTCGTAGGGGGATGACAGCTGGTTAACGGAAAAAAAATGTTAAGCAAACAAAAACAGCTTCGTTCCTGATCCTGATCGTACGTTCACGATCAGATTCAGAAATCAGTATTTTGATCGCTTATCCTGTTTCGTGAAACTTCGCCACTAAGTCCGAACCTACCCGTATGGTAGTCATTAAATAAATCTGTGGCTCGAAAAATAGTGATTATCTCAACTCTTTCTGCAACACTGCGAATCATTTTTCAATCAAACTGAACTAATTTCAAGTACCTAAAGGACTGAAGATGGTTTTTCTCACCGTCCGACACTTCTACACCTTATACTTTCTCAAATTTCTAGTAAGTACTTTTTATTTGAATGAGAAACGACGTGTGCTGTTGCAACTTCAACTTTGTTTTCGTTGGGCCACCCTTTCTGTTATAGACTCGTAAAATTTACCGAATAGATTTTAGTCCCATCGGTTTCACATGCAATAAAGTTCGAACGACAAAAAGGAAAGCTAAAAGAATTAATAATATCCTCAATGGAGGTTTCGGTTTCCCCTTAATTTCCCATGAGATTGTCTATTGTTATTGAATTTACACACAGTTGTTTTTTACGCCATCATTATAGAAGAGAAATCCGCCGTATGCGGGTAAACGCGATCACGGACTATTTTCGTCATTCCTTAATGCGAAGGGAGAGGAGCTACCAGAAATGATATTGAAAAATTGGCGTTAAATCAATAAGTACTCAAATCGTGAAGGAACAGGGTTGCGCCTTAAAAATGCTGTGTTGATGAATCAAGCACTCCAAAATTAATTCCGATGGTAATTCTTATAAGTTATTTCAAATAAATTTTTTTGAGTGCGTTTTTTCAGATCAAATCATTTTTAAATCATGAGGATATTAGAAATAATAAAAGACAAAAAAATTCAATGAAAATTTCCAAGAACATTTTTCACGTCATAAAATGGATTGGGGTCATACATATTATTCTGATGTTACAATTATATATATTTACGGTTTTTATACTAAACGTATTGTTATTACTAATAATAGTATTTCAATTTTTTATTTTTTAGTATCAAGGGTAATATAACAATTCCTTGATATAGGAATGAAGGCTTTCACGGCTGGCGTCAATGTTTTGGTTGGTTTCCGGATTTTGCCGTGGTCTTCTTAGATTTAAATCTCCAAACGTTTCGACTGCAACTGCGGCAGTCATCTTCAGTGGCGTGGTCGAAGTACTCTTCTAGACGTATCAACTGAAACTGAAACTTTCGAGTTTGCCATGTTATTTATAGTGATGTTTTTTCGCGCACTTTCTGTAATAGCGGGTTCGCGCGCACTTTCCACGCGATTCGGGTGACATGGCTTCGTTTTGGCCCCTTTCAATGCTGTGTGCCCATGTTCTCTCTTCTTTTCTGTTGAAGTTCTCTTGATGTTTGTGTCCATTGATTCCAAATACATTCTTGTTGAATAATGATTCGACGTTGCTAGTCTCTCGGTATTTTCGAAAAGGATCTTGTGTTCTCCGTCAGACAATGTGTGCTCAGCGACTGCGGACTTCTCGGTTTGTTCCAAACGACAACTCCGCTTGTGCTCGACTAGGCGGGTACCAATGCTCCTTTTCGTTTGTCCGATATAGACCTTCCCACAGTTACATGGAATTCTGTAGACACCCGCTGATTTGAGTGGATCTCTGCTGTCTTTGGCTGATCTTAGATATTCCGATATCTCGTCTCTTCGTTAGTTTGAAGACGGTGTTAATTTTCTCCTTCTTCAGAATTTTCCCGATTCTGTTGGTGACACTTTCTATGTATGGCAGATAGACAGTGCCTTAGGGTTGCTCTTCATTGGTGTTCCTTTTCTTCTGCCTTGGGCGCGTAGCACGGATGATGTCTTTCTTGTTGTACCCATTCGCTTGTAACACAGTTGTAAGGTGTTGCATTTCCTCGGCGATGTGCCTTGGTTCACATATTCCCAAAGCTCTGTTCACATATTCCCAAAGCTCTGTTCACTAGGGTGTTGATGACGGTTCGTTTCTGTTTTGGATGATGGTTGGATCCATTGTGTAGATATCGATCTGTGTGAATTTTCTTCCTGTACACCTTATGGGCCTAGATGATTACCCTCTTTGGTGACTAATATGTCAAGAAATGGGATTTGAAGGTTTTCTTCTAATTCCATGGTGAACTGGATTTTTAGATGAAAACTATTCAGATGGTTTAGGAAGTTCTGAAGTTCTTCTCTTCCGTAGCTCCAAACAACGAACGTCTCATCTACATACCTGAACCAGTGCTTCGGTCGTTTTTCTGAAGTTCGAATGACCCTTTCTTCAAATTTCTCCATGTAAAAATTTGCTACTACTGGTCTAAGTGGACTGCCAATGGCAACTCCATCAACTTGTTCATAGAAGGTTTCATTCCACTGAAAATAAATTGTCGTTAGTGAATGTTGAAATAAGTTAATATCTTGTGGAAAAATCTCCTTTATGTAGCTGAGGGATTCTTCAAGTGGAACATTTGTAAATAAGGATACAATATCGAAGCTAACGAGAATGTCGTTTGGCTCCAAGGTGATTTCCTTCAACTGTTCGATGAAATGGGTGGAGTCTCGGACGTAAGTCCTAGTCTTCCCAACATGTTTCTGCAGCATGTCCGACAAATGCTTGTCGAGGTTGTAAGTTGGTGATCCTATGGCACTCGATATCAGTCTCAGTGGTACATCCTCCTTGTGAATTTTCGGCAATCCATAGAGCCTTGGTGGTAATGCTTCTGATCTGCATAGCTTCTTCTTTGTCTCTGTTGGTAATGAAGACCCTTTCATCAGCTGATTCGTCTTCCTCAAGATTTTCCCTGTTGGGGCTTTCTGATGAATAGTCGACTATTTTTATTGCATCTAAATTTGTAAAGTTGACCTTATTCCAGATTCACATTGCGCGTGCGTATATGTCAAAATAAGGGCAGCTTTATTACTGCCTGACGTTATTATGAACTGCAGTATCTTTCTATTGTCATAACCCTCCGTTTATCTTTCCATTTATTAAATTCAGAAAATAATTTTTTATAATGTTCCCTGGGCTTGACAGGAAATAATTGGCGTGTTGCTTCTTCAGCTTCCTGAAGGATTATATCAGGAACAGAATAATTTTCTTGCACTTTTCACAAATTTTTACAAATATAATTTAAAATAATTTTTTGGTGAAAAATTTCGGTGATATTGATTCTAAATGAATATGATCGTGAATAAAACGTTGTATTGCATGCGTGTTTTAGTTAATTTTTTTTTCGCTTATTGCGTGAATAAACTTCCATCTAAAACACAATACAAGAATAACTGTTATTTAGTAACATGTATAATAATTACTATGATTCAGAAAAGACGCGGGGCAGGGAACTAGACGCCGTTGGCAATTTTTGGATAGCAAGTATATTTCGTAGAAAACTAATGTTACCTCAATACAGATTCACTTAGCTGTATCAGAATGAATGAAACTTGCGACCATTAATAAATATATCTATGTTTAGTAAATTATCCATTTTATTATCTTTGTAATGCCCACATCCGCCATATTTCGCTGAAAGTAATAATAAACAAACAGCCAGTAATCGATGAACATGGAAATAGATCATCGTGTTTGGGTTGTGTTGACTAGCAATGATCGTCACATACCTATCATACTCTATTATATCAGTCAGTAAGTTACTTCTATTCAGTGCCGGACTGGCCAGGTGAGATAGTGAGAAAAATCTCACGGGGCCCACCCTCATTTGGGGTCTCGGGGCCCCTAGGAAAACAGACATGGAAACAATAATTTAAAATTAATTAAGAAAAAAGGTCAAAACGCAAATATTCACTTTCGATTTGGTAGGATTTCTTGAGGACCTCTTGCAACGTGGCAACAGAGATGCGCGAGTATGTATGGTCGGTGGGCGGTGGGCGGTTTTGGTTTTGGCGCGCGGCGCGCTGGATTACTGTTACTGATTAGTCGTATGCGAGACACTGAGACAGCAGAGGGTAAAGCCTGCCTGTGTCCAAAAATAATTTTATTTGGCGTAGTTGCAGGTAAATACAACTCTATATATCGGGTCGCTCAAAGTTTGTTATGTTTATTTCATTTTTTACTCTAAGACAAGTGTAGAGCTGATCTTGCACCTTAATCATTAATAGTACGAAAACCAATAATTTGTTGAAATTTCCGTATGCGACGAAATAGAATGAACCTGTTAATTGGGGGCCCCAATTTTTCAAAATCTCACTTGGCAAAGATAGGCCAGTCCGGCACTGCTTCGATTAATATCATTATCTGTCATTAGTTTACTTTAAGTGAATCAAATTCAGAACTAAGTTCAGTTCAATCAAGTAAAATATCAAATTTTTCAGGTAATCCATTTGTGTATGTATCATGATTTGTTTCCATCTGTGTGTGTATCATGATTGTTTTTAATCGATTGTTTCTCGACTCGAAACATTTCGAATAGTTTCATTAATGACGAGAACGAGCGTTTACACATAAAATTGCTAGTTGTAAACCGATCAAGTCATCGACGAAGATAAAGTTGGTGTTTAAATGAACTAACCTGCCAGATTGATGCTACTTCTGAATTACTGTAGAGTTCTGAAAACCTTGGGGTTATATGGCAATAACATTTCGTTCGATATTATTTGGCATTCGTGTCAGAATGGATGTTTACTGCTGCAACTCTTTTGGTTCATTCAATAAAGAAACTCCAATGAAATAGCCAATAACCCAGTGAAAATCTTAAATTTTAGTTGCTTATTATCATCACTACCAAGAAACCTCCATATCATCCAAGAAATAAACTAAAATTATTTCTGAGTAAGGTGGAAAATTATCAATTCTCATTAAAAGAATTGTATATGAATACCTATAACATGCAGTTGTCTTATAATCATGACAACGACAATGTTTATCTACGGCTACAGGTCAGTTTGCAACTTCTTTCATATAAAAAACAAAATACCAATAAACAAGAGAAATAATAACTTTTAAAATTATTTATATGGAAAGTATTTTTTGATTTAAGGTAAGCTCGGGTAGGTGTGACCGTGATTTTCATTAGTTCGCATTGAATTTAGTCCATCTGATGAACCTGAACCAATATAACAATGAAGTTTTGCAGGTATTTACTTCGGTCAGTCTTTGTAATACGCCACAGAAAACTGTTAAAAAACGTATTCTATGAATTTTATTTATATATTCAGATATACATCTCCATAGGTCACACTTCCACGGAAATTTGGGGCAAGTGTGATTCTGGCCAAATTCAAAGATATTAATGCACTTAAATCTCTTTTCGGGGCAGGTGTGAGTAAACAGTAAAGGAACTTTCACCACAATTAATTTGTTTCGAGATATCTTTATTCAAAACATAGATAGGAACTTTTTAATATTGAATTTGAAATGCCCCATTAGAAAAAAACAAAAATTAATCGTGAAAGTGAACATTTGTTGAAAAGAAAAATTTACAGGTAGAAATCTGAAAAACCGAATGAGAATTCCATTGATCCCCATCTTCTGACGAGTGGTGATGGAAGCACAGTTGTTATTTCATCCTCAGAAAGTGTATCAATGTCTTCCACATCTGGCCAGGTATATTGTTTGGCTCTCTGAGATTTCCGTATATAATTTCGTACTATAGCTGAAAAAATATTACTGTTTAGATTGGCCAAATGAACCAGGTTCCCACTTACCCCGACAGATAGGTCACACTATCCCCAATAACATTTAATTTCGGGGTGTGACATGCAATGGAAAAATTTAAAAAAAACAACTTCATGAAAAAACGGCAATCTATAGTCAGATTCATTGTTTAGGAAGAAGAAAAGTTTATAAAATGGATTCTTACCTTAGATTTTAACAATACACTCAAAGCTTGAAATAAACTCGTTATACTCGTTCGGGTTGATGAATTGTAGGTTAGAAAATTGGGGAAAATATTTGGATTTCACAAGATCTCTTTTGTATTTTATATGATGGTTATGGATTCATTATAAGTGTATGCTATTCGTCAATAGATGGTATTGGGCTGTCGCCCGGTTTAGCGAAGATAACGAGCAAACTCACACTTGCCCCAAATTCACACTTACCCGAGCTTACCTTAATACGTTTTTAAACTAGGAAATTATTCAATTTTTTTCAGTCCATTTTAAAAACGTGATGAATAATAAAAATATTTTTATATTTTAAAATTCCCGCCGTGTTACAACCGTACAGATTTTGAGGTCAAGTTGAGGGTTTCATATTAATTTTATATTATCTTATTTTGAATTTTATTTCATTTTCCCTACCTTCTATCAATCACCGTTGAAATCACCTATATACTCTGATTTCTTGCTTCAGATAAAAAATTCCGCCTTGTTAGATTATGTTTCAATTTAATTCATTTAATGTGGTACATCTGACAAATCCTCTAAAACTACACTGATTTTGAGGTTAGGTTACAACTCGAATGAATCTATCTGCAACTCTTTGTTCTAATTAGGCGATAATATTGTATTGCCTTCCAGTTCTGATTTATCTTGAAAATTGCAAGTCTCTATCTAGCTCATTAGGAAATTAGTTTGAAATCGATTTCAAAATTTGTACCGAACAGACAAACAAACAAGAAAGTAAGTTGATAAAAATTTAATAAGACTAATAATAAAACAAACTTAGTTTATACAAAGAAAAGTATTTTTCTGAAATCGTTCAAGAATGTCCACTTTCTCGGAGCAACTTCAGGCCTCAAAATACTTCAATCTAGTATTTTAGTCCGTTGCTAAGCAACGAACTTTCCCGGACCGTTTTCGGCACTGAACTGTACGGGAATAGTATATTGTGCAACAAGTGCAGAAAAGTGCTAATTTCTCACGAGTTTGAAAAAGTTGCGGCACGAGCGCAAGCGAGTGCTGCAATTCAAACGAGTGAGAAATTGCATTTCTGCTCGTGTTACACACTATACTTTTTCTACAACACCCTTTTTGCTAAAAATAATACTAAACTATAAACTGTTTGTATGCATTTTCATATTTTCCTCTTGGAGTTGAAGGTAGTAAATTCAATGACAATGAATTAACTTGTTCTCTTAGTTCTGGCGGAGTATTTTCAATTTCAGAACTGTCGCTATCCATTTTATCATCATTAAAAACTGACGGGACAAGAATATTTTACGAATATTTTATGCTTGACGTTTGTTGACATTCAAATGATTCGATAGATGTTGCTCCGTTGCCTAGCAATGGATACTGTGTATGTGGGTATTTGAGACAGCAGTAGTGATGTCTATAATTTTTGTTCAAAATATTATGAATTTGTACGACAATTTTCCTCATATTATATAAACCAGTAGACTTTGTCTATTCATTCTTGAAGTTGCCTGATCGAATATCCCTTCGAAATGCAGAATTTTCAAAATATACTTTCACCTTGCTGTCACGAAAACTGTATTGCTTAGAAATTAGGTACAGAAAAATGTTGGCACAGAAATGTCACTTTGCGGTACACTAATGTCAAATTTCAATTATTGTGAGAAATAATCATGTTTGCGAACGTAAAACTATGCAGAAAAGCATGTTTTGGAGTGTGGTTGTAGAAAAAGTACTTTCCCGTATCGTAAAAGATCCGGGAAAATTTTTGACGGCTTGTATACGTTTTAGACAGTGAATGAATGCACGCAAACAATAAGTATAATTCCTTAATTTATGATAATGCTGATTGCGATTTCTGAAAAAATTGTATGTGTACCTCGTAGTAATAGCACATTCCCAGACTTCAATGCTTGTTGGCCTCGGCTTATCGCCTCGGCCAACAATTCACATTGTCGTTCGGGAATGAATGTATTGCTTTTACTACTAGATACACAATATACTATAGTTATAGCAACACCCTTAATACACTTCCATACTTGGTTGAAGATTAAACTGTTTGATTCATTTATTGTTGATTAATTTTTTCTATCTGACAAATGTTTATGTGGTGGATGTAGTATAATTGGGGCAACTATAATAATGATATATGATGACATTTATTTTATTAATTAATTCTTCTCCATTCAAAATAGAAAATTTGACAAAACAGCGTGTTAAGGCGTAAGAAAATTGAGTTTTTTATCTTGTGGAAAACTATCACTTTACTTAAACAGTTACTTTTTTAGCATTCACAATGGCTTTTGTCTTTAAATTCTTTGTTCTTTCATCTTTCATCTAGTTCATTTCGATTTTCATATTGCATATTGTAATTCTGATTCTGATTGCTGCAAACTCCATGTCTTCTAAAGCAGTCATCGTCTTAAAAATCCGATAAATCGAGAAAATGTAAGTCTTCTTTATCTACTGAATAATTCTACAAGATTGTTTATTATTGTTTGAATTGATATTAACCGCAGTCTATACCTAGATTATAACACTGCTTAATGGTTATTTTTCAACTTGAATCTTGTCACATAAAAAATAATCAATAGATTTAGAATGTCCCCCTCTTCGAAACAAAGTTGATTTACCCAAGATTTTTTTTTGGTCGGCCCCTTTATACCTGAAAACCATCGGTTTTGTTTTCCAATACCAACTTTGTATAAACTGTGACAGGTTTCCATAGAGTTCACATAATATTTCGTTATCCAAAAGTCGTGAACCCACCACTTGTTATCAACGCAACATCAATCAAACTAAGTCAAATAAATAGATAATATTGATAAACGTTTTTGTCCCAAGAACCATGATCCTCTGTTGACTTACAGAAGAATGAACTGAAAGCGAATAATCTTAAAAAACAAACACTTCAGTACACCTACTGGCAAAGAGGTAAGCGATGACAAATAAAACTGTGTCTAAAAAATTAGTAGACAAATAATCTTCAATATTAATAATAATTATAATATATAGTTCACCATTTTTGATACACTATGTAGGAATGGTATGTAAAAAAAGAAACAGAAAGAAAGGAATTACGAGTATATAAAAGTAGATAAAATATTAAGTCAAAGATTTGGCTTGAACTAAAATCATGAAACATACGGTTAAAATGGGTTTGAAAGATTGTTAGTAAAGAATTCTTGGAGACCATAATAGCATTTCTGTATCAGGAAAGTTTTTTAATTCTTCCAAGGAACATTTTTTCACTTTTGACTCGTATGACTTCATTAGGTAAAACTTATTGTAGCAAGAAATATTATTGTACTGGGGGGCGTTTTAGAAATTTGACAACTGATGTTGTGGTATTTGCAAAAGAAATTCGTTTCGAGCATGACGTTTGTGTAACGAGTTAGTTCGCGCAAATAATTCCGAGTTTTGCCTCGCAAAAATTATACATTTTTTGAGCTATGAAAATTCTTGAAAAATTTCTTGCTCTACCCCAACACAAGATATTCGAACTAATGTTCGAGGGATTCAGAATGAGCTTATTCCTTTGACATCAGGCACTAAACTGATCCATAACATTTTGGGATTTGTTAAATATTTTTGGCCAGATATCGTTATAGTAGTTTCATCAGTAAACATTGTACCATGACCATCCATAATGGGGTGTGATATAGTCATTTACATAAAAGAGGAATATCAGTGGTCCTAGAACAGAGCGCTGGGCGGTCCTAGAACAGCGCTGGGGCACACCTAGTTTGATATTTTTCGACCCAGACAACGAACCATTACAAAATACGGCCATATCTCCATTAGTCAAGTAGCACTCAATTCAATTTATCTCATTACAGGGAAGACCAAAATTTAATAATTTTTCAGATAAGAATTTGGGGCATGCTGTGTCGAAAAACAATGAGGGAACATATTTGTTGTTAAGTAGGAAATGGGAACTATAAAGGCAGAAACTCATCCAGTGTATAATAATACGCTTCATCTATAATAAAACAAAGAAAACTATAAGTTTTTCTAAACAATATCAAGTGTGGGTCGAATAGATATGTACAGAGTGGTTCAAATTCGAGCCCCATTGCATGAATACAAGCAAGCAATGCGATTTTTTCGTCAGTAATTTTCATAAAATTGAATTTTTAAGCTGCTAGCTTGTCAAAACTCAAATGTATCCACACATTTCCGATGATGATAAAGTCGACAAATAATATTGTTTGCCATATATACAGGTATCAAAACATTTAAAAAACCTACTTTGTGACTTGATTACAATGCTTCATTAATTATTTGTTTATTGTTAAAAATTAACATGCTCATGTATTTCGGCATATATTATTCAGTTTATCTCGTACATGAAAGGAGGCGTTTGAATATCGCATATTGATTTTGAATTTTTTGAGAAATTCTATTTTAAAAAATAACTATACTCATACATACTACATACAAACAAGTACGCTGGGAAATATTCCTTACTTTATTTAAAAAGGCGAATGCTCTGAATATTAGTTTTCTATAAATTTGTGAATGCTTTTCAAGTTGGATGGAAGAGCAATCTGCCATAAATTTATCATGTGCAGATATTGAATCCTGCCTTTTGTCAATGGAAACAATTATTATTATTATTAGTTGTCATTTAATAATCCCAAAATGCCGTTTTGAAGGCTTTCGATGAACAAACAACAAGAGTATGTAATTTTTTGGCATTAGGTATAGCCTTTGCTTTAATTTCCTTACATTTACTCCAAATTTGAAAATAAACAGAGAAAACAGCTGTGTGAAATTTCAAGAAAATAAATTTATCTATGCCCGGTATATAAGAACAGAACTGCAAATTCTACTAGGAATATTTCTTTTCGCCTTTTTTAGTTCATTCAACTGACTTTGGAAAGACTACCTGTATACGAAAGATATAACCAGCTCGTTTCTAAACAGAAATGTTTCTCATTTATACCCAAAACTGCCAGTCATTTTATTGGCAGATGGTCGAAATTATTTTCTGTTAAGTATACGATAATGAGTTAGTTCTTTGTCAACATTCGTGTTTCTTGGTATTGGAAACTGCAATGAGTAGTGTTTTTCTCTTCTGTTGATTTTGCTACAAATTGATGTTGGAGAAAATATATTCAATTATTTCGAGATTATATTTGTGATAAAACGTGCGTTGGTAATTTTATCCATAGCTTTTGAATTTGATAACTAGAAAATATCTTATGTTCATAAAGTCATAAGAAACGTGGTCTACGCTTTTGCATTCATTATTTCATTGACTCAAGGAATAAATTGAGAATAGAAGTTTCTGAATGGTAGTTTCTTACGTCACACTTTCATTGCAAAGTTTGGACACTAATCTAACAAAAATAAAAAATGATAACCATATTTTATTCCACCACTGTTTGCATACATATTAAAATCAAAACGAAAAACAAAAGATCAAGGTCGCTTGATGTCTGCAACGGAACATTAATACTAGTGGTTGCCTACCGTTGAATCACAACTATTACACGGGATTGAGTTTTACATAATACACGTCATTTGAAGATTATGATGGTGACTTGTAAAAATCGGGCAATGGATTATATATAATTCGAATATTCAAATATTATTCGAAGTTGTTTCCGAATACATCCGAATATATTATCAAGGAACATGTCACAGATGAAGGAAAATTTCACTTACAAAAGAACATAGAACTACAACACTACGTGGTAATACTGACTTGTCCTACCATCCTACAATTCTTAGTATATTTTTACTATTCCTGTCTCGAGCAAAATGTATTTTCATCTGTTTGGAAAACAGTGCATATTATCTGTAGATATCTGCATGAAATTGTCACCACTAAAAATGTGTTATTTAAGTGCAATATCAATTTGTTTGCGGTCTATGCTCTCATCTATTATCATGGTGAATATTGTAAACACGAGATCGACACGTAAGTAGTGAACTCGAATTGCTAACGAACAAACCAAAGGCCATGAAACGAATTTAAAGTCGGTGTCATTGGTAATACCATTCTTCATATCAGCTACCAAAGTTTAAATATTCTGATGAATGATGAAATAGTGGAGAATGTTGAGGAAAAAAAATACTGGGGGCTTTTGATGTATGAAGAAGTTGAATTCAATAAACTTGTTGAATACATGTCCAAAGGAACAAAAATAGGACTTTTGAGAGGAATATCATCATTTTGTCGCTACCAGCGAACTTAACTGCTTATTATACTCCAATACTGTCACATTTTTTCACCTACTGCTGTGAGTAAGTACAGTGAAGATCAAAACACATTAAATACAAAAGTTGTAGGGTTTCATTCGAACTCTTCATTGACTCAAGTTTCATTTATACAGGGTGCCTCAAAAAAGCGCAGTGACTTAAAGTGATTTGATTTTTTTAATGAGGCATCGCATTTTTCAATTCTACATCAAATTGTGAACAAGTTTAATGCATGGTGTTATGATACAAAAGTAGATAGTTTTGGAATTATGAACACTTCCGCATATCGGAAGCACACTGTCCTGAGTCCGTTTCAGGTAATTCAACGTTACATTCAGTTTCACTTTTTTCTATTTACATATTTAGAGGTAATATAAATACTATGTAGACATTAAAGAAATACAAACAAACGTGAAATTATTCTCAATTCCTTTTTAAATGGAACTTTGTAATAATAATCATTACTTAATGTGGTTCTTCTAGGGAAACAACAAAATGGACTTAAGACAGTTTGCTTCCCGTATACAGACTTATAAATTATTATTTCAACTACTTTCACATCAGTTCAGTGAAAAAACCATAACAAATGAAACACAAACTATTTTACTTTCCTGTCCTAACTTTTTGAAAGCTATCTAATGCTGATGCTAACTGCTGATGGGCATAATGAATGTGGTAATTACCTCGTCATACTATTTAACTTTATTTTAAGTTGTTGAATTTTACAGAAAAGTAGTACAAATAAAACTGTAGCAAATGTAACTGAACATTTCATTAACAGATGACGAATCAGTAAAAACTGAAGATGTTAAAAAAAATTGTTAAAATTGTTATTTCCTCAAAAGTCTTCGAAAGACTTGTCTGAGCTAGGGAAGACGCAGCCCTTACCTTTCAACGTGTGATGCCATGCACGAGATCGATGACCATGCTGGGAATCGAACCCATGACCCTTAGGTTAAGAGACAAGCGCTCTACCATCATGACCATCACGGCCCATTTGAACTTATAACAGAAAACGTTATTAAATATTTTAAAAGATTTCCTTAACGCCCACCCTGAATTTCTTTACACGTAAATAGTCGATTTGTAAACTCTTCCCTAACTTTATACAACGCAGTTCATCTAACGAACTAGAAGCCATCATTAAAATTACAAATTTCACACAGCCCCAAGAGAAGTAATCCAAAGGTGTGAAGTCTGGTGAGTGAGCTGACCAGTCTGTTGGACCACAATGTCCAATCCGCTTATCGGAATACCTTCTGTGTACGTAATTTCTCACCTCCTGAAAAAAGTATGGAGGCGCACCATTTTGCTGAAATTCAAGTGGGTTTCACGTAACAATCTTATTGATACTCGGAGTTATTGTGTCTTTTAGCATTTGGAGGTATCTAGGATATTTGAATTTTCTTTCAAAAATATGGAACATTTAACGTGGTCATCTGAAATACTAACTCAAACATTAATCTTTTGGGGAAATCGAGAAAGCCCCTAGCGGAATTCATAGGTATTCTCACCACTCCAATATCTACAAATATGGGTGTTTACATTTCCATTTTGAGCCATTAATTAAAGAGTTCTAATGAAACACTACAACTTTTTAATTTAACATTTTTTTGTAATATGTTACAAAGGGTAACAGGGAGCGACGTACTTTTGGTCCTCACCATATAAAATAAATCTCTGAGAACTACGTTCATTGCTTGATGAAGGTTTTGAACTGACCAAATATTTATGAATTTTTTTAAAAATCCGGCCTGTGTGAATTTCTATGACAGCAGTTAATTTTTATCATCACGAATGAATTATTTTTAATTTTTATTGTGATTTACCTATTATCTTCGGAATAAATTGCATTTCTATTTTTCTCCTGAAGCAGGTTCAGTATCTCCTGCGAATATTTTGATGAATACGTGGGATATTTTCTTCGATTATATTGCGAGTGTGCATCCTTTTGAATTTCTTTTATCACAATTTTGAAATGTTGATATCATTACTTAACAATTCAGACTGCGCTGTTGATTTTTAATTTTTTTTTATATAAGTTAACACTGGGAATCTTTGTATCTCTGAACGTTGACACGGCTTCTAAAAACCGTCAGTTTCTCGTGATGTAACAAATAACATTAAGACCGATATGACTAATGAGCGACCTGATTATCCCCGAGTCGAGATTTCTGCAAGACTTCTTAGACGTGTAATTCTCCGTATTGATTGGCGATTTCTAAATGCCGTTGTTCGAACGATCTTGCATCACCCACGCAGGATAGACAACTTTCAAATAATATGCTTTCTTGAATAGATGGGAACGGGGGCATTCTCTGCGAAGTTGACGCGATTGTAAAAAAAACTCTGATCATGTCGTTCGGCTGAGTGGCCTAATCGTTTAATTGGCGCATTCTTCATATTATTCGAGTTTGATTTAACTGTCAAGGATGTACTTTTGACCGGATTTTTGATACACCCAGTATGTGTACAGAGTTTAGCAGCAATAAAATATTGAAATTCCATTGTTTTCCGTGAATAGATAACTTGTGAAAAATGAGACAAATTTTGAACTGAGTATAGAGACGGCCTAGGGTAAGATATGATATTCAGGGTGTCTGAACCATGGATCATACTGTAGATGTAGCAACATATTTTCTATACAATGACATATGTATAAGTTTCGTTTATAACAAATGATCTTGGTTTGTTCGTTTTATTATCGGGTATTTTAATCAAAAGCTTAGATCACAATCTTCATATTGTCATATGTCATTCATTTAATTGGTATAATTCATCACCAAATATTAAAACAACCTAAAAAGTACATAAACATCTAGGTAATTTTAAAATTCTTACATTTTAAACGTACCTTTTTTATTAGGTATATACGAGGATGTATTGATATTTAGTTAGCCTAGACCAGTTCCCTGCATAAACAAAATATTGCGTTACCATAGCAACGAACAATAACTTATTAGAAGTGTCAGTGTAAAGTTTGACGTCAAAAAAGTAAACCAGAGTTACGCAATAAATTAAAAGAAAAATTATGTTCACCGAAATTGTGAAAATCGAAAAATTGGAGTATCGAGCCATCATCAAGTACCTGTCTTTAAAAGGGTTGAGAGGTAAGCAGATTAAAGTACACGAATTATTCGTTTTTCGTACGAAATCTGTCAGAAGCTGTTCAAATATATTTCGTTGCGGCAAATTTCAACTGATGGTACGAATAAATTCAGGAAGTTGAAATAATAAAGTCAACTTGTCCGAAATTTTGAAGGAAAACGATGATCGGTTATGTATTTTTGTTTCCAGGCATATTAAAAATTTTGATGTGAAATATGGACAGCAATCTTATGATTAATAATATAAGGATAAGAACATCCGTAATATTTTATATTGTACTGATTTTGTTAAAGTATTGGAATTTTGAAGTGAAGAAAAAGGGCTCCCAAACATTTTTGGGTGAGACCTATTTTCAAACTAAAAAAATTACATTGCAATTACCACAGCTTAATTAACGAGCTGAGGAATTTTCTTGAGAAAATGGACGGTAAAATTAGGGGTTGACGTTGAATATATCATTTATTCCGTGAAGGCATTTCGCACAAATGAAAACCGCTCAAAATATCATTCGTACGAAAAAGTGACATTTCTTTCAAATTTCCTACGAAAAACCGAAAATTCGGATTCATGAAAACTTAGCTTTACTAAGATATGCTTAATACCCTTGGTGATCAATGTCCTTCGTATGCGACCTTGAAAAATTGGACTGCAAGCTTCAAAAGAGGTAAATTTTCCATTGAAGATGATGACCGATCGGGAAGGCCAGTTTCTGTGTCAGTCCCCGAAAATATCGATGCAGTTCATGACATGATTTTAACAGACCGTCGAATTGGGCTAAAACAGATATCTGAAGCACTGAATATTTCATACGAACGCGTTCATCATATAGTTCACGTCAATTTGGACATGAGAAAAATTGCTGTAAAATGGATCCCCAAATGTTTGAATGTTGACCAGAAGCGTGCAAGGGTAGTAGCATCGCGTTCGATCTGTGCTCGATTTGAAAACGATGTAGACTTCTTAAACCGAATTGTCTATCGATGAGACTTGGGTACATTTCTACGAACCAGAAGCAAAGCAACAACCGATGGAATGGCGACACTCCGATTCTCCAAGACCTAAGAAGTTTCGTGTCCAAAAATCTGCTGGAACAGTTCTTGCTTCAGTTTTTTGGGATTGCCATGAAGAAATCATGATTGATTTTTTGAATAAGGGTAGAACAATAACTGGAGATTACTATTCGACATTACTGACCACTGTACGGGTAAAAATTAAAGAGAAGAGACGCGAAAAGCTATCCAAAGGTGTTTTGTTTTTGCAGGACAACGCCCCTGCACACAAATTTCATGTTGCCATGCAAAAAATTCGTAATTTAGGGTTTGAATTACTAGGACACCCCCCTTATTCAACAGATTTGGCTCCGTCCGACTATCATCTCTTTCCTCAACTGAAAAAAAGTTTAAAAGGTCGTAAATTTTCTTCCAACGAGGAGGTAATAAAAGCTGTGGAGGTCAGGTTTGCAGAGCAAAAAGAAACATTTTTTTTGAAAGGTCTAGAGACGTTGCAGGTTCGCTGTAATAAATGTATCCAATTGAGAGGAGAATATGTTGAGTAATAAAATATTTTGACATTGAAATTTTGTTTGGTTCTATAGTAGGCTAAGAATTTTACACTTTTTACGAGAAAAAATTAAATAAAAAATAGTAATGAAGTTTATATGTTCGGTTCAAATTTTGCAATCGATTCTAAACATACCTATCTTCGAATCGCACGATATCATTATACATTGTCAATAATGATAACGTAATAGTAATAATAAATAAAGTGTTTATCTCTGAGGTATCGATTTAGTAATCCACTAGTAATCGGCAATTTTCAGTTGCTATGAAAATACTTGTAAGATTCAAAACTGTAAACATGTGGCATATGAAAAAATGGCTATACAAATATCTGTTGGATTGATTTATATTTGGAAATAAATTTCTTGAGAGAATTTTCCTAAAATGAATACGATTATTTTGGGGTGTTTTGTGGTGTTTTGATCACCGTATTTTGTGGTGTTTTGAACTAATTTCTGTTAATGAAGTTTACCTGTTCGCATGAATGTTGGAGTACTATACGAGTACACTTTAAGTTGTAATTTTTTTCTCTAAAATCAATAAATAATTTTATGAAAGCAATTGTGTTATTAATTTTTGAGGATAAATATAATGGTCGATACAAATTATTCTGGAAACCAGAGGAGTATACGATAAAGCTCCCAACAGGTGCAACGCGCCGATATTTTTCAAGTCGTAGGCAAGACTAGGAAGGTTAAGGAAGTATGATTGGGTTATTATAGTGATAGCGCATGCTTTCGAGTGATTCCATATTCATAGTCGTAGTTAACGATTGTTTTTGAAACTTATCATTTTCAATGGGAGCGTGAAATGATAACGAATACTTAATCATTATGGGCGACAACCATGAATTCGAAAACATTCATAACACGAAATCCAGAAAATACATCTTCGAATAATTATAACCAAGAAAAATGTTAACTATGGCAATCACTGCGTACAAATGCAAAAACTTGAGATATGATCTCTCAGCGTGAGTCATTGACATTGCAGCATAGAAGAAAAGTTATTGGCCAATTACCAGCTGTATATAGTTAGTTGAAACGAACTCGTCAAATTTGAAAAAGCGGATAGTTTTGACGTCAATTATGGCAATCTTTTTATCAATCACTGTCTTAGGAGACGAAATTTTTTGGATTTTTTGGGATAGAACGGTATTTGATGTTTATCCAAGTAACATGTTTTTTCGAGTCTGGCAAGTTTCCTACACGGTTGTCAATCAACCGTATATGGACTGTTTTTCAATGGTTGATCAGGCGTCCTTGTACTGGTATTCAACATTATATCACAAACTGATAGTGTGTTCTAACGTATATATTTTTTTATCATTCATGCGTCCGTTCACGCTTCTTTCGCCTATTCTCGTCGGTGTTTGTTATCGTCATTATGGGTCTTTATGATAAAAATACTATCATACACACGCGTACGAATGTAAAAAGTTAAAGTATGTTTGAGAGAGGACGGCTATTATTATTATTTACTGTATTCACTGATTTTTGAAGACACGTTCAATTTTCGACTGTATACCTATAGGAACACGTGAACAACTCTGCAGCACCGCCCCTGTAGTCCGTGTAGGCAAACCACATTACACTTGCTTCGAATAAAGCATGAAGGCGCCTATCCTGATCGAAACGTATTGGAGAAAAACCTCAACTGTGGCTGTAGCTCAAATGTATGGCAAAATTTGCCAAACCGTTACGTAAAACCTGATTGTCGTGAATGAACCAGAGGACATTATTATCATCCGCCAAATTTTATTAAGTATGTCAGATATTGTGTTTTACGTGATTTTTTTCAGTTTGTCATCCAGAAAAAAACGGCTAGATTTCTTTCAAAAACGTGTCATGCAGAAATTATTTTAAGCGACCTCAGTCGCTTGAAATAATTGACAGTACCTTCCTTGTACCTACTCCTTATCATTGGCGGTAGTCGGACGAAAGTACCCAGCACATTTAGTTGACAATATGTCCCATGTCAAGTGCCACTATGAAAAGTGATAATGAATCACTAGGATGGGTGCTACTATGGTTATCGTTACTGTTTACCTATCATAGACCGATTTTCACGTTTGCCTGAGGCATGCCCTGTCTATGATATCACAACCGAAACAGTCGCCAAAACCTTGTTTTCTTCATGGATTTCCAATTACGGTGTTCCATTGCGAATTACTTCGGATCAAGGGCGTCAGTTCAGAGCTTTAGCCAAAACATGTGGCATTCACATATTCGAACCACAGCTTACCATCCTCAAGCAAACGGTATCGTGGAACGTTGGCATAGACACTTGAAATCCGCAATTCGTTGCCACCAAACAGAAGACTGGGTGGAAGTGATTCCTACTTTAATAATGAGTATTTTAGGTGTTCTCAAAGAAGACCTAGGTGCTACTATAGCTGAGATGGTGTATAGTATAGTATAGTATAGTATGTATGTTTATTTTGACATAAATATAGAAACAGTTCACAAATAAAAACTTTAAATATCATCAATAAACATAATAGAACCACAGAAACTATCCAAGCGATAGTTTGCACGTAGTGGAACAATTTAAAAGAAGGGTTTAAATCTAAAATATCCTAAAAATTCAGTACTTAACCTAATCGTAATGATATATGGTAAAACAACATTTTTTTTAGTTTTATAGTGATGTCACATTACATAAAACTCATTAACATGACATAAAACTCATTATACAATTATGGCATCACAATCATTCTGTACGTTATCTTTTGTTTTTTAATCATTGGCCGTCAATCAATTCGTGAATCTCCTTTCTTGGTCTATTCAATGTATATTTTCTAATTTCAAATCTAAACCTTCAGAGGGTATTTTCATTTTTTATATTTTCTGGTAAGCTGTTGAATAATTTAGTCCCAAAGTACAAATAACTCCTCTGTCCGATATATTTGTTCATGGCAGGTGTGACATAGTTGTAATTCACCTCTGTTTAAGTATTACCTTAAATTTATTTGCATATAAAATATCTGTCGGACATCTAATAATTTTGCTTCTGCAAATAGTTGTCTGTGGGATACCTATAGGGTTGGTTCAATAGTAACTTCAAAAATTTATTTTGCGATACTTGTATTGCATTTAGTGTGTTTTTTGGCGAGCTAATTGGTCTTCCAGGTGAATTTTTGACCCCACACCCGGATGCAGAACAGAATCCAACAAGTTATGTTAAACGACTTCGGAAGCATATGTCTTCACTTCGACCAACCCTTGGTAATCGTCCAGTTTTCTTATTCAAGGACTTGTCAACAACCACTCATGTTTTTGTTAGACGGAACACTCCTCGTTCTTCGTTGCAACCTCCGTTGATGGACCTTTTCTTGTTATCGATCGACGAGATAAGCAGATTATTGTTTGTATTCGTAGAAAGAATACAACAGTCTCAATAGACAGAGTCAAGCCAGCCTATATTCTCTCTGACGAACCTCAGATACCACTGTCCAGTTGTTCCGTTATCTGATACACCTGCAGCAGTTAGCGGACTTTACCAAGATGTAATCACATCGTCCAGTTCAAATAAAAAAACGAGATCTTGAAGAATTTTTAAATTTCCAGTTCGTTTCTCTCCAGGATGACTGCATAAAAATCAGTGTCTCATTTTCTTTTTCATGAGGGGGAGTACTGTAGCGACTATGCAATCGCTAACACTTTGTATATCATGAATATCGTTTTGAATATCAACAGCCCTTTTGGCGATGTTCAGTTTTTGTTTATGAAATGTTTTTTTAGTTATAACAAAGGTTGTCGATAAAAATATATTGAGTTTTGTCATTTAAAATTTGGCATGAAGTTTTAATATCGAAGAAACATAAATAGGAGGAACTCATACAAACTACGATTGATTATGATTCTATTCAAAACTTATACAACCACTTCAACTTCGTCCACCCTATGATAAATTTTATTGATTAAAATCTCTGGTGCTAGCTTGAAGTGCACACCGACCACCCGGGGTGGTGCTATAGGTTTTCCGGATTTTTCTACAGCTGAAAAGTGAATATGTACACCACCGAAAACATCAGTAAGTAGCCTCGGAGCGCCACGGCAAATAATAATAATAGCCGACCTCTATCTGCACAGGCTATGCCTTTGGGTACACTCTATGAGTGTTTATGAGGGGGTATTATTATTATTATATTATTATAAGCAGTATAATTACCCTAGATTCCACAACGCTACTGGTTCTCATATTTCACCATCATCTCGAAGGGTTTGTTGTAGTTTTTCAGGTTTGATCACTGCTCAACAAATTCGTAAACTTTGCATGAGGAGTTGAAGGGGGTAAATAATATTCAGCAAAGTTCCACGAACCATCTTTATTTACCCAGTCAAAAATGATGAAATGTATATAAAAAATTAACATAAAAAATTTATAAAATATGTACAACATGAAAATAACTCAAATTTGTAAAGAAAATCAACCTCTTATGGGAATGTTATCGAGAGAATTCATACACTCCATATTTACAAATAAATGAAAATCTTATAAATTAGTCAGATAAAATGTTCTAGTTTATTGTTCACCCTCTCATATCATTGAAATATAAAAATATTGTTGAATAAATATTTCTCGACACCAGCCACTCACTAACATGCTTTGTCTACCAGATCTCTCTCCAAGTTGGAATCGTGATTGGTAATTTTGTTCTTGTTGGCCTGAGATATTCTTTTGAAACGCACTTCTAGTGATACATAAAAGCATCAGTCAATTCATATTCATTATTATCATCTTTGAAATAAGAAACATACCTAAAGCTTATGATGAAACGTATTACGAGAATATAACTAAACACCCCGAATTCTTATCAAAACTATCATTACTTTGAAACAATCTTCAAACCCAAATCAGTGTTCAGAATATTAATATTATTATTATTATTATTATTATTATTATTATTATTATTATTATTATTATTATTATGTAATTTATGAAATTAAACCTACACTATCACATCCCGTTGACCCTACACGTACTATTACTATAGCGTATCGGTACTATCCGTTTGGGGGTGATACGAGCCACCCTGGCTCTCTGGATATTCTTGACGTCACTCGAATTCTCACTCCTGTCGATCCCCCATTGAAAATTCCTATCCAAGTCGATCGAAAAACCTACAAAAATATGATACAATTAATTTCGACAAAGTCGTGTACAAAACGTTACAATGCAGCATAGAGCGGCCTTTCACTTTCATGATTATTTTGTCTTGACTGGACCAAATACACGGATCATAAATCTAGTTTCAATATAGATAGTTATGAACCCATCAGATCTGAATGCTACTCAACGCAAAATATATTTCACCAAATAAAACTTGAATATGCAAATTATAATTTCCTTAGTTGGGACTATGTGGACGTGTTATAATACTTTTCCACCAAGGACTGTAAAGAATGATAGTTGACGTATCAATGTCAGATTGCTACTGCTACAGACCTTAACTTGTTTGAAAAATCAAACCTCAGATATCTGTAAAAATTTCGAAATTAGGTCGAAAGTATTGTACCAGAGAGGTATCAACAAAGTGAAATGAATACGGAGTACCACCAAGTGGAAAAATGAAGGCAAACATCTGTCAGAAAACAACTAATTCCTTGGCTAATATCACGACGGACATTGAACTACATCTGACAGATATTTGTGCAACGTTCTTCAAAGAAGACCCAATTGCAAGTGCTTGTCTTGTAGTTAAACAGAAAATTATGCTTCATTTGGCTGGGAATGACCATCTGCAGACATTTATGTTTCGAAGTTTATTGCCTCTCATCAGTGACAGGGTAGGTCGGACAACATTATAATTGTCCTGTCCGTGGGGAAATATTAGTTAAACGGTTGATTATAATTCATTTGGCAGCATTGACAGAATTATGACAGAACCAAATGAAATAAATATGTTCTTGTGATAGAAACGTTAGTAAAAGGCGTTCAAACCGCCTGTGCTTCAAAAACCCTGCACGGGCACGTATGTATCTGAATCGGCCTTTAGAGGAAAAAATAATTCGATGTAATTTTGTTTTGTCGCGCTTTGGCTAATTTCTCTTCATGTAAAATACTGACTTGAAACTTGATCTGCTATTGAACTGTTTTATAATAACTCATTGAAATTGATGAATTTAGTAAGGAAAATTCAAAAAACGTCAGGAAGTTGCATACTTGCAAGTTGGCAACCCTGATGATAATCAAAATCGATAGAGGTACTCATAAATTACATTATCACTAAACATAAGTGAGTAATCACTTATCGCGGTCGTCATAAAATGAGACTGAATCGAACATTTCCAAATCCGATAAAACATCGAACTACCTGGATATTTCTATGACACATCACCGCATGTTTTCTGGAACGGTACTGTAGTTATATGACGATCATAATCTGCATTTTTTCTGGAAACACTTAATTCCAATCGCCCTTCCAAGTTATATTGATTAGCATACAGTATCAACAAGTGTTTGACCTGATGTCAGCAATAATAAATGAATTTGTTTTGAATAGTTGCGAATCGATTAAATGAATTTGTTTCTGTAACATTCGGAATGTTGTAATAGTAGGCTTATTATTGTTCTGATAACAACTAAACACTGTCGTTGTGATTAAGCTTTTATGATAAACAAATCAGGTAGGTATATGAAATTCCTGAGTACCGACGTACTCGTGTGGAAACTCGAAAGTTCCATTTTTTGACGAAAAATTTATAAAATTCAAGGGCTTATATTATGAATACAGTATCAGTATAGATACAGTATCAATACGTCTATCGACCTTGTTTGTTTTGGGGGCAGTTTCAGTAGGTGCAAATAGATTATCGAAAATATACCGATCTACACCACTGATTAATAAGGATTATTTTTTCATATGTCAAAATCTGACATTTTGGTAGTTTCAACTAATAGCAATGCATTATTCTGGCCAATCATTCGGTATTATACTGACAATTTCCCTCATATTATACAAACCTATCAAATGCCATAATTTTCTCATTTCGAACCAATGAGAACAGGACTTTTTGAAAACACTTCCTCCAGCCCGTGGTATTTTCAAAACGGTGTTTCGATTCTAGTTGCAGGCTTTCTGCTGCTTTCACCACTGACACCTTTTACTGAAAAGTCTGTAATTGAGTTCATGTCTTTGTTGTAGTCGCCTGAAATCGAACCTGTATACATTTCCATATTTACGACAATCACGGTAAATATAGAAACATCAGTTTGACGGTTCAACTCTTCAACTGACATTAATGAAACATGATGAACCGTTCCTGCAATACGCATTTAGTCCGTAATAATTTAATGTATTTGTGAAATTGTCTGATAGAATATTCCTTCAAAATGCTGAATTTTCAAAAAATACTTTCACCTTGTCAGTCGCTCAAACTGTATTGCTGTACAAAACACCACTCGAGCAAGGTCTCGTGGAGTTTCTAAGCAACACAGTTTTCGTGACAGCAAGATGGAAGTATTTTTTGAAAATTTAGCATTTTGTCGGAATATTACTACTGATTATTTTTTTCACATGTCAAAATATGACATTTTGATAGTTTCAACTAATAGCAATGCATCGTTCTAGCATCATTCGGTATTATACTGATAAAACTGCTCCCTCATCGATAATACCTTGTTAACATTGAAACGTCAAAATTCTACTCTGCATTTGTCATTATTAACAACTTAAAGTGCATCGAAGTTTATTGAAAAATTAACACAAACCGATTCAGTGCCTTCACCCAAGAGAATATTGACATTCAACACAAAATTCCACTCCACAAAACACAATTGAATCCAAAAAATGTATATGGAATAAGTTTGAAGCATTTTGCATAATCAGAAACTACCAGCTACAAAATGTAACGGCGAAGATAACAACAACAACAAGAAAAATTACGCAAAATCCTTTTAAATTGTTGAAAAAAATAATCTTCCCAAATACAACTCGTTCTTCAAATTTTATCAGATAATTTTTTACTTTTATCACTCAAACTTCTATATTTGAGGCAAAAACATTCAAACAAATCGAATATAGATAAAATCACTCTTCCTAACGGACTCGTAATTTTATCAATCGGTTTAAATAAACAAGTTTTCGTGGAAAAGAAAAAATTATCGATAAAATTTGAAGCACTCGTGGTATTACCTTTGATAAAAACGTTTGATCCTTTTATTCACTGTAGATTTGTAACCCTAACTGATACTGACGTCATTATCTTTGCATCATCTGAAGTGATTCATAAACTGCAATATTCTGTAAAATTGCCTGAAAACTTTTTAGAACTTTTTATATTTTTTAAAATTAACGTGACCTACATTTTCGACAAAATCATTGCACCACTTGGTATTTCATTTAGATATCTTCTCTTATTTGAATATTCTACCAACACATTGTGTTTGAGTGAGATAGGTATGTTTCGTGGACGAAAATAATAGAAAATAAGGCTTCTCCATCATGAACTTGATTGAAGGAAACCTTCGCCAAAATGAATATTCTACGAAAATCCTAGGAGAAGTACAGAAACAACTCGAAAAGATCAAGACGATCAAAAAACGATCACAAAATCCAGTTATCATTCTTCCATACCTCAGAGGCATCTCCGAGAAAATTAGGAGGATCGGAAACAAGTACAACATTAAGAGCTGCTTTTAACCCGCCTGTACCTTACGGAGCTTCCTCACCAAGACGAATCCAGAAAATACAGCAGAATCCAGCAAAAACTGCATTCACGAGATCCCATGTGAATGTGGAGATTCTTACAACGGAGAGACCATGATACCATTATCCGCAAGAATAACCGAACACATTAGGTGGACTCAACGGGGGGAGACATCTAATTCGGGAATTTCTGACCATGCCTGGACTGATCATCACGGAATTCTTTGGTACGAGGCTAGTATTTTTATAGAGAGGAACAATGGCGCTTTCAGTCAGCGTATAGAGACTGCTTTGAAGGGGATAAAAGCGCGAAATTACACGCGCCACAACACCGCCATAATTACACCATATCAGCAGACCTATTAAAGACCTAGCATCTAAACTTGTCAGTATTCACTTGACACGTTGTGAAAAAGTGAAGAAGTCAAACATCTTCCAACCCATTGAGACTATGGACGTCCGAAACATCAGTAATTAAGTTGAATCGTCCACAAGCTTCAAACAAATGCTTTACAGATTGGAATGAATTTTAGAAATTACGAACCCTGATGTGAGTTCTGTTTTTGAGGGTAAACAACAAAGAGATATCGTCTGTTTGTATGGTAACCCAATGGTATCCCTGTCCTAATCTGCCAGTACGTCGACCAGTCTTCTGAAATCTCTGAACAGTTCTACTGATCGTTGCAGTATGGGACTTCTAGGCTAGTTTTTTGCACGACTTATTGCGTCGTGCGACAGACGCGTTGTTTTTCTAGTTCTATTGAATCAAATGGGAGAATTAATGAACGAACGCGCCTACATTAGTGTTGGAGGTACGCGCGTCATCTAGATACCCGCGACAAATATTAAAAACGCTCGAGTCAAATGAGCAAATGTATGCAGCGCGTTCAGGGTTCCGCCACAGAGCCGGAACGGGCGACCCAAAACGCCGTGTATAAAACTAGCCTAATGCTTCAGCGGTATAACGATTACTTCAAAAACTTCCTTTTGAATATTGAAATATTGAAATATTGAATGAAAACATGATAAATATGAGATGAATGATGCACCGTCACTCAAAATCTTCGTATTCCGCATTCCTGTTACCGCTGATAGAATGCCGAATGCCGAATGTGTTCGTTAGTACAGTAACCACGTGGTGCGATGTTGCAAGAATATATTTGGTGTTGCAATACCTGTTGCGGCAGGCTTTTGAGATAATTTTCTGTATTTTGTCGTGCATTTCTCGAAAGTTATTAATCAGTGAAGATTATCCTGTTCTGAGATTGTTATCTTTCATATTGAAATGAATATTAGGAACGGTAATTGGAATTCATAGTTTCAGTTATTCGGAGGTTGAGTTAACATCTGAAATATTGTTTTTAGCTACTGTTAGTGATTTAAAAACGGTGTTGATTGTATAAAAATGGCAGACATAATACAGACTTTTAATAATGCGAAACCTAAGAGTATTTGATACTGTCAATTTGCCAAAGAAAATCAACTAATGTGTTTTCGATTGAAGGAAGGATTAGTCAATTTAATTAAAGAGTACTCGGTGCTGATTATATAGGAATATACATAACAGTATTTAATGATATTACCATTCTCAGTGAAAGTCCAAAATCAATTAGTGTCGCTCATATTTCATATGTGCGTATGATTGCACTTTATCACGATTCCTATTAATGAGGTACAAAAAAAATCAAAAGAATTGAAAGATGCAAGTCATTCTTGGAACGCTACATAGTGAATTATTTCAAAGCTCGTTGATTATGGTGGAGTCTTTGAATACGAATTGAAGAAAAAATTATTGAAATTGCCTGAAAGTTATAATCTCGAATAGATTTTATATACAATGAGTCGTAATTCAATCCGTCTTAATTTTTTTACACGAAACTTGAACAATAACTCGTTAAATTAAAAATTGATTTGAACATTATTTTGATAATCCATTCCATTCTTATCAGATGCAATCAGTTTTTAATCACCTGAAATTTTGATAAAATAACCGAAAGGTTATTAAGTACTATGGCGCCATTTGTGATAATTGAAATCAAGGACTTCCATCATACAGGACAAACCAAATAGAGAGAATGCAGTTTGCCGGGTATATAAAAAAAATATTTATTTATATTTTTTTTTGCAAACATCTAAATTATCAAATGGGTTGTTAAAATGTGGCAAGATCTTGAAAGTAAATGACAGGTGTCTGCAAAATGTTGTTTTCGTATCATTCTATAATATGCGTTTTCATTGAAATACTTATATAGTTATCAGAATCTCAAAATATATTTTTTTCCATTTGCACGTCAGACCTACGTATTTTTTATGAGGATTTGTCTATATACTGGGTAATGAAAATTCGAGTGCCACAATTGGGATTTCGGAAACTATAAAAAATACGAAGATGGTTAAATTGGGGAAAATTTGCGCATCTGTGACTAGCAATATGCCGTTAAGAAAGTTTCAAAATTCCGAGTATATCCGGAGATACCCGGATAAAAACGAAGTTTTGAAAACCTATTTTTATTTTTTTCTGGCGTTATTTGATGAAGGATAGCAAAATAAACAGCACATTTAAATTGCCATTTCGTCCCCACTATTCGATTGTATTTTCCGATTTACCATCCAAAGTTTCGTCTCTTGGCCACCATCATCAACTTTATTGTTTCTTATTAGCTTCATATTAAATTGTTACAAATTGTAATAAAGTTTTTCAGTCTGATTCAAACTATGTACTCTGTTCTCCTTTATCAAATAACGGCAGAAAAAAATCAAAATGGTTTTTCAGAATTTGTTTTTTTTTTTCGGATATCTCCGGATATAATCGGAATCTTGAAACTTTCTTAATGGCTTATTGCTGGTCACATAGATGCGCAAATTCACCCTAATTTAACCAACCATCTTCGTATCTCTTATAGTTTCCGAAATCCCAACGGTGGCATTCGAATTTGAATTACCCGATTCAACATATCTAGATTGTCTAGTCGACTGAAAACATGCACATTTTTCATGTTAGAATGGACTGGGTATGATTGTTACAATTTTCATTTGATCGCTCATAATTTTGTTAGTAGCCATTGTTCAGGAAGAAATGTATTTATAATAGTAAAGTGTAAATTTGCCGAGCCGACGTATAAATACAAATTTTTCTGGGATGAAGCTTGTTTCTCATGTTTGATGAGGTTAGAGTAGAGTGGGTATGGTTGTGATCATTTTCATTTGATCGCCCATAAGTTTATTTGTGAGCCTTTGCGCTGGGCGAAATTTTAAAGAAAAGACTGAGTATTTGTGTACTTATACATACTAACATTTTCTCCCAAACTTGTGAAATTCTTAGGATGACACTTTTTTCTCATGTTTGAATGGGTATGGTTGTGACAATTTTCATTTAATTTCCCTTAAGTTTATTTCAGAAACTGCTCATCAAAAATAATAAGTCAGGGTACCTACCATTGAAAAGAGAATTTGAGATTGTAAGGGTAATAATTATCTACTTTGTAAAAAATACTCATTCAGAAGTAAACCTTTATTCTTCTTTGTATATTAATACTTTTTATAACTGATGACTTCAATGTCATGAAAAGTGATCTGACGTTATGTCAGATTACTTCACATCCTGCCACAAATGAAAAGGTTGAAAATAAAACAATGCACAACATTAGGATGAACCTTAAAGCAGATTATTCGAATCATTTATTATTGATTCCAAAAATATTACTGATCTAGCTCAAAATATAGTCATCAAATCTAACAGGATTTCTACTTGTTCTAGATACCCTTCCTTCAGATTTTTTAGAGCCCTCATTGCTTTCATCAGACGGTTTAGGAAGAGTGGTAGATTAGGTTTTCAATAGTTTTCTGTTTCTTCTCAGTATTTTTCCTGAGTTATCCTCCACTATGTATTATCTTTGATTTTGATGTTCATTTATCACTGATCCAGGCTCCTATATTCCATCTTTTCTGATAACGATTTAATCACCTCCTTCCAGCTTCGGCAAATTTTAACTCCTTTCACAAGCGAATCTCGTATTCCAAATATAATTTGATCTCTATACTCGATTCCTGATCCCCAAATGCACATTTAGGGATGGAGTTTTTCAGTTCAGTAAGGTAACTATCGCAAACTTGGTCTTCTTTCTGTGTTATATTTCTGTTCTGTTTGCTATTAAATTGAATAATACAGAAATAAGTAAAGTAATGACACCAAGTTTAGTGAACATTTATTAACTGACTTTTCATTGTCGGATACCTGTCAAAGTCCGATACATCTTCAAATCTGGTTACCTGATTGATGTACAGAGAGTAATACTTATACATATCACCTCCACCACTAAACCTTTAATAATTTGAGAAAATGCAACATGAATATAAAATATACTAAACATCCTGCTGAACTAAAATACAGCAAGTAATAATCAACAACTTTTAACGTTCTACATAACGATCGGGGGCTTTCAACTGACTCCTTCTCCGCAACACTCTACTATAACCATCATTTTGTGTTTGTCTACCATCGATACTCAAATCAGAGTTACTATTCCCGTTTTGATCATTAACATTTACTTTCTCACAATCTGAAATATCCAAAGTCGAACGAGGAATGATATCGACTGCATTTATTTTACTACTGAATACGTCGTTAGTTATTTCGTATGAGTAAAATCTTTTAATTTGATCCTGATGGCGTTTCCATATCATTCCTTATTCATCTGTTTTTATCACATAAGTTCTTTTTCCCAAAACGTCTGTGATGATACCCTTACACCAATGGTCAACACCCTGTCTAAAATCGCGAGCCCAAATACGATCGTTTGCCTGAAATTCTTCATTTCTTTTACCCTTGAAATTTTTTGTTTGTAAATTTTGATTTTTCCAAACATTTCTCTCAACAATAAATCAAACTTACAACGTAGTTTCCGACCAATTGATAATTTAGCTGGCGTTTCCCCTGTTGTGGTGTGTGGAGTGTTTCTGTAATGAAATAAAAAGCGGTTCAATATAAGGTTAAAATCTGCAGATTTGTTATCATGAGCGGCCTTCAAAATAGCTTTTTTTACAATTTTAACAGCGCTTTCGCCTTGTCCATTAGTTGTGGGGTGGTAGGGTGCACCAGTTTTATGTTCTATGCCACTGATACTGAAAAAATGTTGAAAAGATTCTGACATGAAAGTTGTTTCATTGTCAGTGCAAAGTTGATGAGGTAAACCGAACCTTGCAAAAAGTTCTCTAAAAATTCTAATTGTGGTACTGGATGTGATGTTGTTCACTTCAAAACATTCAATCCATTTTGTTGTGGCATCTTCAATAACCAAAAAATTTTTACCAAGAACTGGACCAAAAATATCAGCGTGAAGTCTAGTCCAGCTTTCTTTGGGCCAATTCCAAGTTACTTAATTTGATTTGGGTGGATTATTTCCGTAAACAATACAAGCTTCACATGATTTAGCGATATTTTCAATTTGGCTATGTATTGCAGGCCACCAAAAATATGAACGCGCTAACGCTTTCATTTTAACTATTCCCATATGTGTACTATGCAGTTCTTTCAATATCTTCCATAAATTTGTTTGGTATTTTCAACCTGTAACCCCACTTCAAACATCCTTGCTCTAAAGATATTTCATATTTTCTGATGAAAAATGCTTTTAACTGTTCAGAAAGACACCGTTCTGGCCAGCCGTTAGTACAATATAAAATAATTTTGCTCAAACAAGGATCAACAGCTGTGGCATGTTTGATTTTTTTGAAGTCTAAGTTGAAATCTGATTCTTCCAAATATTAATTAATACAGAAATAAGTAAAGTAATGACACCAAGTTTAGTGAACATTTATTAACTGACTTTTCATTGTCGGATACCTGTCAAAGTCCGATACATCTTCAAATCTGGTTACCTGATTGATGTACAGAGAGTAATACTTATACATAACAATTTCTAAACAAAAATCTTTCATACACAATATTTGCTCTTGGTTTACAATAATTCTCAAATTCTCTGAACAAATCCTCCAGTTTGATTGTTTCACTATTCAGGTTTAGTGAATTGAATACTTTCAGACCTTCTTCACCAATGGCACCGAGAAAAATTGCAATTTTAACGTTTTCTTTCACATCAGTTTTATGTTTGCCATAAGACCCAGTTTTCAGCTAAATTCTCTACAAACGTGAGAGGTTTCGGTGGTTGAAAAATTGATTTCAAATCTATATCTATGTAGATGTCACAAGTTACTTTTCATTTATACTCTCTTTGCCTTAGGGTACTAATTCAGAGTACATTCGTTTCAATTTCGAGAGACCTCATAAAGCCGTGCTGATGAGTTGGTAACAACGAAACAGCGCTATCCACGGATCCTGAGCTCTCGGAATTGAAACAAAAATACTCTATTTACTTTATATCTTTATATCTCAAATTGAAGATTAATACAATTCAGTTCACTTCTAACACCCTGTAAAAGTTGAGAAGTGAACCTTTATTCTTCTTCGTACATTGATACTTTTTATAACTGATGGCTTCAGTGTCACGACACCCTAGGGGGTTTAAGCACCAGGGCTACAAATATTCATTGGAAGCGCCCTCCTTGAAAATAAAATTGACCTGTTTTTTCTATTTCTCATATTATTCACTAGACGGACGATATCAAGAGTGGGAAGTTTTCAACTTGACACTCTCATTAATATAAGTGGATCTGATTATGACTAGTCCTCAGCGAGCAAGGCGCATATTCGTTACTTTCAGTGTGGGTCAAGAAGGGGTTTTTTGGAACTTTTATTTATCATAAGACTTATTTACGTATCTACGAATCGTCACTGATTTGACCAATATTGATGACATAGTAATTATTATCGTTACTCGTTTTATTTTTATGACCCTTGCATCTGCAACCATCAATTCCATAACGTGCATACGATATTCGTTTAATGATCTTTCCAGAGGTTATCGTTACATTTACTCTTTTTGAAACAACTCATTCTAACATTACAATGAGTCATTTCAATTATACTCGTAGACGTGAAATGATATGTGAATACCGGAGTCTATATATCCATGTAATATGTCCATCTAAGCATGAGTCAACTTACGAATGTCTTTATCGCGTTGTGAAACATGATCCTGCGGAATAATGAATTAGTAAAAATAAGTAATAGTCTTGCTGTCTAGCTTCACCATATGGGACAGTTATTCATACCGGGTGGCCCGGTTAGCACGTGTTCAAAAAACGCTCAAATTTAAAATTTTGTTGAGCAATTCCGTTTTCTCTCCAGCTGACATTGAAGCATCACCATGAAACCAGATATTTACTTCCTCCCTCCATCCAAAGGGTTAGCAAAGCAGCATAGCATAGGGTTTTCCTTCAGACCTGGTTGGTAACAAGCTTTCTCCAGGAACTTATACAGCGACCAATAGAGGAAAGAAATGCGAACCTCCACAGATTTTAAGCATCAGAAACGGTTTTGAATATGATTTTTTGCAAATACATGAAAATAAGAACTACGAGGTTTTCCTGTTCGACGGCATTCAAACAGAATCCCTCGAAAAAATTCAAAACAATTAACAACCTTTGCTTCAAATTGGTCGACAATGTTTCAATTTCAAGAACCTGTAACCATCTGGACCCAAAAAATAGATATTTCATTTGCTTACTTTCACTTTTGTATTTCGTCAATTACACCGATTTTTTCTTCCTTATTTTAGATAGGAAAAATGTTTTAGTTGAAAATTATACAGAGCAATAAAAGCTATGTTCCAAAAATATCAATCAACGATCAGAATATCCAATAAATGTGTGACTCATCAAAGTTATGTAGTTTAAAATTAAGCACCCCATATATTTTCACCCTATTGTAGTTCTTTCAAAGAGTGTTTCTCAAAAATATAGTGTTTCAAAAAAAAATTGTTTCAAAATTGTTTTTTCCGTTAACCAGCTGTCACCCCCCTACGAACGACAGCCCTCAGAAGTCGAAACTTGTGCGAGCTAAGGATTAACGAGGTCTTACCTTTTAACGTGCGATTCCTAGCACGAGACCAGTGACCATGCTGGGAATCGAACCCACGACCCTCTGACTGATAGACTAGCGCTCTACCATCATGACCACTGCGGCACTGTTGTATGGGTTTATGGTGTATTTCCATTTCATATTCATAGATTTACCGAATGGCACATTTCCCTTACAGGAGCAACCAAAACTCGGGATCATCTACTCAGTTTTTTCAAATGGAACACCCTTTTAATAAGGCCATATCAGAATAGTCCACATGAGCTTACAGAAAATGTAGGGTTTGCCTACTTGATTTCCAACGGAAATGTATCTGATTCTTGAGGAATGGATAAAACATGTCATAAAAGCAATAATTATATTTGTATTCAACGATGGACAAACACGACAACAAAATAATCTCAAAAAAGGTTGAAAAGCGTTCATTCACGGAAGATGTTTAAACACTGTCCCATTTTGACCTATGCACAAATGGTTCTACAACCCATCTACAATGGTTCTTTGAAGTTCAGTTAAAGTTGATCTTGTAATAGACCGAAACACTTCTCTAACTCTATTCATGTCTCATAGTGTCGTGGGTTTCTCTTGATAGACCTCCCCAGATATGGAAATCTAGGGGTGTGAGTTCTGGGGATCTTGCTGGCCACTGAATGGGTCCATTTGTTCCTATCCATTTATTTTGGCACCATCTGTTTAATAACTTTTTTACTTAATTGTGATTGTGGGGAGGTGCGCCATCATGTTGATATTATCACCCGTGTCTGGTGTCAATCTGTACATCCCCCATCAAGTTTGGTAAATCATCTCGAAGAAAATATCTGTAAACTCCTCCATTTAGAGGCCCATCAAAGAAATATGGTCCTATCACCTCAACCCCAATCATGCCCTCTCAAACATTTACCGACCATTATTTCGGTTGTCAACTCGTCTAACCCAATGGGGATTCTCTGTCGAGTAATTGTGGCAATTGGGTGTGTCTATTAACCTTTCCATTACTTTTAAATGTAGACTCATCACTAAACAAAATGTTTTTCAGAAAATTTGGTTCCTCGCGAATGAAATTAAATATATTTTCGCGAAAACGAACTCTGGTATCATAATACCTTTCATAGAGTTCTTGATGTAATTCAATTCGGTATGGATGAAGTTTATTTTTGGTCAATAATCTGTTCACGGAAATATGAGCTATATCCAGCTCTCTTGCAATTTCTTAACTGTTGTACATTCAAATGTTCAAAGGGTTGATATAATTGATAAAATGATCTGCATGACGGGTAGATGTTACGGAAATTGCTCTTAGACTGTTTAATATCCTGATTCAAGCAATGTGCGACTCGAGAGACTCGGGAAACCAGTGTGAAGCACAAGAAGTGAACAAAACTTGGAAGAAAAATAATTAATTAGCGATGATGTCATGAACGTGAATTTTCACGTAACTACAAGGAAAGTTGCAAATGATACATTTTTGGAGGGAGCGGCAGCAATGTCCCAAGTCCTCAACCCTTGATTTCTATCATCTGGGGATATGTTAAGCAATAGGTCCACAGCGGGAAACCAATGACGCTGAAAGAAAATAGAATTAGAATTATAGGAATTTTTTGCTCTATTACAAGATCAACTTCAACTGAAGTTCGAAGAGCCATTGTAAAGAGACTCATTTTTTGCATAGGTCAAAATGAGAGATTGTTCGAACATCTCTTGTGAATTAAAGCTTTTTAGTCCAGTACGTGGGTACCGAAAAGGGGTGTTTGAATGCAAAAGGTGGGGTAGTAGAGATTTTTTAGTATGTTTTTGAGCTTGGGGCCCTCATGAAAAATCCAAGTTTTCGACCTCGAGGCGCATGCGTTTGAGCCGCCATCTTGGATTTTAGGTACAAACATTTGGTTTTTTGATAATAACTCAAAAACGGTGGCTTTTACTACAAAAGATATTCTATACAAAGTTGAAGAAAACAAAATTGAAATAATTTTTAAAAAGACTCTACTTTAATTTTATATTAATAGGTTGCCCTGAACCTTAACGGATAGACAGGTAGCAAGAGCACATTAGTAGGTAATGAGAGAGGGTCTTAAATGACCTTCAGTGCATGGAATGTATGCGTCAGTGTGCTTATTGTCTTGCTTGCAAGTTGATTTGTGCTTTGTTTGTTTGTGAGAAACTGATTTGTTTGGAGCGATTTGTGACAAATATGTTCGATATGTGCAAGATCACTTTGATTCCAACGTAATTGTTGTTTTTGATGGATATCCAACTGATGGTGGCAATACAAATACAAAGACCGCAGAAAGACTTCGTCGATCAAAAAAGCACGTGTCTGCCGATGTCCTTTTTGATGAAACAATGGTGGTGCAAGTTTCACAGGAGCGATTTTTAGCCAATGAAAAAAATAAACGTCTCATATCGATGCTGAAGATCAAATTTGAGCTGGCTGCATTTACAGTTAAACAAGCTGTAGATGATGCCGATGTGCAAATTGTCAACACTGCAATTTCATTATGCAGTGAATCAATATTTGATGCTGTTTTTGTGGTCGGGGAAGACGTTGAACTTTTAGTACTTCTGACAGCCTTAGCACCAGCCGAAAGTTCTATCTACTTCCGTAAACCTGGAAGAGGAAAAACTGCTGAGAGGATATATTCAGCAAGTAGCCTCAAATACGAAGAAGCAACCCAGCACATTCTGTTCTTGCACGCCTTTAGTGGTTGTAACACTACGTCATCCCTATTCAATCAAGGAAAAACTAAATTTTGTACGCTGATGAAAAGGAACAGAGCGGTCCATGAAATAGTTGAAATTTTCAACAAACCAGATGCCACGCCAGAGGAGATTGCCGAGGCCGGAGTACGCTTTCTTGTAACATTATATGGTGGCAACTTAGATAAAGATAGTTTGGAAGAGATTCGTTTCCGACGCTTCGCCAAATCTACGCTGAAAAGCAAATTTAGTCTTGCCTCTTTGCCACCTACGAAAGACGCGGCGCAATTCCATGCCTTCAGGACGTATCACCAAGTACAGAAATGGAGAGGCATAGAGAAAAATCCTGAAGACTGGGGTTGGTAGCATGGCGTTCACAGGCTTACACCCATAACAATGGCGGAAAGACCAGCTCCCGATTCCTTATTATAAGCGGTATCTTGTAACTGCAAGAAAGGGTGTGGTGGGGCATGCAGCTGCCGAAAGGCTGGGCTTAAATGTTCGTTTGTATGTGGCTTCTGCTACGGACAATCTTGCGGAAATCCGCATTGAAAGCGAGGACGAGGATGACGACATTTTTCAGGCTACGGACCCAAACTACGACCAGAACACCGACAATATCCAACCCAGACCATCGAAACGTACCAAAATGTATAATATAAATAAAACTCAGCCAAAATGATATTTCCGCTTTTTTTCAAATAGTGCAACTTCACGGAGCTGTAACTCCTAACATATGTGTGCTACAAAATATGTAGAAAATTTTGTCTTCTTCAACTTTGTATAGAACATCTTTTGTCGTGAAAGCCACCGTTTTTGAGATATTATCAAATAACTAAATTTTTGTACCTAAAATCCAAAATGGCGGCTCGAGCGCATGCGCTTCGAGGTCGAAAACTTGGATTTTTCATTAGGGCCCAAGCCTAACAACATATTGAAAAATCGCTACTACCCCACCTTTTGCATTCAAAAAACCCCCACGTACTGGACAATTTTAACATTTTTTGAGATTATTTTGTCGTGTTTGTCCATCATTGATTTCAAATATTATTAGGTATTCAGGGTGCAAACGAATCATATAAAATTAAATTCCCTGACTTTTCAGTTTCAAGTTTTTCATGACCAGTAACGGATATGTTAAAAAAAACTCCACTGTCCAAACATACTCTGAGCCCTATTATTGTTTTTTAAGAAATGGTGAACCCATTTTGGAATATAAATGTCACCATAACTTCAAATTCACCTGGTACTGACCCATATATTTTTGAGGAACACTCTTTCAAATAAATTCAATGGACTGAAAATATATAAACACCCTATATATTTAAAAAGTCACACATCGGCTATGCACCCTGTATTATACAGTGAGCACATAAAGGTTAGAATAAATTCCATAAAATCTGTTGGTATAGACCCCTACTACTATATTTATCAGGGAAATAACTTTGACAAAATTTACACTTCATCGGAATTCCTATGAATTTTACAAATAGTGATTGATAAAGTTGCCAAATTCTTTCACATGACTTCGAAGAAAATTTCACTTATGTGAATTTCCATGAGAAGTATGGAATTATCCACATAGGTGGATTATCAGTAGTAATACCACAATGGATTGAATTTTTTGCTATAAGTTTGTCGATTCATTTCTGAACGAAACTGAATTACTTCGAGAAACACCACGTGGTGTTTTCTTGAATCAATTCAGTTGAGTTGAGCCAATCAAGTTTGGTTTTACTGAAGGCTGAAACACAATGGAAGTTTTATGTTTTTAGTTTTAATTTTAATAATTTTGGGTATTTTTTTTAACGCGAAACCATCATTGCCCTTATTATTCTGATCACGCCTCATAAACAATCTTGTTAGTAAAATTCAAGCTTCATTTTTCAATACTGTTTTGCCTCTTTGTTTATTTTAATAATTGATATCCAATATCCCAAAACTTAAAACTTATATCATAAAACTTCCATTGTGTGTACGGCTTAAGATGTCTGAAAACCCTGGTGAATGCAACGATTCGATTTTGTTTTGATTTTTTCGGACGGCACCACCTGTTGGGTTAGGTCCTAGTTCCCAATTCTCCGCTACGCTGTGCTTACATCGCTGACAGAAAACTGTTAGGCAGCTTACGCATAACGGCGTTTTGCGTTCACCACTTTTATTTTTATTCTGTTATTTAATTGGTTTCCTCAAAAATGATTGAAGCTGTCATACATTTTTGACATTATCATTATGTTAGTCTGATTTCCGTCATTTGAATGCCTGGTATAGTTGTGATATAATTCGTGTAGTAAAAATTGAATTAAACAGTAAAAAATTAACATGAAAAATTATTAATCTCAGCTCCGGGGCGACTTGAATGTATTGTAGTCTTGGGAAAAGTAAGTAAATGTCGGATTTGCACGAAATTTTCACATATGGCTTAAAACATGATAAAAATTAAGTTCTTCGTGTGCGCAAATATGTATACACATGCGCGCGCACGTGTGCGTTAACATGCGCACACACATGCGCACGCACTTGTTCGTAAATAATGTAAACGCAGAAACAAATTCAGCGTTCGGCTTCACAAAAATAAAGAATACCACACACATATACCTAAAATGAGGTTGGGATTGTTCGGGTTTCGGCGGGTCTAGTCGGTAAACAAGGCAAATGTAAATTTATCGGGCTCGGAATTAAAATTGAAAAAAAAATAGGTACCTACCCAACTCACGTAGTTAGTTTTGTCTCCGAAGGCCATAGTCCTAGTTATACTCATCGTAAGAGAAGGGGACACAACCTAACCTAACCTAGCTATCCAAGTTGCTGGTAATCCGATCACGATTAGTTATGAAAAAGTGAAATCAAAGCAGATGCTCGCTGCGCTCGCACACAACCTGCCGATAAACTTACCTCTACCTTGCTTAATGATTAGACCCGACAAAACCCAAACAATCCCATTTTTTGAAATTCTGAAGCTCACTCTAACGAAGATTTACCGAAAACAATTCCCTCTTTGCCCTCATAACGCTGGTTTCCCTTGTGCCAAGTCAGGTTATGGCGTGATATATTCCTTGAAGTTCACATCTTAACCTGATTTCAGAATGTTCGCAAGTTATGTTTTTATTATTCTTGTTCTAAAATATTCCTATTTCGAATATTTCTGGAATTGAATTGGCAACGTCGCAAAATTAGTATTACCGTTACGCGACACAGAACTGTCATTTCGTTTGACAAATAAAATGTAGGATTTTGTTTATTAAGGCTTTTGTGTATCATTGTCTTTTGACTAATGATCGGTTTTTTCCTTTTTTGAACTTCCTGAGGATTATTTTACTCATACCACTGCCAGAAGTGTGTATGGAAAAAAGTGTTTGCATTTCAACACTTTCTCAGTCGGATAAATGCATATAATACTCCGTCCAACATATTATATCAGTGATTTGGAAGCAAATACCGACATCATACCTATAAATTCCTAATTGATATAGTGTTTATATCATGTTTTAAGCCATCTGTGAAAAGTTCGTACAAATGCGACGTTTACCCATATTCCCTCTCATTGCAATAACCTCATCTCAACTCACTCAAATCAAACTACTCATAGTCCTCCAAACAAACCTCAAACACGAACGATCACGGTATTGTCGACAAGATATCGTCATGCTGCAGGTCATGGATGAAAAATTGGCACGAAAATATGAACACCTTGTGTATATAGACATAACTGAGTCGGTCCTCTCGTAGAGCATTCGTTACTAAGCCCTAATCGTCAAAAATCAAGCATAATCAAATAGGCTGGTGTCTTCTGTTTGATCCCACAGTTTTACTGGTATAAGTGCAAACACCAGGGTTTTTAGACATCTTACACACAGCTAAGTCAAAAAAATTGCTCATAAGAGTCTAGCTACAACCTGTTTTCAAGCATTTGTTGATTTTTATGAGTTTTTATTACCCTACAACGCTTCTTGAGCTATTCTGACATTCCACCATCCAGGTCTAACCTAACTTCACCGGTTTGGTCGGACTAGATTTTCAAAAACTAGTTTATAATTTCCATGAATGAACCGAACTCTGTCCAGCTTGTTATAATGAAAGACTGACAATTCACATTCATCGGAGTTTTTAATCAAAACATTTCTTTGCCGAAAGAGTTCTTCGTATGAATGTTTCGCCAGAAGTTGCTCGGTAAAATGTTAAGTTATAGCCAACGGAACTTGCATTCCGAAGACGTTAGCAAGGACATCCTCGATGCATTGTAAATCGTGGACTTCGTTATATACTCTGTATCTATCTGCCTCGACCGTGGGCAATTGTTGACCTTTTCGTACCAAATCGGGAATGCGTGCGTGAGTAATACTTTCATTTATCGGAGAAAATTTGTATCGGAAATGATGTAATTATTATTCCATTAAGTTTACACACTATTCGTTTGGTATCTGATTGATATAATTCGTGGTGCTCGAGGCTACTGATGGTATCTGACTAGAATTATGCGAAATTTTAATGTATTTGAAGCATTTCAATTTTCCGTTTCGTACCTGTAAAAGAAAAGTACATAAAAGAAAGTACATTAACTAAATATATAACTCTCACTTTTGGTCTTGAATATACAGGGCGGCTCCACAATACGATATCTGTTATTTTTGAACTGGAAGGAGAACAAAAAAATTAGATTGCGGCGTTGAATGCCATTTACATTTTAACGGAAAAGGTGGTCAAGTTAAGTACTTTATTCAACACATGACATTTATGACTGTCATTATTAATGTCATTTTAGACAAGTAAACTATCAAATAACACACTAGTGTGTTATAATCCATCACTCACTACTGAGTTATGGATTATAACTCATGTTCATATTTAAAGTAGTATTCTATTTATTACAATTACAAGCAGAATTCAAATTGATATTGAAATTGAAGGAAAACGCTAACGGTTTATTCTAATTTGAAGTCATTGTAAAATTCGTTGGTTCATTGGAACCACACGCTCCCATATCGGTACAGCTGCTGATAGTACTGGAAGACGCCGACACATTAGAACCTTGTAATTTTTCTGCAATTTGTATTTTGTGTTGCACCGATTCTTCTAGGTATTCTTCTGCTACCGTCGAGGACTTCCATCCTCCGTGACGCTTCAAAGTAGTCATGTTAACCCCTGCATTGGCCAAAAGAGTCGCTAAAAATTTCCTTAGGCAGTGGCCGGTATAGAGCGCTGGTTCCTTCAATTTCAAAAACATTGCAATTCTTGAAGGTATCTTCGATAACGTATTTATTCCCACACACTGGCTGGTCCACCTCCCATTTTTGTAAAATACAAAAAAGCGACTAAAACTAGTATTCTTTGTTCTTAAAGAAATGTATTCTTTACACAAATTGATCGAGTTGACAGGAAATCCTTCTTCAAGTATGGTGAAATTTCTCGATTTCTTGGTTAATGTCTGGCAAAACTAATACGTGTAAATATTTCCCTTTGTCTTGAATATTTTCTATTTTCAAATTGACCAACTCATCATAGTCTAGGGTAGAAGCCTTTAACGATGGTAAAAAGTAAATGAAAATTATGGTAGAATGAAACCCATTGGAAACGGAAGATAATATGACAAAAATAAAAGGAAATATAAATTACTGGCGATCTGAGGTCGTGAAGTAGGAGGGGGTGAGTTTTTAAGAGTAAAATACGGTTTATCTTGATTTCCAGTAAAACTACAAGCCCTATGGAAAAAAGTTAAGTGGTAAAGTTGTAGGTAATAAAAAGATCTACAATTTTTGTATTAACACTATTTTCATATATCCTTCAAGTTTATGTGAAAAATAAAATAATCAAGTTTTTGGCTTTTTCAAAAAAAAATTTTTTACGAAATTTCGTGAAAACTTACCTTTTTATGTTCCAAATACAGTATAATTTTTCTTAATTCAAATATTATTTTTTCACCAAATTTTTACTATAAATATCGAAAAAGCACCCTAATTTTCAATCGAAAAATCTCACGTCAAAATATCGACTTTTTTAAAAAAGTTGGTGGGCTTTTTATTCGTTGGAATCTCTACTTTCCGATGGTGTAAAAAAATATACTCTACTGTGGTAAATTTTCTTAGAAAATGGAAAAAACAAAAATAACTAGAATCGATCATCGGTTTCTTCCATTTTCTTTACGTTTTTTCTTAAAAAAAGTTTCCCCTTTCTGCAAGGAAAACTGACAAGTGTCAAAATTTATTTAAACATTTGCTAACAATGTATCATACCCGTGACAACCTAACAAACAACCTACTAAGTCACTGTCAAGTCATTCTGACATTACAGGGTACTAAGACGCAAGTAGCTGTGATTTGATCACAAAATTTATTAATTATTATCTCATTAAAAAATGATTTTTCCACTTGTTGGATAAAACATTGTATGCCACTTGTTTGTTTTGTTTCCTAGTCACTTGACGTATTTCACATCATAGAAGTTTTTTTTGTTAACGTTTAATAACTCAGAACAGGAGCGTTTCTTTAAATCATTAAAAATTAAGTTCTTCGTGTGCGCAAATATGTATACACATGCGCGCGCACATGTGCGTTAACATGCGCACACACATGCGCACGCACTTGTTCGTAAATAATGTAATAATAATAATGTCATACATTTATCAATCATTCTATCATTTTCGTTAATTCAGTGTGAGTATAGACAATCACTGAGAAAATTGGAATAACACCAGATTCTGGATCATTTTCGACATACTATTCAAAATAAACTTTATTGAACCATTCTTCAATTCAAATCTTGAAGAGTCAACTAAGATAGTAACGTTGATTATCAAAAAACAAATTTCATGGTTATATCCGATAACTTGAACCTCTATCAACTCAAGATATACGTTCTAAAAATTGAATATAATTCATGAAATGAAGTTCTCGACAAACAATCAGAGATATTTTGAAACTTTGTCACCCTTATCAATTCATCGATCAATGAGTATTTGTAAAAATATAACGCGATTGACGTTTGATTACCGTCCACTTGATATTTTATCAGTATGTGTTTCAAAATTGTGCCAAAGGAATTGAGAGAGATTTGTTTCATATTCATGAAAAACTGAAATTATATAGGATATACAGCCATTTAAAAATATATACCTTCATAAGTTACCATGATCAACAGATCTGGGGAAATATTATCGGCGTATATAATTCCCAATAATCTGGACTACTTTTTTCCTTTCTGCAAACTGCTTGCCTCGAGCACAATGTTGAAATTTATTGTTTCCTTCCTTTATGAACGCGAATATTCTATAAGTCGCAAGAACGTTTTTTATGTTCAATCATTGAGGGCTTACTAATGACAGTGCTGCGACATGATTGATACTTTTAGTAAAAACAGACAGAAGGCAATTGAAACGTTCATTGCAGCGTGTTGGGAACATGTAAAAACGATAGTATTTCCATCACCGAACGGAAATTCTTCGTTGTCGATATAGTCTTGTCAGTACGACAACGCTGCATTTGATATTTGACAGAACAATCAGTTGAAGCTACCAGTGTCGTAACTATCGAGAAAGGGAAACCAAATTGGAAAAGAGAAAAATGAATGAATTATAAAAAAAACATGTCAATTAGAGCATCAGCAGTTCTCAAAATCCTGTGGAGATTATTCCATTATAATTTCAGGTTTCCATTCCATATTGGGTTTCTATTATTTCTATTTTATTGAACCTCAATACTTCTGTTAACAAGGCACGGCACTGGCGTTGGGGGAAGATGTCCCTTACACACAAATCTTAATGCGTGTGCGGCGGGTTACTCATCTAGGTTATGTTATTTGATCGGAGGTTATTTTAAATTATATTCACGGGTTGACTGAAATTCATGTACTCAAAATGAACTGTTTTAGTGTTATTCGAGTTTTTCTAGAAAAAGTAACAACTAACATACGTCATTTCCATGTAAATTACATATTTTAGCGATATTCAGTGACTGAATCATGAATATTGAAAGTTGAACGTGCCACTAACGATAATCATAATCACCGAATAACTTACAGGGGCACAAAAAAGTGGATCCAGAAAGTGAATGAGAAACTGATATTTTCTAATATCAACTACCTATCAAGTAACTGTTTCTGCATATTTACTGCCTGAAATTTTGATTTTTGTAGGAAGCTATGCATATCTACCGACAAATGAATTGAAATGGTCCACTGTCAGATTCATCACTCGAAAGAGATCAATATGTCTCGTGTTCGTTATAAGATTTCGTTAGTTTTATAGTGTTTATAATTATAATATTTTCGCAAGATATGCCTTTAGTTACACTGATGTGAGTTCATAAGGGAGTACTTATCGGCCGATTTGACAAAAAGATCACTCATGCTAGGTTTTTTCTTAGGTCACGTGAAAGAAAGAATAGAAAAATGGTGACACTAAACAAAATACAGGAGCTTTTTTCAGCACCGGCTGAGTAAAAAATAGTGTTTGGGCTTGATACTTCCAACACCTAAATTTATTGAAATTGATAAGTTATCTCTGGCATTAAAAGTTGCACAATCGTGTGTTATCTATAATTTAACCGAGTTACTCATAATATGCAACAGGTGTTTTCTGCTTCATTCTCTATACCAGATGTATATTACTGAAGTTTTTTTGTAATAGCAGCGATAACGTTCGTGAAAATGTTGACAAGAAAAAATCGGGTATCCCAAAAATTTAAATTGAAGTGTTAACCTTGAATTAATTGCAAATATCGTCTTATCAATACTAATGGCAACACTTCACTGATTAATTTAAAAATAAAAAGCACGTGTACAAAATGTGCTTGCTTCGGTTTTCTCAATCGTCAAAAATTATTCAAAATTATTGTCGAGTCTAGTCATTTTCCATTACAATGATTACATATTTTGTGTTGTTTCTGTATCACTCGAAGTAATCTTTAAGATTTTTAAACAGTATTAAAGGTCTTCTTCTCTTCAAGTAAATGAAGGTCGACCTTAACCCATGAGCTCCTAAAAGTAAACAGGCGAAAAATCCCATGACCAACTTTATTACGAATGATATGATTACGACATGATACCGCTGGGTTGATAAGTATTTACCCAATACCACGTTTTTCCATGATTGGCTATCAAATAATTGAAAGCCTGGTCATTGGCGTCTACACCTCACATTTATTTGTTGTGCCATGTTTTCCAATATCTTTTAACGTACAATCCCAAGAATAGGGATGATTCTATTTTTTTAAACCCTTGAAAGCGCCGGCCCCAGCATTCCTGGCATCCTTGGAAGAAACGATCTCCTTCAAATCACTTGTTTCAGCTATTTCTTGCTTCATAGAAAGTATAATTATTTTTGTGATGTGCATAGAAAATCATTTGATCACCATGTAAAACACTACTATTTCGACTAACTACGCACCTTGCAATTTTCACAAAATCGGACCAATCTAAAACCAAAGACAGCTCGTTTTATAGCAAAAACACCAGCTGTTTTTCAATTCTGATTGGTCTAGGAGCATCGTGTTTTCAACGGCGTAATCACAGATACGGATTGCAATTTAAAGTTTGACAGTTTGATCAAAACACTATTACAAAATTAGTAGAAAATAGAAAATTATTTTTGTGAGTGTCTCGTCTTATTTCATCACCTCGTTTTTGTCTGGCGTCAGTTACTATGATATCGATTGCATTTTCTCCGATTTTGTCGAGGGAATGCAGATTATTTCTTAGCTTCATTTCTACTTAGCATACTACTACTAAATTTTGTAACCAAACCGTTGTCGTCTCATTCTGAATTCAAGTCTCGGAGCTTGCATTGGATGGTGATTCAAAATCTTTGATAGAACCAATTAAATCATAGGGCATTTTTTCCATATCCAAATAATAATGGTCATTATCTTCCTCGTTTGTCATTGGGATTGAAGTGGAAGATATTACTAATACCGATAAGAATATTTTGTGCGAAACAGGACAAAATCGATGGCTGTTGAAGAATTATCATTTTTTCTTCAGTAGAAGTTACGAGAGGTTATGGTTGCACATTCTGATCTATGCCTAGATAGATAGATTTTATTTGACAACGTTTCATTATATGTTTGTTTCATGTCAAGTGAAGAATACAAATTCAATAAACATATAGTACATAGACAAATACAGCAGAAAATTCAAAATATATGGCTGAACATGTGGTCACAAGTTAATATAATATACAATAATATATCTGGTAAGTAGTTAAAAATGTATAACATTTGGAAAAAGTCGAATTCATATATTTCTCAGTACTATAGAAGCACCCCTGAAGAGAATGATTCAATCTCCATATTGAATGAATACAAATTGAGCAACTTGTAATCATCTGGTAAATGATTATACAAATTGACATCCAATGTAGACTTGATAGTCTATACCTAGGTGGTATGAGTGAATGCGAATTGTGTGTTGTATAATATCATGAACATCGAAATGTCTAGTGCAATCAGGATTCTTTTTGTATACTTCTAAATCCCAATGTTTGTCGAATTAAGAAACAGTTGAGAGGAAGTTTGGTTGTGATATCAGCTCACCTGTTGGATTTTCAATGAACAGTGACAAAACATCATCAAATTAACCAAACAGACGCCATATTGCAAACTTGTCATCACACTAAAGATGGTGCAACATTCTTTCCAGAACTGAGTATAGTGAGAAGCTGGATATGCCGCAGAGTCTTTGCTCGAAATTTCGAGAGTCTTGAAAACAAAAACTGAATGTTATTAAAAAAATGCTATGCATAGGTTATAACGTATAACACAAGGCCAAGGCTGCACTAAAATACAGGGTATTAAACTTTTTCTATAAAAAATTATGGTAATAGAGGCTATATGCTATGAACCAAAAGCGACGTATAATAAAAAACCGCCAAGTATCAGCACAAAAATAAACAGTCCAAAAAATTAAAATCAAACGAATCCTTGATGTTTTAATTTAATCTTTCATTCATACTTTGAGAATTTACATTAGGTACGAAAGGTTGAAATTATTTCTTCGCTCGTGAAGAGAAGAATGTACCAGCACCAGCAACAAACTCATTTTTTATAATCGAAACAGTCGTCTGTGGAAAAAAAATTATCGATATTACTCAAATTATTTTATATCAATAGTAGGGGTCGCAGTACTGCATAGTGAAATTTATGCAAAAATGGTGCCAATAAGTCTGCCATAAGAATATCCTGAGAAGTAATATAGTAATAAGCTTGGACTAACATATTTAAAGAATACAATAGAATTATGGAATTTCTTTACCCTGAAAGGCCAGATTGACCGAATAGTGTCATCAATAAATTTTTAAAGTAATAATAATTATCTGTTAATTATTGTAATAAAGAAATATAAAATAGCATTGTACAAGACTTTAAAATTATTGTTTTAATGTATATAATAAAAATATAATGATATATTGCAGCACATATCTTTTTTCGAGATCGAAAAATCTCGAAGTGTTTTCTCGATCTCGTTCTCGAAAAAACCTAATAGTCTCGTCTCGATCTCGTTTCGAAATCGAGACGAGACGAGAAATTTCGAATTTCGAGTCTCGTGAAAGACTGTTTGTGGGTTAGAAGTCTATTGGGTCGATTTCAATATTCTGCGTTGTATTAAAATCGGAAAGTCATTGTTAATCTCATCTACGCGTATGGTATGTAAACTGTGATGCTTTTTGTTCAGGTTTACAGCTCGGTTTTTTAAGTAGATAAAGCATATTTCATTGCTTTATTTGTTATTCATTACCTACATTTCGTAATGTTGTGCCAGGAAATGGAGGTATTTATTGTGTAATTTTGATAACAATATTTTATAATGCATTAGGCCAAGGACGCTCCTAACATCAAATAAAAATTAATGTCGCCGTAATCCGATTTTTGATACCAACAATGATTCGACACCAAGCCTTATATAATATGTCATTCACTTGAAAGGAATTAATAATAACAAGATAATGAAACCTAATGTATGTGTCCTAAATTACACCCATATAATATTGAAATAGACAAACGGTAAACTTTTGCGAAAGTAAAGTTCAATGCCTTTTTATTTGCAGAAAGCATTGCGAAATGTTTCAACTAGTAAATGATTACTCATCAATAAGTCATTAATATTGCTGTTTAGAATGTTGTTGGTGTATTTGTTGGTGGTTCAATGTTTAGAACATTCATAAAAATTCAGTTAAAATATTGGTGGACTTTTCTACTTTAATGATGATGCATTCATGATGAGAGTGAAAATGAAAGACAATATTATCAGGTGCCGCAAAAATTGCTGTCTACCATTATTGGTTTCAACAATGGTTTGAAAGAAAGTACTTTGTTATTTCATTTCTTGTTGCCCAGAAGTACTTATTTCATCAATGTTGAAAACAATTATTGTAATTACCATATTTTAAGTAATATCGTTTTTATTATTTTTGTCAATAACGAAAAGAACTACTATACTAGAAAACTTAATTTTCGACCCCTAGAGAAGGAAGAAAAATGGTATTTTTCCCCCCGCCGGCGCCGGGAGAACACTATTTTTCTTTCCTGAGAACAAAAATGTTCTTTCTTCTAAGTATTTTGATAATATCAAATAAGCAGGAGTTTTTTACCTCGACTGTTTGATTTTGTAAAAATAGGATTTATAGGAAAATAAAATAAAAATACATCTCTATTTCCTTTTTTTATTAAATCAACAATCTAATACATGATATGAAAAACTTGAATTAATTGTACAGTTTGTCAAATTATTGAAAGTAGGTAAGTCCTCCTGAAAAGCCATTTTCCGCTGAAATATTAACCATTTTAGTCAGTTCTTCGCATCTGCAGGTCCTCTAAATGCCAAATAAATGTAGCAATCTGAAAAAAAATATAGCCGCATATAGTTCCACAACTTTCTGCAGTTGTTCTCATAAGTATGCACGCATTATAATTTTTAGGACAATATAAAAATTACGACTTCAAAGGTGATAGAAAAAAACATATACATATCTCAGGAGAAAAAGCTCCGATCAAGTAACACAACCTAGACGAGTAATACTCAATTAGTACTGATGGTAACATATTTTCATAATGTAATCCCTTAAATCATGACATTGTTGCCTTGTCGCAATTTTTTAAGGATACTGTTAACATGTCAGCTAGATTTTGATTTCTGTCGGGTATATTCATTGCAACGAAAACCCAAAAATACTGTCTTGGATGAAATATATAACAATAAGAAGGCAATTGAAACATAAAAACAATAGTATTTCCATCGCCGAACTGAGATTCTTCGTTGCCGATATAGTGTGGTCAGTTCGGCAACGCTGCTTTTTATATTCGACAGAGCAACAACAAAACATTTCTTGTTTTTGGATTATTGGAGTGTTTTTTCGTGAATAAAGTGCAAATTTGTAGATGATTTGGGTAAAACGATCGTTAGTTTTTATTATTAAGCAATGGTGAAGTATTGTAAAATGTGTAAAAGACCATTTGAAGCTGGAAATCAAAATATGAGAAAGGGAAACCGAATGGGAAAAGAGTAATATTAATGAATTATGAAAAAACATGTCAATTAGAGCATTGGCTGTTTTCAAAATCATGTGGAGATTCTTCCATCATAATTTCAGGTTTCCATTCCATATTGGGTTTCCATTTTTTGTATTTTATTGAACCACAATATTTCTGTGAACAACGCACGACAGTGCCAGTGGGGGAAGATGTCCCTTACAAACAAATTTAAAGGCGTGAGCGGCGAGGTATTCATCTAGGTTGTGTTAATTGATCGGAGAGAAAAAGCATTATTTTACTCCCGTGGTATGTAAATAGCTAATAAAACAGTAGTATCAAAATAGAATATCACACACGAAGGTGAAGAAGAGGTTTTTCTCAGTCGGGCTTTATCCTGATATATAATTTTTTCCGCTACTAGATATTTATCATAATAATCATTTTCGCAATGATGATTTCTAGATTCCTTCTGTAATTGAAAGGATTCAATTGAAAATAGGCAGTCTGTGAAAATAAATGTTTAATGCACTGTGAATTTTAATTGATGAACATTTTTCGTTCATTCCACTTTTTTTCTGTCACTAAGTATTATCAATTGTTTTAATTTTTCTCTCCCAATAGGAAGTAATGAAAAATTAACTCCTACTAGGAGAGAAATTCATCATCCCGACTTGAACACAGCATAAAAATATTGATATCTTCTAATATTAGTAGTAGGAAAACCTTGTTTCAAGTCAATTCTTGATCACTGAATGATTGACATTGATTTATTTATTATTCAAATTAGTTTAATGGTCATAAACCGAAATTAATAGTAATCTATTTTATCGCCGTGGATCATGATTTTTTACAAATCTTCGAGGAATAATATCACCTATTTTCGAATTGGTATTAATTCTATGTTTGCTATTTATTACACGGCAGGATATACTTGTATACATGCAACTTCCGCAATTTTTTTCATTGATTACACTTTATTATTCCACTGCATTAGAAAATCGTTGAAATTGCAAGGGAAGTACTTTCATACGTGTTGATTACTTTCAGTTGGTACACAACCCATGAAGGATGTTCAATGCTATGGTGGATTTCAAGGAAACAACCCATCCATATAAGAAAAAGAGGAAGCCGCGATTTTCTCACTTTATTGACAGTTCGAAAATTCTGCTTTGATTTAAATGATACTTTGAAACACTTTTCCTATTTCATCGTGATACGTCTATAATATTAATGAAAGGTTAGGATATTAGCGATATTCGTCCCTATGCTCTATCACTTCCGTTAAAAATAACGTCACTGTTATTCGCTATTTCCGTTATTTTGCTATTGCTTGCTGATTGTTTCGTGGGAAGATATGGTGGGATCCGTTGCGAAAACAGTCTCTCAAATTGTTATTTTTTGTTTCATTCCAAGAACCATTACGCCAGCTTTTCTTGGTTTATAAGGCTTAACTAATATTATTTCCTCATTCCGTTCCGGAAAACAATTGATTCTAATATGAATGATCTAAATAAATATAAGTATATTCGGAAACGCGTGTTGAAGTTTTATTATTATTTTTGTTTTAATTAATTCAATTGAGAGATTTTTTAGGGGGCGCCACCTATACATCTTTTTATTTTGTTGAAGATACATTACTTTCTTGAGCGTACTTCTAGCACATTTTTCTAGATATTTGGACTTGAAGTTTTCAAGTCGATTTTTTGTTAGTCGATGCATGCTGAAGTTATTACCATTATTTTGCATTTTTCACAAGAACGCTTAGGAAATAATTTTACGTTTAAGTAATGGTGAATTAGATCTATTGTGCCCCATCTTCTTCTGCTATTTCAAGGTGTTTTGGTTTTCAGCAGCCCCTCAAGCCCCAATTCCTTGAGGAATTTATGGATTTTGAGGGGGTTTAGTACAGCATAACATGGTGTTGCTGGATGTTCCCCACATAATCTGCAGGTGCTGCCCTCCTCAAAGCCTAGCTTCCTTAGGTGTTCTTTGAGTCTGCAGTGCCCCGTCAATTGTCTTAAGACTAGTTTTGCTGAGTTCAATCAGTGTCTTCGATATTGCTCAGGTGAAGTTGCCGAGGAGATCTTTAGCCTGCCTTAGTCTTTGCCAGTATGTTGCTTTCATTGCTTCTTCAGTTTTATTGCGTTCTTCTTGGAAGTATGATTTTCCACATTTGCAGAATGGTTCTGGCCCGATTAGTGGCGTTGATGCCCCTTTTCGAGCCAAGGTATCTGCTTGTTCATTGCCCTCCACTCCGACGTGCCCCAGCACCCAGAGAAGGACCACCTTGTTGTTCCTGCCTAGATCATTGAGTTTGTCTAGGCATTCCCAGACCTTCTTTGAGTTGATATTATTCGTCGGTCCAATGCCAAAGTCACAAATGTGCATATTGGATGTTTTGAGAAAAATGCGTTTCAAAAATTCAAGTCGTTGCTAAAAATAAAGATATCATTTTGGGTTACTGAACCACTATTGGAAGGTTTTCTGTTGAAAAACGTTAAATAATGATATCTTTAATTTTAGCAACGTCTTGAATTTTTGAAACGCATTTTTCTCAAAACAACAAATATGCACATTCGTGACTTTGGCATTGGACCGACAATATGAGCTCAACGCTTTGATGGCTGCTTGACTATCGGAGAGGATTGCGATTTCCTTGTTGAATTGAAGTCACCTTTCTGGCCCATGGGTTCGGAGTATTTGGTGCGCGGCCCAAAGACTCCTGCTACAGTTCCGTCGTGAGTTTTGGACCCGTCCGTGTACCATGTTATGGTATTCTTTCCCAGTGCTCGAATGTATTCTATGCTCCATCCACTCTTGGTATTTCATTCCGTTCGAAAAAAATTCTCAAAACTAAATTTCCTGGTAATTTCGTCAGTTGGGAGATCGGCAATGTGTGCACTTTCGGTAGGGCTTGAGCCCCTTGCGTTGCGTGCTATCCCTATGAGTCCGACTTTAGCCAACCTGATGTTTACTCCCCGAGCAGTTCTCCTCATCATGATATGGAGAGGAGTGAGGTCCAGAATTACCTCTGTTGCTGCTGTTGGAGTCGACCTCATTGCTCTTGCTATACAAAGAGATGCTAGTCTTTGCACTTTCTCCGGGGTTTTCTTTGTTATGGCGAGTTCGGTTCTGCCGTGCCACACTCATGCTCCGTAGGTGATCATAGGTCTCACTATCATAGTGTACATCCATCGCAGTATTGATGGGTAAAGCCTTACGTTTTTCCTGCAATGTTCCTGCACACCAACAGTGATGATTTTGCCTTGTTAAAGATCTTTTCTACGTGTCTATTCCAGAGTAGTTTTGAGTCTAGGGTATGCCCTAGGTACTTCACCTCTTGCTCCCATTCTAAGTCTGCTCCGTCGAGCCCTTAGGTGCTGAAACTTTAATAATAATAATAAATATACTTTATTGTCAGAAGAAATCCCTTGTTGACAAAGCTACAGGTGTATATAAAACGTAAGACAATGTAAAACAGATTAAAAACATGAACGAATTCACATGACACAGAACACACAAAATATATGTCATGGGATAATCAGTTAATATAATGAATGGAAGAATTCCTGCAAGGAGTAGTAGGGTCTCTTAGAGAGAAAATTTTTGACAGTTTTTCTAAATTCATTTTCACTCAAGTTTGCCGTTCTAATATCAACTGGTAAGTAATTATACATCTTGCTACCATTATAGAATATAGAGTCTCTAGTAAGATTTTTAGTTGGTAATGGAAGTTTCAGACTGTAACTACTGTTGCGGGTGACAAGATGATTAGTAGTCGATTCAAATTTTGATTTATGTTTATTTACCAAGCAGACTGATTCCAATATTGATAATGCTACAACTGTAAGTATTTTATTACTTGCGAATATATCTTTACAGGACTCACGGGGTCTAATTTTATAAATATATCTAATGGCTCTTTTCTGTAAAATGAGCAATTCATTGAGTAGTGTTATTCTACACATTCCCCAAAAAGGTATTCCATAACGTATAGATGCACGGAGAAAAGTAATCATTATTCCCAAGCGAATATTTAATTATGACAAGTAAAAACTTATATACTATATGGGACAGCTCTCCAGCTAACATGCCACAAGTGAAACGAGGTTGCTATTATTAAGTTAGTTTCAGCAACTGTAATCACTAGCGACTAGTTAGTTGGTAAACCACCCATAATAAAGTTGTTTTTTTGCCATAGCTAAATGTTTTCTTATGACGAATCACCAGTTATTTATCATTGAATCACTAAATAACTTCTTATAATTTGTTTGAAAGCAAATATAAGTGAACAGCTGTCTTCCAGTAAGTTAGTAACTAGCTTGCCTTCAGTTAATAATCAGCTCATGGTGAGTTAGTAACCTTTTTCGTTTAAGTTAGCTGATAATTTCTAGTAATCAAGCAATTATCGTCTCATGAGTATACAGATACCTAGTGACCAAAGGACAACTACGTTTCTGTTAGTGAACAGTGAGCTCCCATAACAGGTAAGATGAAACTGGGTAGATGAAAAACTTACAGTCAAACTCCACCAAATATAATCTTTGTTAATTACGAATGTGAATCTAGTCAGAGGATTCACTTCACATCAGCACATTGTAGAAGATGTAGAAGACTTACGTCAGCAACAGTACATGTTTCGAAGGTTTAACCTTTCATCTTCAGCAAAAGGTGGGTTACAAGAGTAAGATCAATATATGGCGAACAAACAACATACCTATCAAACATTGTTTCAATAAATTGTCATTACGACATTATCTACAACTAATGGATTAATCCTACGAACCATGTCCTGCTGCTGATGTAAGTCTTCCGAGTACATCTACATTCGTAATTACTTAATAGAGATTATATTTGGTGGCGTTCGACTGTAAGTTTCTCACCAACCCAGTTTTATGTTCAGTTAGTTTACCAGAGAGATGAAAATCAATTATTATCAAACTTTTGATGATAAATATTTTATTGAAAATAGAGCAACCTTCAATTTGTCAGATATTTCCCTAATGCCAAATTCAAGTGAGGAGTTAAAATTACCTGAAATGAATAAATAAAAAATAAAACAACAATGACAGAGGATGGTTTGAATTAAAATCAACAATGAAATAAAATAAACTTGATTGGAAGCTACTATAAGATGCCATGGAATTAAAACATTTTTAAAACGAAACTTAAACAATTTCTCATATATAACTCAGTCTAGCCTAAAATATTTGAAATTAAAACAAAATTCACTTAACTCACCTACCCTGAGATACTATGAGATCAAAATATTTTCAATAATAATGCTGGATTTTGTACTCCATTATCGCACACAGTATGTCACACTTTTACTCACAAAAGAAAAACTCACTATAAAATTTATTATGCACCCTAAACATGTGTCCTCGACCATGTTCGAATGGTAAATATGGCCAAAAACGGCGTGGTGAGGGGTTGTGACACAGCCGAACTCGTACGGAAGATACCAAAAGCATGGAAAATATGAAGCAGGTCTGGTTTGGACTGGAACTGGTCAATATTCTGTATTCTGCAATAATTGTCCCGTTGATTATGGAGCTACAATGAGCTGCTATGGCAGATATTTCAGATATATCGGTTCAATAATAACAGCTATTGTTTCTGTCCCACTTAGTTGTCTGTGTCTCAGTATTATCGATTTATTAAACCGAATTCTAATCGCAAGCTGTTATTATTGCTGGGACAAAACTCTTACTTCAGAAACATGGTTTTTGCTGGCGGAAGTGATGGAAACATTTTCCGGAATGAAAATTTCACCTACCCGAAATGAAGAAAAGTCAGCTACAAATTTTACTTGGCCGATTTTTCTCGGTGTGGGAATCAATAAGAGCGTAATATGCCATTTTGGCAGTTCCTGGTCCTAATTCATTAGAAATTACTCTCACTGCAAACTGTGGTTTTTGATGAGTTAATTCTCAACCCCACAGAAAGGCACCATCTTGTGGTAGTTTGGGTAAGTAGTTTTGGTTTTTTGTTGGGGGCTCCACCTTTTACTCGTTTGAAGAGGTCACACTAATTTCTGTATCAAGGGTGCATAATCAGTACCTATTTGTTTTAATGAAATATCAACATTTTGGATATGTAGAATGAAATGAAATGAAGGAATCTGAATTGTATTCAATTAAATTGTTGGCCTAAGTAGATTTTTTCGTCGGCCAGTATCAGAGTCTGAATTTTCCAGTTAGTGTCCGGGTAGGTTTTTGAACTACGCTTGTTTGATTGATATACCAACTCACAAACAACTGAATTAATTTTTATATTTCACTTGGTTATGATTGAGTTATAACACCTTTGATATACGAGATATGTTAACATATTCAGAACTATTGGGGCGTAATGAGAAGACAACGAATCCATGACGTCCCGGTTACTAACGGCCAACGATCTTTGGACGCTATGGAAGGAGTCCGTACTTCTACGAGAATAACACTGAACACTTTCAGAAACCAAACGAAAAGAGAAAAGAAAAAAGAAATGAGATTAGTAGAACAAATAGCATTATTGTTTTTCAAAGTATTCACCTTCAAGATTTATATGCCCCTTTGCATACGCTCGAAGTAGGATTTTCTTTTCTTGGGAAGAAGACAAAAAACTCCCACTCGAAAATATCTCATCACTCCAACAACTTCTTCAGGTGTTGAAAATAACTCTCCACGTATTTCATTTTTGTCAGTCGAAAACAAAAGAAATCGTTAGGCAATACTTTTCAGGAAAACAAATGATGAGACATCAATGCGAAGTTTTCTGGTTTCCAATTATCGATTTCTTAGCCGGATGTGTTAGGAATGGTGCTGTGATGTTGCACACTGATGAATAAGGTTGTGATGTCACATAATTTTCGTTGGCTTTTTTGTAGCCACCATAAAATCTTGTGAAATGACAATTAGTTTTATATTCATGTGATATCATTGTGAATGCCGTCAAAACGCCATAGCAAATAATTTTTTAAATTTTTTATACTGATAGTACTTCGCAACTTTGAATATTGTAACCAAAGTGTAGACATCTCTTCAAAGTATACCAAGAATACACTTCCTAAAAAATATTTAATTTTTGTTTTTCTTCTCCACTCTACGAATTTCTCGTAACAACTCATACTTTTTTCTTGAAATTTCCGGCAAACAATCTATCATTACTTATGCAGCTTTTTCCAATATCTGAAATAGAAGACAAGCATGACACAGGAAAGTTCTCGCGATTGAGAAAGAATTTTTAAAATTTTATTAGAGTTACTAGACCCGTTACGACAATCAAACCACTGATTGTTAATGAAGAGAATGAAATTGCCATTATCGTATATTTTCAAGCATATACTTAATTAGCAAAAGATGCTTGGCAATTTTTCAAAGCGCGGTAAAAGTCTCGAAAATTTGCAACTGGCTAGAGCTGCCCGTTCACCATACCAGATGAAAATCGAGTACAATTTTCTGTAGCCGACAAGATTTCCATATCTTACCCACTCTTCCAATCTTTATGTATGGAGTACGGAAATAGATTTGATCTATTTTTTGCTTTTGTTTTGTTAAATCTTCAGGACCAAACCCAAGGTAGATTATGACAGCATACCAAATTTCAAGTTTCTTATCTAGCTGCAAGATAAAAACTTTGCATGCTCTACGTAAATAACCCTTTCAGGTTATTCATATATGCTAAGTAAATTAGTGAATTTCAAATTAAAGTCAATATCCACTAACGCTTATAGCTATTGACGAAATGAAAAAAAAAATAAAGAAAATCTATACGAGGGTAGAAGAGCTCATGAGTTAATATGCCTCGATAAGTTACTGTGTTCACAGAGGTAGATATAGTCTCCAAAACGTCACATTTTTTTGAAAAACGAAGTATTTTTTAGTAAATTTAAATTTTTTTTCTAGACAACGCTCTTGAGAGTACTTGTATCTGCCGTTTTATTCTTTCATAGGTTTCCTTGAAATCACATCTTTTTATTTTGATTGCAAATTAAAATACTCAAGAAGCGAACTTTCTCCACAAAATCAAACTTTCCGTCAATGATCTTATAAACTACGAGTTTCAACTATCAGCTGCCAATAAATATCGAGCAGCAAATCTCAGCATCTTTTCTTCGAGTATAAACAAACACAGATCTCAACATTGGATACATTCTTATGCAGCAGTCATCTTAAACATCTGAGAAAGTAATATCGGTCGTTAAAAACAATTAAAATGACTCGCCCCCTATATTGTTACCCCGCATATGCATAGTATAGAACTTGAATTGATAATTCAAAGATCGTCTGTTGCATGTGTAGTCGTTTATCCAGCAGAAGTTCGTAATGATTGAAACAGATTGTATTAAAACATTACCCATATTAAATTGCTATTCGTATGTCGTACATAATATTTTTTGTGACCGTTGCAACTGTAATGGCATCAGGAGTAGTCTGATTATAAAACAAGTCGTCGGCATAACTTTTCCTGGAGAGTGTGCTTGAGTTGTATTATCAGCATATCATGGAGTTTTGCTCGTAAATACGAAATTTGTTTAGTTTTTAAAAATTTCAAAGAGACTTGATGGTTGGAACTGGCCTCCTATCAGCTATAGCTAATCATATCTAAGTTGGCCAATTTTATTTGTAACATAGTTATCGCAGGTGATTTGAACATACATTTTAATCAAAATTCCAGACAAAAGGTGGATTTCTGTTCACTAATAAATTCGTACAATATATATCACACCACCGAAGAACCTACCCGCATTATTTATGTTAATGACCTCATCTTAGATATCGACTGTGAAAAGTATAATCTCACATGTTATGCAGATGATACTAATTTCTTGGTTCGGGGAGAATCATTTCCAGAAATAATAAATAATCTAAGCACTCTCCTAAAACTATCAACTGATTGGTTTCATATGAACAATTTACTTTTAAATGAAAATAAAACAAAAGTTGTGCTCTTCACCACGAACAGGCCACAGTTCGAAAAGCCCTCAGAAATAAAGTGAGACAACGCTGCTATGAGTATATCAGGAAATGTGAAATTCTTAGGTTTGAAAATAGATGCATTTTTGTGTTGGGATCCTCATGTAAGGTACGTCATGCCCAAATTGAATTCAGCATGTTATAGTCTGAGAGTAATTTCCAATTACATGAACTACAGCACTATAAAAACGGTACATCATGCAACCGTAGAATCAGTGATTAGATATGGCATACTTTTTTACGGAAACAGTAGAGACGCAAATACAATTTTTATTACTCAAAAAAGAACACTAAGAATCCTTTGTGAAATAAAAAATGGTGACTCCTGTAGAGGAAGATTCAAAAGTAGTAGGCTATTAACTTTTTATGGAATTTTCATACAGGAATGCCTGTTATATTTCTTCAATAACAAAGGTAAATTTGATCATCTGAAACGTCAGTCAAATTATGCCACAAGAAACAACTTTTATAATTATCCCCAGCACAGACTGGCAGCCACCGAAAAAAGTGCGCTCTATAATTGCCTAAGATTTTATAACAAACTACCAGCTGATATAACAAACAAATTTTCAAACAGCTTCTGGAAATTGAACCCCACACACTTGATGATTATCTGTTATTTAATTTATCCTAGTTAATCAAAATATGCCTGAACATATTGTTTCAATTAGTGTGCTTTATATAATATGTGATATATATTGTAGGTTCTTTGAAATAAAATTTGTTTATTATTATTATTATCATCTTCAAAACATTTTTAAATACTGAGATACAGTCCCGGAATGAAGAGAGTGTTTCAGAATTTATGACCATTCCTGATAGAGATTCATTTAAGTTTTTTTATTCAAACTTTACTTTATCCAGCCGTAATATTCAACTGCTAAAATTATCAGTTGTAATATCACAAGAGAGTGAGAATAAAGTGAAGATAAGTTGACAGATTTTTCGAAAACTTGTTGCCAAATGGCAACAATTTTGAGAAAAAACCTGAGAAGTATTTTCAACTTTATCGAACTCTCGTGTGGTATTCGATAGATTATTTTTTGATGCCCCAATCATAGACCTATTCTCTATACATAAAACATTTTTATTTCAACAATTTACTTGAATCACTATAAACAGAAGTTTGGAATTTGAAGTTCTCATCATGAAATATACAATTATTATGGATGTTTTGTCCTTGGCTGGAGTATTCCGTAACATTGTTTTGTTCTGTTGGATTGAAAGCTATTGCTTTCTCTCTGTTCCTAAGTTATCAATTGAAACTGTTTCCAAATTGACACGTTACTCAAAATAGTATTCTTACATGCATTTTCGTTGATTTTCTTAAAATGTCATCGAATGATTATGTACTAAACCGTTTTCAAATCATTTTTCACTTTTCATGCAAACTGATGACAGACGTCAGATCAAAAGTATCAGTTGTCACATAATAAAAACAAAATACCACAAAAAATTCCCGCGGCAATCTTCAAGGTAGAAAATTCCCACTATAATAATGCTGTGATTGGCCTGAACGTACATGAATACTTTGAATTGATAATTTCGATTGGTTGCAAGAATTGTCAAAAAATAATCATAAGAAAGAACTCAAATAGATACCATTTTGAAGGAATGGTGGCATTTTTCTTCCTTGGTTAAATTTTCATAAAAAAAGTTTTCAATTATTGTCAACTTGTGGAATACATGGAATCGCTGTCCCAACTAGTGTTAATTGTCACTGATATCCATTTTCGATAATTTATATTTAGTTTTTACTGAAAGCAATTAACTAAAATTATTAATCACACATTTCACGTAGTAATCAGGTGCATGAATATTCACATTCAATTTGTGTTACGAGATTCGAGATAGAGCGAATGTCCGAGTTTTCATTAGAAAGTTTTCTGAAGAATATTTTTTTCTCCAAATGACATTAAAAGCGGCCTTTTAATGACACTTGGCAGGCTTAGAAGTTGTACTTTTAATGCCTAGGCAGAAAAAGTCCACTTTTACTGCCTAGGCAAAAAAGTTCGTTGCTAGGCAACCTTCCAAGTAATAATTTAAATCAAACTGGTTATTAAAATTGACAATGACAAAGTAAACAGTAAACAAACAAATTCAACAAACGTCATCAGCGGTAAACATAGTAACGCAGGGCCCAGTTACCTTTGATGAAATAATTTAATTATTTGGATATTGATAATGAAACGCAATTTAAATTTGAAAAAGTCGATTTTGCGTGGAATTGGAACAAATTTGAAGAAAAAATTATGTTTGTGCTTTTATGCCTAGTAAAACAAATAACTATTTTTGCTTTACAAAAGCGATTCGTATGGTCAAGTCACAGTTTATAGCTAAAAGAATCAGTTCGCTCACTTGGCGTCGGCACTTGATCGTTTTGTGTACGTTTGTGCACTGCGCAACCTACAACCTTATTCCTAGCGCATACAGGCGCTTACAATTCATACAATGCTCAACATAAAAATGGATACACTGCTGGAACTAAAAATAGGTACCTAAATTGTGGATATTTTGACCGTGTTGAGGTCTGTTTTTTTATTGCAGATTATTGTTTTTTAACATCATTCAGTTGATGAAATGTATGCTTTATGGGCTCCCTATTAAAAAATTGCTGAAAATCTAGAAGTTTTGAGGAAGATACCAAATTTTGAGACAAAAACTTCAAAGGGCAACAAAGTTTTGTGGTTATTGTACTGACTTCTTTCAAAATTGAGTAGGAGTTTGTAATGGAAATATTACTTATTTTTTCGGTAATTTGGATATGTCGGAAAGGTTTTGGGATCAAAGTGTTCTAGCTGACGATGACGTATCGAAATTAAATATCCAGAAGCTAATTTTGAGAACATATATAAGTTAATGAATTTAAGCAAGATGAGAAATTTCTTATGACACGATTTATTCCAACATTAGTGATTTCCACACTCTAGTAATTGTAATTCGAAACACTGAAGAAAGATATCTACATTTCTTCAATGTCAGGATCTTGATCTTGAATAAAAACTATAGAGTCCTATTGAATGTGGTGAACCAAATGGTACTTTTACGGATCCAGAAAGATAAACAAGCACTTCGTAAATATTGGGGTGAATGCAATATTCGTAAACATTAAAAATAACTGAATGTAGATAAAGAGTTTTCATATACATAAACTAATTATGTTTTAAAATAGTCAGTTTATGATTGTTTTTTTATTACCTGTGGACTTTATTCTAATATAGAAATTTAATAATACAAGAAATTCGAACTCTCGTTAACAGTGACAATGAGTAGTATTTTGAGAAGTCTTGACAAGGCTTACAGAAATCAATTTTTGAAGGACAATTTTTAATATTCTATCCAATACCTTCTTTTTGTCCAAATTTTCAAAAAGTTCACAAGAACAGTTTTCAAGGGCATGTATATATTACAAAAAAAATAGTATCAAGCATTTTTAAGTTGCCAAATGAATCATTATTGGCATTTGGATAAGCCCTGTGAAAACTGTTAATTGTTTGAGTCAGCTTGTTCATGCCATATTTCGATGCGAATATGTTTTACACTTGTGTTTTTTTAAACGAAACGAAATCATTCTTTATGATATATTGAGGTTGATGTGGTCGTTTACTTCTACTTTGAGAGAATTGAATTGACGTGGTTGTTGAATCAAAATCAAAGCAGTTTGTTCCTTCGGAATTATCCAAATAGCTAATTGCAAACATTTTTTTAAATGTCCTTTAAAATTGTATGGGTGCAGAATTTCCGCAATTTCCACTTTACTGCCTGATTTTACCGAAAAAAAATTCTAAACAGGCCTGATTAATTCTTCTTGTATGAATTTTGTTTTCCTTTATAACTTCCCACATTTGCAAAAAGGCCGAGATTGACAATTCCCACCCAAAAATTAATTTCATCCCTTTGGATATATTTTTGTTTCGTTAGTCAACAAAGTGATTCATAGAACGCCAACATATCTTTAAGAAATTGAATTTGTGTATCTGTCCCCATGAAAGTCCTATTGAATGATTATGCCTTGTGGATTTTTGATGAATTGAATAGATCAAAGAAATTATCAATTTTTTCTATGAATTCAACTGTCTTGAAGTCTGCTAATGGGAGTTTTTTGAAAAATAAACAAGCATTTGTTTCTGCAGAAACAGTGGCACTGAACACTTGAGCTGCATATGTTGCTCTCATTTTCTGAAAATTGCCTGGAAAAATAATGGTATTTCATGAATAAAGAAGTACTCAAACATGTTTGCAGTTTTCTATAGGAGCCCAGAAATCGGTTCTATGAAATTTATATACTTCTGGAAACTGAATACTTTTAGTACACTTGACAACTATGTAAGTTTGTGTGCAAATCTATTGCGCAACCCGAATTTGTTTCCCCTGCGCTTATTCTATCTTGTACACAAGATGGCGGTGAGTGAGTGATTCTTTTAGCTATAAACTGTAGTCAAGTGTGTTATATCAATGTCTTTATGTTTTTTAAACTTTTGATATTGCCTACTTCTTCCCAATTGCAAAAACTCATTCTTTTAGCTATAAACTGTAGTCAAGTGTGTTATATCAACGTCTTTATGTTTTTTAAACTTTTGATATTGCCTACTTCTTCCCAATTGCAAAAACTCAGGACTCAAGAATTTGAATTATAAATTGAATTTATGTTTGGAAAAGAACACTGAAATGTAGCACAAAGAAGTAACACATATTTGAAATTAATATTGTTAATAATGTAATATGCACCAAATTCTAGGCTTGGCCTTGAGAAATAACATTTGTTAACAAAATTTACGAACACGAGAAACACGACTCACAGAACTATATCCATACTACATCTGATATAGTTCTATGTCATGATTTAAATCCTTGAGGACGCCATCTAGAACCGATTACAGAAACACCTTGCGATTTCATTAGTTTTGTCATCACAAAACTCGAAACAAAATCGAATCAGTTGGTAAACCAGGGTGTTTCACATTGCACAAATTTCTGGCAGATGTAGTTTAATGTTCCTCGTGGTTTAACCAAAGCCATAAGGCTAGTTTGTTGTAGTTAGAACAGACAATAAAAATCAGTCCTCACAAACTCGATATATTGTAAGTGTCTACGTAATGTTAGCTCGTTATAGTTAGAACAGATTAAAAATAAATTTACTCCTCATAGAATTATTATTCATCGCCAAGTTTGGATGCAATTTGAGGGTACAATAGTACCCCTTAATTAATATGAATTGAAAGACTCAATAAAAGTAATTTCAGAGTAGGCATAAAATGTTTTTTTTTGTAGTTGAAAAAACATTTTGTTTATCCAAAATATGACTACACATCGTCCGCCGACCTTCTTAATTGTCCTAAAAATCACTTCCGGTCATAGTTTTTACTAATGACATAAGTAATTATATCAGTATAACTCCCACATTTCAATTTCCTTTTTCATGAACATGAATGTTTAACGTATTTCATATCTTTCAATGCCAATTGTGAATTTTGTAGCCACTTTGCGTTTTACATGAGTTCACCGAACTGTACCGTGTTAAAAGTGTTTCTATATCATTCTTGAATATTCTGATTTAATTGATATTTGGGAAAAAACAACCCACGATTGCTTGTTGCTTTTCATGTATAGGCTCTGCGTATAAGACTAATGTTATTATTTAGGAGGATTAGTATTATATTCTATTATTATATACTGGGTAATCCCGTTTCGACTGTCGGCTTGGGGGATTTTGAAAACAATAAAACTTGCATAAGTAGTTATATCAGAGCAACATTACACAATTGAACTAAGTACCTCAAATAAAAGCGAATTAAGGTGTGTGTCAAGTTACCAACGAAATTGCAACCAACAATTTCGTAAAAATCGTTTCCAGCAACGATTTGGTAGGGCGGATTTTATGCAATTAAGAATTTTAGTTATATAATGATTAAGGCTTTTACGACCCTCGCTCAACGTTCTGTATGGTCGTGTATCCATTTTTCTTGGGTTTTGGGGAAAAATGGATACATGACCGAAAACCCAAAAGCCATACAGAACAATTTTAGTTATGTTCAAAATCAGATATTTTGGCATTAATTGATTCGAGGTGTATGATATTCATGTTGAAATAGAAACCAAAATGTTGTATCGTATTCAAAAACAATCAAATTTTCGGAATAATCCACTTGTCGCGATTGTTTTTGTTTGGTTTACTTACGAGTCGGGAACGAAAAAATACTATAGAAAGATTTATACAATTTAGAAATGAAATGTAGTCAATTCTTTCGTGAAGTGATTTGCAATTTTAAACTTGACGGAAATCTCAAAATAAATGAAGACTGGGTTTCAAGATTGGTATTTTTATAAGTCAAAAAAATGAACCTTGAAATTAAATATTATAGATCAACGGGGTGAAAAATAAAAACAGCGGATTTTCAAGAAAAGTATTTTGTTAATTGGTTTATTATCAAGAATCAGACAAGCTACCTTTGGTTGATGAATGAAACTTGAGTAATTCTTGAGTTAGTACCTAAAGGAAATATAATTGAAAACCGCGAAAATTCAAAATTCGTTTCGAAGGAAAAGGCATTTGTAAATTTTCACAGGATATGTATAAATGCTTAATCATTCAAAAACTGAGAAGAGGACACACAAAAGTCGATAAGCGAAAATATTTCGGATATCAATAGATTGTGCATTTTTATACATTTTGTAAAAATTTTCCTGATAGGTTCTTCCCATGATTTCGACTTGTAATGAAATAAACGAAACCAGTCTCGAATTTTCACCGCTTCCTTACCAATTTTTATAGTATCCGCTTTTCATACATCAACTGAAGATGGCTTACTTCCTAATTTTCGATTAAAAACAGATTAAGAAAAGCATTTAGAAAATCTTCGATTTTTAATAACTCTTATAACATATGGTATCACATTTATTTACTTGAAAATAGAGATTAGTTACCCACTAAACATGATACATAACAAAAACATTTTCCAGATATAACTTTTGTGCAATTTTGTGATATTGGCAAACTAACATTATATTAATGTCATCTTGACGTTTCCAACACAGTGTTTTCAACTATATGTGTATGTAACATCAAAATAATTTAACCAATAATATTCATTAGATAATACATATAATGTTGATTATATGTTGCCCAGATATGTCTTAGACAGAGTAGTTATGTTATTTGTTCGATATTTTTGTCTAACCTTCTCAAAACATTAGGTACTGACATGTGTACAGGGAGCCTTGAAATTAATATTATCTTGAAGGATTCTTACGACAAAAGCTCAAAATCTACGTAACTTAAAAACATGATATCCACGTTCAAACAATATTACCCAGTAAATATGAAATAAATATATCACTGACGCCATCGTTCATTTTATCCTAATAGGTAATCATGGCGGTCATGGTAGGAGTTTTGAGTTCATAGAATTAAAATATAATTCAAACTACTTAAAAGTGATTGGAATCAATAGGATTGCAAAACTCATAATTTTCATGGTAAGATTATGATTTTCCACTACTCCATCCACTAATTGTTATTTTATCATTTAGGTTATGTAGTGAATGTAGTGATATCTACTATTGATTAGAGAGTATCTACATATGATGCTATGAATAGTAGAAAAGCTATCAGTTGTGGTTCCTGCTAATCAGATATTGGACAGTATGGAAATGGTTGCTGACATCTGGAGCTGTGTCAAATTATTTTGAACCGATTGATCAAGGAATTTTTGGAACTGAAACCAATGAATTTAGCTTGCTAAAACAACGATATTGGAGCTGCTTAATTTGTAAGTGAACTCAAAATTATATATTTTATACAGAGTGTTCTGATCTTTCTTAATTTCATTAATCTATGATATTAACGTTTCTTGAGATTGTAGAGAAATCACTTGAATTGTTTAATACAAATTATCAATAAACTAACTGCATTTTCTCTTTCTTTTCAGTTTGGTAGTGCCCTTTCACATTCCTCTATCAGTTTTGATATACAAACTAGTACTTATTGAATGATCAGATTACAAAAACTTAAATAGCAGTTGTTGTTTCCGAACTAATCGAAGATGAGCCCTTCTGGACTGGGCAAAGAAAAAAATCCAAAAGTTTTGAATTGATAATTATGGACATACTGAAACGTAAGTAATTATTTTTCTTTTACCTCTAGGGCCAACATAGAATTATTAATAATTATTGGATGGTCGTTTTCTTATATCATAAAGATTAATATGAGTTTTCAGTGACTGTAATGACTATATTTTCAGAATTTGTAAAAGATGTTTGCAGTTCAATCACAGATGAAGAGTTTGACTCATATTGATGGATTGGATGACATTAGCAGAGCAGAAACTAAAAAGAAAGGAGAAGTGACCGAGACAACAACCATATAATTATTGATTCAGTGATATCTGTTTTTATTTTTCAAAGGAAATAGGTTTTCATTCAATATTATTCTTCTAATAACACTTAACTTTGGTAGATCTATCAATAAATTTTTCATCTGATTCAGGTGGTAAGTGATGTTATTAGGTATTTTGGTCTGTTCATAGTGATTCAAGTTTATATTTTTTATATTGCTTATTTCAATTTAATTGTTAATGATGTAACTGTCTTGTTTTATAACGCTTTATCCATGAGATTTTAATCATTGACAATAAAGTTTTTTGATTGATTGGTATGTTTTACATCATTATCCCCTTATATACGTATTTTATTTCTTAGTATACAGGGTGGAGCTTATACTCATTGTTTACCATCACTTATTTTTCTACACTTAAAGTTGTATTTCTGGAATTTCAATCGCCACTCTTTGGTAGATGAATAACTTTGTTAATTGCTATTGTTGTTATTCATCTACTGAAAAGTGACTAGTGAAATTCCAGAAATATACCTCTAAATATAGAAAAAAGTGTTGGTAAACCATAAGTATATGCTCCACCCTGATGTTACAATTTTACATTTTACAAGTGTTGCATAAATGTTTTAAGTAACATTATATGTATGTAATAAAGTCACATTAAAGTTAGGAAAATATGATACATTTATGTAATGTTAAGTAATTAACATTACATTGTAATATTTAAAAGAGGCACAAAGGCATATGGACGCAACGTATCTGTAACATCAAGCATATCTCTAAATAACATCACCAAGTCACAATGTGATATAACAGTTGTTTTTATGTTTACTGGGTACTGTTCATGAACTTTCACAACTTACTAGGATCCAAAATTGAGGTGTAACACGAATAAAATTTCACTCCCCTTGTCATTTTGGTCTCCACCGTTGGTCTTACATCACAGGGAGTCCATTTATATGTGAACCTGTGAATACACAATGATAACCCATAAATATTAATAACCATCAATGATTACGCGGCCGCTGGAAGAATAATGAATCTGGCAAAATAATGAGTTTTCGTCGTCTCGAAAAAAGTAATAGTCTTGGTTTACTTATATCTGCTTTTATAATACAGCCAGTCAAGGTTAAAGTAACCGGTGTCGGTGTTTATAAGAATTTAATTGAACACGTGGTCAACCGAACCTGGTCATTCTTCTCATGGTTCTGAGACTTTACGGGTTTAATCTAATAGGTATATTCAACTTTCGCGAATTAATTCAACATTTCGGTAAAAACTTGTATTATTATACAAGGTGCCCAGATGTATTTAAAAAAAAATCTGATAATTCTTGACGTGACAAATGTATTCATCCTGTGTTGCTTCAAAAACTGTTACTGAAAGGGTGATGATAGGTAATTATTATGACAGAATAAGAGTGACACCAAAAACGGAAATAATTGTAAATGTTGATTTATAATGTGCCGTAAGGTACATTTAGAGAAATTATTATAAGTTATGCAAATGGTCTTCAATGATTCAAAAAAGGCAGAGGTATTACACTGACATCTGGAAAGTTAATACACCATAGCAAATAATATAATAGCTGTCCTCTACCAACACAGGCTATGCCTTGGGGTTACACTCTACAAGTGTTTATCAGTAAGAATATATTATTATTATCAAAATCAGTCGGTCATTACTTGTGAAAATCATACTTCCAAAATCTTCAACCATTCTGAAAAAGAAATGTCATGGAAGCGATTACGTTTATTTCCAATTTAGTTTACAGAATTGATAGTTTATTCATGTTTTTAGTGAAACTTATTATTATTCAATGTATTTTCTATATAATTTTTTTTTTCATCCTGTAAATGGCTCCGGATGTGATGTATAAATAAAACTCTTCTCGTGCTTCCTCAAACTTCTTTACTGTTCTCTTTTCTCTTTTTCACTTACGTGTTTAAAATTATTCATACATCATATTTCATTATATAACCATATTTTATTAGTATATAAATAACTATTATCATTTTATGATCTTTATCATAAAAGCTTTAATGATTACTCATGTTAAATTCATTTTTTTTTTATTATTATAACGCCCCTTCGGATGTAAGGTTGTTTGGAGTTGGAAGTCTGCATAGTTCTATTGGAGTTTTCTTATCTTGAGTGGTCAATCAATTGGCCTTTTCCCAGTTTATTTATATCCTCACTATCGCTTTCCTTATTTCCTCTAACCATTCTTTTCCTGACCTCTGTCATGATCTCGATTCATCAAACTTTCACACTTTTCTAGATATTTCGTCTTGGTTTTTATCTTTTTACATATCCATACGATATAAGTTGATTTTTGTTCGATTGTGAATTGGTTTTAATTTTCTTGTTATTTCCTCAATTTTTCTAATGAATCTTGTTATTATACTACGACTGTTCAGGGGGTATAAAATGTTTTATAAAAACGGGCCAATTTTTTTTGTCCGGTGTTTTTATTGATTATTTTAACTGGTGAAATCGTTGCAATGCGACGAGACAATTCCTGGAACTGTGCCACTCGTGAGCAAGAGCGAGAAACAGTAAGATGTTGAAGATCCCCTTATTTCTAAATTTGTTTCAATTGGTATCTTCTATTTCTTCTTGTTTTTATCTTCTATTGGAGTAATTTTTCTTTATTCTCTCTAAATTAATTATGCTCGTGCATTAAATTTTTGAAGCACAGGCAAAATTTGAGTCCTGCCATTTAACAGCATCTTTTCGAAAATTGTTATCCTTCTTGTATATTAAATTTCTCCTATCAATAAAATCATTTTATTATTCTTATCAGACGTGGATATTGCTGTGTGTAGAAATATTGCTTGAGTTGTCTAATTTTGTATCGATTGTATTTGATCTGTGTATGGAATGTACATTACATTCGAAGTCGTTGAAGCAAAAATATGACTTATTTGATGAATTTTTCCAGAGCAAAATTTATATTTTACTCAATTCTCCATTAGTGCCATACATATTAATAATTTACATTTTTATCAGCTTACTCAGACTCTTCATATTTTGAACAAAATGATATTGAGTTTTGGAAAACTCTATATGATACAATTTGAGTCTTCGAAAATATAAGTATGTGAATAATAATTTCAGAATCAGCTATCATTCTCAAGTGTCCTGAAAGTCATTTGATATAATTTGTTTTAATTTACTCACTTATCGTGAATTTATTGTTTATAAAAATAATTATCTATACTTAAATAGTGTGCCGCATAGGTCATGAGCGCCATGATTTTTTCATTTGTATTCAATTTCTGAAAAATTTTAAACTCAGTCACAGCTAGACCATAAGTAATCTATTTAATTGCACAAATCTTATATTTTTTTTTGTTCCAGGTATGTATCTACTCTACTACACTAAAAGATATATTTTAAATTGTGGTAAGTCACCAAATGAATCAAATAATACTCGACAGGTTTTTGTCTGATTATTTTTTTCTCTTTATGCAGCTGCGATAAAGTGGATGCATCATCAAAATTCAGCGGGTCGCCCCGAAAGACCTCTACAAATGACAATAAAGATATTAATAATAAAGCCCTCTTCTACCAGCTATGCCATTCCTTTGGACACGCTCGCATGAGTGATGGTGGAGAGAATATTATTGTTGTTATTTTAACTTAATTCATAAATTTTACAAAAACGTTCCAAAAGATGAAAATATAGCCACATACTCATCGAGTCCTTTATGGATGACAAAACAAATAAATCATGATCGAATTCCCAAAACAAAAATAAAAGTATATCGAAATTTCATTTTCATCATAGTTGACCCAGACTGCCATGGTTAAAACACTGGCGTTTTGTATACAGTATTCTAAATTATTCACCATCTGAAAATATTTAAACAGAAATCGAACGCAATGTAACCAAATTGAATCAACAAATTAGAATTTAATCTGAATTCTGAGAACCGATTTTTGGCAAATTTCCATACTTTAGAAGTAATTTGCCTTGCATTAGTTTCATACACTAGAGAATTTGTGAAAAGGCTGGAATGTTGAAGAAAAATACCTACGTAAAATTAGGAAATTGGTAGGAAACAGAATTGTTATATGTGCATCTGTATGTAAACCAAGACATCGAGCAGTCTCATCTACTGACTGTGAGTCACCAAAATAAATGTCACTAAGTTCTATTTGTCTATCATGAAAGCGAATACATTTTGTCTTATTTGTATTTAGATTAAGTGAGTAGCTCCAAACCACTTATTGATATCAAAGAGAATTCTATCACATTTCTGACGTAAATATAATTCATCCCTATCTGATGTATCATCAGCGCAAACAATAATTGAACCGTTAAAAACCTTCACAATTTCGTTGATATGGAGTAAAAATAAGGTAGGTCCCAGGACTGAACCCTGAGGAACCTCTGTTTCAGAATATTCACTACATGATAATAGTGACATGGTGACTGATGCGCTACGACCTAATAAGATCTATTGTGCCCCATCTTCTTCTGCTATTTCAAGGTGTTCTCGTTTACAGCAGCCCCTCAAGCCCCAATTCCTTGAGGAATTTAAGAATTTTGAAGGGGTCTATTCGTGGTATTTCTTCCACAGTCAGCTGGTGTGATCCCAGTATATTCAATCTCTTGTGATGTACAGCATCAATATATGGTGTGGTGTTTCTGGATGTTTCTCACAGAATCTGCAGGTGCTGTCCTCCTCTAAGCCTAGCTTTCTTATGTGTTCTTTGAGTCTGCAGTGTCCCGTAAGAAATTCCGTGATTGTCTTTAGACTAGTTTTGCTAAGGATAATCAGTGTCTTCGATCTAGCTTGGTTGAAGTTTGCCGAGGAGATCTTTGCCCTGCCTTAGCCCTGGAAGTCTTTGCCAGTATGTTGCTCTCATTGCTTCTTCAGTTTTATTGAGTCCATCTTGAAAGTAAAATTTTCCAAGTCCGCAGAATGGTTCTGGCCCGATCAGTGGCGTTGAAGCCTCTTTTCGTGCCAAGTTATCTGCTTGTTCAGGACTGAACCCTGAGGAACCCCTGTTTCAGAATATTCACTACATGATAATAGTGACATGGTTACTCTATAAAATATCGTAACTAATGCAATCGAATGCCCTGCTGAGGTCACATAATACCCCAACAGGGCACTCGCCCACATCAATGCACTAAAAAACTTTAGGAACATATGAGTGACTTGCGGTTGTGGTCGATTTATTCTGCACAAAAACATATTGGTCTTCTGTTATGATATTGAAATCATTGAGAAAAGATAGCAATCTCTCCAAGAATGATAATTTAAATATTTTGGAAAAGATAGAAGGCACCGTAATTTTTCGATAGTTACTTATAAGGAAAGATTCTTCTATTCCATATAGAGGTGTAATTTTACCAATTTCCAAGACTTGCGGAAATGTTCCATTTGCAAATGATAATTTTTGAGGTGGACAAGTGGTGCCATGAGGTGTTCAATGACACGTTCAACTATCACATGAGGTACCTCATCAAAACCCGATTACATAGATTTCGTTGGGTTAGGTTAGGTTAGGTTATGTGGTTCCCCAAACTAGGAATATCTGCACGCATGAGCGTTCTTCAGTACCTATATGTACATTTGTACGAATAAGTATTAATGTGTGGAATCCAACGAATATTAATGTTTAATTCATATGGAACAGTCAAGTAAACTTCACATGAGTAATGACAAATTTGGTCAACGTAACAATTACTACTACTCATTCTAGAGTTCTTTGAGTTTATCATATTTGCAGTCCTTGTCCAATGGGCCGATTATTCTTTAATTTCATTTTCGTTTACTTTCATGGTATCAGTGATGTGTTTGATACAAATTGGCCATGGCTCTGTCATTATTCTACCTGAATGAATGATTAAAATTACAAAAACACCAGATTGGGTCATTTTTTGTTGCGCCAATATACAATGAACTTATTCCGACGGATATTACAGATCCTGTTTCAACTTCGATACGTTCATTGGCTTTATCTATCTCTGCATCGATAGCACAGATGGGATACTTTTACCTTTCACTGAAATCAAGCATACGATCGGTCGTGATTTCAAATCCGTCAAAAAGCCAGTTGTGCGCACCTCGAAATTCGATGCGATTGCAACACATATTTTAATCAACTTCACGCTGACACAGATCGTGTTACTTCTTTCAGAACAAAGTCACAATCAATGAAAGTTTTGCCACATCCTAGTTGTAGAAAGTTATCGGTTTTTTGTGTTTATTGGAGTGAGAGAAACAGTTTGGTATCTATAATGGTTATAGAAAATACATTGAAAACTCGAAATGGACGCAAACTAACGGTTTAGAATAATGATTCATTTAATTGTGTTTTTGGGAATTTTTAGTAGAAACACACTTTCATGATTTTTGAATGAATTATCATAAAATCTTGGGATAATTTATAATTTATAGTGTTTTTGCCGGTGCCTACCTTCATTAAACAATTCAAATCAGAAAAACATAGCTGTTGCTGTGGTGACAAGGTTATTAGTGACACCTTCATGCCAGTCTTTATCGAATGCATCAGATAAATCCAAAGATACAGGAATTCTCTTCTCATTCCGCTTGTCTAAACCAAGCAATAAAGCAATGTGTCAGTATTTTTTTAAAAAGAAAGGAGTTTGTTCTGGGTCAAATGATTTAATCAGGTCCTGTAGGCGTATGAGCATTCAAACCGATAGGACTGTTCGTAAGAATTTGATAAAAATGCTTTCATGCAGAACTTTTCTTTTTATGAATCAAGATTTGATCTTGCTTTTTGCAACTGTGCTCTATCATGAGGGGAGAGAAAAAGCTGGACAGATAACCAACCCAAAAGCAAATATCGATGTTGTAGAGATTTTCAACTGTTGAATGTTCATGTTACAAAATTTGTAAAATGAAGTTTAGTGAATACTTTTATCAAACTTTCAAATCCAAAATACAAGGTTTAATAGATTAAAAATATTATTTTAATAGATTACAATTCCAATAAATGCACTTTTTCAGTCATTTATGTTATCTGCAAGAAGTGGTCAAAAATGTGTAATGTGCCTTTATACAAAATAAACATCCACTTGTTAGTTTACTGATGTTTACTTGGTAATTATTAAAACGATATTTTTATTTGGTCAACAACGATGACTAAAATGTAAACAAATTATAAATTACATTTATTGTTTGAATTGAATGGAAAATATTACTTTCTTTACAAAAATTGATAAAATTATAATATGTTGATAAATCAGAAAATGCAAAACTAAACAGTGTCGCAGAAACAAACTTAATAATAATACTTCATTGTCAAAATAATACGATTCCTTTTGAAAGTATTGTGGTTCTGAGAACTCAATATACAATATTCAAATACAATCTAGGTACCTAAATAATACTTAAACTATATAGGGTGTCAATTTGAAAACTTTCCACCCTTAATATCTTTCGTCCAGTAAATAAATTTGATATTAATATTTTAAACCAAACAACGGATCCACCTGAAAATTTGATAGTATGCATAAATTAACATGATCTACACGCCTAAAACATTTTAAACGATGCGGCGTTGCCGCTTCTACTATAAATTAGCGACTACTTTGAATTTTCAAATGGAACACCCTGTATACAATATCATATTATGTTTTCTTATCCCTTTGTCAACAACTTCCTTATACCTTTCTGTTACCGTTTAAGAGATATGAGTGGAAGTCACCCTGTATATTTCCACATTTTTGAGCTCTATATCCAATTTTAGATTGACTTTGTTCAAATAATTATATTTCGATATCGAACCGTTTTCGAGAAAAACTGTTTCAAAGAGAAATTGGCGTGGCTTCCTTGTATTCATCACTTATTCTTGAGATTTAACATCTATTTTATAATTTGGAATATTTCTTTTCTATTTACTATTTCAACATTCACAAATAGTTAATTCGAGATCGATATGTTCCTTGAAATTTTATGTTACAATCTGTATGCATTGAGTGTCTCAACCGTACAACAAAGCAAATTATTATTTTTTAATAAGGTGCTTAGGAAAAATAAATGATCCAATTTTGAAACGTCAAACTTTCGTTGGTGGTTTTTACTGTTTGTGGTACCAATTATAATAAAAAAATTACAAGATTAGGTTACAGTAATGGAGATTTCTTGAATTTATTAATACTTTATGGCGAGTGCAGCAATGGAATTGCAAGTAAATAAAACATGCTGAGTATTTCATAAAAGATATCCACAACTTCCGAAGTCGAATAATACCTAATGTGATAAAGCGACTACTACAAAACTGTAGGTTGAATGGAACCTTTCATCCAAAAATTATTCCTAGAAAGTCTGAAGTGGATGATAATGACAATGGCCAAACGGTTTTGGAATTTTTTAATGCATATTCAAATTATTTTCTTCACGAGTCTGATAGGGAGATAGGTATTCCCTTCGTGACAAAATATCGCATTTTATAGTGAGCATAAATGTCATCCCTATAAATTCTGCTGTGTCCAACATCTGAAAGAGACTGATTGTCCTCGTAGAGTGGAATTCTTTGAATGGTTAAGCCGTAAACACAATGGAAGTTTTAAGCTTTAAGTTTTGGGATTTTGGATATCAATTTCACAAATAAAACAAGATGTAAAACAGAATTGAGAAATGAAGCATGAATTTTACCAACAAAATTGTTTATGAGGCGTGATCAGAATAATAATGGCAATGACAGTTTCGCCTAAAAAATATCCAAAATTATGAAAATTAAAACTAAAAACATGAAACTTCCATTGTGTTTCAGCCTTTACTTGTTAGACTCAAGAGGATGGACATTTCCTTGACAATATCGTATGAAAAAACGAGGTCAATTTTACAAAAAATGGAAATATCAATAGACACAACAGTCATTATTGGGCGCAAGAAAATCTCAATGTCGTTCGCCAAAGGGTATTTCAAGAAAGATGGCAATTCAATGTATTTTGTGTCATAAAGAATGAGTTAATATTTGTATCGTGTTTTTTTATGATAATTTGAATGCAACAAAATATGAAGATTTACTGAGAAATGGAAATCAAATGTTTTTAAATAATAGGCCAGGAAGAGAATGTGTATAGTACTAAATGGATACTCCATAATTCTCGTTCAGCGTGTTAGAATATATTCTGAAATACACTGATAATTAAATAAACTTACTAATTGATGAATTTATTTTCAGTTCGTGTGTCAGCGTTGATACAACTTTTTTTGAAAAGAAGTTTTATTTGATGGTTGAATGGAATGGAAATTAAATTTTTTAATATGAACAAAGTATCTGCCTTTTCTAACGACCCTGTATGAGGCAAATGAAAATATGGCTCCGAAGTGAGAATCCTCATGGAATCACTCCACTCCATTTCGAATTTGATCGTCTCAATAACAGAGATCAGCCTTTATAAAAGTACATGTTTGGTAAAAAATATCGAAATTAATTTAAATCTCTTGAACGGTAAGAGATAGGTAGGTATACGGAAATAGTAAATGAAGTTGTTGACAAAGTGAAAAGAAATCATAACATGATATTATATACAGGGTGTTCATTTGAAAAATCAAATTAGAAGCTACTTTATAGTAAAAGCGACAACGCAATTTATGAATATTTTCAGATTGATTCGTTGTCTAGTATGCCAGAAACGCCTAATAACGCTCATCGTGAAAAGCTCGGTATGAAGACAGTAATAGAGACTGTTTCTCAATTGTTTTTTGTATTCCTATGATGTTTTAAATCGTTTTCACGTGCAGCGGCGTCTCATACATGTTATACTTAATAGAGATTTCTAATGGATTTGGAAACCCAAATAAAAAGAGACGAAGCTTCTTAATTTTTCCATCCTTGTTGCCAGGGGCGCGCTCAGTGGTTGGTTACCATAATGGCGGTTAGTTTGGATGACATGACAGCTACAGTTGAAAATGACATTTATACTCCCTGACCTTATCACAATCACAGAGTACATTCCCTGGCAACAAGGACGGAAAAATTAAGAACTTTCGTCTCTTTTTATTAGGGTGTCCAAAACCATTAGAAATCTCTATTTAATGAATGACATTCTTGTTTTTATATAGCGTCTTTCGCTCTGTTCGAGTTTATACACTCAATAAGGGTGCAATTCCTCGACAACAAATGAGATGCAAACAGTGTCATTTTTCTCTAGTTCTTCGGCGTCCTCGATTTGATCAAACTGTCAGTTATCTCAGAATATTGAGGTCGCACACGTCATCCGACGCAGAGTAGGATCATATTTATTATGTTCGCGATTGAAAGGGCGGACCTTCTCTAATAAAGTTTCTGAACGTAGGAAGCTGTGGGCGATGCGATGACACAGAACATGTTTGTTCTTACAACAATCTATTTAAAGGATGTTCTATATTTGGTCGATTTAATTACCGTACACCCCTATGTACGGTACTTTCTGAGTCGTTATGGAAGGCATTTCTTAAGGAAAGATGGATTTTCTTCAGTCAGTTTTTTTCAAACTATCAGAGAAAAGAATGGATGAAGTTTTTTTTAGATGAAACTAGAAAGAGCCCTGTTAATCGTCCAATTTCTTGGCTGGAAACTTAGTAGCTCTACCATCGATTAACTCTATCATGGAATGAGATTATGAATGTACAAAAATGGACGAATTTGTCCATGGCATCACACCCGTTAAGGAGTAAAATAGACTCGAGTTCTCTAGCTCGCAAAAGTCTTTCGAATACTTCTCCGTGATACTTGTCCGTGAGGGCCCAGCAGCTTGATGGAAAGAACGAACAATTAAACCCCTCTTTTACAATTTGAAGGTTTTTTCGTCAACCACCTGAAAAATTGTTTTGAGTATAACCATTTCCTATAACGGGCAACTACTATCTTCTATATCTAAGGTCATGGAAAAAGCCATCAACATGAAATATTTGGAAGGCTCAGGAATTATGAACGATTGAAGATATGAATGCTGTCTGAAAACATTTGGTGATATTCTGGCTTTGGATTCAGGTATCTTCAAGGCATTTGATCGCATTTCAAAGACTTCCATTTCATGGCTTGTTCCTTAGTTGGTCGGTAGGGTTTTATCTGACGCATTTTATCTATGAATGCTGGTGTCCTACAGGGATCCATTCTGGCAGCCACATTCTTGCCACTTCACATTAACGAATTTTCGGGAAAAAGTTAATGTCTCATACACAGCTTTGTGGATGATAGTGACCTCCATATCGCTTTTTTCCAGAACTCTATCAGCCCATAAACCAAACACGAAAGGGGCATGTTTTTTTTATAAAGAGTTGATGTCAAGTGGTCCCTTGCCAAAAGCTATTTCACTTTCTGTCAATTTTCTAACATCTGGTTAACAGAAGAACAATTGAAAAAAAACAAACAAATGTTTAACATGCAATTCCTATCACGACACCAGTGACCATGCTGGGAATCGAACCAACACCCCTCGGATTGATAAGCAAGCTCTCTATCATCATGACCACTGCGGCCCATATTGCTTGACCAAGTAGCTTGAAGTGAAACATGAAAGCTTGGTTTGGCTTAAATTTTACGAATGTAATCTTTGGTTAGTTTCAAGCTTTTTTCAACCGCCAAGCCAAGTTTTATTGCTCCGTCTAGGTTAACGCTATCCACTTAGAAGTCAGTGGTACCACTTCACTGTTGATACTGCGTTTTTGTCGCAATCGATGAATGCTCTTGAATAAATTAAAATAATCCAATGATTCATACAAGATGTCGATCTTCTACTCGAAGGTAGCACTGCACGGTAAAATATACAACAAGCTTTACAAAGAGTTGGAAACCAACCCCAGAATGGAAATGCCTTCGAATGAGATACATCCCAAGTATAGCTACGGGAAAAACATCAAAACAGTTATAACATGCAGAGAGGCATAGAAGGAAATACCTTCAATTAAAGAAGAAATGGCCTGCCATACAGACGGTTCAAGAACCGAGAAAGATATAGGAGCAGAAATATATACTACCAAGCCAAAGACAAGTGTCTCACTGTGCTAATTTCACAGGAGAGTTACTAACGCAAGAGTTTAATAATAATATATTATATTCCGACAACCAAGCGGTTCGAAAGCAATCAGCTCCATGCAGATGAATTTCTTGGAATTGCTTGGTTGGAAACTCATCAAGAATTGGGCAACAAAAACAGATTGTCCTCAGCCTCGGACCAGGTCGCACAGGTTTCAAGGAGAAATGAAGATTCACTAGCCAAGAAAGAGCACGATGTGCTCCTATTGATCGAGAACCTTTCTGTGGTAAAGTGAAAGCCCCTAAAAATAAAAAACTAATAACACTACTCAGGTGAAAAATCAGTCTCTGATATGGTGGACCAAGGCGCCGGAAATGACACAGTCCAAATAATTCATTAAAAAACCATAGTCCAAGGGAATAAGTAGAGTGCAAATAATTAAATAGTTAGGTTTGATAAAAGTGCAACCTGAACTTTGTGCAGTATGAAAGCAACTATTCTGAAAATGAAAAATGGAGCTGCATCTTCACTTAGGTAAAAGGCATTCAATTTGGTAATATTGGAAAGAATACCGAGGGTCTCACTGTTTAACGTGCGATGCCGACCACAGTCAAGAATTCCCACTGAAAATGCTGGTTTAAGAAGGCCTGTTCATACTATAATCGCACCAAACAATGGTTGCTTGACTATCTGATCCACACCATCACCAACAGCAGCAGAAATATTGTTTATTAATATAAATAGGGCAATGTTAATATAGATCACAGTTACTATACTGTATATAAACCCATTAAAAATCATGGCACCTACCATCAGGGTTCCGTTCCAAATGATTGGTTGGAGGGGTACGAAACATCCCAGACAATTCCTCCTCGGGCAATTCAACCCGGTTAAAAGCGACCTGTTTCTGACCTATAGAGTTGGTGCAGGTTGCCCGTGCAGATGTTATGCAGGGTTTTCATGTTTATGAAGGTGCATTTTCATGCTGACGCCGTCAAATGCGGGCACGTGATGTCAAACGTAAACATATTATGACATATTCATCGAAAGTCGATATAAAATATTAATAGATCATCGATCGTTGTGAATAATCAAAGTCGAAGTATTGTAGAAGAGACAATATCTGGAGAAACCGATTATCAGACGCGGATCTAAGTTTAAAAAAAATTGTCAATCGCAAATTAAAAGATTTAAGCGAAATAGGGTTATAGCTGCCCTTATATTTAATGAAATTCCTATAGAGAATTTAGAATAATATCCAACGCTTTCTTCGCATTCAAACAAAAAGTATCCAAAATTCATTTTTACACACTTGGCGACAGGTGATTGTATCACATCAATATCTTGTTGGTTCAAAATCAAGAGCATTGAAGAAACCTCCGTCAACTTCGAATTTTTTTTTTCGAACTTTATTGACGGCTGATAAAAACTGTAAACGCTATACACTCAAGTTCAGAAGTAAAAGCTGAACAATGTTTAGCTTTTGACGCTACATTATTTAGAAATGTCGTTTTTGTTGAGAATTCATCACGTGACCACATTTCACGCTGAAATCCAGCATCTAGCGTTAGCATGAAAATTCACCTTAACTGTTTCTTGTTGATATGAGTCAGATGTGACCCTCTCGTCCTACGGCAGTGGGGAGTTGTCCTTAGCTTCAATACGACCAATAAATACATCTTTTTACAGATTTGTGGATTGGAACTTACTTGAGGCGCGACTTGGTCACTACAGATGTCTTCTCGACAACTTAGATCTCTGTTATCTCGATATTTACTACTGATATTTCTGTTTTGGATGAGGTTGAAGATAGCATTATTTTTATTAACCCGTTTCTTCCATAGCTTGGGGCACTCGGCAATTGCTGACCAGTCCGACACTGAATAATCATAGCAGTCTCTGAAATACGTCAATAGAGATGAACAACGTGCAAGATTGACAAAATAATATGTGAACAATGGAAATAAGTGCCCATTACACGTATTTTCATCCATTCCATCTGTCCGTTCTACATGATTCGTAATTGTGGCCTCGAAGACATCGAATAAGTAGGGACCGACGTTTCAAGAACAATTTTTCTGATATCCATGTGACTTGATTGAAAATAATTTCCCTTCTCTGAGACTGTATGCAGCCCATAATCAGGCTACCGCACTTTAATCACACTAATGGAACATGAAATGTCATTGGCAAAATTCCTAAAACTTTCCTATTTTTATCTAATGAATTGATAACAGTTATAAACATATCGATGAGAGTTTTGTGATACTTACGAGAAAACATTGTTTTAGTAATTATAATTTATATTTATTTTTGAGTTATGATTTTGGACGTATAAAGAAATTGGTATATACGATAAAAGAAGTATTGGTATACTTTCAATCAAGATTTTAGATTTCCCATTAAAACCAACACCTGAATAGAAAAATATTGTCAATTTCATCTGAAATTTGAAATGATAACGTGTTCGGTAGTAATTCATTCGATTACATATAATCCATCAGAAAAGTAAAATCTCAAACTAAAATTTACTATGAATTAAAAGTATCGAACCAATAAAATCCAGTAAAGATATTCTAGAGAAGCGAAATGGTTCAGAATTAATTTTAAAGAAATCTAAAATAATCGAACGAGAAATTTGGAAAATCAATATATTGCAGTAACGGATATTCATTAAAATCTAAAAATTCGAGAATCATAAATGATCGTATCGATCTTTCGAAGAACTGAAATTCGAAGAACTGAACATTACAAGAATATAAAACTGTCAAAGGAGAATGACAGAAAATGGGAAGACAGATATTTGACCAAACCAGCAAATCAGAAAATCAATATTTTGTAGAAGTGAAAAAATATCGGAACAGAATATTATAAGAATTAAAATCGTCGAATCTATAGAGTACAAGACCTAAAATTTCCGTATTGAAAATAATCAGAAGAATAAATAGTAGAATCGAAAAAATATCAGAATTTGGAGAGGGGATAGCGGATGGCTCTAGTCTCTCAGAGATGGAGCAACGTGCGGTCAATATTACTAAATTCTAATATCGGAATTAATTCGCACATCCCCTCCACAATTTCTGCTAGATTTCGATTCTGACCGTTTTCAGTCTGACACATTTTGTTTCCAAGGATTTTATGTTACCTCAGATTCATTTTCAGATAATTTGTTGGATTTACATTTTTATATACGATTATATGTTGTTTTGATGGAATTACATTTCGATATTTTTTGAGCGTGATCGTTTTATGTTTTGAAGAGCTTAGGTTATTGAGATCTGCAATTACTTTATTTTCTCATTTCTGTCACATTCCAATCTTGCCGAATTCAGACCTATGAAATCTGGTTCTACTGTTTTCGCGTATGATGCTTTATTGATTCTTATAAAAACATATTAGATGAATTTCAATTTGGATCATAAATCATTTCTATCCATTCAATTCTGCTGTTTTTAAGACCTATAAAATGTTATTCTGAAACATAATTGATTCTCCATTTTGTTGGTTTTACATATTACTGGTTTTTTCATTTATCGATATTACAAAAATAATTCTGCTATTCTATGGCCCACCATTCATACTAGTAGATACATTCATGAGAAACAAAAATAACTACATGAAAGAGGGGCGACACTACTTGACGGAAGACCATAAAACTAATAATGAAATATGGTGGATTGCGTAATCCAATCTTCCGCAAAAAACCTATACAATAGGTATGGTCGTCGGCAAGTATTCAACAGAAAACAACTACTGCCCCCTACGACCGTTGAATTATATCTGTTTAATACTTGGCAAAGTTTTCTACAAGAACCACTTTTCAATGCATTTTAACTATCAAAGCTGAAATTATGTTTCGATTTAATTGGGGGAACACCTCCGTACCGGTTTCATGGTCATTGCCAATCATAATACTTGCCGACGACCATACCTATTGTATAGGTTTTTTGCGGAAGATTGGATTACGTAATCCACCATATTTTATTATTAAAAATAACTACTTTCAATAGTGCTTCATTCATGTTGACGAAAAAAATACCCTAATTATATGAAATCAATACCTAGTTTCACCATAACAAATCACGAATGAATATAGGAACTGTGTTTAAATTACAAAGTTTGATGATAATATTATTTATACTATCACTACTTGGTATCTCAGAATCATTATTTGTTTCACTAGTAGGTACAACTAAGTTGTACTTGTATCTTCAAGAATACACACCTTCAGAAGTTTCAATATTGAATCTGTCAGATTTCCATCAGAGTTATACATTTTTGACAAATTTTTTCTTTTTTCTTGAATGAGTTTTTTCATAACTTGTTCCATAATTTGTAATAGTTTTTTAAATGGACCAATGAAATCTATCTATGTGCTCTATGATGAACGAACATATCTCAACTGGGAGAAAAAGAGTAATGAGATACTGATTTAATACTTCGACCGCTGGCCGGTGGCTTAGCGGTCTAATGCCGCTCGAAACTCCAGCATAGCGATAGTCGGTTCGAACCTGGTGTAGGTACAAGAGATTTTTTCTCAAATATTTTATATCGGATCGATAGGCGACCGCATGCCTATTTGAAAAGCAAGTGTATTGTGAGTTGTCTAGATGCCAATCTCGTCTAGTGCTAGCTTGAAGTGCACACCGAGGTGGTGCTGTAGGTTTTCCGGGTTTTCCTACAGCTGAAAAGTGAATACATCACCTAAAACACCAGTAAGTTGCCCCGGAGCGCCACGGCAAATAATAATAATAGCCTTCCTCTACCCGCACAGGCAATGCCTTTGGGTACACTCAACGAGTGTTTATGAGGGAGAATTATTATTATTATTATTAATTCAATTATGTGTGTGAACCGTGTTTCCATAAACAGGAACACCAAAGTTTCAATAAATGGCTGTCGATAAACAACAACATATGAGTCAATCTGACTAAAAACACAACTTTTACACAACACAACAATATATTGAAAAGAAATGCGATGAAAATGAAACCTGGTTGATGTTAGTCTATTTCCATGCATAAAGTCTCGTTCATACCCTCGCGAACTTCGCAATTTTTCTGCGAATAAAATGGCTGCCGACATCGTTCTGCATCAATGATTGGTTCAGCATGACTGGGAGCCATTTTATTCGCAGAAAAATTGCGAAATTCGCGAGGGTATGAACAAGACTTTATGCATTTGTTACATAGATTCATTATTTAACATGTTCTTTTTTGTTTATAGAATGACATTCCTTAAATACAACTTATTTCTTTGTTTCGAATTGTAAAACCCTACTATAAAATGTCTTGATAATCCGGATTATTGTATGATTATAATATTAGGAAATTTATGTCTACTTTCAATTTACCCGCAAGTGCTACGCTACTGACGATATTTCAAATCGATTATTTACGTTGATTTATGTTCAAAGTTTACGGAATTTCACTCCTATTGAAACATCGAAAACTTTCAATGGATAGACTCTGTGCAAGACGTGTTCAGTTATCATCAGTAAGAATATATATACAGCGTTATTCAAAATATGCAAGAAAGGTTTTTTTTATAAATGATTTCAAAAACAAGTTATTCGTGATAAAATTTGGTGCTCAGGGAGAAACTCATAGTTGGTGATAGAAAGAATTCTGTTCGTGAAAAAAAAAAGTTTTCGTAAATTCGTCGAGAATAAAGTAGGTGCCTCTATTTTTCATAATTCAGAAAAAATTCATTGAGAATATTTCATTTCCATCTCATAAACTCAGATTCAAATTTTGATTTTATGCTACTTACAGTATTTAGATATTGTGCAAAAACGTTATTTAAAAAAAAACAAATGAAAAATTTTAAGTTGATATATCTCAGATATATGAATGCATGATATGATGCAACATTTCAATAACTAGGGGATATCACTCTTCAAAAATGTTCCAGTGCGATGAGGAAATGAAAAAATAAATATTTCTATGAGAATACTTCATCAGATGACAACAAAATATTCCCCATGAAATTTTTCCATGTTTTGAAAAATAGAGGTTCTTTGAAACAATTTTTTTTCAGGGACTAACTAACGACTTGATATAACTTTTTGCATTATGAGTTTCTCGATAAGCACCATTTTTCATGAATGGAGGGAATAATTTCAACCAAGTTGAAATCTCTCTCCACACTATCCCACAACTTATTTCACGATTTTCTTCTTGTAAATTCAATAGAACAAAAGTTTTGGTGCATAGAATTTAGTTTGTTTTCAAAAGGTGCGCATCCAATTAAGAAAATAAGGTAGAATTATGAATAATTGAGATCATTAAATGTTACTGATAAAAAAGTAAAGCGTTGGATAGCGACATTGTACTATACAAAGTTCAAGAGCTATTGACAGTCTATTTTGAAATGTGGAGCGTACCTACCCTAAAAAAACATAATATTCAGATTAAATGATTTTAGCAAGAATATATTGAAGACACTGGATGTCCTGTCCATAACATTTGCTCAAAAATGTTTGATAATGAAAGAGATTTTTCTCCAAATGACATTAGAAGCGGCCTTTTAATGACACTTGGCAGGCTTAGAAGTTGTACTTTTAATGCCTAGGCAAAATGTTATGCAGCAAATTTTGGGATTATATGGTTACCAACAAATGTCGAGTGTAGCAAGAAATGATATCGAACTATTTTAGGCAGGCCGAATAATTGATTCCTCTCTGAGGATACGTTCTTGTTTTTTGAAACCGCGTGTATTTTAAGAATTTTCTTTGAACGGCATCTACGAATTTCATTTGAGGATTGTACCGGGTGTCCCAACAGTGCGCATTTGCTCGATATATCGATAAGGCTGATTCATATGAAAAAAAGTCTTATATAAAAGTTACACGACACCAAAAAGGCCATGTTGTAAAAATAGTTCCGTATGCATTATTCCGTAATAAATAACAAAAACAATTTTTTTTTCAATGGAACAATCAGTTTATCTTTTTGTCATTGAAATGGTCCCTTCGTTCCCTGTTCAGCACTGAATTTGTTTCCAACCACAATGAGCCGGTACCAAGTTATTTTTTTTTGACAAAATGGGGAGTGATGCGGGCTCTGAATGAAATAACTGTAATTAAGATGTTTCTTTTCAAAGATCTGAATTTTGGCTGAAAAAACATTTTTACTGAAAATTTAATGAGAAATGCAAAAAATATATAATTTTCCTGATTTTACCAGTGGCGTAAAAAATAGGGGAGAAAAGGGACCATGATGCCATTCTTGTACGCCACTGGTAACAACTGATAATGTGTTTTCTTTCTCGAAATAAAGCACCTATTGAACACAAATACTCTTTAAATTTTTTTTGAGAAATTTTCAGAACTGTGGAAGTTATGAATAAAAATAACTTTTAATTTTTCATATTCAACACCTTGTATCTCTGCAACGAACGACATTTGGGGAAAGAAATATCAGGAAAGTCCTATTTATTTTTCAAGGAGAATCGTCTGTTTCAATTTGGCACCATAGTTTCGGGACACCCTGTATAATGAAAAACACCTATATAGATGGATATTGTGCCATCTAGCGGGAACAAATTCCACTAATATATTAGAAACTTTTTTATATTGTAATAAAAAAATTGTTTCTCAGTTTCAACCCAGAATTACAAAGGGGGCTTGAGAGCATATTTGGAAATTATCTATTTCATATTCAGTTCTATTCAAACAATCATGGTTTGCATTTTTCCACAGAGAAACCTCTGAAATTCGTTTATAAAAAGATAGTTATGGAAGACCCCGCACTTTTCTGATTTTTCTAACTTTTTTATATTTTATATGGTACTTGACTTTTATCCTTAACAAGTGTCCATTGATTCAACTTCTTCCCAACACGTAGTTTCGGTGACATAGAGTGTTGAAGCGGTAAAGCAACAGTTTTTCTTTGACAAAATTCACCATCATCAGATATTATTGATTGATATCAACTACTCAGAGAATGAGTAATAAATCATCTTCAATAAAATTCAAAGTACTACGTCAACCTCAAAACAAAATGTTCAAAAAGTTATGTTCGTTCAAAATTAACGTTTTTTTTATTTCTTTCACCCTGTATTTTTAATTTCACCTCTCAAACTTCGTAATATTTCGTGTTTTTCTTCGGATTGTGCCACAAAATTGTAATATCGGTAATATTAGTACTGATTATTCATTTACTAAATATTGGGATATCAAAGTGTACGAACTGAAAATATTGCAGTTATTTGTAATATGAACTATATTATGAACTTCATTCACAGGTTTGTACTGTGCTTCTTCATACAAACATGAAAAAGGTCTAACAAAAACTTTCCTCCCGAAAAAACGTGAAAATAAAAAACAAATTTCTGTTACAACATGGACACAAGGCTGTGATAAATTCGGGCTTACTGCTCCTTACACCTCTGATGAAGGTGGAAACTATTTCTCAAATACACACATAGATTTGAGATTGACTTATTTCGAAATTTTTTCTATTCTTAACAATCATAAACTGATTGAAGTTTCATAAATCATTGTACTTTCAATATATCACTTGCTTTGTATGAAATTCACCTACCTCACGAATATGAAGATGCTATTCCACCCTACAGCAACAATTGATATAAATTATGAATAGAAAAATAATAATAAATGTTGTTTATTGAACTAGAATTACATTCAATTCAAAAGGCTATCGACCGAGGTCCTTCTGCCCTATGAATAGAATATAAGAGCTTTTAAAAATTCCAAAGGAATGTACACCAAAGAAAAAAATTAGCTACTTATCCCTTTAGAGGCTACCTATCGGCTCGGTTAATATTTAGAGAACAATCGAGACGAGAACCCATTTGAGTGGCCAGCTAGTAGTTGAGACAGGAGTTGAAAGAAAAATCACTTCGTTTAAAAACGTTACATGGACTCTTTTAATCTTTAAACCATAATCACGACCGTATATTTTCAAGTATGAATTTAAATATTTTGAAGAAGGCATTCACCAAATTCATTTATATCTGGCATATATTGAAGAAAGGTTTCAAAGAGAACAGATAAACATTATACCATTCAAAGAACTTTTCGAAAACCCAAATTTTATAATAAATAAGATTTGAGTAAATACTCGGACGGCGTGTAAGTGCAGAGTGATAAGACCATTAGTTGCTTGTATACATGTTACATCTCTTCTATGGTTCTTAGGATATCCAAGACATAAAGGATTTTTTTAATCCATCTGCAACAATTCCTAATATCACTCTCTATGTGGATTGAAAATTAAAACCAAATAATATTCCCACATTGTAAATATCCTAAATTAGCATTTAATTTTGTTTCCTATCTGACGATAAAATATTGACTCGTTCTGCAAAAACAAGATTGATGTTGAATCCGGATATTTTCGTAAACCTTCTTCAAAATATCGATGAAACTTAGGAAAATCTGGGGGAAGCTACAAAATAAAAACAGGTAGAAAACTAGGTCTCAGTAGTATTATTTGCAAAATGAAAACACAACTACTGCAATAAATCTACTTTGGTTATCAACATTTTCATCGACAAGTATTGAAATTTCTTGGATAGACCGTATAAATCTAAGCTAATATACAAACATGATGCAAACGTGTAGGTGGAGGTCATTGTAGATTGTAAGGGGTTGTTACGGGCTGTGCAGCCTCACAAGCATTTCGACCTATAAGTTCTTTTGTGCGTGATCCTTGATCTATTCGAGGCCCGGGATTCCGAGACTTTCTGCAAAGTTGATCAGTTTCCTGATGTTAGAGGGCGTTGAGAAGGCCTCTTCCAAGAACTTAAGCCTCTTGCAAAAAAGCCCTGGGCATTCGCACAGCAAATGTTCTGCAATTTCCGCGAAGTTCTCGCAGTAGCGGCAACTATCACTCTCTAATTTACTCATCTTTTTGAGGTGGTACCCCAGAGGGCAATTTCCAGTAAGACGTCCCGTTACCATCTTCATATCTTTCTTGTCCAACTCGAGAAGCTGTTTAGCTTTCTTTGGCGATAGACACACTAGTCTTTTCGCTTGTCTTTGTCCTGTCACTTTATTCCAGTACAATTTCATTTCATCGATTTCCCAGCGTCGGAACTCTTCTTTTAAGTGGGCTCTGGAGAGTCCACAGAAGGGTTCTGGGCCGGGAAATTGTGTTTGCCCCTTCTTTGGCAAGGCAATTTGCTTCTTCGTTGCCTTCAATTCCTCTGTGACCTGGCACCCACATCAGGGTGACCCGATTGTATACTGCCAGTACAGGATTGTTTACAGTCCCAAGTCAACTAAGACTCACAGGTGTATGACCTCAGAGCTTTTATTGCTGCTTGGCTATTTGACAGTATGTAATAGATTTCTGCCCTTCGAGTGCCTCTTTCAAGGCATTCCTAGACACATAATTCTATAGCATGTACTTCAGCTTGAAAGATGGTTGGATTGTTACCAAGGGGCTTTGAGTGACGCCCACTCCAACCCTTTTGTCCATCTTAGATCCATCTGTGTACCACAATGATGCATCCCTTCCCAGTTGAGGTCCGTTCTCTGTGCAAGTTTGGTGGCTGCATTTCGAAGTCTTACCCAACTGGCATGAAAATTGTCGGTTTAGACATGGCTTCTAGGGAAATGTGTTCCAAAATATTTAAGTCTTGAGGCACTGTTTGCTGCTTCTTTTATTACACATAGGTGCAATGGCGGAAAGTTTAGCATTGCCTCTAAGGCTGCAGTAGGGCACGTAAATATTGCCCCCGTGATTCCCAGACAGGCTAGCCGCTGCACTTTCTGCAACCTGACTTGTGCCGAAATTTGTTGAATTTTTGGCCACCATACCAGTGAGGCGTAGGTGACCATGGGTTTAATAATTGTTTGGTCTGACCAATAAATCATATTTGGTTTCAGACCCCATGTCTTACCAAAAACTTTGCAACATGTCCAGCTTGCCGCTACAGCTTTGGAAAGAATGTGGTTGATTTGGCTGTTTCAAGTCAGTTTTTGGTCTATTATCTCCAAAATATTTCACCTCTTTGGAAAATGTAAGCTGGGTTCCATTCAGAGTTGGGGCTTTAAGTTCGTACTTTCGCCTCTTGGTGAATGCGCCAGCACTTTTTTGCTAGGATTGGCGTTGAGTCCTTCCTTAGCGCACCAGCTTCTGATTGTGTTTAGGGCTAATTGCATGATGTTGGAGATTACTTCGTCATGTTTGCCCCTAATGGTGGCGACTAACTCATCGGCATATCCTTGAGTCGTGAATACTGGTTCGTGTAGCTTTACTAGCAGGTCGTCGACAACCAGTAACCACAGCAAAGGCGATAAAACTCCCCCTTGTGGGCAACCTTTTTCTGCTGTCATCTTGACTGTCTCACCCACAAGGGTCGCCATAATGATTCTGCTTTTCAGCATTGATTGTGTCCATCTAATCAGTGAGGCGTTAATATTCCTTTCCTCCAATGATCTGGTTATGGAAGCATGTGAGATGTTGTCGAAAGTACCCTGTATGTCAATGAAAGCGAAAAGAGCCATTTCTTTTGCCACATGACTTTTCAGTGCTTTCAATTAGGCACTGTAGAGCATTGATCGTGGAATTTTCTGCTTGATAAGCTAACTATTTCTTGTGAATCGAGGAGTTCGCTTCTGATATAACAGTCTATTATTTTCTACATTGGTTTCGGGAGAAAAGAGGTGAGGCTAATGGGACGGTAAAACTTTGGTTCATCCATTGGGCGTCTTTGGTATGAAAGCCTCTACAGCCTCATTCCAGGTCTTCGGTATGTAGCCAAAGATGAAGCTGACTTTGAATAGCCTTTTCAGGAAGGACTCTATTAATTCAAGGCCATGTTGCAGTAAGGCGGGGAATATTCCGCACTTGGGCGCGAGGTTATTGAACAAAAACATTTTATGAGGAGTAATTTTTCAGTCTGTTCCAGCCAGAACGAACTGATAAATCTACGTAGACAGTTATGTACGGGGAAATTACTAGTCACTTGAGTGCGAGAAAATAAAACACATTCATTTCGTGAGGAGTAATCTTTTTATCTGTTATTACCAGAACGAACAAACCTTACGTAGACAGTATAGACACTTGGGAGCAAGAAAATTCATCAATTTTGTGAGGAGTAATTTTTTGCTCTGTTTTGACCAGATCGAACTAACATTACGTAATCACTTAGGTGCGAGAAAATTGAACACATTCTTTCTGTGAGGAGTAATTTTTTGTTTGTTATAACCAGATTAAACTAACCTTGAATAGACACTTGGACGCGAGGAAATTAAACACAGTCATTTTGTGAGGAGTAATTTTTTTTGTCTGTTATAACCAGATTAAACTAACCTTAGGTAGACACTTGGGAACGAGGATATCAAACACATACATTTTGTGAGGAGTAAGTTTGTGGCCCATTCTAACCAGAACGAACTAATCTAACTTGGACATTTTGGCGCCGAGGAAATTAAACATATTCATTTTGTGAGGAGTAATTTTTTAGTATTGTCTAACCAGAACGAACTAACCTCACGTAGACTTTTGGACGCAAGGAAATTAAATACATCTGACGAAATCTGTCAAAAGCTGTTCAAATATATTTCGTGGCGGAAAATTTTAACTGATGGTACGAATGAATTCAAGAAGTTGAAATAAAGTCAACTTGACCGAAATTTTTAAATGAATCAATGATCAGTGCGGTTATGTATGTTTGTTTCCGGGTATATTGAAAATTTTAATGTTAAATATGGACAGCAATATCAAGATTAATAATATAAGGATACGAACAGCCGTAATATTTTATATTTTACTGATTTTGTTGACGTATTGGTATTTTGAATTGAAGAAAAAAAGAAAAAGGGCTCCCAAACGTTTTCAAACTACGAAAAATTCATGGCAATTACTACAGCTTAATTAACGAGCTGAGGAATGGTGAACCAGAGGAACATTTCAACTACTTCAGAATGCCGCCAGTAAAGTTTGAGAAAATGGACAGTAAATTAGGGGGTTGACGTTGAATATTTCATTTATTCCGTGAAGGGATTTCGCGCAATTGAAAACCGCTCAAAATATCATTAGTACGAAAAAGTGAAATTTCTTTCAAATTTACTACGAAAAACTTGAAAACTTGGCTTAATTTTTTGGTCTGTTCTAACCAGAACGAACTAGCCTAATTTAGACACTTGGGCGCGAGGAAATTAAACACATTCATTTTGTGAGGATTCATTTTTTAGTATTGTCTAACCAGAATCAACTGACCTTGCGTAGAGACTTAGGCGCGAGGAAATTAAACACATTAATTTTTGAGGAGTAAATTTTTGGCCTGTTCTAACCAGAATGAACTAACCTAATTTAGACACTTGGGCGCGAGGAAATTAAATACATTCATTTTGTGAGGATTGATTTTTTAGTATTGTCTAACCAGAACCAACTAACCTTGCGTAGAGAATTAGGCGCAAGGAAATTTAACACATCAATTTTTTGAGGAGTAATTTTTTGGTTTGTTCTAACCAGAACGGACTAACCTAACGTAGACACTTGGCCGCCAGGAAATCAATCACATTCATTTTGTGAATATTTCGGTACTTAGAATAAAAATTCAGTATCCGTGAAAGGCTTGAAATAGCTCACTTCATATTGGATTAACTGTATCTGTATTAAAAATATCATGGAATAATTTCATTATGGGGTTTGTAACCCGTCATTTATAAATCAATGAATATATAAATCATTTCATTTTATATTCTGCTAATAACTATAGGTACTTATTGCATGAAATCTGCTAACTTTAAGATGCTTATAATGGTTAACGAAATTAACCGATGAAAGGTGATTATTTTTCTAGCCGGTTCTCCCAATAATCAGTCGCTGAAATCCTCGAAAGACTAGACAAAAATCTTCCTCTAATAATAGCATTGTTATCATAAACGAGCAATGGTCCCAAAAATGCTTCACTTATGTATACAGCCAAATCAAAGGCAGGAAGATAATGACGAACCGACCGAGTCATTATCTAGAGAGGAAGGAAGTTCTGTTAATTCTGAATATCTTATGCGGGTTTACTGTACCTCATTCAGAGTTGAGATATACCGGGAGAGTCATTTAAGCAATGAGCTGTTGCGTGTTATGCCGGGAGAGAAATTTTATATCAGTCTTAATAATTGTAGGAAGGACTTTTTATATTTTCTGGTAGTCCATTAAGCAATATTGAGCCAAGATGTCTTTTGGACTTGAATAAAATAATTTCATTCTACTTTAAAATAATGTTTGGCTAATTAAAGACGTAAAAAAAAGGTGGCGATGTGAATTGTTCATCATTTACAAATGTTTTGTAACATCTTCTGAAATATATCTATCAAAAAACTTTTTTTGTAACCAAAATATGTTTGTATATGAGACGAATGCCCCCAAAGTACTAGGGCAAAAGAAATATGGCACATAAAAGTGATCTATACGAATTTTCAATAGATGAAATAATATTCATTGACCCTTTTTTAACGTTATATTTTATGTTACAACGCCCAAATGCAATAGGGTATTTTCAGTATTTTCTTTCCCGGAAGATGAGGAATTGCGAAAGAAGTGGATTTCTGCCTCGTCAAAATTGGAGCCCCTCTCAAAAGTCTGTTGTATATGAAACATTTTCTCTGCCAGACGGATCAATATAGAAATGTAGCTTAAGCGTTAAGTTCCTTAAATTTTTTCGAATTCATTAAATATTTTTCGAAATCTGCAACATCATTGAGATTTAACCCAGACGACATAATTCAGAAATTTTTAGATATTCATAATAATTCAGTAGAAGTGTTTGAAAAATCAAATATCATCCACAGTTACTATCAGTTAGTTAGGGAATATACCGAAAAACTGAGAATTTATCATTGGAAAGTTCATCGTACTCATAGTAAATTTTATTTCTATCTATTAGGAAGTAGCTATTATCATTTTGTTATTGATTTTTCATTTGTATTTTTTTTTTAAGAGAGAAATCTATTTTATTTTGTTTCAGAGTTGCATATATTTTTTCGTGGGATATTAGGGCTACTGACGAACCACCCACAAAAATAAAAAATAATGCCTCATGGGTGTTCTGGAAACACAACTGAATAAAAATTTGTCTGGTTTGGATAATTGTTAATTGAAAAGTAACTGATAGTAAACTTCATTCCTATCTAATAGGTTTGCAACTAGATATTTCATTTTCTGCTAATGAGAATGAACTGAGAATAACTTCACAAATTATAATATTGAATAAGAGAATAATGAGTTGGAATTCAACGAGTCAAAACCGATTCTTCATTTTGATTTGGAATTGAGGAGGTCACAACTTGAAAACATTCTAGCAAGGTTTGGAAGCAACTCAGATCAGACCGATGCAAATAGATTATTTTATGGGTCTGTTAAGTATATTTGGAAAAAGCCCTCAAACCATCTTGAGAAAAAATTTATATTCTTTCTCAACAATAATTGTCCTTCAAATGAAAAATCTGAAAAAATCAGAGATCATTTTTGTGGTTTAGATACTTATCAGAAAAAAAAAATTTGAAAAAAATCGTTTGAAACGTAAATTTTAGGGAACATCTGACAGTTTTTTCCGTTTCTAATAAAATGAATGAATTTCCACATCAATCGACGTTCTTTTCTCTACAAATTGACATTTGACAATTGACATTAACGATTAAAAGGGCTCGTACATTTCAGCCTTTTCACTGCATGTGTATTGCTAGCAACTTGAATTACCAGCAAAGGTCTACATCGTACTTCGTACATTGTCGCAACTAATGTCAAGCTTGTTGACAGTATTTTTGCACATTTTCGACATTTTGACGTACACAGTCACAGACAGAACTCGTGAACAATAAATATTGTGACTACTAACATTAATCTGATGATTTCAACTATAAACTCTTTATAATATAACAAAATTGCGCGGAGTTGACTTCGAAATATAGTATTGTTCCTATGATTTTGTCAGCCTTTTTGTTGCAGACAAAAGTCTGAAGAGCATGCGCAGTGCTCACAAGAAAAATGCTGGCAATGGAATTGCTAGCAAAAGGCTGAAATGTACGAGCGGTTTAAATTGAAGGGGCAAGTGGAAGAAGGGGTTAAGTAACATTTTCTGAAAATATTCGGTTATGTCATGGAAGGAGGTGTTGTGTGCATATGTAACTTGCCCCGTCAGGATTTGCTTCTATTCTTCATATCTGAGCAGATACACAGATGGTAGAAGGGGCTATGCTACATTAAACATCAAGGACGCTAACTTTACTCAAACCTATTTTTCTCACAAACACATATTTGTAACATCCACTTGCCCCTTCAATTGTCAAATTGATTACCATGCGGTGTTGCCGATTTTCTCATCACGGCTTGGAGAATTAAGACGGCTGTTCTAAAACAAGACTCCTCAGACATTATTCAGGGTAAACAAAAATGTCGTTTCCATAATTTTCTTGTCTCATTCAAACGAGGTTCTGATCCCGAGTCCGTCCTTCAACCCGATGATGTAAATTACTTCTTCACATCATACCATACGCCGAATTTATTATCTCATTTTCGAATAGTCGTAGAATATCAATTAAGCTTTGTCCGTACTGAACACTTTTATCGTGGGTCATAGATTTTGTAGAAAACCCGTTTTTGTATTCATCGCCTGTTGTCTTGGCATAAGAATCTGAAAGGATGGGCATGGGAAATTCCTCAAAATATTCTTGTAGTGTTTATATAACGGTACTTCACAATAATTCTGGAGTTCTTCGAAATCAATTTAATTATTTCATAAAAATAAAACAAACGGTTGAACATTTTTACGAATTTTGATCAAAAGGTGTCTGTGAAAATCCGTCGAACTAAATAAGGCTTTATTTGTCTAAAACGAACCTTCCAAAAAAATTGTACAGCTCCGTCTACATCAAAGTGTTTTCGATATATCGAACATAGAATTTCGTGTTTAGGTTAATTATTATTGTAGCTACAGAAAAGTTCACATTATTGAGGTAAGTTATGAAAATAGGAAGTATCTTTTATTTTGTATGTTACGCTGAGAAATCAGGAACAACTACCCAAAATGTTACTGACAGATGGAAATGAATGATCTATGAACTATTCATTCCCCACCCTCAGGCAAATACAAGCCAATAAGCCTGACGTAGTCCTCCTCGACTATCAAAGTAGGGTGATTTTCGTCAGTTTTCGGTTCCTGGCGAAACATCGTCCGAAAAGAGGAGGAAAAGCGGACGAATTATCGGGACTTACTTTTTGAACTTGACCCAAACCATTCTTTTAAAATGGTGGTTCTGATTATAGAGTTACTTGGTGAAATGATGGACATGGCACTGCTCTCGAATCTGAAAGTTGTGCCGGCTTGCCGTGATGCGGCAGAAAACTTAACTGAAAGGATGAAAGCCGTAATTCCTGATTCACTCCGCCTACTCAGGGCACATGGTTCTTGGATCCAGTTATCACTCACCCAACGGACGTGGGGAGTATTTACTGTGGCTAATGACACACCAGTGCACCCCTCCTATGTATCGGGGCTCCGGAAACAGGGCCTGATCGGAAATTCCTGAAAAAAAAAAATGATAGTCATAAAACTTTCTTATAAACACTCGTAGAGTCCCTAGTAACACAAGTTGGTGTGAAATATGTATTCTATAGGGTCATTCCGTAGAATAGAATAGATTTTTTAAATCACGTGGGATGTTATTCCTATATGAAGCTTATTTGAAATGACTGGGATTGTTATAACTTGCAACTTTTTTTTAATTTAACTTATAGGTAGATGAGGTAATAATAACTTATAACGAGAATAGTATAGTGCTATAGTGCAGATACTCAAAAAAGCCACCATATTTATGCTTTTAAGTTTACGGTTGGATACCTACATGTTTTTTATAAATTAGGGAGAGCTATTGTGTTATTATTTTACTAAAAGAAGTATTATTCTTATTGTTATCGATAGCTTTGACGATTTCAAATGAGCTTAACATATAAAAAGTCAGACTGAATTATCAAGGTCATAGGAGATCACCGATTTCTTGGAAATATACGTTTATTAATTTCATTTGGAATACGTATTTCATTCGTTGAAAAGACGTTTTTCGTAAATACGAAATAAGCGTATAAACTGTACTGCAAATATTCGTTTATTTCGCGGACATTTTTGCCGATTATAAACGATTAATGTTACCATATATGAACTTATTGTTCTGAAAAAAAGAACTTTATTAAATAGAATTGGGTTTATCCAAAGTCTAGCCTGGGCGGGTAGAGGAAGGCTATTATTATTATCCTTACTATGATTTTTGATGGCGTGTTCTCTTTTCAGCAGTAGGAAAACCCAGATTATCTATAACACCACCTCGTATAACAGCTCTCGAGAGTGTTATCAGAAAGAAAACTATTCAAAAATTGCAATAAGAATTTGTCTGAGCATTTTGAACATTATTTGGCGAATAGTTTCTTATCAAGTTACTTGTGTTGATTATTTGCATGCTTTCTGTTTTTACGGTGAAAAAATATAAATAAATAAATTTTGTTGACTATGCCTTTGTTGCCAATAATTTTGTGAACAATAATCGACGCGTCTGAACAAATTTTAAAATTTTCAGCAATTTTCATACTCTATTGGGTGCTGAGTTTTCAAATCGTGAATTTTTATCAAAGAAAAACTTAACAAACGCTTCCGTAACTTCCGTAATTTTTTATGAACAATTGTTAAACCTGCAAAATCGATAAATGAACCAAAAAATTTGGATTCTTCAGAACCATATTTAGGAACAAAGTGTTAAATGGTTATTCTGATTACAGATTCGAAGACTTATTTTGCCTTCTACCATAATTTTTCGAAAAAATTGATGCATGTTTCCATCGATGCTGGCGAACAGTGTATATCGATTGAAATAATTCTGCAAATTTCACAATTCTACGCCAAAAACTTCATAATTTACGAGGGTATTTATTTCAATTTGAAATGGCTATATGAAAGTGTTGGTCCATCGATGTTGAGTTCATAACAAAAATGTCTTGATGGATTCGTCAATGTTGAAACTATACATGAACTGAGGTGCTGTGTAAATGAAAATATAAAGATGGTCCCAACACCATGCAAAAAAAAGTAAAAGACATTTGGGAAATAAATTACAATGTGGTGGTACAAAAATTTCTCTTATACGGCATAAGTTTTAAATTTTTATAATCAATTGTTAATGTGATTTAAATTTCACAAGAAAAATTGATGAAAATTCAAGAGTTATCATTTTTGAGCAAATGAGACGTGCATACCAATTAGGAAGAAGTATCGTTGCCGAGACCTTTGACATTATTTATCGTGGAACTGGTATCTGAGTTAAATATTATCAATAGGGCAGTCAACCACAGTTTAAGATATTAGGTTTTTTCATCCCTTCTTTAATTTTCATAGTATTGCATTATCAAGAAAACATTGACCTCTATAACTCTAGACAACTGTTTTACAACTGACATCAGACATATTGAAATGTCAATTACGTTGACGCATTAAAAAATAAGTTCAGAAAGTTGGTTTCTCATTACATTAACTCACTTATACCCACATCATGAATATTGATTTTACAAAATGTAACCATGAAGCCTACGATTTTTCTTTTAAATTCTGTGGTGATCCAATTTGAGAGAGAGTTTGTTGATTTCAGTATTATTCCTAACATCTTCTTTCTCACAGTAAATTTCCATTAAAATGTTACAGCCGAATTACAAAACCTTCTGAAGTCAATGACTTCTGTTTGTGCACTCGATACGGTCTTGTGATTTCGGTATCCTTAACCTTGTTCATGGCCGTCTCCAATTGCTTTTATGTAATAAATAACACTCAAATTTAACATCGGAAATATTCAATATCGCATGACAAAATCAAACTGGACCGGAAACATGAATTGCTTGTTGAAATGATTCGTCGTCGTGTTGTTGTGGACGCTTTTAAAACGTCGTTTTTGTCATTTCATAACTGAAGTATTATATCAGCCTTATTTAATTATGTCAAAAAAGTAATGTACATGGTGAGTTCATCTTATAGCAGGGGAGCCCAAGCGAGGATTTCTGGATCTACTGAAGCGCGGTAGATTAATATATACGCGGATACCTTGTTCCCGTTTAAGAACCTCCACCAAATATGAACCTCATAAAAAAGGCCGCGCGTCCAGGATAAAGGATCAGATGAGTAAAAAAAAAATTGATTATCTGAAATTCTCGAGCGCGTCAGAATGAGTTAATTACATGCTAAAAAGTGTATATTCTACTAATCTGACAATTTGAGAGTGACGTAAAGAAAGGGGAGGGCAACAAAGTTGAATGTCATCTCGACATTCTCGAGCGTGGCTAATTTTTTTTTATTTTGAAGGAAATGATTCAAGGATAACGAAAAATATATAATCTGACGATTTCCACAAGCCGAAATAACAAAAATTCGTCGATAAAGTCTAATGCGTGCAGCTGCTTAATGCCTATATTCCCCTCTGCGCGTTACTGTATCTCTCTCAGCCTTTCTCTATCTAATTGGCTTCACCAAACTTAGATTTAGAATATAATTTGAACCGATTCGTACAGGTAGATTTTGAGAAAAGTACGATTTTTTTTTTCAAATGTGTTTTTTTTTTGGAATAACTTTTGAACGGTTTTATCGATCGATTTCAAAAACTAATCAGCTCTTAATATCAAAAAACCACGTCGATCGCCGCCAGTCCGGTCAGAATCGGTTGATTCGTTCGTGAGTTATCGTTGTCGAAAGAAAACCGAAAAAAATGTTTTTTTGGAATCACTCTGAAATTTCTAGTTTGATGAATTCAACCTTAAAGATTCTTCATGGAGCTTGAAAAACTGTGTCGAACGCCGTCAACCGTTTGAAAATCGGTTCATTTATTCAAAAGTTATTGCGGTGTAACAATTCAAAAAATTGTATAAACTTCTATCAGACTTTTGATACAAAAATCATATTTTTGAGCTCGAAAAGTTCAAAAACAAAATAAGTGAAATGTTGAGCGCTAAAGTATGGAGTTAGCGGGAAGTTGCAGTGATGGCCTTTAGGGTCAAACGTTTTCCTAATTTTTTTGTCAGATTAGGCGAATCCCTCTGGATAATCGTCAGCTTAGGAGACAGTACATAAATATGAACCATATATGTCTTAATCTGACGCGCTATAAATCTATAGCCGCTTCTCCCACCGATGAAAAGGTATACATTACATACAATTTTTTTCTTCTCATCATCTAAGCTTTGCAACCCAATAGGTCTCTATGGGGTTCCCCTACTATTATGAGTTTATATAGAATGTTCCTGGCGTTTTTTGATACTAGGTAACAGAGTCTTTAAAATCACAAAAAATGTTTTCGCACATCGTAGATCAAAAGTGACAATTCAATTTCACATGTTAGAGACTGAAGTGCTACTTTTAGTCCAAAAGGATTACAAAAATAGTCCCTTCAGCAAAATGTATTGAAAATAACTAGAAAACAGCTAGCAAACCATTTTATTACATACCTTTGATTGAAATTTACAGTAACAAAATCATCTAATTGAGAAAACCGTATCCATTACTTTCACCAGTATAGAGTAAGAACTTTAACTAAATTTTGTTTGAGCGACAGATGTGTTGAGAATTAATTTTCTCCGTTTGTTTCAAAATGTCTTCATGTTCAAGAATTTTTCCTGTGAATTGCATCTAAGAATACCGCTACTGTTGAGGACTTTCATCCACAATGTCTTTTTAGAAAGTCCATATCTTCGAAAAGTATTGTTTCCAATGTGTTGCATTATACTGTAATGAAAAGGCACTCAACTTCACTCCGCTAATTTATTTTGACTTGTATTCAATTAATTTTCACACTACAATTATTTATATGCAACCAGGCAAGCAGAGTAAACCCCCTGACTACTAATCGTAAACTGTCTCTCCTCTTAAACTGTTTCCACTTTGCCCGAGAAACCTGTATTTCTACCTACAATACTTTTGCTGGAACATTCCAGAGTTGCCGAGAGATGTCACTGTCGTTCATTCTTGGATGTGATAAGTCATGCGTATCGTTAACGAGCAGAGATGATGTCATGCGTATAAGCCGAGCGTGATTATCGAAACAAACGCGGTCAGGTTCGGCTCCAGGATTGTTAAATTACTTTCTTCTTTAAAACCTTGTCATCCTTGGAGTGTGTCGATACCTGCAAGATTCTCCATATCTGCACCTCGATGGAAGTAACACTCCACAGTCTTTATGCAACTCGTTGATGATGATTACAGCACACCAAAATCTTGACGCCGCTGGATCTGAATATCGTCTCCAACATACTCCATAACACTTCAATCTAGCCCATAACCCCACATAACAATTTTTGGATTGAAATATCCACAAGATTCTGGTCCAGCATTTGGCGAGGCTCTTCGAGACATCTTCATAGGTTGATTCGTTTCTAGAGTGCTTCTTAGTAAGCAGATAGATGTTTCTCTGGACCTTTTTCAACTGCAGCACTCCTCCAACTTCTTGATCTTTGATTTTGTTACGAATTGTTTCCTTCAATTTGTCCATTTTTGCTTCAACTTCATCTTCGAATTTTCCTACATCTGTCTATCTCTGTCTCGATAGTTCCCACTCTTTCTTCTAAAAGATTCGCCACACCACTCTCTTGTCAATCCTTCAGAGTCTTCTATGAGTTTTCTTCTCATTCGGACTATTCCAATTTTCTAGAAGCTTTTTCCAATCTATTCGAAGTTCTTTCAAGCTAACCAAATTCTCTAGCAGCCTTTCCTCCAGAATCTTTGAATTTAATATAAATTATCTTCGAGACTCACCGAATTTTGTTGGAGTTCTTCGTTTAGGATTACAGAATTTTGTTGAATTTCTTATTTCAAGCTTACCGAACTTTCGAGAAGTTTATTCTTCAAGGATTTCGTGATTTCGTCGAGTTTGTTCATTATCGAACTAAAATAAATTCAGGAAACTTCAAATAAAACGGTTTTGGGCTCTTTTTCTTTTTCAGTCAGACCTCATGCCAGTCTTTTCGGAAGAACGGCTTTCTTTCCGGTTGTTTCTAACTCTCTTTCCGCTACCTCTTGCTTTAGTTCACTGAATTTCAAATCAACCAAGCGAACTCTCCTCGAAAATATTTTGTCTTTTAGCGCCTTCAGCCAAGATATAAGTCCTCAGTTTATTGTACTGTAATGCGCAAAACTGTCCACTTCATACGGGTCACTAAGTAGTCTGTTTCGCGCGATAAAGGTCTAAACATTTTTGTGTAATACGGGAACTGCCCACTACGCGAACACTTAATTATTTAAAAAGTCCCACTTCTGACACCACTGTACTGAAATTTACTTACGTGCGATCCCCAGCACGTTAATGAATTAATAAATCAACTAACTTCTACATCATTCTCATGTATCTAAACAACTATTTATGTTAATGCGATCGAGCGGATCAGTGTCAGAATTTCCGCCCTCCAGCAAATTTGCTTTTCAATATCGTGCTGTTGTTTTTCGTGACGAAATAATTAGATACTTTTTTAATTTGTTTGGCTACTGGGGGATTAAATGACTCACTCACACGGAACGCCTCTCGTTTTTCACTCTCTAAAGTGTTCGTCTGATTTTATCAAGAAATTGGAGGACAGTATTTAAATTGAAGTCTGTGTTTCTCAAATATTCTCATGTCGACATTCTCGAGCGTGGCTAATTTTTCTTTATTTTGAAGGAAATGATTCAAGGATAACGAAAAATATATAATCTGACGATTTCCACAAGCCGAAATAACAAAAATTCGTCGATAAAGTCTAATGCGTGCAGCTGCTTAATGCCTATATTCCCCTCTGCGCGTTACTGTATCTCTCTCAGCCTTTCTCTATCTAATTGGCTTCACCATACTTAGATTTAGAATATAATTTGAACCGATTCGTACAGGTAGATTTTGAGAAAAGTACGATTTTTTTTTTTTTCAAATGTGTTTTTTTTTTGGAATAACTTTTGAACGGTTTTATCGATCGATTTCAAAAACTAATCAGCTCTTAATATCAAAAAACCACGTCGATTGCCGCCAGTCCGGTCAGAATCGGTTGATTCGTTCGTGAGTTATCGTTGTCGAAAGAAAACCGAAAAAAATGTTTTTTTGGAATCACTCTGAAATTTCTAGTTTGATGAATTCAACCTTAAAGATTCTTCATCGAGCTTGAAAAACTGTGTCGAACGCCGTCAACCGTTTGAAAATCGGTTCATTTATTCAAAAGTTATTGCGGTGTAACAATTCAAAAAATTGTATAAACTTCTATCAGACTTTTGAGCTCGGAGAGCTCATAATGATACAAAAATCATATTTTTGAGCTCGAAAAGTTCAAAAACAAAATAAGTGAAATGTTGAGCGCTAAAGTATGGAGTTAGCGGGAAGTTGCAGTGATGGCCTTTAGGGTCAAACGTTTTCCTAATTTTTTTGTCAGATTAGGCGAATCCCTCTGGATAATCGTCAGCTTAGGAGACAGTACATAAATATGAACCATATATATCTTAATCTGACGCGCTATAAATCTATAGCCGCTTCCCCCACCGATGAAAAGATATACATTACATACAATTTTTTTCTTCTCATCATCTAAGCTTTGCAACCCAATAGGTCTCTATGGGGTTCCCCTACTATTATAAGTTTATATAGAATGTTCCTAGCGTTTTTTGATACTAGGTAACAGAGTCTTTAAAATCACAAAAAATGTTTTCGCACATCGTAGATCAAAAGTGACAATTCAATTTCACATGTTAGAGACTGAAGTGCTACTTTTAGTCCAAAAGGATTACAAAAATAGTCCCTTCAGCAAAATGTATTGAAAATAACTAGAAAACAGCTAGCAAACCATTTTATTACATACCTTTGAATGAAATTTACAGTAACAAAATCATCTAATTGAGAAAACCGTATCCATTACTTTCACCAGTATAGAGTAAGAACTTTAACTAAATTTTGTTTGAGCGACAGATGTGTTGAGAATTAATTTTCTCCGTTTGTTTCAAAATGTCTTCTTTTGCATGTTCAAGAATGCCCCGCTACTGTTGAGGACTTTCATCCACAATGTCTTCACTTCACTTCAATCCGCTAATTTATTTTGACTTGTATTCAATTAATTTTCACACTACAATTATTTATATGCAACCAGGCAAGCAGAGTAAACCCCCTGACTACTAATCGTAAACTGTCTCTCCTCTTAAACTGTTTCCACTTTGCCCGAGAAACCTGTATTTCCAGCTACAATACTTTTGCTGGAACATTCCAGAGTTGCCGAGAGATGTCACTGTCGTTCCTTCTTGGATGTGATAAGTCATGCGTATCGTTAACGAGCAGAGATGATGTCATGCGTATAAGCTGAGCGTGATTATCGAAACAAACGCGGTCAGGTTCGGCTCCAGGATTGTTAAATTACTTTCTTCTTTAAAACCTTGTCATCCTTGGAGTGTGTCGATACCTGCAAGATTCTCCATATCTGCACCTCGATGGAAGTAACACTCCACAGTCTTTATGCAACTCGTTGATGATGATTACAGCACACCAAAATCTTGACGGCGCTGGATCTGAATATCGTCTCCAACATACTCCATAACACTTCAATCTAGCCCATAACCCCACATAACAATTTTTGGATTGAAATATCCACAAGATTCTGGTCCAGCATTTGGCGAGGCTCTTCGAGACATCTTCATAGGTTGATTCGTTTCTAGAGTGCTTCTTAGTAAGCAGATAGATGTTTCTCTGGACCTTTTTCAACTGCAGCACTCCTCCAACTTCTTGATCTTTGATTTTGTTACGAATTGTTTCCTTCAATTTGTCCATTTCTGCTTCAACTTCATCTTCGAATTTTCATGAAAGGTTTTTCTATTCGAAGTTCATTGTAGAAAACGCTCATAGAGCATTGAAAATGTGAAGAAATATGAATTGGTACCTAAAAATTAAAAAAACACTATGTTACATGGGGAGGCGTGAAAGTTGCTATTGTGTTTTTATTTAACTCAGTCAACCAATTTCCAGGGCCGTAATTTGAAAGGGAATAATTTACCCAATTATAATAAAATGTTATCGAAATATAAAATTAAATTTAATTTCTCAGTATGAAGTGAACGTCGACGATCCAAAAACTACAACAAAAAATACAAGTCCGCATTTAAAAATTCAAAGATGGAGGTGGCCCAAGTCAGATGACACCGCGTATAAAAGATTCATGGACATATTCTGATAGCCCACATCAAGTGCCACCAGCAAAATGTGGACAGATTTTCAATATGTCTGCGAATAAAGAAGATACAGACAAAAAAATAATTTGGGATTTGTTGGTTTTTCATGTATACCTCCAGAACCAAAAGAGCTAAATTCGATTTTTTTATATAATTGAATAGTTCTCTAACTTAGGCAACTTTGCCACAATTTAACCAATACTCTATCTCTTATCGTTTATGAGATCCCCATGTACAGAAACGAATTTGAATAGCCCTGTATATTTTTAAGGCTGATCCAATTCTGAAATTTCTTCGGTCGTTCCTCCGTTAGCATTGTCATCGAGACTTATCGAATGATTTCAGTTTTCACACGCCTTTGTTCACCCCGATGGACTATTACAGGATTATAGTTTGCCTGGAAATTGAAGAAGATCAAATACCGAAACTCTGTGGTTCCTGGGTATGTAATAGTAATATTGCGAGATAATATATTGGTATATTTTCAACTCAATAACAATAACTGACCAAATTAAGGCTCACTAGAAAATTAAACGACCGTCAACTTCCTTCCATATTGGGCTTCTTATGTCAGTCACCTTTTAAAATCAATTTAGCGAAGTCGACTTTTACTCGCCTTGCGGGTTTTTTGTTGTAATCCAACTTTTTCAGATAATTCAACAATCTCTGTTCATCATTATGGTTTGTATTACCGGTTAATGTTTACTGATTATTTTAATGTCACGCCTTCGGCAGGCCTTAAATTAATTATAAATTTAGTGATATTCTCGTCCACTGTAGCTTCTTTTGCATAGCTGAAATGTAAGCAGTGTGATCAGAAATAGTTATAGAATTTGTCATCGAGAGGAATACATTTCCATATAATGTTTTTAGAACACTTTGTGGAGTTGTTTCAATATTACAAGCTTTAATTGGATTCGTTAGCAGTATTGAGAATAGGAGGATAGTATCTTGGGCAATTTCAACTTCATTGATTCGGTTTCATTGAAATAGTTTTTCACATATTCATGCATGACATTGTTTACTCTAGCAAATGTAAAGCAGTAGAATTAGTTTAGATTCGACGACATGTCATTGTTTATTGATCTAACGTGTAGAGAATTAACGTACTTTAGTATTTTATGTCCGTTATGAATGCCTGCAGTGCTCAAAACCATTGATTGTACCGTTTATGAACAAAGTGAATGACAGGGGGCGCAAGTAAGAGCCCTGTGATCCAACCCATCAGAATATAATCATCTCCGACCAATCAGTATTCTACCTACTTTCTCAAAAATTTTGGAAAAGGCACTAGAGATACAGCTAAAAGAACATCTTGATCATTTCTCGTTATTACCTTCAATACAATCGGGCTTTCGCAAAGGATATAGCTGTACAACTGCACTTCTACATATTGTAGATGATATAATCAGGGCAAAAGATCAAGGAAATTGTACAGTTCTTATCTTATTGGATTTCAGTAGAGCGTTTGACACGATAAGTCATGATTTGTTACTAGTCATTTTACATTACATAGGTCTCTCTAAAAATGCTGTCTCACTGATTGAATCATTTCTGAAAAATCGAAAACAAAAAGTTACTATTGATGGAACTGACTCTCATTATCTTGATGTTCATTCAGGTGTTCCACAAGGGTCTATTTTGGGGCCCCTGCTATTTGCTATTTATACAATCAATTTAGTGAACTGTCTTCAGCATTGTGAAATCCATATGTATGCCGATGACACCCAGCTCTATTACAGCTTTCCACATCAAGCAGTAGAAAATGCTTGTTCACGCATAAATAAGGACCTTGCGGCTTTTACTCAAACAGCTTTGAATCATGGCTTAATCATAAATAATGATAAATCGAAAGCTCTTGTATTCGGCTCAAAAAACAATCGTACTCTCATTCTTCATTCATAAACATATACAATGTGAATCTTGAAATAGTCGAGAGTGCGAAAAGTTTGGGCATTCTGCTCGACTCTGATTTGAGATTTGATAATCACATCAATAAAATATTACAACGTGCATATTTTATGTTGAGAGTTATCTATAGTCAAAGGCATTTTTTCCATTGAGACTGAAAGCTACATTATGTGACACACTTGTTTTATCAAATTTTACCTATGCAGACGTACTGTATAGCCCTTTTTAAGCAGCCAATATGTAGGAAAGATACAAAAAGTTCAAAATTCTTGTCTACGTCTCATCTATGGCATAAGACGTCGTCAAAGAATTTCACACAAATTGAAAGATATTGGCTGGTTGAGTATGGAAAATAGACGAACTCTGCATTCTGCAATTCTCTTCCACAAAGTTATTATAAGTAAAACTCCCTCATATCTGCATAGGAAAATTACATATAGAGCCGACGTACACAATCTCAATGTGAGAAATAAAGGATTGCTCACCCCACCCAGATTCAAATCAGAGTTTTTCAGACGTAGCTTCAGCTTTCAAATATGCGCAATCTACAATAGCATACCTGAACATATAAAACAAAGTGGGTTACAGCGATTTCGACTGAACTTGAAAAGTCATTTATTGAATTCACAATAAAATCCAGATATTTCTCTCGTTTCTTTCTCAATTTTATATTATACTGGACAAATAAAAATTACTTCATGTATACCGCAGCGAGTTTAAGGTTAAGTGGAAGAACAATTAATAGCGACTGGCCCCATGGTTGGTCTCTATAAAAATTGAACTTCGCCTTTTATTTTCATTCCGTACCATTATATTCACATACTTTTTTTTTGTTTTTTGATTTTTGTATTATTTTAACGAATGGAAATAATAAAGACGGTTATTATTATTATTATTATTATTATTATTATTATACACCAGATGATATTGTAAGCTATTTTGACCGCTTCCGTTGTTTCGGGAGATTATTTAGTATCCAGCAGTCGAGCAAAATTGGAAAGCCCAGCTGAACAAACTTTATGAGTATGTGAAACATGATTAACAGTATCGGAGTCTTTGAAAAAATAAAATAAAATGCAGCGACTGAAGGAGACCAGAGTCAAAACTGTTGTAAAATGAGTTGCTGGCGAAGAAATAATTAATATCCACATTACCCATTCCAATATGTTCATTTGAATAAACATCATCTTCAGTACGAACTGAAAATCGTTTATTAGGTATGTTGGAAGGGGAATGTGTCAGGTTTCTTTCGAACCCACTGTATATGATTTATCTCATTGAAACCATGTAACATTTGTGATGAATGCATTATTTGGAAGTTTTGGAACCCGTATAACAGCATTTGGTGGTCAGGAAGCATTATTTAATATATTATTGATCGAATGAAGTACTCGTTAGTGGATTGTTTGTGCGTTGTACGATAACAAGATTAGAAGTTATGTATGCTAGCAAGACAGACTATGAAATCTTAATAATTACGTTAGCTAATGATTTATGGAATGGTACTTAGAAATGTGTTTCCCCGCAGTTTGACGCTAACACTACAGAACTGGTGGAAATTACAGTATACAGATATGTTTGTACGACTGCATTGTTTATTTTGTTTCATATCCATATTTAGTTTATTAACGAGATTTCATAATTTCGCATAACTAATTACAAATATATCCTTCAAAAAAGATAAAGGGTTTCGAATATGAGGTATCATTATTTTCTTCAATTGTTTTCATGGAACACATCCTTCCCAAAAAAAGGAACTGAAAAGTGAGAAAGTACAAATGAAAGTAAAATTGAAAAAATAAATGTTTATAGGATGATTCTGCACTAAAAGTAGCAGTGGATGAATTTTGTATAAGCCTAACTCAATATCTTAGGAAGTACATTGTTTGAAGAATTTTTGAATACAAGAGCATTCAAAAAAGTTCCATCCCAATTACATTCGTTAGATTCGGAAATCATTTTGAAGCTAGATTTCGTTAAAATTGTCTGTAACTGATTGCACGAATATCAGTATAGGTGCCATCAAAAACCCAAAGGTGGCGACAAACACGCCGAAAATTTTAATGTAGAATTACAAAATATTCGATAATTTTTGATGAAATGAAAATATCCCTACTGAAAATGGAAACATTATTGTTCTTCAGCAACTCATATCAATCTTATAATAAAGGATCAAATGACAACTGAATTATATTAATGTAACTTTTTTCGGCATAATTATGATGGATGAGTGAGCAATTTTTACAAAAAGTGAGCACAATATACTTGGTAGGCATTGTCCTTTGCCGTGTTCGATATATTTGAATGATTTCAAGGAAGTAATATTATTTTCTTATAATAAATTCAGTCCCGTGTTGCACAATCCCTTGAAAAAGTGCCAATCTGAAGGGGTAAACACTATCCAAAAGTAGTTTCACTAAAGTTTCAATATGCAGGGTGGCCATCTGAAAACGAAATAGTCTTTTTCAGAAACGGCGTTTTACTGAGTTTTTAGGGGTGGTTATAGACGTTGAGATATATTTTTTGACAGCTCTCAGATTGTGAAAAATTATATTCAACGAACTGAATTATGAATACTCTAGAGGTCTATCCCAGCACTAAATCGTCTAAATCCTTATTTTTAACAACTCAGTACGTTTTTCAATCACTTGTGGTTTGGCGACGTTGGAAAACTCCAGCATATTCATTGCTATACCAGAGGTTTCAAACATGAAGTGCAAGAATTGAATCAGGAATAAAATAACAGGACTGTCTTATTTTTCATGAAATATTTTCGTTTGAGATAGCAAACTGCACCCTCTCACAAAAAGTTAACTCGTTAGTAAAAACGAAAAAAAAAATCCTTCAGTAATGTATCAAACTATCAAAACTAGAATATAAAATGCAGTATATTATGGCACTATCTTTAGGACGTTGAAATAATGTTTGCATCAACCATAATCACTGAAACGATATGGTAAAAAGACTTTTCAAAAGGAATCTATATTCTTCTGGTCAGTAAATATATATGTTTAGAATGTAGTACGAGAACATAGCATAACCCTGAATATTTCATTACCAAGTTACCAGTCGTTTGTTATTGGTGTGACAGATCAATTTCGTTTTTACAAGCTTCTAGTCTACTTGCTTTGTTCTTATGTCTCTATGTAATAAATTTTTCTAGCAAAATTAAAACCAGGTGGAAGTTTTTTCTATCCTTCTCTATTCAGTGAATGGAGCATTTTCGATTCAATTAAGAGAGCTCACCATCCGTAGACAGCGCTGTTTCGTTGTTACCAACTCATCAGCACGTCTTTATGAGGTCCCTCGAAATTGAAACGAATACACTCTGAATTACCATAGGGCAAATGAAAAGTAACTTGTGACATCTACAGTCACTAGTTACATAACCCTACAAATATTTAAAAAAACATTCTACCTGTTTTATTACGCAAAACTTTATGTATAATAATAACGTCAAAAAATTAGCAGTAGGTACCATTTACTAATCTATAAGTGAAAATATATCTGTCAAACTTTCGGTTCGTATATTTCATATCTGAAATGTTATTATTTTTAATTTGATAGTTTTATTTTGGTTTGAAATTTTCTTATTGAGTCTCCAACGATTTTGGGTTGATAACCGCTTTTTTTATCGTTCCTGCAAAAATGTTCGGTTGTGATCCAAGCTATAGGGAGATTAAAGATGAAAATAAGTTACCTATATTGGAAATTCAAAGAGAAAAAAATCTAACCTAGTCTAGACCATCTAAATTCATTTACTTTCTTGTTTTCCACATAGCAAAACATTATTAAAAAATTGGTAACGTAAAAAATCTTGAATATGAGATTTTATATACGGGGGGGTCCCTCCGGGATATAGAACACCATAGGGGGGCCGAATTTGAAAACTCGGGAGTTTACTATTGTTCATAAGTGCTATCCGGCTAAAATATTTTGAAGATTGTGGCACTTCCGGTTGTACCGGAAGTGGACCCCAACTTCGTTATTTTAAATGGGACACTCTGTATATTACCAAAGTTTCAGATTTTACGCATGATTCTGAATATGTTTCTAACCGTTTTTGAAATATTTCAAATTTTAAGTTAAAAATTGCGTTTGCAGACCGATTTTTTTTTTAATTCTGGACATGATCATTTATTTTCTATTGTGTATCGATTTATTCACTGGAATGGACCCCGTTCAGCAGAATTTTGATATCAATTCGATTAGAGTTATACAGGGCTTTCGTCAGAAAATAAAATAGAGTTTTTGAAGTTTTCTATAGTTCGTTTAATAGTGTTTTGTGAGGGCTTCTGCTTCTGCGGATACCGAATAGCAAATATATCACATGTTCTTGAGGTAACCTTATTACGTCCGCAATAAATAATATAGATTTAAGTAATCTGCATTCGAATAATTCAAACGAGCCGGCACATGATTGATTACAATGACATTTCCGTGGCAGTTTATTGTTTCCAACGCAACCGCGGGCGTCAAGGCCAACAAAGAATAAGTAAACTCAAGAATACGACATTTTCTGGAACTGAGACATGTTAATTCGCCAATATTTCGAAAACTGTTGAGTGTAAGCATAGATAACCTTATTTAAAGTAAGCTTCATTTTTGATGTCGAATCGAATGAGGATATAAAATTGGGGGGTTTCCATTTGAAAAAAGGGACCTACAATAATTTTTTCAACCGTATCTATATCATTTTCTGTCGAACGCCTTGTATAACTTTAATGGAATTAATATCAAAATTCTTCTGAACTGGGTCCTCTCCTACGAATAAATCGATACACAGTCGAAAATAAATAATGATCATGTCCAGAAGTAAAAAAAAAAATATTTTTCGGTCTGCAAACGCCATTTTTTACTTAAAATTTGAAATATTTTGAAAACGGTTAGACTTGTGTATAGGCCATTATATGTATTCAGAATCATGCGTGAAATCTGAAACTCTGGTAATATACAGGGTGTCCCATTAAAAATAACGAAGTTGGGGTCCACTTCCGGTACAACTAGGGAACTCCCAAAGTTTCAAATTTAGCTCACTTATGGTTTTCTATATATTATTGGTCGATGCAGTTCCCGGAGGGACCCCCTGTATAAACTATTGAAAAAAAAGTAAAATTATTGCATCAAAATTAAAGAACTCCTAAAACTTCTAATATCTCCTAAAGCTTTTTTACAAATGCAATTATGGATAATTTTTACTACTGGGTTTTTTCAGGTCTTGTATTATTCTCCAAGACAAGTGTTTGGACTCTGTGTATTTAGTTGCCAAACGTGTTAACTTTTTATGCAATTCATAAATTGCGACGTTGCCATGTATGTGTATGATTCTCTGACAGTACCCATTCCTTATGTTAAACATGAAGATGTTCTATACGAAACCATTTATTATTATTTTGAAATTTGATATATCTCCTTTTGTTATAAATGTAATTCAAGAAAGTGAAACATAACTGTCATTATTAATAAAACAGTGTGAAACAAATAATTTCCCCAATGTCGAGGTACAATTCTATCGAAACATTCCTTCAAAGATGAAGCAAATATCTGACAGAAAAAGAAACTATTTTCCTGGCTAAAACCACGACAGATTTTTAACTACATCTGACCTATATTTCAAGGAAGACACTCTTGCAAATGCAGTTACTGTATTCGAACAGCAAAGCTGAGTTTGTTACTCTCGAGAAAATACTCGAATAGAATTTCACGATAATTTAGGCAACTGACAACCTGGCAATGATTTGGTTGATTCTGAAGGCATGTATATGTTCAAGATCAAATTTTCTCGCAATCACAAATAAATGATAAACATGAAATAATACTATGTTAATCAGGAATGTTTTCCGATGTTCACACACATCCTTGTGATGAAAATGCCGACAAGTGTTTGGCTTCATTCGATTTCTCAAACAGACATGATATGCTGCTGCATAATTTTGTTTCGCTCGATGAGACGAATACTTTCAAAAATCAACGCCGTGTGAAAAAACACAGCGACGAATTTCATTCAATTAAGAAAAAAGAAACGGGCAATATCCTGCATAAAACAGCCATATTTCCAGTTTCAACCTCGAAAAGAGATGTTATACGCCAATTAAAAAACGAGGTTCTACGAGTAGCTGAGCTGGTAGTCCGTAGTGGGCAAGAGAGAAGAAGAAACGGAAGTCGGGTTGAACGACCTCCTTAGCGCGGAACAGCAGGTACTTCGATTACCGAGTATCTTTTCTGACAGGGAATTAGCATCGGAGGTCTAATTATCGAACCGACTGCTCTCTTAATGAAATTTCCAGATGAACGGCAATGAACGGATGGATGTTTGAGGAAGGAATTGCCGGTGTGAGGTATGGAGTTTTGAATTCGTTAATGTTGTAATGGATTTTGCTTGTAACAATACACCGTGTGTGTTCGTTTTTTAAGTGATATTATCCTGGTGGCAATTTATTGGAAAATTATTCTGACTTCCCATTGTTTCAGTCTCCGATCAAATAACACAACCTAGATGAGTAACTTGCCGCACACGTCTTAAACTTTGTTTGTAAGGAACATCTTCCTTCACCGGCAGTGTCGTGCGTTGTTTACAGAAATATTGAGATTCAATAAAATAGAAATAAGAAACCCAATATGGAATGGAATCCTGAAATTATGATGGAAGAATTTACACAGGATTTTGAGAACAGTCGATGCTCTAATTGACATGTTTTTTCATAACTCGACTATTTTACTCTTTTCCAATTCGGTTTTCCTTTTTCGAGAGTTACGACACAGGTAGCTTTACCTATGAAATGACATATTTTGATTTCTAGCTTCAAATTGTCTTTAATACATTTCATAATGCTTCACTATTGCTTAATAATAAAAACTAACGATAGTTTAACATACATTATTACAGTCTTTAACGAGACTCTCGAAATTCGAGATTTCTCGTCTCGTCTCGATTTCGAGACGGGATCGAGACGAGACTAATGGGTTTTTTCGAGAACGAGATCGAGAAAAAATATGTGCTGAAATATATCATTTTATTTTTATTTGATTCAAACAATAATTTTAAAGTCTTGTACAATGCTATTTTATACTTCTTCATAACCATAATTATTATTACTTTAAAAATTAATTGATAGGACACTATTTGGTCAGTCTGACATTTAAGGGTAAAGAAATTCCATAAAGGGAAAGGGCCATAAATTCAACTTTATTTCTATTGTATTCTTTAAATATGTTATTCCAAGCTTATTAATTTATTACTTCTCAGGATATTCTTATGGCAGAGTTATGGCACTATTTTTGCATAAATTTCACTGTGCAGTACTGTGACCCCTACTATTGAAATAAAATAATGTTAGTAATATCGATAATTTCGATTATAAAAAATGAGTTTGTTGCTGGATCTGGTGCATTCTTCTCTTCACGAACGAAGAAACAATTTTAAACTTTCACCTAGGTAAATTTTAAATGTATGGATAAAAGATTAAATTAAAACATCAAGGATTCGTTTAATTTTAATTTTTGGAACAATATTGTTTATTTATGTGCTGATACTTGGCGGTTTTTTTGTTATACGTGGCTTTTAGTTCATAACATATAGTCTCTGTATTTATAGAAAAAATTTAATACCCTGTATTTTGGTGCAGCCTTGGCCTTGTGTTATACGTTAAAACCTATACATAGCATTTTTTAATAACATTCAGTTTTTGTTTGCGAGACTCGAAATTTCGAAAGTCTCGAATCGAGATCGAGAAATTGTCTTCGAGAAAACCATCGAGACGAGAGTTTATTTATTTCTCGTCTCGATGATCGAGACGAGACGAGAAATTGCCTTCGAGATGAGATTTCTCGTCTCGATGAAATCCTGCACATTAACTCAGAATTTGCCGTTTATTCACGAAAAAACATTCCAAGAAGCCAAATACGAAAATCAAACACAAAATGTTTTATTGCTGTTCTGTCAAATATCAAATGCAGCGTTGCCGCACTGATCAGACTATATCGACAATGAAGAATCTCCGTTATTATTGATGCTACGAATTTGGTTAAATGTGCAAAATAGTAGCTTTTTATATGGCCTTCTCGTTGCTGAAATCAAAACAAAATTGATAGTCGCTTTTTCAGAATATTTCATAAAATGATATTTCTTTCAATGGAACACCCTATATTCTTTCATGCATTTCGATTCGTATAACATTCTCAACAACAAATCTCATTTGACTTTTTTTCGTAAAGGTGGAAATAAGATAGTTTTATCAATAGGAAACATTTATAACAAACGGATTTGATAAAGCGCTATAAAATATCGAGTAAATGTTCAAAACACCGCCTACTTGTTGAACACATATTTCGGCCCTTCTATTGACACTACGTGTGGCATTCAACACAGTTCGGCCATCAATTCTATTAATTATAGTTTCAATATAATTTCTAAGTTCATCTACATTATTATGTTTCATTTTGTACACCTCATTTTTCAGAAATCACCAAAAATAAAAATCTTGAGGTATCATGTCTGGTAAACGAGGGGGCCACTTAACAGGACCATTTGTAGCAATCCATCTGTTTCCAAAACAGCCTCGCAGCATTCTTTTTACGCCACTGACATTATGTGCTGGTGCACCATCCTGCTGAAAATAGATCATCTGACGAGCCTCCAGATCAATATCATCGAAAAACACTTCCAACACTCTTGTTAATAAATTAATGTAACGGGGTCCGTTCAAAGAACCATGGTGGAAAAATGGATCGATAATTCTGCCTTTAAATAGACCACACCAAACATTAATACTAAATCGTCTTTGCGGATTGTGGGGATGGACTAGAAATGGATTATGTCTACTCCAATAATGAAAATTCTTTCTATTATACATCCCACGATTTGAAAAATTAGCCTCATCGCTCCATATAATATTTCTATAGAAGTTTGGATCTTGTCTGCATTTATTCATAAACCACCGACAAACCCCAATCGTCTCTCAGAATCACCAGGTTCTAGTGTTTGCACTGGTCTCAACTCATAAGGAGAAATCTTATGTTTCTTCAGAATTCGTTGAATACCAGACGGTAGAACAGCTATTTCTCTAGATAAATCTCTGATGGAATTATTTGGATATACCTCAAAGTAGAATCCTACTTGGTGCTTGGTAATAGCAAAATAACGGAAATGGCAAATAATGGTGACGTTATTTTCAACGGAAGTGATACAACATAGGGCTGATTGTCATGATTTCAGGGATTACAATATGAAAATACGTTACCGTCAGTACTTTTTGAGTATTACTCATCTAGGTTATGTTACCTGATCGGAGGTTTCAATACATTCGATACAGTGAGTCACGAACAATTATTGAATGTACTACAGAGTATTGGATTCAGAGGTACTTCATACCAACTACTCAAAAGCTATCTTGTCGACAGAAAATAACAGGTAACAATTGGTGACTCAAAGAGCTCTACTAAAACCGTTTCATATGTAGTACTACAGGGAACCGTCTTTGGGCCAATACTCTTCAGTATCTACATAAATGATCTATTCAAATTGAAGAGTTATGGAGATATTGTGAGTTTTGCTGATGATACAGCTATTTTGTACGACGCACCTAGTTGAACTTGATTGAAAGGAAAACGTGAGAGAGACTGCATTGAAATCATCAGTTGGCTCAAAAATTGCCTTCTCACAATCAATTTTAATAAAACTATGTTTCTGCCTTTTACTTCGTACTTCCGTTACCTACTAGACTACGATACGCTGACCTTCTCCTTCAATAATACATCCACTTCAATTCATTCTAAGAGTACGAACATGCCGAAGATACATAGATGTGCGCGGTGGAGGTCTCGGTCGCGGTAGCTACATGTCAAAACAAACCTTCATTTTATTATGAAATCGCACATACCAAAGATGTTTCGCCTTTTCGCCCTCGCTGTCTATCATCCCGTTCTGCAGCGATGTCGATGCTAGAACAAAATAGTTTGTTTTACGTCGCGATCGAGCTGTTCATCTTGTAGTAAATTGTACGTTTATTGGTGTTTTTTAAGCCACGTGACATTCGCCTGAGATACGGATGGTATTTACTTATTAATTTCTTGTTGTGAACAGGTTGCGAGACTTTCTGGTTGTTAGTTTTGTTAATGTTCTGTGATTTTATACACAAAAATGAAGGTTCATCTGTCCGAGTGGTGTTTTTAAGGCTCTTTGATCATGTGATGATATTCTCCTAGATACTGCCTTTTTTGGTTTATAAGATGAGCTGAACACTGGTGATTTGAAGAATTACAAATGATCCACCACCTATCACTTGTAGACATACAATACTGTTGCTTCTGTACACGGCAAATAATAATAATAGCCGTCCCCTAACCGCACAGGCTGTGCCTTTGGGTACACTCAACGAGTGTTTATGAGGGAGTATTATTATTATTATAGTTTTATAATACAAAAAATCAAACTTTCCCAAAATACGTGCCTGTTACCTAAGAAACAGCAATGAACACTGAAAGGAAGGCATCTTCGGTATGTTCTGCTCGTCATCGATGTAAATCTCGACCGCGACCGAGACCTCCACCGCGCACATCTATGTATCTTCGTCTTGTCTGTACCCTAACCATTCATGAAACATCTGGGTGTAATCATAGATCGCCACTCGAAAGGAGTGTCCAGCTTATGCGGTCTCAGCCTATATCCACAGGCATAACGCGGCCCTATGAGTGTTGTACTACCATATAAGACACTCGAACGGTGTAGACGAGACATCGGTGTTGCCTTATGCTCCGGGGGATATTGAGTCCGTTGTGGAGAATGAGAAGTGCCGAATCTATTGGAGCTACTGATTCCCCACCCTCAGGCAAATAAAAGCCAATAAGCCTGATATAGTCTTCCTCGACCATCAAAGTAGGACGATTTTCGTCATTGAGTTTTCAGCTACTGGCGAAACGAACATCGTCCGAAAAGAGGAGGAAAAATGGACTTAATATCGAGATCTACTCTTTGAACTCCGCAGGCTTTGCCCAATCCATTCTGTCAAGATGGTGGTTCTGATAATATGGGTCCTTGGTGGAATGATGGACACACTGCTCTCAAACTTAAAAATCATACGAGTTTATTTGTTCTCTGTTTGTCAAAAAGAATGGAAGGTGATGCACCGAAAAAATTATGGCTAATTTAATGAGTAATCGTCAGAGAAATGGGCTTTGTTCTGCAGGGAATTCAATATTCATGTTATTGTTCAAAGTACTCGGTAGGTATTTTGATTCACTGAACTATGAGTTTCTATTATAGTATCTTGCTTCAAGCCGCAATTTGAACCAAAAATGAACAGGATGTGCGTGTGAAATGATTATTACTATTTTTTTCAACATTCCATTATGAAATAATTATTGTTATTTGATTATGTTTGGTGCCTGAATTATATGTTATTATTTAAAAGCGGGAAATAAAATTGCAATTTTAAAACAAATCAATGGAAATGTAGTTTGATTGAATTATCATTAATAAATAGTATTGAAATATACTGGATACTCTATGCAGTGTACTCTATGCTGTTGGTCTGTTTTGTTGTTCCATTCAATATTTTCAATAAATTTTTTCGATATTTTGTATTGTAATGCCACTTTACTCCATTGTGAAATTAGAATATCGGCCGATTCCCGCTGAACCGCACGCTACTGATAAAAACAGCTATGCGCATATTTAGTCTAACTGAATGACCAACTTTTATGTAGAATGAAATTTTTTGAGAAACCATTGGTTAATAAGTTTCCCATAAAAACTTGGAACCAGCTTTTGGCGGACACTGTATGAAAATTTCATTTCGTGAAGGTTTTCTGAACTTTATTTGAAATTTCAATTGAGAATGTTTCTTTGCTCGCCAACAGTGAATGAAGTTTCATCAACGGTAATTACAAGATTTTTCTTACATCTCATTCATATACATTCAACCAATAATAATTCCTAACTTGCAGTTTTCGCTTTCTCCTGGATCTTCACTGGAACTGAAAAATAATTTTCCTACCATAGTGTTAACGGAATTTTTGGCACTGTTTTTGCATAAAGTGGTACTTTTCAGCGTATGTATACAAATAAACTGTGTTTTAAAACATTAACTGTGCGTTAAGGTCTTGTTAAGGGAGTCATAGAGGATATTTTGTTTTTGATTGATGGAGGGTTTAGTACGCCAGCCCTCGTACAAAATCGTATTCTGTTTAAGTGTGACGAGTATGACAAAATGTCGCAGAGAGAAAACCTTGAAAGTGGTGAGTTTTCCTTTGTCGCCAAATCGACATCTTTGGATCGTCGGACTGCTGAAGATCCTTATTAATTTTGTCGGACAATGGTGCCATTGAAACTCTCATTAAATGTTTGTATTCTCCTAGAAAAATCAGTCAAAAAAGTTCGGTACTTCTAGGTTGTCCCTTACTCTAAAATTGTCGATATCACTACTTAGGTTGGCAACAGGCAGCAATCTGATTTTATTTACAACCGTATATGTAATGCTGTCATCACTAACGTCATTTAAGGTTGAGAAGTGTCACATTACACACCTCTACTTCCCGCCCTCACTTCCCGCCCTCAATTCCCGCCCTCATTTCATCTATTCTAGATGAATTTTTAACCTTTTTTTCTTCGCACCACTTCCTATATAATTCAATGGCTTTTAGATACCGATGCTTACTTTTCTCTGGCACCAAGCCCTGGACTGCTGCGTGAGCAGACTGTCGTACTTCTGGTGGGGTACAATCCATAAATTCTTCGTCGGAAGACATGTTTTTCAATTTATTATTCGCGATTTTAATATCAGACTTTATCTGACATTTATTTATATTGGTGATAATTGTATATCCCGCGTCACGGTAACAATATATCTACTTGATTATTCTGAGAAAACCGCGTTCTTGGTAATTTGTCGTTAAATGTATTATTTTTGGTATGTTCAGAACGAAACAGAGATTTGTTAATTTTGATCGAAATATGATGGTTGTGAATAAAATAGTATACAAACTTCGGTAGGAAGTTTCATTTGTCTCGAGATCATAGCTAACCTCGACGCTTTGTGTCTCGGTTAACTAACTGATCTCACGACAGGAATGAATCTCTTCCCACCTCGGTGTACTATTTCTAGTAAAATACAAAAATTAAATAAGATTTCCAAAGGCACCATCGTCCGACAAAATTAATAAGGAACTTCAGCAGTCCGACGCTCCATAGATGTCGATTTGACGACAAAGGAAAACTTACCACTTTCAAGGTTTCTTCTCTGCGTCATCTTGTCAAGTTTGGCACACTTAAACAGTATACAAAGTTACAACTTGCTGGTTGTCACTTCAGATTTGGTACGATGGCTTGTGTACTAGAAGTATGATTGTATAAAGAAAAAAATAATAAAAAAAAATGCTTCAAGTATTAAATGAATGAACAGTATATTTTCACTCATTTTTGGGAACTTTTGTTCATTACCACCATAAAAACGAACGAATATTTTTGTGTGGTTTTATCTCAGTATTGAAGTCTTACTTAGTTTTTTTTTCGGAGCTTTAATTTTTGTGTAAATAATTTTACAAGAATGTGTTATTTTTGCCAAACAAAAATAAATCGTTTCTGATACCTTTTTTGTTCAGGGATGAAGACCGTAGAGTACTTTTTGTCTACGACTCTGAAAAAAAAAATGTAAATTGACGTAGCCCTTTGCTGTATCACTTCCGTTAAAAATAACGAATGATTGGTAATAGCAAAATAACGGAAATGGCGAATAACGGTGACGTTATTTTTAACGGAAGTGATACAGCATAGGACTGATTATCAAAATGAGTAGCAATAGTGACATTGATAATAAAAATTTTACCCCACCTGATGATATTATAGCAGTTAACGGCAGCCTTTAAATCTGATATTGGCGGGATGTATTGATGCCAGAAGTTGGGTTCAAATCTTGACCATATTTTTTTTTTTATTTTAATGAATTTGATTTGGATAGTATTTTCAGGACCACATGAAAGGTTGTGATAGAAATTGTCATAAAAAATAATATGAATCAAACAGTCGTAGGAAACCCATAGTGCACAATGAGCAAGGGATTGTATGTTATTTCATACTCATTGTAGAGTATACTATTTACACACTGTTCATACTTTTGCACAAAGAGACAGTATTTTGTTTAAAATTTTACTCGGATGTCATTATTTGATAGACAAAAAATTCAAACCTTCATGGGATAAAACATTCGAATCAATTATACAGTTTGTTAATATACAGGGTCCTGCAACATGGACGCTATTTCTACAAAATGAAAATGATGGCACTTACATAGGGTGTTCAGGTTTTTCTGGGCGTGTCCAGACTTCTTTTTTTCAAATGGCAACGTGAATATTTCATCAATTTTTCGGTTTCTATATGACAGATGGAAGGTACTTTATGAAAAACTTCTTTTCGAAAATATTGACGGTTTTCGAGATTTTTAGCAAAATTCGTCACCCATAATATTTGAAATTATAAAGTTGTGCCAAGTCCTATTAAAATTCATTTTTGGCAAATAATGCACGGCGTTGGTGGCTCTTCCAAACGATATATCTATAATCGACTTGTGATATACAGGGTGCAAAAATCAGCTTGCCACACATTGTAAACAGAAATGGGCAAAATCTTTATTTTCAATGGAACACCCCCTATATTATCGATCCGATAAAAAGTACCAACGAAGGCATTAAAAAGTTCATTAAATATTCCCTATACGGTTAAAATCAACAGAATTTTTAAAAAGTTTTTTTTTCGGAAAATTGCAGTTCTTTCTATTTCTTCTCCATAATCTCAATGAACAAATTTTTTACTGCGATCTTTCATCTAAATGTCTGCTGTCTGGAGACTCTTGAGGATAAATTCTACTTTGACACCATTAAATTATTATAATCCTCGTTATTATTCGCGTAATTACCAAACCCTTTCCTCTTGTGTAAATCTACTAGCAATGAAACATGAACTCGTTTCATAAAGTGATAACCCGGTTTCTGTAACTCCGTTGAAGAACATCAAATTCTACTGTGCTTTGTGCAAGCGAAGAATTATGGTGAATAAACGTCATGATGGCACTTTTTTTGATGCTGAACCGGCGTTTGTATAGTATCGAGAGTGTTCATTCAATAAATACATAATAGAGATTTTGAAAAAACTCTCATAGGTCGATTTTTCTTCACTTTTCAATTCTACCTAAAAATATATATGGTTTTCCACATTACATTTGAATAAAAATGACTGGTGATATTTTTCAATGGAACATCCAGTATATTTTTTCATATTTGGTAAGGGATCATCATCATGAATCCAGTTATAGTAATCGCAAGTTAAAAGGTAAGACCTCGTCAATCCTTAGCTCGCACAAGTTTTGACTTCTGAGGGCTGTCGTTCGTAGGGAGGTGACAGCTGGTTAACGGAAAAAACAATTTTAAACAACAATACCAGGTTCAATAAAATTATGTCAAAATGTTGCGAAGATAATATCGTAAAACTTCGTTGTTCTCTAATGAGAATGACTAAGACTGAGAATTTACACGATTCAGAAAGTTGAAAGTTTCTGCCGCACTCATTGAAAAAAAGGGAGAGTTTTTGTCCTACATAATCCCACCAAACCTGGTATCACGGAATTCATAATGACAATCGCTCAAATATGAAAAAATATACTGTGTGTCCCGTTATAAAATATAATCGATGTCATTTTTACTCAATGCAACGGGACTTTTCACTGGACACTACCCTCTGGAGTACCATTTCAAAAAGATGGGTAATCAGAGAGTGATAGTTGCCGCTACTGGGAGAACTTTGCGGAAACTGCAGAACATTCGCTGTGCGAATGCACAGTTCTTTTCTGCAAGAGGCTTAAGTTCTTGGAAGGGGACTTCGTAATGCCCTCCGACATCAGGAACTTAGCTCCCAGGACCACGCACAAAAGAACTTATAGGTCGAAGTGCTTGTGAGGCTGCACACCCTGTACCCTTACAATCTACAATCTACTCAAATGCAAATAATCCTATATATTTTGGGTATGGATCAAAACTGCCCCTCGGAAATGAAAAACGACCTATACGAGAATATTTTCCAAAATATTTTCAAATTCTGAAATAATTGATTTATTCTATTCTTATTTGGCGCCCTGTATGTATTTATTTCATTCTTTGTCATTCGTAGTTCCACTTTCGTCGACTGAAGTGGTTGTTTTGGATTTTTATTCGGATAAGGTGTTTATCGATTTGTATCAAATTTGTTTGTGATATGCATTTTCAATTATTAGTCGTGTTTGTGTCTAGCAAAATATGATGATGGCAATCGTCTACAATGATCAGTCAAAACTTAATTCAACTCGAAACTGAGTGTGGCGACCGGCATTATCCTTCGTTAGTTTTCATCATTGATCAGTGCTCAGTCTTCTAATGAAGTCTGGGAACACATTTACATAAATGCCAGATATGTCTGTGACTCTCTTAATTACATTCAATTAGGTACTGAGAAAGCTGCCAGTCGCCTTTTCGATTTGCCGATGTTGATTACCTTGGCCGTACCACAATAGTTAAGTTAAATTCGGATGAATTGCCTTTTGGAATGAAGAGAGAAATCATGAATTTCTATGAATTATTTTATCTATTCTCAGAATCCATTTCCTGAGATTTGGTCATAACGAGGTCGTTATACCACGCTGTTCTGCTTGTGACTATTGTGTGGATTTGTTGAAAACGTCTGATGAAAGAGTAACGTTATATCTTATACTCAATTGTTTCCTTTCAAAGAAACATCACCCGTCTTATTTCCAAGTACATAATAAAATTTCTTTCATTGGAAGAAAATTCTGAAAATTTGGAAATTTACATATCCAAGTCAACGTCAATTTGAAATCATGTCAATTGCGTAGCACTTTTGTTAAATCTACGTGGGTAATTTGTATAAAATGCCCATAAAATTATCTCGGCTGTTTTCGTAAAATTACGATTTTTGTGAAAAAATATTCAGGCACTTGAGTATATCTTCAGAAATGCATATCTTCTTAACATTCAAATTTACACCAGAGATAGTATGCATGATGACATTCGAAGTGACATTATCAATTTTATCAGAATTTATACACTTTGGTCAAAAATCTCTTGTCATTCGAAGGTTTTTGACATGGCTCCCCACAAGGGTGGGCTGGGTGGACCCCTGGATCTAGGGCCCGTACCTGGGGGGGGCGGGCCAGCCAAATATTTATTTTTTTAATTATTATAATTCACTACAAAGTAGAAAATATTTTGCCTATACCATTTACATAGATTTTTTCACTATTTTTATTTTAATCTTGTTGTGTTAAATAAATATTTTTGTTGTGGCCATTTTTAAGTAAAAAGAATTGTATAAATAAAGTTTAGTTGTTCATTCAGGAGAGGTCGTCAAAAAAACATCTCGCCATTCGATAAAGCAAAAAATTCCTTCTCAATGACACATAGTTATTTATTTAGGTGTAATGAAAAATATTATTTAAATTTTTTCGAAAATATAAAATCAGTTGTGGAAACACAGGTTTTTCCATTTCCAGATAAATCATTTTTTAAATATTTCAATTGAGAATATGTACGTCTTATCAACATGAAAAAGGCAACCTTCAATAATTTCTCAGTTAATAATAATAATAATAATAATTCTCCCTCATAAACACTCATTGACTGTACCTATAGGCATAGCCTGTGCGGGTAGATGACGGCTATTATTATTACTTGCCGTGGCGCTCCAGGGCGACTTACTGATTTTTTGGTGGCGCATTCACATTAAAGCTGTAGGAAAACCCACAGCACCACCTCAGGAAATCCTGATTTGCGATAAATGAAAATTGTCAAAAACTAATCAAATTTGCTTAGTGAAAATTTTATTGATGACGATGCAGTGCCGCCATATTGATTTTAGTAAAAATGTATCCTACGCCGCCATTTGAAAACAAATGCCTACTTGTGATATGTCATTGAAGAGAATGAGTCGCTTTATCGAATGATGTAAAAATATCTACAGGGTTCCCATCAAAACTCTCAACCAATTATTTTTCATGAAAAATACGGTTCCTAAGGTACTATATCTTTTATAAAAATGTCAGAAGTCGAACTTGTAAAACAACTGTATCACGCTATGGCTCTGGAATAATTCGAAGACCAATCAAGTGTTTCATCTATGTTTTTAGAACCCACTAATTCAACAGAAATTGAAAATATTGTAGATAGTGTGAAAATCATAAAAGTTGTCAAATTCGAAAGTTTACCCATTCTATTCTTCATTAAATCTCGATCATTCGAAACAGGTATTATACCAAAAAAAATATATTTCAAAAAGTGTCTCCCATCTATAAAAATTGCAATAAGACATTTAAACAAACAACTGTCGACCCATCTCTACAATTCCAATTAGTTCAAAAATTGATCAATCTCAGGCTTTTCAATTTTTTTGAAAAAAATAACCAGAGACACTGATGTAGCAGTGATGGACGTTGTTTCAAATATTCAAATTCATCTTAAAACAATGATCAGAAATGTACTAATATCTTGTCTTTGAATTTGTGTAAAGCATTTGACGTAGTTGATCACAATATAATTACTTCAAAAATGTATCTATTTAAACAGTCAAGGTTTTGTGACAGATATAAATTGTGGTGTACCACAAGGTTATGTTCTTGGCCCGATTTTATTTTTGAAGTATTTAAACTCTTTATCAAAATTGACTCTTAAGGGTATTATCGTTGTTCGCTGATGACAACACCATTATTTATTTTTCCAGCCGTTATAATGGAATAAAAAATTGAATAATATTGGTAAAATTTCAATTTGATTACAAAAATATGAATTGACACTAAATTCTAACAAATCTTCATTTATGAATCAATTGGAAATCCCAACTTTTCCAATTGATTTAAATGGTAAAACTGTAAATTTTCAACAAAGAATAAAAAATTTAGGATTGTATCATGGAATAAACATATTGATAAAATCAGGAATTGAATAGCCCCACTGATCGGCATTCTTTTCAAAATTAGAAACTACATACCTTCGACATTTCTTTATAACATTTATTCTGCTTTATTTCATTCAAATCTGCAATACCTAGTTTCTATATGGGGTACTGCAAGTTGTTTAAATCTTTAGAATAAACTACAAAATAAAACAATTGAATGTATCTATGAATTGAATGATATGGGACCAACTTTCAATTTATGCAAACTAAACTCTATAGCTGAAAATTTGTTGTTTCATAAATTCAATTTGAAAAAAAATAATACCTGGAATTTTGTGTTTACTGAAGTGAACAGTATTTCACAACCACAATACCAGACAAAATAAATTATTAGCTGCTGGCAAGTTCAGACCAAATTTTGGAAAAATATCTGTTCATCATAATGGCATAGTGAATCATAATTCTGTATCAAATGAAATAAAAAATTACCATTCTTTGATGAAATTTAAGAACAAATGAAAAAAAAATTTAACTGATTTACTTAATGAATTTAACAACTTAATTTCTAATAATTTTGATATATTATGGAAACTGATAATTGTATATTTTTTATACACGTATATTCTTACATTTACGGCTACCATATTATATAATGAATTTTGATGGTAAGAATAATTTTATTGACTCATCACATTTTCTGCATATTTGGTGATATTAGTTTAGTATTCAAGTATTGTTTTACCTTCTATAAACGTGTAATTTTAAGTTTGTTGATTAATTGGTATTGTAACGAATTTAAAGCCGGACCTGACCGCAAAATTAGCCGACCTCGGTTTGTTGACAGTCTGTATGGGTGATTATCGCATTCCGATGCCTCATCGTTCCAAATAGTTTTGGAATACACGAGAGCCATCTGAATGAGTCATCGTAGAGACTCGGCGGTTCGAGAATGTTAAAAGAATTCTACTTACCGATATATATAAGAAGCTCAATATCAGATGGTAGGCAGAGTTGCGGAAATATAGTCAGTACGAGAGTTCGCAAATAGACTAGCGACAGTGATTACTAGAAATGAAGGATAGAGAAGATAGTAATGAATTTTCTTCTTCTCTATCCTACAGTCATTATGAATTTACACAAAATAAATGATCTTCAATTGAACATGGTATTACTATAAATGTTTTAAATAAATTATTAATCAGATAGTTAAAATAAATTAACAGACTACAGTAAAGAAAAAATCAACCTATCCGAAAATTATTGCAAAATATATCCATATTCAGATGTAATGAATTTATTCCAAGCCTCATGGGCACACTGTGGTCGTATTCACATGATTCATAGTATAGTCGTGTTGACGTCAGCATAGGATCATGAACAACCATTTCATGCGAACCCATGATTTATTAAAAAACCGTTTTCTCCTTGTATCTCTATAACAACGACTGTGTAACGGCACAATACTTGATTTTCAGAATCGACGTCACAATGATTATTATGGAAATAATAGTGGTTTTTGTGTGATCATAAAACATATAAGACGAAATACGATAAAAATGTTTTTGTATGATCGGCAATTACATGTGCCATTATTAATATTTCATTTGTGTATTTCGGACAGTAACAAAGAATTCTCACCATCGTCATGGTATAGGTAATGATAAATATGAGTTGTTAGGATATCAGAGCCGATAATGGTTGCTAGGTAACTTGGCGAATAGGATTTCACATGATTCAAATAAACCTTTCAGAAATAACTTCTTGATAAATTACTGTTCAGTGTGAAAATTCAGTATTCGACTAGTTTTATTGATATTATGAGATGGCACATTTTGAATTTTCCGGTAAATTTTTGAGAAGATATACACACCAATTGAAGGGAATGAATTTATTGCCGAAGTCTGTTGTTGTTTTTGTAGAACACTAACACAGTTGTCCCCACGTTGACAAATCTGTTCCTTCATTTGCTAGAAATGTGGCAAAAGTAGGTACGTGAAAAACCATATCCGGCGTATTTTTCAGGGGTTTCCAATATTAGAAAATATCAGCATTTTCTTAGGGATATTTCCACAATTTTATGTATCTCAACTCTCCGAGAGATGCCATCTAACTATATACCTCTTCTCAAAAACTGCGTTTCTTCTTCATCATTAAAAATGGTATGCACACACCCGTTTAATGATCGTTTATTTTTGAGGAATTGTTATAACTAACTGTGATCCTATATCTTGTAGGTACATTTTCAGCAGCCATATTGTACAACTTCTTTCAGGGAGAATAAATAAATTGTCAGATAAAAGTTAAATAATACATTGATTTGTCGAATTACTTTCATCAGTTCAGTTGGTGCTTCATTCCTTGAAAGGTTAACTTCGTCTCTTATGAGAGTTACAATCTACAATCTATGTAACGGTGCCATTGAAAAAGATGACGCAGATCATCCAACATTCTCCTTTTTTTTTAAATTCATGAATGTTGCAACTTCGTGACGCTGACAGATTTTATTTTGATTTGATTTCCCCTCAGCAAATTACGGAAACATTGAGGAATTTTACGAATCTATACCTTCAAAATATATTTTATATTTTTGCAATGAAATCCAACAGCAGTTAAGGAATGTTTACCTTCCAAATGTAAAGCCGTAGACACAATGGAAGTTTTATGTAATAAGTTTTAAATTTTGCGATTTAGGATACCAATTCTTGAAATAAAACAGAATGGGCAATAATGGTTGAATTCTAAGAAGAAGAATGTTTGTGGGGCGGGATCAGAATAATAATGGCAATGATAGTTTCATGTGAAAAGTAAATCTAAAATTATAAAAAGTGAAACCAGACATATAAAACTTTCATTGTGTTTCAGCCTTATTAGATCTTTCTCAGATATTCCATAAAGTAAATATACATAATAAGCAACTACTACCAAATAATACTGAATTTTTTAAAATCCATTATATTATCTATGTTTTTTGCTAGAGTATAATTTTCAATGTCCAAAAATGTTGGTAACTCGTTGAAATCGGCTCCGTTGATTTCAAATCCCTTCTGATATGGAGTTAGGAGGTACAATTGATTCAGATGGCCAAAGTATCACCAACCAATTCAGATTCAATTTTGCTTATCTCAGTAGAAAGATCTTCACACCATATATTAGTTCATCTCAACTCTCTTTCAGCGACTGAAACACAAGCCTGAATCATCGAATCATTACCAGTATTCTCCTGTACCTATAATTCAGCTAACTGAACTATTCTGTCTTCTGGAGGAAGATCAAATTTTGTCTAATTCATAAAGGTATTTAGCAGACAGCCAAATATCGGTTTGTCGATATACTTACTATATTACATTATAGTTCGTTATTTAGATATTAACAAATCTTTCTACGGTTCACAATAATTATTATAAAGCAATCCAGGAAATAGCACAGAAATCAGCTATAGATTTAAAAATTTATATTACAGTTGTACGCCACTGATCCTAGATACTCCACACTCTTGAATCCCTGAACATATACAATGCGGTACTATTCAGAATTTATGAAATCAAGAAAAGTTGATTAACGTATTTAAGAGATGGTTTCTGGTAACTAATTATATTGTTTATCTTTCCTTTTATATCATAATTCCTTCTAGGTATGTTATATTATCAGTTTTAGTAAGTGAAGAGTAAATAACCACCAAACATCTCCATGTATTTTTGCGGGACCGCAAAACATGATTCGTTGAAAAATATAACCTCGCATGTAGTATGTAACCTTTTTTCATTTATACGTTCATATTTCACATGAATGTTGAACTCACTCCATTATTAGTTACCAATTTTTAAATTTGCCTTTGAATTGCAAGAACTTCCTTCAATCCATAACATGAGTGATTTTTGACAAAAAATATTTGTAGGAAACCGACTGTGCCATCACATGTAAGACAGTCCGTAATTATATTGTGTTATGTTTTGAACTTGCAACTGTCATTTAGTAATTTGTTATAAACATTTGAATACAAAAAACGGTTTTTTAGTGATTTCAATTTCTTAAACAGATTTTGGAAGTAGAAATATAGTACCATAAAACGTATTTTTTCATATTGCACTACAATACTGCGAATTGGGTGTAAAATGCTTGAAAACCGGGGCCCCCAAACTCAGGGGGCCCTGGTTCACTGCACCATCTAGCCCTTTGGTAGCTACGCCACTGGATTTTGGTGTGCCCAGTTTGTTGGGATCTCCAATTTTTTTTTTTGTATGAGTCTGTATGCACTCATCCTCGCCTCTCCCATGACTGTGATGTCCAAAGGTGGAAGGTTTAGGATGATTTCCTTAACAACGGTCGGAGTGCTGCTCGTAGCGCTCATGATACACATACAAGCCAGCCTCTGAAGTTTACCGAGGTTAAGTTTTGCCTGTTTTTGTTTTACTTTGGACCACCACAGCAGCGAGCCCTGTGTGATTCTGGGTCTTATGATTGAGGTGTATAGCCAATTCATGACTTTCGGTTTCAGTCCCCATGTTTTTCAACGCTCTTCTGCACATCATGAATGATGATTTGCTTTTGTTGATTACATGTTGCAGATGCATGTTCCAGATCAGTTTCTTTCCCAGGAACAGAGTCCTAAGTATTTGAGATAATCAGCTACTTATAGTTTTTCGCCAAAGAATTTGGGTTGTTTCATGCCCCCAGGATTATTTTGCGTGTGAAGAAATGAGTGTGGTTTTGCTGGGGTATTCCCTCAGTCTTGTTTTTTGCACCATTCCTCTATGGTCCTCAGTGCATTTTGCATCAGCTCAGAGGTCATTTGGGCGTGCTTCCCCTGCACGACGACTACTATATCGTCTGCATAACCTTGGGTATAGTATCTCTGATTGTTTAAAGATTCCAGCAGTTCGTCAACTACCATATCCCACAGTTGGGCTGATAAAATCTCACCCTCTGGGTTTCCCCTGGCAATTTCCAGCTGCGTGGAGTCTTCGAACATCTTGGTCTGGGCCTTCCGAATTTGGAGCATTGAGAGTATCCATCTGCAGGTGGTTTCGTCAACGCTTCTCCTCCTGGCCACTGAGACCACGCTTTCGAAAGATACATTGTCAAAGGCTCCTTCATATGACTTACGTAACTTGTATAGCTTTAATAATTATGTCATAGGTATCTTCTTTTAAGAATGTCAGGTAATTTTAGTCTTCAATTGATAGGTATCTCACCTTGTACATTTTTAGATTACTCTATAATTTGCGCATATGCATGAGGTAATTTGGTTTGTGATAAATGAGTAGGTACCTCTGTGTATCTGAACTTATTCAGGATACGCCTAGTTTTCCATGAATATTTTACTTGCTGTGAAAACAAACAACACCTACTGTTTTCAGTTCATCGAACTCTCGATTCGCTAAACGTTTCATACAACAAACTCTTTGACGATTGGTTTATTCAATATGCGCAATAGCACCTTCCAAAATCTGCAGGAATTTAGGCGGAACGGGGACCTTGATGAAGAATCATTGGCTTCTTTGGCGTATGGTCAACGACCTCCGTTCTAAACTGAAGAAACGCAATAGACACGGTCATGGTCAGTCTACCATTTCTAACATTCTAATGGCATTCGCGAGGTCTGCTGCATGGTAATGTCTTCTGATTCAAATCGAAATCGCAATTGTCTGTTACCCCCTTGGATATTTTCCCAAATTGCACATTTTGAAATTCTTCCCTGCTTATTAGTTTAGAGTATCCAGTTATACATCGACATACGATCATTATGAGAATAATTAATAAAATAGAAACTAAGACAATGACTGTTTGGGTGCTTGTTAAGAGTTCGTGCAGAAAGTAGGTCAAATGAACATTTTATAAATAATATAAATATGCGATAAAACATAACAGAGACACATCTAGATTTCTAGTTCGTCCCTTTCAAATTCCATCGAGTTATGGCGATGATAACTTGAATTATTATTTCGGTTCGCCGCATTCACTGTATCAAAACAACGGGGTCGATATTAAAGAAAATTGGTGTATGTCAAGAACTGAATTCAGCGCATGAATTGTTTATATTCTTGTCCGGGATCACATAAACGGAAAAGTCCTGCGATGTTCAGATAAAATCTCAAAACCAAGGAAACTATTCAATGAAACTACCAAGGAAGGAACATTTCATTCTAGAAGATCATCGAATAAGAAAATATCTACGAAAGAAGAGACATATCTACTACATTAGACATATTGAGATACACTGGCCAACAATGGTTAGAAATCAAGCAAATCTCTCGATCGAAGAGGCTGAATTGAAATGAAAATAAGTTCTGTGTAATATATACATTACTGTAATATAAAACGATAATCCAGTCTCAATAATCATAATTGAATAATTCGAGTTTCACAGAGTGATGTCCATACTGACCGATCGAATTTTTGATTTGTTGAAGAAGAACTATGTACAATTGGTATCCGTAATAATACAGTTGTTTAGTTCTAGGAACATGTTGGTACATCTATATGGTATTAAATTAGTTCTATGAAAAATAACCTAGAAGGCCTATAGGGTATAGCCTTGTTCTAATAATTTTCATCAGGTAATCTTTTCATCCAGCTCTAAGCAGAAGATCCAACCAAAAATAAAATATTCAAATTAAAAAATGAATATTGAATTAAATTAACAATAAATTTGTGTAACATCTCACAACATATATTTTTATAAAATTCCAAACTAAAATTATCACTTTACCATAGCGAAGGGATAAGGGACAGAGTAGCACTGCAGAGGTGATAAGGTTCAATCACGTCCGGAATTTCCGGAAGGCTGGAAAACCAGCCCACAATCTGTCCCAGTTACCCAGGACAGACAAAAACATAATTTCAAAATCCGAGAGATTCAAAATCAGTCTATGTATTTTTGATATGGTAGGCATCAAATAGACCAAAAGTGTATTGTACAAGAACATTTCGAGGAAAACAAAATTTATGTGTGAAATGTAGGTACATAAGACAGTATTAATTCATTTATTAATTATTTACGTTCAGTTGAAGAGGGCTATTCAAATTCGAGTCTCATTGGGATCTCGGTAAAGGTAAAATATAGGGGGGTGGTTAAACGGGGGCAAAGTGAATAAAAAAAGCTTCAGTTCTGGAGCTATACAGAAAAAAACGAAAAATTTCGAAATTCTTCTTTTGTCTATATCTTTTTATTTTACGATTTTTGGCACTTATCACAGCAGCTCTTTGTAGACTATCCAAATATGTGAATAAAAATCATATTCAAGGTATTGTATAAGTTGGTACACCCTCAACTTTTTATTTTCTGTACTTTTTATTTTCTGTACTTTTTATTGCATTTTCTCATGTGGCAAATGAATACCTAATAATCAGAATTGTACATTTAATATTCACCCAAAATACCAATGTGTATTAGTCATTTTACATTTCAATGTAGTTCGATGGATGAGTTGAAGTTGTTATGCAAAAATATTTGAATTGCGGCGTTTTCATTTTGGGTTTTTCCGTTTATTCGTCATCAGCCTACTTTTTTCTGTAATAACAACACAGTTCGTTAGTTAAAATTTTACTAAAATGATTCAATGGAAAACAGCGAAGATCAAGAAGTAAAACTCGACCATCAATCATCGGAATGACGGTGTTGTGACCAACGAACTCTATAACTAATTTATCGGTCAATAACCAAATAAACAGTTGCTAATGTTTGCCATGACGAACATTCAGAATAAAATAACGAAATAAATCATATGTTGAAAATAATCGATTATGCAAATTTGGTTATAGTTAATGGAATGCTTTTAGACAACATTCGAATTTATTCTCACAAACCTGCGTACTAATAATTGATATCATCGCTGAAATCTATCACAGTAAAGAATGGTTCAAACAGAAAATGAAATAAAAACAGGAACTTACGAAAGTAAATCAAGAATGAGGGAAAAAACATTGTTTTTTTAAAAATGACTAAAATTAAATAAGAACTAATCAAATCACAGCTGTTTTGTCAATGAATTGCTCCCTATCGTGCATTTTTGCATATCAAAACAAATTCTTATAACCATTGGACTTTTTGTTTCGCTATTCCTATAGCTTTTTCAAACACAACTGGTATTCTGGTGTTTTTTTCTCCGTTTCTGATTCATTTCTTTGTTTCAGTCTCTACATGATGTTTTGAAAATGCAATCTGGGGATATGACGATAGAATGGAGCTACATATCCAGCAAAGATATACCGGGTGTTATTCTCCATGACAGACTTATGACGGACGCAGTTTTGGGAAACAGGCCAATCAAAACAGAACATTCCTACAGTCTAGCATCAGATGGAGACAGTTTACCCAATTCGCCGCATTCACGTCATAAAGTTGATGGTGAGTACATAATTTTGAGGTACCATTACTCCTTATTGTCAAAGGTCTAGATTTCATAGTCTCAAATGAACCTTTGAGAAGTCAAGAAGAATAAACTGAACAGGCTCCAAAAACAACACTATGAAATCATGATACAATAGTTCAGTAACACTTAATACCATTACTAACTGAATAAGCTAGAATGAAGAAGTATGGTTTCCGGACTTTGAGGCCGTGGTCGGTTCACCTCCGTGAAGGCGGTTCCCTTGGACGTTTCGCTCACAACTGCAGTGAGCATCTTCAGCTTGGATTTTATGTTCTCGAAGAGCAACGTAAAACTGATACAGCGGTTGAAGAATCTTCGCAATTTGTCGCGGAAACCATACTTTTTCATTCTACTTCCGGCCGTGAAAGCCTTCATTCTGTGCTGAATAAGCTAGTTCTATAGAGTGGGCAAGGGACAGAAGTAATGAATGGGGTGAATACATGCACTACATATTGTGGGTATAGAACATGTTGAGTCCGAGAAATTTTGTAATGTGCCAAAATGGAAATTCGGACAGAGGAGATACAGTACTTGGTGGAGTATGTATTTGGCGAAACGCTTGACGAAAATACCACCCTCGATTTTTTTTGGGAACAGAAATACACGTACACACAAATAATTTTGTAAAACCAAAATGAATATAATTCAAGACATTGAATCTTGTCATCTTGCTTGAGGGTGACATTGTAGATACCAGAGTTGTTTTTAATTTTTTTCTTCTGCAATAGTTTTTGGAACAAAAAAGGTAGGTAGTATTTTCGAGGGTAATATCACGAGTGCTCTTCCAGGAACCAACGAGATTTAATTTTAAATTACCCTTCTCCCCTATAAGGAAGTTCAATTTAAATTTTACGAGGAACTACGGCCGAGTAGACCAAAATGTAGTTACGCCTCTGGTGGTGAATCATTATTTAAAAGCTGCAAGAAACAAAAACGTATTCCTTGTTCGATCATATCGCCTGTTTTTTCATTATGTTTGACAATGCCCAGGAAAAAAAATAAAAAATATAATATGGGTAGTTAGTAATGGTAGTAATGGGTAGGGAGGGTTGGTCTACTCGGATGTGGTTCCTTGTATAATTCAGATTAAACTTCCTCACAGGTGAGTAGTTTAATCTATTATTATACTTCATAATCACATTCTCATAGACCAAAATGTAGATGTTACATACACAAGTAATATTAGGCAAAAAATAGTTATTTATGCATCAAGTGCAAAAAGTAAGTGTTTATTGCACTCGACGTGAAATTGTCGAGTGCAATAAACATTTTTTGCACGAGTTGCATACAATATTTTTTCTACATTCATGCAAAAAGCAAAATATTATTTATTTAGGTGCGGCACTAAGTGAAGGAAAATGAAATACGCAATTCAAATAAATAATTATTACTATCGATTTCATCACCATCATCTAGTTTTCCATTAATGTTACTAATTTTAAAAGTTTCAGTTCTGTAATTGTCAGATATAAATTTTGACTGACGTTTATATAAGCACAGTTGCATTATAAAAATCAAAATCATAGTAGCCATGAGCGCGTATGTTATCACGAGGTGTGGTCATAGTACAGACAGTTTGCTCTAAGCAGGTAGACGGTTTAGAACATAGCGGATCGGTTTTGATTATGGAGTTATTATCGGGAAGGCATTGTTTGTTCAACTCTGACTGCTAACATTAATACAAAATAATATAAAATGTGTAGCTGTTTAAAACGTATGGCCAATCTCACAGAATATCTGCTAAATATGTAGTGGGTTTGAACGTTTATGTGTATCATGATGACAGCACGTTGAAGTAGAATGACAGATGAGTGCAATAAAAACTTTATTGCACTAGTGCAATAAAGAGCTTGTTTTTCCACTGAATATGGTTCAATAAAGTTTTGCTTTTTGCATGAATGTAGAAAAATTATATAATAACACTATTATAAGAGGAAAATGCATAAAATTCCGCCTAAATCAACTGAATTGGCAACAAAACAAACCTTTTTTTATTACATTTTCAATTATGAAATATAGTATTTTTAGTATGAACGGGACTAGATATCTGACTGGTCTGATGTGTAATAAAAGTTTGCAAATACATTTGACCCAGTAGTCCAACCCGCAGTGTTTAAAATTGTCTCAATATTAAACCTGGAACGCAATACTGCAGATGAGGAAACATGTTGCGTACCATAACAAGATGGGAGTGAGTAGGATTACACTGGGGCCAGACATGGCCTTCGACATGGCGTCAGTGGTAGCTAACGTCACATCCTCCACCAAAAATGTAATCTGTAGTACCGACCATGTCCAAGTTTCAAACCCTTTGTCGTGTGCATATACATCTCGAATGGGATTCCGTGTTATATAATCGACATTTATGTCTCTGTCTCTCCCATGAATTCAACTGTAATGTTTTCTTACTTATTGACCTCTGAAAAACCAGTGCCACTTATATTCTTTATGAGTGGAAATTCCTGATGAGATTGGTTATAAGTTTGAGGAGGGACTGCACAAAAACGACTTTTTTTTTTTCTTATGAATTTTGGATTTATCAATACCGACTGTGGTTCACCCATCCGTGCAGATGTTTTGAAAAAATCTGACCATTTTCATCATACCTTGTTCTTGTAGAAGTCAGGGGGAATAGTTCAAAAGTTGAATTTGCCGAACTCATCGAAGTTGCTAAGGTCCTAATATATTCCAAAACCTTCTGTGGATCCAAAGTGACAGTTAATTTGTGGAACACAGATTCTCTTCAAGAAAAGTTAAAATAATTCGTGTTTCATGTCTTTAAGTTGAATCAAAAAATTGTGAGCTGCCCCTATGGTAGTAGTATATATTCAAATATATACAGTGTCCGCCAAAAACTTGGAACCATATGGAAAACTTTTTAACTAATGGTTTCTCAAAAAATTTCATTCAACATAAAAGTTACTGCATTCAATTAGACTAAATATGCGCATAGCCGTTTTTATCAGTGGCGTGCGGTTAAGCGAGGATCGGCCGTTATTCTAATTTCACTATATGGAGTAAAGTGGCATTACAATACAAAATATTGAAAAATTTTATTGAAAAAAGTTGTTTGTAATTGAAAGATATTTCTTTTTTTGAATTGTTGTTTTTTTATTGATTTATTGATTTTTGGACTTGAATATAGAAATGGCGAGGACGATTATATGGGATCAAATAAATAAAAATATTCTAAATGCTGAACTACTTCTTAGTTAACTAAATCTGGATATACTTTCAAAACAAACCCTTTTGAGTTGTCTAATCAGAAATTTGTAGATTTCACAGCACTGTGAAAAAATCATATTTTGGGCTGTTTAGCTTCAAGTTGTCTGTGATTTTTTTGATTGGTGAACAACTTTGGCATCACCGCTTATCGAGGGGCTGTTATTTTGCACCCCTCCCTTTTGCTCAAGATTACTCCAAAAATCGAGACCCAATTAGAAAAAATCTACGGGCATACAACAGATTCGGACAGTTTAAAACGGAATATAGGCTTCATGAAAGTGGGAAAAGGAACTCTGGAATGGATCAAGATGAATATGGCAATCACTTGCAATTACAGTGTGCAATGTTTTGTTTTCTGTCAGATATTTGCCATAGAACTTATGGACAATTATAAATTTATGTTAATATTTTTAGGTCGATGGTCAACTAAATATGATTTATATTTACTGATGTGTCCGATAACACAATACGTGGCGGCGGCATAGTATGAAATATAGTGTTAATGTTCGTAAAGGAGCTAAGACAAGAAAGTAATTATTTAAATAGGCATGTTGACCATACAACTTCAGAACTGGATTTCTCGAAAGGATGAACCAACAGGAATAATATTCTGTACAATTTCTATTCTTGTTCAAGTAACTGAATGAGTTAGGTAGTCATATGCTCTTGAACCAAGTGTTTATTCATGAATTTCGGAAATGAAAATGTACTCGGCCATAATTCGTAAAATATAAATTGAAGACCCCGGTCTTATCTTTCATTTACTTGGGATGTTCAGAAGCACGTTTTCGACAGAATTCTCTAATCGAAATAAAATAACCTGTTACTCATAAACTATCAAAGGCTTACGCGAACTTTGAATACATTACCAACTACTAGACCAGAATCGAAATGTTTTTACATATTCATGTTTAGTAAGTCAGTAGTAGAAGGTAATTATTCATAGTGTCGAGAAGATACTTTTCTATATTATGTACGAAATAATAACTTATCTAAAAATATGCACGTAATTTATAGATAAAGAAATATCGTACACGCTTTATCAGTGGTAGCCATATTCCAGTACACATCGAAAAAATAACATTGCAAATAGGCACTTAAGTCGATAAGTTACGTAAATACGATAAGTTGGGACTTTTGCGAACACACATGGAAAATGTATCAATTCCAATGAACTCGGGGTTTGTGGAAAACTGTCACGCTTACTGATATACTGGACTAATCTAGATATCGAGCCTTCCTAAATACTTTCATTTGTGGTCCGGAAAATTCGAATTTGATAGGAATATACGGTGTGTCAAAGTAGTAGTAATAAATTTCTTAATGAAATTTCCAATAAAAAGTGTCAAAAATATCCGGTATCTTTCATATCGCCTTATCTCATATTTCAACGAACACAGCAATTCGAACATAGAAATAATTAAAAAATTAGAGCAATTGATAATTGTCCGGCGATGATCCGAAGATTTCGTACATTTTTGTGTACTTCAAATGGAAAATAGCTGGTTTATGGCAAGTGTATGGATTATTCGGTTATTCCTTTACAGTTTGTCAACAAAACATTAAATAGGAATGATCCTGTATTGTATATTATCATTTCTATACTCTATACTCGAATGACGAGATGATATTTTATAAAGGGCTATTCAAATTCGAGTCTATGCATGGGGATCTCGGTAAACGGTAAAAGATAGAAGTGTGGTTAAATGGGAGCAAAGTTGCGTATTTCAGAGGTCAATTACGTGAAACAAAGAAATTTGATCTAGCTTCTTTGGTTCTGGAGTTATACACGAAAAATCGAAAATTTCAGAATTCTTTAATTTTCTATATCTTTTTATTTTGTTAAGATTTTTTGAAACTTTTGGCACTTTGCCGCAAGAACTTTTTGTAGACTATCCAATTATGCAAGTAAAAATTATATACAAAGTATCCTACAACCCGGGCCACCCTCAACTTTGTATTTTTAAATACGGACTTGTATTTTTTATTGCATATTTTCAAATGTCAAGAGTCAAATTTCATATTGGCGTAGTATTTTCATCAAACACAGTTTCAAAAAATCTACCCAAAATAAAAAAAAATAGCCAAAAAATAATTTCGAATTTTTCGTTTTTTGCTGTATAACCCCAGAACTGAAATACGCAACTTTTCCCCTATTTAACCACTCTTCTATCTTTTACTGTCACCGAGATCCCCATGCATAGACTGAAAAGCCCTGTATATTAGTCAGTTGCTTTAGAGCATTCATCAAATGTGATGCCCTTAATAATTCCTCACAGCAACTGCAAAATGAGGACGAGCTCCATCGTGTTACAAAAGAATGTCTATGTCAAATTCGTCTACATTGTTATCACTATCAGTGGATCTATCACTATTGCCAGCATTTCTAAAGTCAGATTTTCCCCAGTGAATAACGGAACTATAATGTGGTCACCAAGTATTCCTGCGCAGTCATTAACTTTTTGTAGAAACTGAGTATGACTCACGAAAATGTCGAGGATTATCATCGGATCTGTACCTCACATTTTATCTATGCAGGGGACCGTAAAAAAATGAGCCTCATCACTGAAACAAATGTATTTCAGATAGCTGGGATTTTGCAAAATATTATGAGATACACTTTCACAATATTCTAGACGATGGATTCATGAACCATCGTTATTATATGGGGATGATTTTTTTTCATAACTTTCAATACAGTCATCTGTGAAACCTCACATTTCAAGAAAACAATTCTACACGACGGGGACGGAGTATTCACAGATTTGCCCATAATGTTCACCTGCTTATTTTCCCCAGGAGTTGATCGCCCAGAACGTTTTTTATTTCGCACTGGCGATCTCATGAAATTATGTCTTATTTCAATAGGGCGATCTAAAAAACGTCCACTGAATATTCGTACAACCTATGATAATTGCAAAAATATCAATCGCTTCCCTTTTCTCATTTAACTCACGTGGTGCAACCATTGTTTGGAGATGAATAGCAATCAAAACTTACGGCTAGAATACATAGACCTGGAGCTGGTGACAGGTGACGTTCTCCCATTTTACACTGCATGCCTTTTTTAGGCTTGATAATCAACCCTAAATTATGAAAAATAAACGGGTTTCTGGCCGCCGCACGTGTGCACTTCATAAGGAAAAGCGCTTTTTTTTTGTGTAGAATTTTCGTGTTCTTCCGATTATACTGCCTGCCGTTGTAATATACGGAAGTTCAAACAAATTGAAACGCTACTAATTGATGGCATGCAATCCGCAGTGGCCGAAAGGGCTCGAAGGGTTACAAAAAACTGAATAGAAATAAAGGGAACTTCCGTGTTTTCAAATTGCAAAACACTCTGGAAAAATTGACATGCGCCCCTCGTCTGGACCACTGGTGGAAAATTGCGGGAAAACTCTGTAAATATTCAATCCAGGTTTTACGTGATTCCAAATTGCATGCCATTAGATACGTCATTTGTATAATTAATTAACAGTAGATAGTAGGTAATTTGGCATGCACACCAGGATTTCGCAAAATAGAGGCATGCATTACGAAAGTTGCAAAAAACACTGTGAACATTTATGTGACTTTGTTTTGCGAAATACTGGTGTGCACGCTAAATTACCCACTAATAATTAATTATACAAATGACGTATCTTTCTAATGGCATGCAGTTTGGAATCACGTAAAACCTGTTTTAAATTTTTACAGAGTTTTCCCGCAATTTTCCACCGTTGGTCAGACGAGGAGCGCATGCAAATTTTTCCAGAGTGTTTTTATTACTGAAACTTCAATTCTCTACATCGGCATGCAATTTCAAAACACGGAAGTTCCTTTAATTTTTTTCAGTTTTTCGTAACCCTTTGAGCCCTTTCAGCCGCTGCGGCTTGCATGCCATTAATAAGTAGCGTTTCAATTTGTTTGAACTTCCGTATATTACGACGGTAGGCAATATAATATCGCGAGAAAACACGAAAATTCTCCACAAAAAGAAAAGCGCTTTTCCTTATGAAGTGCACACGTGGGGCGGCCAGGAACCCATCTATTCTTCATATTTTAGGGTTAATTATCAATCCTTAAAAAGGCATGCAGTGTAAAATGGGAGAACGCCACCTGTCACCAGCTCCTGGTCTAACACTGACTCGCACTCTCCTTGATATCAGTTTATTGATTTGACCATTTATCCTGGAAACAATGCAGAAACACCAACAAAATCGCACAGTTAATACATTTGACGTCTGAACCAAACCCGATATCAAGCAGGGTCGAATTTTAATTCTGAATTTGAGTGCGCTAAGTTAATTTTCGTTATTCTAAAACAATAATGACTCGAGAATCAATGAGCCAAATTTCAATTCATTTGCACGGTTAAATAGAGAATAAAACCTCCTTTCAAATGAGCTATCACTCACCACCCCATGCTATTTAAATTTTTCGAAAGGGTTGCTCCCCTCCAGTAAGGTATGAAATTAGGGGTGAACTGTTCATATAAAATGTATATTGTAGGAATCAAAAGTCGAAGTGTCTCGTCGATTTTCCTAACACGAGTGCAATAACGAGTTAAATAGAGGGGTAACAGTTATAGTTATGATGCTCACTATATAGCAATATTGTAGAAATATTTATTTGACAATCGTCGATGATTCATGTAGAGGAGCAAAATATTGTTTAATTCCGCTTGTTATTCATTGGGCGGGTATTCAGAAATAGTTAATTATTGGACTTATCTATTTTCTCCTATATTCGTAGTGATGTAAGAACCTCTTTACAGTGTGTTTCTCAAAAGTGCTATAGTGTATAGGGGGTGATTCCTTGTCAAAAATTAAAGAGGGACTTTCATGTAAACAAAATCTTTTAGGCCTGTCCCCAATCCCTGAAAAGTTACTCGTTTCCAAAAATGATAAACAAATTTGTTTTTGGTTTTCTCTAAAAAATTGCTGGAGAGTAAAGAGAAATGGCATTTTGAGGACGTGTTCTACCAATAAAAAGGCTACCTATGAATATTTTCCTGATTTTGTTGTTGTCTTTTGAAGCACTGAAACTTGCAACCTCTATTCCATTTTGTACCAGAACTTCTCAACAAAACCAACATTTCTAATTAAAAAATATGCGTTGAAGAGAAAGATTCACTGCAAAACTTTTTCAACTCTTGTTTTGTTCCCGTGAAAGCAATAAGTTTCTCAATAAAATAATCGAATATAATATCCGAGGTGGCTGTCAAGTCGCTTTGATTTTCATGTGGTAGAAGAGGTCCGGAATAAAGTCCAAGACAAATTACACACAAATGTTTGCAATAAACTAATCTTGACAATTTTAAATATTCCAGGCGCATCTTCACGTGAGATTTTCCCCATCGAGTACACTCTTGTATTTCATACTTTAAATGATTTGTTTCAGATATGGAAGATGAATATTATCCCGCGATCTCGATGAAAACTGCCTGTGGAGATATGGATCAGGATCACATGTCAATAAAAGATGAACCCAACAGTGAAACAGATAGTAACCATTCATCTTGTCCATCGTCTCCACAATCTATTTATGTCAATTCCAGCGATATGCCGTTAGATGTCGAAATGGTGAGTATCGATTTTTGAGGATTTCTTATTCTGGCACTTTCTTATTAGTTCTATAAAATAAATTAATAAAAGAACTGAAAACGTATCATATTGTTCAAGGTTTTTCATTTTAAATTGCCCACTTAATATAATCTTTACTACCTGTTGCATATGATATATGAGTTAATAGTCTTTTATGGACAATAACATATTCTAAGAAATATGAAATTAAAATTTTCCTTTTCATATCCATAAAATGTCGGACAATATGTTATTATGATTGTGGGTATATATTTGAAGATTTAGAATTCCACCAAGTACCCCCATGATGAAAACCACCATTTTAACAGAATGGACTGGGTAAAGCCTTCGGAGTTCGAAGAGTAGATCTCGATATTTTGTCCGTTTTTCCTCCTCAGGAGCCGAGAACTCTATGACGAAAATCGTCCTACTTTGATGGTTTGATAGTTTGTATTTGCCTGAGGGTGGAGAATGAGTAGTTCCAATCATTTTGGCACTTCTCATTCTCCACAACGGACTCAATATCCCCCGGAGCATAAGGCAACACCGGTGTCGTAGATGGTAGTACAACACTCCGCGTCATGCATCTGGACATAGGCTGAGACCGCATAAGCTATGCAGGCTGACAACAAAGGCATTATGGTATCAGCTGACCCACAACACGCTCTGCATCTAGGACAGGGACCTCTATACCCATCAAGCGACTACGGTAGACGAGGGTGTTGAAGTCACCATCCTTGCAGGCCATTATGAATCTCTCGGTTTCCAAATTCACCCCACTTGACTTGAGAAATGGGAAGGTAAGGTTCCTGGACAAGCCAAAGTCTTCAATGTTCTTGAAGACGACCCCATGCATTGACTTATCCTTATGAAGCTGTAGGAGATTCTCACTCTCCACAGCTTTGACATTGGCTTTTGCTGAACGGGTTCCAACTCGGTGACAGAGTTTGGGTTCGTTCGCTCAGTGTCGAATATGAGACCAAGTTCATCGGCTACAAAGGTTGCTGCCTCAAACAGAAATGCTCCAATCCCTGCTTTTTCATGATCGTATACCAAGCAGAAAAGAGAATCTGAACTCCTTGTTAGAATACAGGCCGTTTCTTTTATCATGTGGTAACATTGCTATATTCTAAAACGTAATAGATACAAAGACGATTAAATGGGAAAAAATGTAACTATTGTGGTGAGCAGTACATTGGTCAGAGAAAATCTACGTGGACTCTCGCCCTTCCCGACTTATACAGGGAAAACTAAAAATGCTGTTTTCGGTTTTTTACGAATAGAATGGTTATTTCAGAAAATATAAAAAAATGAAAAAGGAAAGTTTTATTGTATTCAAAATGTACTAGAACTACGTAATGATAAATTTTTAATTAAACGTTTCGTGTCAACACGGCCACCATCAACTATTTTTTTCAAAACGGTCCTGTCTATTTCATCACAAATATTGATAAAGCGATGAAATCACAATTCAGTGGTATATCACACTTGACATTTTTATAGCGTTTCATATAAAATAACTGGCATCATCAGTGACAACAATTTTTAATTACGGTCCTGTCGTTAGTTCTTTTGTAAATTGTTTAGATTTCTTCAAAACTCATTCAACTATTAGGATACTTCAGTTCATTAGGTGGTCGGTGGATCAGCGGTCTAATGTACAGGCCGTTCGAAACTCCAGCATAGCGATAGTCGGTTCGAATCCGATGTAGGTACGAGAATTTTTCTCAACTACTTTATATCGGATTCGATAGGCGGCCGTATGCCTTGTTGAAAAGCAAGTGTATGTGAGTTGTCTAGATGCCAATCTCGTCTAGTGCTAGCTTGGAGTGCACACCGACCACCCGAGGTGGTGCTGTAGGTTTTCCGGGTTTTCCTACAGCTGAAAAGTGAATACATCACCTAAAACATCAGTAAGTCGCCCCGGAGCGCCACGGCAAATAATAATAATAACCGTCCTCTACCCGCACAGGCTATGCCTTTGGGTACACTCAACGAGTGTGGAAGGAGATGTGGAATGAACTACAAAAGGTCCATGAAAGAAGCAACTTGAGCAATAAATTATACCTTTTGAGGAAGTTATATCAATCAAAGCTTGGAGATAGGTCCATGTCTGAATATACAGTGTCATTCCCAAAGTATGCACCATATGGAAAACTTATTTATTAAGGGTTTTTCGACGAAAAGTTATTCTTGATAAAAGTTTGTGCATCCCCCAAAACTAAACATGCACCAACAAAATACAGTAAAACACACGTAATGTACGAGGAGCCTTCAAATATTTGATTTTGAGACAAGAATAAAGTACTCTTATTTTGAAAAATGTCGGGAAATGTTATTCAGAAAAGTTGTTCAGCACTAAAAAATTCATCTAGTTTTGGAGTCATGACCATCTAAGTGAAGTTTTATTTTTTTACCCATTTTCTTTAAATGGGGACTACGAAAAAAATAATTTGCTAAAACGATAAATAGACAGCATCCTGTATACGACGGTTCATTTTAAAAGCCTGTAATATTAAAAATTACACAACTATGGTGTTAACCATGGTTAATTTTTCTGAGGAGTAAAATAATTTTAAAATTTTTTGGTGCAAAGTTATTTTTATTTTTTGTTGACACCAAAAATTACTCAAAATTATACAGTTTTGTAACAAGAACTTAATATTCAATAATATCAAATCACAAGACATCAAAATAAAATAGGTATTTCGGAACAAACTCATTAATTTTCTGGAGATTTTCTTGTCCAAAATAAGTGTTTTAAGTTGGCTTGAAACCAAACGTATGTTTGACATTAAGTACGTGACATATTCGCTGAATATTCATTACGTAGTAATTGTTATTGCTTATTTTGTTATCGTTTGATAATAAGTACTATTTAAATAATATCAAGATGCTTACAAAAGATGAAAAAGTTGAGATCATATTGTTGTGTGGGGAAAATACTCCAAGCAGACAAGTAACAGACGTTTTTAATGCCAGGCATCCTAATCGCAAGGTAAATCACACTACAGTTACCCGTATTTTAAATAAATTTAAAGAAACGGGCAGTATTAATAACAATTTCAATAAACCTCACTCAGCTGCAAAGGTATCTAGAGAAATGGAAGAGGAAGTGTGTTTAAGTGTCATCGAAAATGGTAAGACATCGATTAAACAAATATCAACATCTCTTGATGTACCTATTTCTACCGTACAAAAAATTTTAAGAAGAAATAAATTCAAAGCTTTCAAACCAAAATTTATAAATACCCTAAAAGAAAGGGATTTTATCCCACGATTTGAGTTTTCCGCATGGTATCAGGGAGAATACGAAGAAAACGCACGGTTCCCAATAAATATTTTATGGACTGATGAAGCAACATTTACAACTAATGGAACCGTAAGTTCACAGAACTGTAGATGGTGGGCTTTAGAAAACCCTCATTTCACTATAGAGTGCAAGGACCAATACTCATTTAAGGTAAATGTCTTATGTGGACTGTTGAACAATAATGTGATTGGTTCCTTCTTCATTGATGGAAACCTTAATGCCAACCGATATTTGCAATTTTTACAACAAGATTTATTACCAATTTTGAATCAAATGCCGCGTAGACAAAGAGAAAAAATTTGGTATCAGTTAGATGGAGCTAGTGTTCATTGTAGTGTTGCAATAAGACAATTTTTAAATGAAACATTCAATGGAAAATGGATAGGATTTAACCCCAATGGATTTCTTCTTATGGGGTTCATTGAAGAACGAAGTTTGCAAACATCGTCCATTTAGGGATAGAGAACATTTAAAAAATGTAATTACTAATTGTGTCAGGGCCATTCAACCGGAGCACATTACGAATGCAGTCAAGGATTGTGTAAGAAGAACCGAACTGTGCATGTTGCGGGATGGACATCATACTGAATATAAGAATTATTTTGGACAAGAAAATCTCCAGAAAATCAATGAGTTTGTTTCGAAATACCAATTTTATTTTGATGTTTTATAATTTAATATTATTGAATATCAAGTTCTTGTTACGAAACTGTATAATTTTAAGTAATTTTCGGTGTCAACAAAAAATAAAAATAACTTTGCATCAAAAAATTTGAAAATTATTTTACTCCTCAGAAAAATTGACCATGGTTAACACCATAGTTGTGTCATTTGTAATATTACAGGCTTTTGAAATAAACCGTCGTATACAGGATGCGGTCTATTTATCGTTTTGGAAAATTATTTTTTTCGTAGTCCCCATTTAAAAAAAATGGGTAAAAAAATAAAACTTCACTTAGATGGCCATGACTCCAAAAGTAGATGTATTTTTTGATGCTGAACAACTTTTCTAAATAACATTTCCTGAGATTTTTCAAAAAGAGTACTTTACTCCTGTCTCAAAATCAAATATTTAAAGGCTCCTCGTACATTACGTGTGTTTTACTGTATTTTGTTGGTGCATGTTTAGTTTTGGGGGATGCACAAACTTTTATCAAGAATAACTTTTCGTCGAAAAACCCTTAATAAATAAGTTTTCCATATGGTGCGTACTTTGGGAATGACACTGTATAAAGGATGTTTTGGAGTTGGTGGAAACATTGAGAGGTGTGGGTGAGGCTATCAAAGATTTTCATGTAGCCAGACAGTTATTCAACTCTAGTAACAGCGCTCTATGCTCGACCTGATGATGAGCTAACCTTGGAGCATGTTAAAGGAAAATTGTTGGACGAGGCAATAAGAAAGGAGGAAAATGTAACTGGTGAAGTTGCAAAGAATACTAAAGGATTTCTACTGAAGAAGAATCAATGACCAAAGTTCAAAAAGGAAACGAGGGAATGTAATTACTGTCACCGTAGAGGACATTGGAAAAAAGACTGTTTTTCTACAAGACAGACCTAAAGAACAGAGATCAGGCAAAAACAGATGTTGAAAAAGGTGAGTCTGATTCTGAATTCTATTTTAACTTGACTGAAGATCAAGAATGTTCTAAAAATGAATGGTATATTGATTCAGGGGCTACAAGCCACATGTCTAATAACCTAAGCTGCTTTGTTAATTTTGAAAATGTAAAATCTGATAAAATAACAGTAGCAAATGGACAGCAAATGCAAATAAAAGGAAAATGCGACGTAATTATAAAATCTGAAGTTGATGGAGGTGTTAGAACCTTAAAATTCAAAGAAGTACTATAATATGTCCCTGAGTTAGTTAATAATTTATTGTCAGTACCAAAGATAGCAAAGGCTGGGTACAAGATAACATTTGATGAAAAGCAATGTTATATCAAGCTAGATAATGTTTTAGCAATGACTGCCAAATGTAAAGGGGGTTTGTATACAGTTGAAACATTTGTAGAAGAAGTGAACCAAATAAAGAACTCATGTAAAAAAGTTGATAGTTGCATACATATTTGGCATAGAAGGCTAGGTCATCGAAACCCTGAAACAATAATGTACCTAGTTGAAAAAAAATTGGCCACAGGAATAAATATTAGAAAATGTAATAATATAAAACAATGCATTACTAAAAAATATTTTCCTCGGTCATCAAATTCACAAACTGAAGAGGTTCTTAACTTAGTTCACGGTGATGTATGAAAACCCCTACGGTAGGAGGTAAAAAATATTTTGTAACTTTTACTGATGACTTTTCAAGATATACAACATTATATTTAATGCATTCAAAAGATGAGGTCAATGATAAACTGAAAATGTATTTAGCCGAAGTGAAAAATATGTTTGGAAAGAACCCTAAAATTTTGAGATCCGACAATGGCGGAGAGTATGTAGGCAACTGTGTAAAAAAACTTATTGAGGAACAAAGGTATAAAATTCCAATATACAGTACCTTATAGCCCAGAGCAGAATGGTGTTTCTGAGCGGAAAAACCGTACTTTGGTAGAGTCAGCTAGGTGTATGCTTTCAGATGCCAAACTATCGTATAAATATTGGGGAGAAGCAGTAACAACATCAAACTATATTTCAAACAGATTGCCTACTAGACCAAGAGACAAAACCCCTTACGAGCTCTGGACTGGTCAGAAACCTGATTTGGCACATTTAATAACATTTGGATGTCAAGCTTTCATATATGTACCAAAAGAAAAAAGGTCAAAATTGGAAGCAAAAGCTGAAGAAGGATTAATGATAGGATATAGTGAAACCAGTAAGAGTTATAGAATTTTAGATCCAAAAACAGATAAGGTAACTGTTAGTCGCATAGTTAAATTTAATGAATGTGTTAATCAACCGCTTCGAGAAAGAGATTCAACCTCTGAATCAGAAGTTACTGTTGCAAAAGAAATAACAGAGTCTTCAGCAGAAACCAAACAAAGAATTGATCCTGAACAGGAGAGGAGAGAAGAAATAATAGAAGAAGAATATTCAGATGAAAATGAACGTGAAGCGGAGATAATAACAAGATCAGGGAGAATATCAAGAAAGAAAACATTTGAAAACTATGTTACATATAATATTTTCAGTGAAAATCAGAAACTTTAAGTTGAAAGAGGGGATCCAAAGACTGTAAGTGAAGCTTTAGCGAGAGAAGATAGTGAGCAGTGGATGGGCAGCCATGAGGCAAGAATATCAGTCGCTGATGGAAATCAACTCATGGATCTTAGTTGACCGACCTGCGGAACAGAAGATAGTGCAAAATAAATGGGTGTTTTGTGTAAAAAAGGCCTCTAATAGTGAATTGAAATATAAAGCTCGCTTAGTTGCAATGTGTTTCACCCAGCAATATGGTATTGATTATTATGAAACTTTTTCCCCAGTAGTGAGGAACTCTTCAATAAGATTGTTATTTGCTTTAAGTGTTGAATTGAATTTATCTGTTGACCACTTACATATTGAGAGCTAAAGGACTTGGGTCCAGTAAAATATTTTTTGGGCATGAATATTGAATATGATGAAGAAAAACAGATTTTGAAAATGCATCAGAAAGATTATTTATATATTAGAGCTTTTAGAAAGATTCAGATTACAAGAAGCAAAAACTGTTTTGACACCCATCGAACCAGGTTTAAAATTGAAACCAAGTAATGATGAGTTACCAAACTTACCTTATCAAAATTTCATTGGCTCATTGATGTATTTATTAGTTCATACAAGACCAGACATTTCATATTCTGTAAGCAATCTTAGCCAATTTAATACTTGTTTCAGCTATGAACATTGGAAACATGTAAAAAGAATTTTGAAATTCTTGAAAAGCACTATTGATAAAAAACTGACTTTTACAAAATCTGACAAAAGTGTTATTGGTTATGTAGATGCTGATTTTTCAAACGATGTAAATGATAGAAAGTCATATTCAGGGTATGTTTTCAAAATGAGTAATGCATCAATTTCCTGGGAGGCTAAAAAACAGTCCTGTGTAGCATTATCAAGCACAGAGGCTGAGATATTGCCATCACCCATCATTGAAGCTAGCAAGGAAGCAATTTTTATCACTATGGAACTTGTTGAATTTAACGAACCATTGATGCTGTAGGTATAATGATAGCCAAAGTGCTCAAAAACTTATAAGAAATCCAGTTTATCACAGTAGAACTAAACGCATAGATACTAAGTACCATTACATAATTGTTGATAAAGGTATTATTGTTCTGAATTATGTACCTACTGATAAGATGATTGCTGATATTTTCACAAAAGGGCTGCATGGTCCTAAACATAAATTTTGTACTGAAAATTTAGGCATTATTTGAATTAATGGATTAAGGGGTAATGTTAGAATATGTAATCCATGAATGTCATTCCTACTCATTTTGTTCCATGTTTTTCAGTATTATGTCAAAAGTCAAAAAAGTATTGTAAGATATATGTTAAGTGACGACCCCGAATTATAAAAAGCGAAGCAAGTTGTTTTCTATACTTTTTCAAAAATTAATAAAGAAAATATTCTAGAATTTGCAAGTTTATTTCAATAATATCAACAACACTCCTTATGATTTTACAGGCTCCATCCAGTACCACTGTGTTATGTAGACTTTCCATGTTCAAAAGTCCACGGCATCACCGATGTTTTGGGAAGTAAAACTGTGGAAAAACTATTTAGGATGCAAGCTCCTAGGAAGATGCATCATTTTGCGAGTTTTCACGTCGAGTTGTCGCAGCTTTTCCTGAGTCCATTTCATCACTCCAAAGGAGTGAAGTAGAATCGGGACGGCATGCACAATAGTTGAAGCATCTTTGTTTTTCCTCGAAAGTTTTGATGAGTCGGATTTTATGCTGATACTTGCAATGGAGAGGGTTTTCAACAGAGGTTACCTCCCAGATAGCACAATATCATTCATAGAATATTTATAGAATATTTGCCGAGAATATTTGAATATTCACAGAATGTTCTCACAATGCAATACAAATATTCTAGGTATGTTCTATGAACATTTGGAATGGACTGTTTTGAATATTCTGAGAATATTTTCTGGTATTTTCTATAAACGTTCGTAGAATATTACGAGATAATATATTTGAATATTCTCAGAACGTTCTGTACACGTGTACATTTAAAATTAGTGATATTCTGGGAATATTCCTGGCATCTATAGGGAATATTCTTAGAATTAATATGAAATATTTCTGGGTACTGGGTACTGCAACAATAAAAACTCCTTCAGTTCAAAAATAATTAATTTTCTTCAAAACACAGAGTTTTTTTTTCAAATATATTTAAGGAACGTACGGAAAAAAATGGAAACAACATGTCTGCATGAGCTAATAACTAGCTAGAAAGATGTTTTGATTTGATACTTTACTGTTGATTCCTCTAGTTGTTTATTGTTCAAATTTGGAATTCACACAGTTGACCAAAAACGAAACGCTTATTCACGATCACGAGGAATGATTAATATAGTTAATGAAAATTAATTCAAATTAAAAATACACTGAACTTTGTTGTTAGGTTAATATAAATATTTGCATCTGGATGAGACACCATACATCCATTTTGCAGGAAAGAAGATAATCCTGATTAAACGAACATCTGCAGAAGTTTTTCTGCCAACTCCAATGTTGAATTGAACAGCATTCAGTGATCCTTCGGTATACGATCCGTAGTTGAAAGTTACCGAATGTCAAGGGCTGTCAATTAAGTTTGAAATATTGTCTGTGTTTTCACATATCATTCTTACCGTTTTATTGTTAAAAGTATATTCATTTGAAGTTATTCAGTAAAGTTCTCGTTACGTAGGTGATCTATTCCTATATACCTTCCCAGCAACTCTATAATCTCTAACAGGTTATTGGCCCAGATTTCTGAGTATTTGGAGTAAGATTCGTGAAGCGTATTGGTTCAGTAATAACTGTTGAAAATGAATGTATCGAAGATTGAATCGCTCAACAAAGAAAACTATGATACATGGAAAATGCAGATGGAAGCGCTACTAGTGAAAAATGATGCTTGGATTTATGTGAACGGTGAATCTAAAAAACCGAATTTAATACCCGGAGATGTTGCATATGAGAATCTAGTGAATCTTTGGAACCAAAATGATAGGAAAGCTAAATCAGACATCATTTTGAGTATCAGTCCTTCTGAATTGAAGCAAGTGAAAGGCTGCACAACTTAGCGAGAAATATTTTTCCGGGTTTCCCTACAGCTGCAAAAGCGAATACGGCGGCCACCGTATTAATTCAAGTCGCCCTGGAGCGCAGATTAATTATTTTTCATGTTGATTTTTCACTGTTGTATCCAATAATCTAATTATTGATAAAATACATTTTGACAAAGATCAAAAAACATGACAGAAACTCATGAGAAAACCCACGAAATTACATGCAAAGGTCACTTGTCAATTTCAATTGTCAGATACTTTGCGAGCTGAAATGACGGATTTTGCAGAGTTGCCGCTTACGCTTTAATCTTGACAAAAGTAAATTCACACTTATTATATCTTAAATGAAAATTATGTCATCAAAGAGTCATTCAAATTATTATTGATTACGTTAAATATACTGATCAAAGTTCATAGTTTTGAAAAACGAATGGCTACTGTGCTGAGTCATTCCATATTTTTTATATAAGAAATGTGAGGAAATTTCTTCTTGTCTGGCATCACCGTATGTGCGGCTATATTTCAAATTCCAACTTATTATTTCTTTAACAATTATAATACAACTATGTAGTTTAAGTCATTTCAATACGAAAATAAGGTAGGTATACCTTTATAGATAGGACGGTCAGGACATGGAATATATATAAGTAATATTATATTTTACCTATCTGAGAATGAAGAATAACATCATAAATACGATTCAGTATATCCTCAGAATATTAGAACCGGATGTTATTAGAATATATGGAATGCAATATTCATAGAATATTGGCTACAGAATGAAGATATTCCAAGAATATTCTGAGAACTTTTCATCTTTTCATATTGGAACGTTGTCTGAATATTCATGGAATATTATGTGCTGTCTGGGCTCTTGGGTATGGCGTTGTTCCACCCCTAGATAAGTAAACGTCTCTCCGGCATCCAGATGATGTACGAGCCGAACGTCCTCTTCGTATTCCTCGCATTGTCCTCGTTTGAGAAGAACCGTGGCACATTTGTCGATCCCAAACTCCATTCCGGTAGCATGCGCGTGTACTCTTGCACCACCCATAAGTACCGATGAAAATCTTTTTTCCCAGAGGCATATAGTTCAAAGTCATCCACGTAGAACAAATGGGTAACCTCATGCCTCCGGTTGTTAGGATTGTCGCAGTTGTATCCGCTGGTTTTTTGTAGTGCAACGGACAATGGCAATAGGGAAATGCAGAAGAGAAGAGGGCTGAGGGAGTCTCCCTGAATTACGCTCTTTTTAAAGATATCCTGCTCTGTTTGGACTCTGCATCTGAGCAAATGCATGATGAGTTCATGCGATGTTTTATCAAATGTCTTGCGATGGTCGATCCAGGCCATTGAAAAGTTACGCTTATACTGCAAGGAGGTCCGCGTGATACATCTGCTGATCAGCAGGTTCTTCTTGCAGCCAGCGACCCCCTTCTTTGACCCTTTTGTTCATATATCCGATGCGAGTGAACATCTTGTAACATGTGTTTAAGCATGATATTGGTCTGTAGATCTTGGGATCAGACAAGTCTCCGTTTTTGGGGTTCGCCCCACGACAAACCAATCCAGAATCTTCTGCTCCCCGTCTAGACATGAGTTAAAAACTCTTGCTAGATGGTGGTGGGTACATGGAACTTTTTTCCACCATTAGTTATTCAGCCCATCAGGGCCTGGAGCAGCAAAGTTCTTCGAGCCTTTGAGGGCCCGTCAAACTTCTTCCAGAGTTCAGTTCATTGAGGTCAGGCTGACGAAGCCTCCTTCAGGAAGCTTCAAACTGCGCTAAAGCTGGAGTATCTATGTTGAGAGGTTGCGGAAACTCATCTATGTTCTTCCAGAAAGTTTCCACCTGATCAGCAGCTGGCGGGTTATCCACAACACGTGGAGGATCTTGGAATAAGCGAGAAGGTTTATGGCAGAACTTAATGTTTTCCACGATGCTTCTCGTTCGTCTCATTAATGACATTTTTGCAGCCACCAGCATTCGTATCCTATCAAGTGCTCTTTGATGATAAACAGCACGCCTTGATTTAGTGTGAGGTGAGCTCATCTATTCGACAAGGTACAGCTGACGTTACTGACTACTGTTAACATCGATCACGAATCACGACGTTTATTAAATATAACTACCTAATGGATGGATAGGTTGATAAAAATTATTACTGTGTCTTACTTAACAAGGGAATTAGGTAGGATTTACTCTGATGAGTATTATTCGAATCCCTTATGAATAATTCTTACTTTCCTTTTTTCATTTTTTAACTTTTGTTCATCAATATCTATTTTATGCATCTACTTAGATTTCCTTGAAGAAAACTTATCTTCCTAGAAGAAGTATGATCTTTGAATTGTTACTGTATTCAGTACTTACTCGTTTGTTGATAAACAACAACATCAATCATTAATAATTGATACTGTCAGTTATTTCACATAGGAAATAATATTATTTCCCGTTTGATATGGCAACCTGAAAACATTGTAACGTAATTTTTATTGATTGTTTGCAGTCTCCCGACCACCAAACAGCGCTAATCAATACAACGACAAACATAATGTTAACATCGCCGCACACAATCATCCCACAGAGAATACACCTACCCGCCACGCAAAAAGCGACAGTCAAAATAGAACCGGTGACAGCCACCCATTTCCATCATTTACCGCCCACACCCCCCTCGTGCAGCAGCAGTGAGGACAGCGAAGACAATGCTTCCATTTCCCAGCCGAGCTCCCCCGCATCTAGAAAAACCGCTAGGTTGGTGTTGAGTCAAGCGACATCGAGACAGCCCATCAACACGCCACTGATCAGTAGTCAGCCGGTGAGTAGACTTTTCACGAGTGAATTGTTAAAAAAAATGGTAACTAGACTTCCTTCCTATCGTCGACCAATAATCGTACAACATAATCCGTGTATTACTGGACCATAAATAATCCTATAGGAACACAGCGGTGATAAAACACAATAAAATACAAAACAAAACACAAAAGAACTTGCGAGCACCCAATTTCTGATACCAAAAACTCCTAGATACTAATTTTGAATATAATGGGACCATAAATGAATACTCGTCGGCCATATTGGGGTAGTCATCTTGTCTTAATGACCATATAAAAAAGTCATCAGGCTTAGTCACCAGAATGATTAACACTTGCCGAATTCTAAGTTAAGTGGATCATTGAATGATTGAAAGTGGTTCAAAATAGATTTGCAAAATTTGACCCAGACAGATACATATAAAACTTATCATGTTTTGTACTGTAACTAATAAAAATGGGCTCAATGCTGTCTATCTAATTAATTTTTTTGGTAAAACAACTAATTTATCTCGACCAGATTGCATAAAATTTAAAATTAATGTGTACCCCGCTATGCCAACTCTGTATTGTCTCCCGCTAACTGGGTTGGACTCAGACGGTAAATGCCATCTCTAGTCAAGATCCCTGCATTCATCCCCGCAGTAGTCTTCTTTTGGAACAGTCCAGATGTTTTGAGCGAAGACGAGAGGAGTCGCCGTTATTCAGTTCAAAAGATTCGGTGCCTAGTACAATTTTGGAGCGAATAGGTTATGAAGTATTATTTAGAAAGTCGAGCATATATAATTAATCGTTAAAAAATTTGTTTTTGAAAAAATTATAGGCCATTTTAAAGCTCCCTCTGCCATAAAGGCGTGATAACGGCACTTTACCTGCGAAAAGTATCCTTTTAAGGTGAACATAACTCATTACTTGCCTGTAATATTCAATTTTAATATTGGAAAAACATCTAATTTCAAAGTTTTCTTCTTTAAATATTTGAAATAATGCGATTCATATTGCTTTAGTATTTGTTGTATTAACGAGTATGATAATATCTTAGATTATTTTGACAGTAGAATGGAGTGGAAGTAGATTTCCGTAAACACGCACAGGCTATGCCTTTCGGTACATTTTATACGAGTTTGTATTGTTACACTCTAACACATTTATCTGTTGTCCGCTTTATCATTATTATTTCAGCTTTAATGGCCGAGTTTCAAAAATTTGCTTTTATTCTTCTGATCTTGGAAATAATAATTTCTTTTGAATCTATCGATATATTTTGTTGAAGGTTTTACATTTTGAGTACCACCAGTTATAATGTTGGATTATAAAGGTTATCCATTGAGATGGAAAATCTAACAGAATTGAATTTGATTGGTACTGGTAATATTTCTTTCATTACACAAGTTAAAGATTTTGTAACATTAACGTGGTTACAAATATGTAATTATAAAAATATAGGAACATTAGTAGTATCAATTTCACACATCTGTGCTGAATTTAAACGTTATATTGCAACTTGTAATTCCTGAATTTTTTTTTAAATTAACGAACAACATAATAAAAGATCAAAAATTCAGTATTTCAGATGGTTTTTATATAACCTCCATCTTGTAGTATGTATTTTTTGGCGTGGCATTGATGGTATGAAAGCCCATCACCATACTCTCATCAATACATAAATGATTTCTTGGCATGAAGGAATCATCAGGCAAATAATAATAATCTGATTACAAGAAGATACACCAGTGACAGCAGAATTGACAACTTAATCTCTTACTTATCTATGGAAACATGGCATGATGTCTACTCATCCAAGGATACGGAATCTAAATTCAATTCATTTCATGATACACTGCTACACTATTTCAATATGAGTTATCCAGTAAAAAAAAAATAAAATTCTGGTAAATCTAATAAACAATGGGTCACTGATGCGGTGAGAGTTTCATCTGAAAATTTGAAAAAAATGCATGTGCTTAAGAAATCCAATTCACAGTTAGAAAATCTCTATAAAGCTGCCAGAACGGAACATAGATCCCTTGTCAAAAATACCAAGAGTCAGTTTTATCACAACAGAATAAATAACTCTACAAATAAAAATAAGACTACATGGCAAATTATAAATGAATTAAGAAATAAAGATCAACCGTGCAAAAAAATAAAAATAAAAGATGGTGATGACATTCTGGATGATCCATTAACGTTAGCAAATAAATTCACGATTATTTTATTAAAATCCCCAAAGAAACTATAAACAAAATATATGACCCAGGCACTTCTATTCAATATAATTGTCAAAGTCAAACTCACAGTATGTTCATTGCTCATACAACAGAAAATGATGTGCTCGGAATAATAAAATATAAGATAAAAAACAAACCATCATGTGGTTTTGATGGAATTTCTGAAATTGTTTTAAACAAAATAGGACCTTACATACTATCACCCTTGGTACATATTATAAACACATCTTTTGCAGAAGGAAAATTTCCATCCAGACTAAAAACCTCCCTTGTTACTCCAATTTTGAAGAAGGGTTCTTCCGAAAAAATTGAAAACTATAGGCCATTGTCGGTACCCTCTGTAATATCTAAAATAATAGAATATGCTATGAAAATCAACATGGATTTCGTGCACAACATTCTACAATGACTGCAATTATATCATTCTACGAAGAGATTTTAGATGGCATTGAACAAGCAGAGAGTCCAACGGGAATCTTCTGTGATTTTAGTCGTGCCTTTGACTGTGTTAAATCTGATACACTACTTGACATATTAAATAGTTATGGAATAAGAGGCATTGTTCATGATTGGTTCAAATCCTACCTAAAAGATAGACCACAAATGGATAAAATTCCTGAATCTGGGAATTTTATTTTCTCAACAACTGATATTAACTTACTAGGGGTACCGCAAGGTTCAATTCTAAAACTAACTATACAACCTTCCACACTTATCAGAATGAATATATATCGCAATTCAATGTCAGTATAAATAATAATACTATAATAATAATAATAATAATAATACTCCCTCATAAACACTCCTTGAGTGTACCCAAAGGCACAGCGGCTAGAGGACGGCTATTATTATTATTTGCCATGGCATTGAAACCATAGATTACGTTAAGTTTCTTGGAGTGTGTTTTGATTCTACATCATCATTTAAAACACACTGCAATAAATTATGTAAAACTTTAAATACAAAATGTCATCAAATAAGAAACTTAAAGAGTGCATTAGGCCTGAACCATCTCAAATTTTATTATGCAGAAGTTCATTCAAGAATAAATTATGGTATTCTTGTATGGGGAAACACTTCAGCTGCTCAAAATGTCTTCCTTTCTCAGAAGCGCATTTTAAGGTGTATTGTTGGCTGCCCACCAGATCAGTCATGTCGAAACCTCTTCAAGGAGCATAACATTTTGACAGTCAGTGGAATATTTAATTTTGAGATACTGACGTATACTCATCAGAATCGGGATATATACTTAAGAAATAGCGATACACATTCATACAATACAAGGAGAAAAGAAAATTATCGTGTACCTACCTTTCAAACATCTAGAAATATTCGAAAGATCTCCTAATACTTTTGGTGTCCATTTATACAACTTGCTTCCACAGGAGTTGAAAAATATGACGTCTCGGAAATTCAAACGTAACTTAAGGAAATTCCTAATAGATCTATGTCCTTACACCATACGAGAATTCATTGATTCTGGTTAAAATTTTATTTGTGAATTGTCCTATATGGCTTTTTATATTATATGTTCTTTAAAAAAAAACACCAGTTCTGTACATACTATTTATATTTTAGAAATGTTTTTTTGACCTGTCCTATAACTTGTATGTTCCAGAGGATTAATAAAATGATTGATTGATTGAACTTAGCATTGAGAAATTTGAAGAATCCTTCTTAGGAATTTGGATATTGTTGTTTAGATAGAGCTAGTTAATGGATAATTATTTCCAAAAATCGTTTTTTTGTCATGATTCTGGATATCAGTCGTACTGAAAAATTTGGATCGTTTGACCAATGTCGTCTTCATTTGAATCTTTTCCATTCTGCTTTGCATATAAGTTGTTTTCGGCAACTATTTTCTGCAGAATGTCAGCAGACATTAAGTGTTGAAAAATATTTGAGAGCTTGTCTATTTCTTAATTCACTTATCAATATAGTTCAAGGTCACATAATTGGTTAATTTATTAGACTGTGTAAATTCGTATTTTTAAATCACTGAATTTCGTGGTAAACGTGTTTTTATTCAAGAAAATGTTAATACCGTTTCAAATTGCTGTTGTGTTTGATGTAAAGTTAATGCATGGTTTAGGATAAAAATGTATTTTTTATTATACCTGCGTCATTTGTCAAATGCACTGAAAAGAGTGCGATACCTTCAAGATTAAACACGCAGCACACTTGGGTCTACAACAACATTCACTAAAGATTTCAGTTCTCATACTGGCATTCACTAAATATTTCAATACTTATACATACTGGCAGGCAAATATTTTCTATCTTTTTTCCTGTCCGTAGACCGGACGGTAATGGCACAAATATCACGTGCGGGAAAAGTACTCATTCCGTACTTGTTAGGATAATAGCATTTTCCTACAAGCGTGCGTGATTCACTCTATTCCCGCACGCAATTTAGTTTGAGAGTTGTCACTTTCCCGCACGTTAAAGTCACTTCAAGTAAGATTTTCCGCACGCAAAAATTTGTTCAAGAGCGCTTCATAAGATGTTTTGATGCGCTTGTAGAAAAAATCTTGATACTAACTCATACTGCTTATCTGAACTCCGCTTCTCGTCATTCAGGTAACGGCAGTCGTATGTGGGAAAGATACTATTTCCGTTCTTGTTAGGATAATAAGAATATCTGCACAAGTACAGGAAATACTGACTGAAATAGTCGTTTACCTAACAAAGTCGGGAAAGTGATACTTTTCCGCACGCGATTGCAGATGGCCGAACGAGGCGTTAGCGGAGTTCGGCCAGCAATCGCGTGCGGGAAAGTCACTTCAATGGAGTAACTTGGCTAGAAGAGGTCATTTTTGAAGGCTGCTGTACTGGTGAGAGTTGCTGACAAGTGGTAGGGCCAGCGACAGCGTCACTGAAGATTAATATTTTATTGGATAGGCCCTTTTGGAAACTTGGTGAGCTCTCTACATAACCTTCTGCAACGCTGGAAGATTTCCAACCACCGAGGCGTTTAATATTTGTTATTCCTTCTCCGGAATCTGCAAGCATTGTGGCGGCGGAACGTCCGAAACTGTGACCCGTATATAAGTCAGGATTTGGAAGCTTCAGATAACTTGCAATCTTTGATGGCATTTTTCCGAAGGTGTTTATTCCGATACATTGTACAGTGCAAGTTCCTTTCTTATATTTCACGAAAAATCGCTTATGTAGGGTTTCAGGCTTTCTTAAACTTTCATACTTTCTGAATTGAACAATTTTCCATTTTCAGCTTCCTCAGAAATCGCAAAGCTTCTGAAAGAGTGTTTTTTTGTGTCTGAGATATTTATCAATAAAATATTTCCTTTGTCATCAATATGATCTAAAGACATCTTTGTTAATTCTTCTCGCCTACATGCGCCCGCCAAACCAAAAATCGTAGCGACTTTTATATGAAGATAAATTTCGTCAGGTGCTTCATGTATGAACTTTCAAGAAAAGTTTAGCCTTTTTTTGTCTAAATTCAATGTTTTGTTTTTTATATATGCCATGACCTTGAAAAACTTGCTTTTTTGAGTTTAATTACACTTTTTAACTTTGAGTACCTGGACCAAAGAGTGTTTGGCTTGCGTGTTTTGGAAATTTCAGCGAAATAAGCCAAAAAAACGTCTTCTTCAAAAGTTTTGATTCCCTTATTCTGGCACCAGTTTTCAAACAAAATATACTCCTTTTCATATCTATGACGGGATTTTGATGGTAGTAGATCCAAATTTGCAGTTTTAGCCACTTCCAAAACTGACTCTGGCAAATCTTCGTCTGAAGAATCCATTGAAAATTATCTTACTAGAAAAAGCTGCGACGGTAAAATTGGTTTTGACAAGGTAGTGTTTTGACTGACAGGTTTATTTTTTCTTTGTTGCTATGGTGATTCAAAGTGATAAATAAAAATTGTCAGATGATGTTTATTACTATTTGACATTCATTCATTTGATGAGGTTTATACCAGGGCCATTAAAAAATTATTGATACATACTTTTCTTTTCATTAAAAATTATAGCAGAATTCTAATAAACTTAATTTTTCAGTCATTTTGTAAACTACAACCAAACAAATATATATACTTTAAATATGCAAATGTCAGAATACTCTCTAAAAACTTAACAAATTCACTTTTCCGCACTAGTGCAACACTAAAATGATTGCGGAGAAGTGGACTTTTCCGCACGCTAGTAGAAAAAAGATTTCTCCTGCAAGAAAAACTTTCTCCCGCACTAGTGAAATTAGATTAAATTTCTGCGTGCTGAAGACTTTTCTGACGTTTGTAGAAATAATTAATACATAAACTCTAGGGGCTATATATATAAGAAACACAAAATTATTTCGATTTCCGAACTCCTACATCCAAACACCATTGTGGTATTCAATCTCGATATAACCAATAAATTTTATTAAACGACAAAGATATTGAAGGTGAATTTCATTATTCTTTACAGAAAGGATCCACTGGCACTTTGATTCTAACGGAAGAAGAAAAAAGAACTCTCATTGCCGAAGGCTACCCAGTTCCTACCCGTCTACCACTCACGAAAGCAGAAGAAAAATCTCTGAAAAAAATTCGAAGAAAAATAAAAAACAAGGTTAGTACCAACTGAGATCAAATAAACGTTGCGTTATGATTCTGAAAAAAATTACATATTAATCATAATAAAATGTTTTTGTCTTCCAGATCTCTGCTCAAGAGAGCCGAAGGAAGAAGAAAGAATACATGGATCAACTTGAACGAAAAGTAGAGCATCTAGTAACAGAAAACACCAGTTACCGAGAAAAAATCGAGACTCTAGAAGACTCTAACACTAACCTCTTGAACCAGCTTGAGAGACTTCAAGCGATTGTAGCTAGAACCCACCCGCAAATACTGAAGCAAATCAAACAGCTCAACTGAAGAAGTTGTCGATGTCAAGTCGAGATGTACAAAGCGAGTCGTCGATCAGGCTCAACTAACATTATATTCAAACGAGCTCTTGAATTGTGCTGACGGATCTCTTCGGGAATCTGCTGCTTCGGAATCGATCTGTCCGTACACTTCTCCGTAGGCATGTCATGTCGTCTATTTGAGGAACTTGACACCCCAAGTATATGTCTTCCAACCATATATATTCAACACATTCCATTATCACAGGATATTCTCGAACGTAAAACCAAAGGTATATGTAGAGAGCTCAGTTATATTTTTTATATCTATCGAGTTTAATCGAGGGAACCTGAGCAGTTGATGTGTACTTAAAATAGTTATTTTTGTATATGAATCGTGCAAATAGTCGTACCTTGAATTCGATGTAGTAACTATATCTGATTGAGAAGCAACTAGGCAAATTTTTGGTGAAAATTAGCATTTGCAAGCTCGGTGCATAAAAAAACCTTGATACAAGATTGCAATGGTAGATCAAAAATATAAATCAAGAACATTGATCAATACATTGGACTCCGGCTTTATCTCATGTAATTTTGTACCCTGAACACATATCTGAAGGAAAATCGAGTCCCAACTACTTTTTGAGTTATGCCCTTCTGAATCTTGAAAATGGTTCATTTTCAAACACAAATTTGTTGATAAAAAATCTCACACAATGCCTTCTTCTTTTTAACAACACTTTTTTAGAAGCTAATCTACCTAATTTCACAATTATAAACACCAAAAACAACCGTTTTACACAAAAATTCGACCTTTTATAATCACAAACGAACAACTTTTTCTTAGTTATTTTCATTGTCACGGTAGGTTGGTAACTTGGAATATGCGCGGCCGACTATTAAAATTTAATCATGAGCAAATATTTACTTTCCCTTTATTTATATATTCAATTGTTTAATTTTTGCCATTGTTACGATTAATTTATAACAATTTTAAGAATAAAATCATATAAATTAAGGGAAAGCAGATGCATTTCATAACTTACCAGAAAGACGAGGCTCTTTTTCTTCTGACTGCCCACGTTTTCGACAATGGACCTAATTTTTCAACGTAAAAGAAGGGAACACAACCTAACTAACCTAGCTATCCAAGTTGCTGGTAATCCGATCACTAATTAGTATGAAAAAGTGAAATCAAAGCAGATGCTCGCTGCGCTCGCATTTTATAAAATACCAGAAGAAAGAGACATGCCTCCGGCGTCTTTTTTTGCTTCTGGCTGCCCACGTTTTTGGCACAATTGAACATATAAATAAGGGGGAAATAAATATTTGCTCATATTTAAAATTAAATAGACCGCCGTTCATATGAAAATGTAAAAAAGGTTATGTTTGTAATTGTAAAAGGTCGAATTTTTGTGAAAAACGGTTGTTTTTGGTGCTTGTAATTTTGAATTCAGGTTGATTAGCTTCCAAAAAAAGTGCCGTAAAAAAGAAGAAGGCAATTTTTGTGATTTTTATCGAAAAATTTGTGTTTGAAAATGTGCCATTTTCAAGATTCAGATAGGTATAACTCGAAAAGTAGTTGAGAGCCCCTCGAATTTTCTACGGATTCGTATTCAGGAGACAAAACTCCTTAGGATAGGTCATTTTTTTTAAGTTTAAGGCAGAGTAAGATAAACTTACCTTTACCGTCTCCTGGCTTCAAATTCTTTCAAATTTTGAATAAACATACAGACCAACTTTAAATTCTATCGAAACATTGGATTTTCTGGTATTATAGGTAGTCGCATGTCTTTGTTACTAGGAGACTGTTATGAGGGAACCACAAAAAACTGTGAAAAAAGGTCAAATCTGGCAATTTATATGCCCATTCAATAGAATTGTCAAACTTTGATGCGACGTAGATGAGTGTTTTGAGGTGATCCCATGAAAAGTCGGGAGTAGTCATATCCTACTGACCATTCGAAGTAATTGTCCAACTCTGTTAGCAAGAAGAATGGCCTGAGATATTCCGCATAAAATTCGAGAGATCAGATCCGGAGTTGTAGATGGCCATTCAATTTTTGTAGATTTTTGGGTGGATATTCGGTTTTGAGATGACTTCGTTAAAAAGTATAAACAGGTCAATTATGGATCTGTCAAACTTTTTCGGTAAGTTTAAAGAGGTCGTATTGAACTGATTTGTCAAATAATTTCATATTGATTTTGTGTAAGTTTGATGTTTTGAATTGAGGAAGAGAGACAGCCAAGTAAGATTCTCTTAAGAAATTGAAAATATGAATAGAGTATTTCAAAAGTTGGAAGAGTGAGTTTTGAGTTCCCTTATTAATGCAGCAATAGGATTAAAGGAAAAGCAAAAAGTCACAAAAAAATTGTGAGTGGAGGAGTTTCAATTTTATACCACCTTCTTGTATGTTCTGTATTGGTTTTCATGCATCTTGTTTGTACATACAAATTGTCATTTATTTTGTTGCTGAAATTTTGGGTTGTCTTGTGTTATCCGTGTATATTTATATTTGTAGAGGAAGCTGACCATGGGACCATGCTTTATATAGTATACTTAAATTTTATGCCTAAAAGGAACAGACTGAATTTTTATTTTCAAATCAGTTCTAGATTTATTGAAAAGTGAAATTATAAAGTGCAATTACTAGTTTAAAAATAGTATTTTCCCATCGAAAAGATAGTATACACACTTTTTAACAGGGTATTGTTAGAAATAATATTTTCGTTGAGACGAGAATTTTTCTTCCAGATAACTCTGAAAATTCTGGCTGATTTTTTTTGTATTTTAAATAATTGAAAATGATATATTTAGTCCATTTATATTGTATATAAAGATACATGTTATATTATTCAGAGTTTAAGTGTTTTCCACTACTATATTGTTATACAATTGAAGCATATTTAGGAAAATATTGAAGAATGTATTTTTAACATTTAAATTTGAATAATTTTCAGTTTTATTAATAGCTCATCTGATGATAGATTCGGTAACCCACTGACAATGTTGGAAAAACAATAAGGTTAATCTCTTTCATAAGTTCCTCACAAAATTTACCGAGTCTGTATTCAGGACTATTTGACCAGTACCCAAAAGTTGCAATAAGAAATTGATCGGGGTAAGTGATTTCATTGCATTTGCAGGTATATTTGTATATAATGAATGTGTTACTAAAAATACTGAACCAAAAATAATGATATATCTTGAAAATCACCCATTTTCGCGAATACAAAAACTCATAAAGTTTAAAATTTCCGAATCACGGAGTTTTGCTAAAAATGTGCTGAGTTCTACTGTATTAGATGAAAATTCAATGACAAAATGTCAACTCAAGCACCTCGGTGTTGTATAAAAAGAATCAAATATATGACCAATTGAAAGATACTAAAACAAGATGAATTATCAAAATTTACAGTTTTTCTTGGGTTTTATTTAAATTCAAATCAGAAATAAAATGTCCATTGAATTTATCAGAGATTGCAAACATGAGAAATGATATAGTTCAAATCCAATATAATTTTAACAAGACGTAAGTGAAGTATACGTATTGGTATCAAACAATACGTTATTTCCCATACTTTGATTAAAATATCAAATCTATTTCATCAACTATTATTTTTCAATTTATTAATTTAATATCCAAAATATGAGTGATTGAACATTTTGAAGAAAATTCATAAAGAATTCTCGTGAACATAATATATGTAGTTGTCAACATAATGCTATCTAGTTGTTTGATTCTGTATTCTGATTCAGTGTTATATGTAGTATATTTTTTATAAAAAAAACATTTTAATTCTATATCTTATGTATTGATTGCTTCTGATAAAATTGAAACAATATACCACACTGAGAGGATTCTAATTATTAGATTAAAATGCACGGGATCTATTATCTTTTCTTATGTTCTGTGGAAATATTCACACATTTTTTTTATTTAAAATGTAAGTTGGAAATGTTTAACTCTACAGAGCCCAACGAAAAATAAATTCACAATATGTTTAATTTCACCAAAGTGTTTCCATGAAAAAATAATGTTATTTTAGATAAATCAAAAAACCTTGAAAAGAATATTTCTTTTGTGTTTCGGCCAAATTTCAGTCGGCTAATAAACTCACCGTTTTTCAAATTTTCTTGGAATTGCAATGAATTCATCTTCTATTGATACCTTATTTTTAGCTTCTGATGACTGCCCTATTTATTTTTCCTTATTGAAATTATATTCGCTCGATCCTTATGATGATGAACATAGTTAATTCTTGTACATTTAAATCTATATATCATATTAATGGTCATTTGGTATAAACATTTTTGTTATAAATATGTTTTATAAAGTGATCCAGTCACATTTTCATGGGTTTGTGGTATTCAGCAGCCTTTTTTGATATTTCAAGTTTAGTCAAATATGCCACTTTTACTAAAATTGTCCATTTTAGCTGTATACTTATCTAAAATGTTGAAAGAATGTGGAACATCTGCAAGATGACCTGTCGAGAAACCATGATTGCATTGGGAAGTCGGACAATTTCAATCATAATAGCATAATGAAAATAAGGCTACGGAATATGATGCATGCATGAAAAGTTTGTGTGGTCTTTTGGTTCATGTTATAGTTCGAGAGAATATTTTGATTAGTGAGCTACATTGCTATGAGTCGTCATTAGAGTACAACTCGTTGCTTTAGATTGGATTTTATTGCGTTTTTAGATGTCAAGTCTGGATTTCGATCAATGGAACTCGAAAATCATTACTAGTATCCATTTTTAGGGTTAGATGAACAGAGTGAACCAAAAATGCACTTGAATTTTATGGAGTTTTTTATGAATAAAAGCCTTGGTAAGAGTGTACATTTCTTCACCCTGTCTACATATTACAAACGTCCCAAAATGTATTAATATGTTTATTAAGCATTTATTGAAATGATTTCATTATTATTTATTATATGTATGTTTTCATGCATCAATATATGTACTTGTTATGTAAAAACATTTTTTATGTGCAATTTACTCCTGTATTTGCAGGAGCCACGTTATATTTGGCAGAGATTTTAGGACTGTCTAGATTGCCTTGGGTACCAATCGCATTGTTCTTGTTCAACATTCATTATACAATACAAATAAAAGTTTAAAAATTGTTCAGTATTTAATTTCAAGTTGATGAACCAGTGTAGAGATGCTTAGAAGTTTTTTGCTTTAAGTTTTTTGGGATTCCAATCATCACCCCTGAGCTGTACTTGTACGTAAATCACTATAAATAATTAAAATTAAAACAATTCTTGGCTTATACCAGAAAGAGCATTGATACTCGTAAAATATTCCTTCCCTATAATCGAACAGCAGAATTGTTGTTCACAAAACATTGACATTAAATAACCACGCCGAGTATATTTATTTTCTAGAGTTTTGAATTGTTTGAGCAAATATGTTAAGACACAACTTTCATCTGCATTATCCAAACTCATTTTGATCACTGCACGTCCGTACTGTACCTATTAGGAGTGCACGCAGTACTATTCTTTTTGGCCAAGCCAACATCAACAGAATAAGAAAATTTTTCTGTAATCTGCACCAATAAGAACATAGAACCAGCTCAGTTGTCCAAAGAGATTTTGTAAAGAAGTAGGTACCTACCAAGACAACTTCCGTCAGGAACAAGCAAGAGAAGGTAGAATGATAATAAGATGGACACTGATGGGAATGCCCAACCCATCCGGCAATCAGCTATAGAAGACGTCCTCTCTCTAAAAAAGAGAAGGCTGACAAAATAGTCAGCGATAAGAAAAAAAGAGTTGTCAAACTATCTGACAGTCCCTGGTCCTTCTCCAGTAGAACTGGGGAAAAATAAAGATGGATCATTACACTTTTGCGTAGACTATCGTCAAATGAACGACCCGACGAAGAACAGTTATTCTCTCCCAAAAATAGGAGATACCGTAGACACCTTGGCCGGTTCTACAATGTTTCCGACCTTAGATTTGAAGAACGGATATTGGCAGGTAGAATAACTGACTTCAGAAGATCGAGAGACAGCTTTCACCGTTGGCTCAGGACTGTGGTAGTTCATAGTTATGCCATTCTGGCTCTGTTATGCTCCAGCCACATTTGATAGATTAATGGAGAAGGTTCTGAAGGAACGCTCATGGAAGACACGTGTCTAATATATTTCGACGACGTAATGATTGTAGTTGGCAGATACTTCGAGAACCACGTGAAAAACCTGTAGGAGTTATTCCTGGAAATGATACGCTCCCGCACTGAAACTGAGCCTCGATAAATGATGACATATCTGTTCCAAAACTAAATAGAATATCTCAGCCACGTTGTTTCTTTGGAAAGGAGTAGTAGTGGATGAGCAGAAGATCAACGTAGTAAAGAATTGACACATTCCAAAGGACATATACATACCAGTTCGAAGTTTTCTACAGGTTTATACACCTACTATCACCAATATACAATATTCATGCCATGGTTTGCTCACATCGCTAAACCCCTTATCAGAATGACGGAAGGGCAAATGTTTTAGTAATCCGAAGAATGTCAAGATTCGTTCAGGTAGCTGAAAGGAGCCTTGATCAAGGCACCATAATATTATATAGTTGTGAGCTACCTCCTATCCAAAGGAAAAATTATCTTGGACACGAACGCCAGCAACGTACGTGGTAGTTGGAGCTGCCCTGTCTCAGATCCAGGATGGACATGAGCAGGTCATTGTATACTTCAGCAAAACTGTGTCACTATATGCGTGAACTATTTTGGCTTTTGTCAGGGTAAGGTAGCACGCTGGATTAAGAGGCTGTAAGAAGTAGACTTCGAAATCGAACATCCAGATGACTGCACATACATTGCCGAGGGGCAAAAGAGAAGAGGAAGTAAAATAATTTGTAGCTTACGCGCTAGCTCAGGGTGTATGACAGATGGTCATATCACTGGTATGTAACAGTGAGCACTGTTATAATTTAATAATGGTGTGCCCTGTATAAATATAAGGAATCATATGTGCGTGTCTGGATTCAGTGTGAGTGTGAAATAAGAATTTATACCTACGCTGAACCGGGGAAAAATTGTTTTTACATAGAATGGTCGCTCTGGGTTGATAAATTTAATGGCTTATGACCTTAGATAGGGACGTCGGGCTGAGAAACAAAAAGTCGAGATTTTCGTTGGAAAGGAACAGTAATGATATTTTGATAAATTCATTCGGTGTTGTGAAGTGCAAGTGATCGCTTGGGTTTGGGAGGACCACCCACCCGTGAAGGTGTAGGCAAATATGCCACTCTCAAGAAGGGCACTAAAACAGGTATGAATTTTCGTAGAGTCGATGTGTGTGCCTTGTATGAAGTTTATATATTTTTATATTTTTCCATGTTCAACAAAAATAATAGTAATATATAGTTTCGTTTTTAACTTGGGGCGTGTTTGGTCCGTCGACGACGAATATATGGGGTGTTTCACGGTATCAAATACTTCAGGCAGTCAACTTAGTTTCATATGAATAATAATAATAATTGCTAACTAGTATTGGGTATTTTATCATTTTAAATCGAGGGTAGATGTATTATAAATCTGAGGGAGTTATGAGGGCGAATACGAGAGAATAATAATAATAATAATAGTTTAAATGTGGCCATAGTTTTGTTGCAATAATGATAGTAGTGAGGTAATTTGGAAAATATGGCAGTTGATTTATTATCGGGAATGTTTTGAAAGGGTTGTTGGTTTTTTAAAAAATGCGTGTTCAACTGTAGATCGATCTTTCATGTTTTTGAGAGGGTGACGATTTTATTTAACTATATACTTTATTTTTCTTGCGCGTATTTGCATATACGGTGTGTATGAATTCTTGCAGTTGGTTTTATTTACAAATTGATGAATACAGTGGTTGGTGGAACTTTTTACTGAGTATTACTTACCTCTTCAACCCCTCATTCAAAGTCCACGCAATTGAGAAGCCGTGGCCGAACCTACAAATCTACATCTTTGCCTTCGAGGACGATGGTGAACTCACGAAAACCAGTAGAGCTGTGAATTGTAAGGTTGAGCATTCTGGCTTAAATCCGGGTGATCAAGAGCGGATTCAAAACTATACTCTGGGTCTGGTGGCAGCAAAAGTATTCAACATCTATACTTTAATTTAATTTTAATAAAAAATACTTCCTAGGATGGGCGACTGAGAAGTGGTTGTTTGCTTTGGTCAGTTTGAAACTGAATCAAAGATATCGTCGCCTAACACCCTAGCGATTTATTACAGGTATTCTTCAAGAAATTTGGACAATTCCAGAAGTTTGAGGGGTGTTTTAGTTGACCACTGGCCAGAGAAACATTTTCTACTTGATAACCAAAAATAATTATTGAGAAAAACCGTCTTACGGAGGATGTCGGGAAAACCCTCACCAGATATATAAGAGATACGATAATCTTGTGAACATGCATGGCTATCTCGCACATTTATCCTGTTGGATTAATGGGCTAGATTGAAGAGTTATATGAAGTATTTAGATCCACCGACGAACATGAATACTTTGGGGGTGTACTTTGGAGGTGTTACATCCAAGAATGGCTTTTTGGAACGAAATGCTTTCATGAAGGGGGCAACTTAACCAAGTGCGAGCCTGAGGGGGTGACTACTGCCTTACTGTGAAATTTGACATTTTCGAAGGTATATGAAACATTCATAAAAATTAATATGTCCGAAAAGAGTAATTACCCCCTCATGAAATGACCCTGCGCACGCATGACGAATGCAAAGATGTAACCGCTCTCGGCACTTTGAGAACAGCCATCTAATTCGAATCGTCGAATATCGAACGACGAAAATAAAAACTCTGCCGAGCATTGTGAGATTTGGCAGAGCAAGCTGGGATGACGGATAGTAGACAATAATACAAGCACAATGGACTTGGCGGTATTTGGAGTTGCATTTATCATGTTAATTGGAAAATGCTAAACTCAGTCGAGTTAATTTTTATTACAAATATTGTTGTATCGCGTGCATTTCGGCCTGGAATACTGTACTATTCAGTCCGATAGGGCGCAGCTTAATTAGACTTAATTTCACCATAAATTCCTGATCCCATTATACGTAATCCTTTGATGATAGATCTGTCTACTTTTCCCCTGTTTTCACTCACCACTATCCACTTCAAAATTGAGTTTTCTACCGTTCTTTTGATGTTCATATGTGACCTGATCTGGAATGTAGCATCAGTATATAGTAGTCTTAGGGAGGCTGCTAAACCAAATTAGGCACGTAAGGCCCCCCCGTGGGCCATGTAGTGCTTGTGATTACGGAGCATTCGCTTCTCAACCATATCAATCAAATCCCAGCACGGTCACCGGACCCGCGCATGATATCACTTGTTAAAACGTCAAGCGGGGTCGACTTCTCTCGCTTGCACAAGTCAACTTCTGAGGGTTGCTGGTAAGCGTACAGCCAGTTGACGAAAAGAGCAAATTTTGAAAAATATTTTATGGGTCCGTTTTGGCATCCCTTGCTCTCCTCATCCATAGTATATGATATTAGCTAAAACGGAACCAAAAATTAACGGGATGTAGAATGAGACCACATATTAATTTCGAAAATCTGGATGTGCTGTCCCCAACTTATGTATGGATGCTAGTCAATAAAGCGAGTTCCTTCAAATCTCCTCGTGAAAGCTATAGTACAGCTTCATAACCGGGCGGTGCAGCAGTTGTGGGTGATTATTTATTCACCGGCTACCAATTCACTTACTGTAATATCCAAAAGAGGCACAAAGTACCCAGCCAATACAGATACATCTCTGAGATATTGCTGCGATGTCACTTCGTGACTTGCGACTCGCATCGTTACGTGGCACAGACGCGTCTCAGAGACTCACTTTCGTCACACTCATGATGCATGCTGGCGACCTCTATGCGATGTAGTTCTGAGATGCCGCAAAGATCCCTCCTAATAACGTATCAGGGATGTAACAGTGCGAAATAGCAGCGATTTCTTCACTGTTATATTCAAGAGACGTCAACGTCTATGCGATATTTCAGACAGAAACAACAAATAGAAACAGAAAATATATTTTCAATATGAAAAAAATAAATGAAACAAAAATAAAAAAAAAAAACTTCAAAAGTTACAAAGTACAAAATGAAAAATTAACAAAAAGTAAAAAATGAAAATAAATTAATTAAAAAACTAAAAGTCAATTGCTTATTTGGTTCCTTTTTCCTGTCGAGCCTTTGCTTGGCATGCCTGAACCAATTGGATCAGGCTGCTTCCACATTTTTTTCGTTCTCTCCGTGAAGGCTCATCACCACATCTGGAAATCAACGAAACAATATGAGACCACTGAAAGCTACAATGCCATTTAGTAAAGAAAGAAATAATGGTATCTCACTTTGTTGGTACTCTACCAACGATACTCACTTTTCACTTTCAGTTTATAAACATTAAAATTCAAATATGTGATCAATCCATCAGTTGGAAATATCAGAACATGAACAGTATAGAAAGCATTCAAAGCGACATAAAAGCTTCTATCTTCAATCAATGCATCGAAACAAAGAACTAGAACTAAATATGGTTTTACAGCAGTAACGTACCGGTCATGCAACATTGAATACGATCTGTGTTGCCAACTTACAGATGGCTTCCTTGTGGTACGCAGTCTAGTAAAATGTGTGTGAAAGTCCTATATATTGTCACCTGATCTGTAGATAACTCAATAAAAATATAGTAGCTGAGTAGCAGAGATATCTGAGTATAGATTTTGATGTCTGACTGATGTCACAGTATGACGTTTATGGCAAGTAACAATTTGACATCGCAGGATCATCTGCATTCAGTTATCACTAATTTAGATATCACAGAGATGTCGCCGTGTGATATCGCAGTATAATGACAACAATATGCCATCGCATTGTTGATTTTGATATCTAACGGATGTCGCGGTGTAATAGCAGGAATATGTCAACGATATGATATCACAAGGACATCTAAATAAATCCCATTTTCGACGATTTTGTGTTGACTGGGTATCATATGGTCGTAACATATATCTCTGTAATGTTAAGCATACCTCTGAATAAAATCAGGTCAAGGTAAATTACTTTTTGAGTTATGTCCTTCTTTTTTCAATAAAAAATCACACAAAATGCCTTATTTTTTGGAGACATTTTTCCCAGGCGCTAATCACCTAATTCTCACAATTATTAGCACCCAAACAACGGTTTTACACAAACAATTAAACCTTCTTATAACCACAAAATTAACCTCCTTTTTTAATAAGTTCCATTCTTCATTCACATTCCAAGTGACCAACTTACCGCGAGATTGAAAGTTACTAAAGAAGGAATAAGTATGTTTGTGAGAGCTGCTTTCTAATTGCCACAGGGAATAGCTCCGAGTAACTCCGGGTAACTCCTGAAGTGATCTGACAGATCACGATGAATCATGTTCCTATTAAACCCCATTCATAAAGTCAGGTGCGAATCACTTCAGGTTCAGTATATGGTTAACAAGCGGCTAACAAGGCAGAATTTGTGTGTGGAACGCTTGTTTTTGGTATTAGTAATTATGAACTTACCTAGATTACCGCCTGAAAAAAGTGTCTCAAATAAGGAGGCATTTTGTGCGAAAAAAAAATCGTGTTTGAATAGGCATAACTCAAAAAGTAATTGAGACTCCTTCGAATTTTCAGATTCGTGTTCAGGAGGCAAAACTACGAGAGCTTAATTCGAGGCCTTAGTGTCACAAAGGCGTAACTAAATTTATTCAATTTTGGGATATTTTTCATGATTATCAAGTTTTTCAAATATTTGACATGGTCCCTGAATATCAAGTAGTTATTCATCTGAAAATATATGTCCTATTCCGAACATTATGGTCATAGATGAATTTAGTATATAAAATTAATTTATTTTCTCGAAATGAATAATCTGTAGTTTCGCTTCTGTGACACTAAGTCCTCGAATTCGTAAAATCCCATCGTGGTGCCAGACTGCCAGATGAAGGTATACCTCCAGCTAACTTCATGCACAAGTAACAATAATGTGATGTAATATTTTTTATGTTCAAGTTATGTTATGTTTAGTTCGGCTGCAGATAAAATAATTTTCGTGTATTATTACGAATGTCTTATTCCTTTCCATGAATTTGGAAATTAAGGTCATGATTAGGATAAGCAATACGTGCTCTACATGGAAACCATCATTTTGTTGAGAAATTTACCTTCATGGAAAGAATATCACGTCAGACCAGTAACTTGGATTGGCTTATTTGGCTATGAAGTCAGTAGTTCTTCGCTAAAATCTGACTCAGTTCACTTAGGTGAACTCAGGGTTACCAACTTCATTGGAAATTGGAACTGTTAGAAGAAGGAAGGTCAACCTTCAACCTGGTCAACACAAAACAAACTAACAAAACCAACAAACGTCACAAACTAGCAAATCACTAAAATAAGATTATAAATAATTTCATCAAAACGAAAAGCACTTTTTAAGTGAAATATCACTATTAAAACTTATATGTTTTGAAAAAAGTCTTGTGAATTGTTCATAAATGCATTTATAATACATATTAATGGTTGTAAATGTAGGAACGGATCATTTTATCCTTTATTTTGAATTATTTTGAAAACTAATTCTATGAGCTCTTCAGACCATACACCAGATTCAGACGAAGCTTCAAGGTGAGTTTCTTCAATTATTTATGATATTAACGTAGAAAAGCAAGGGCTTTTGTATTTATTTAAGGTTTGTCTCGATTAATTTTTAGGTTATGCCTGGCATGTCAATCTTAAATGTCATCGTATTTTAATTTCTTTGTTTATACTTTTATCTCCTGCAGGAAATTTTTAAATATCTCGAGCATTATGTAGAGTAGACATATTTCAGGAATATCCTAGAAGCATCGTCTAGTAACTTGCTGAACAACGAAAAAAATATTTCTGACAATAAAGACGAAGTTATGAAACGAGCTGCTGCTAAGAAACTCATTGAAAGGTACTTCTACCAGCTTACTGATGGCTGTGGTAACCCCCATTGTGATAACCAATACTGTGCATCTAGCGGAGTAGTGAGTATTCAACCAAGTTCACATTGTTTACATTGGTAGATTACAATAATTTGCCCTTTTATAGATGAAGCCTTTGACCCCTGATGAAGCGGCTGCACGCGCTATTCATTTGTTTTCACAAGATGTTCGATTGTGCGAAAGACATCCCAATAAAATAGCTAGAAAACAGGAGTCACTACTAAATCAAAAAACGAATGAAGACGTTTGTTTCAGTACTGCAAGTATACCAACCAATGATATCGCCATTTCACAGAGCAATGTTTCCAGTTATAAAAACAACTCAAAGTATAATATTGGTAAGTATGTTGTGGCAAAAAATGTTCCACATACTATAGTAAATATTCTGAAATGTTGTAGCTCCTGTACCCACATTTTTAACAGAACAATCTCTCTATGAAATTATTGATTTATGTGAAGCAAACGATAGTTACTCTCCGCTAATTCGAACACTGGGAGAAATTTTCAGTAGTATTGAAAATCTCTCGAAAAGTTTTGCTCAAGATCCAAGTACCCCAACAGATTCATCATCAAATTTTGACAGTACAGGTAAGAATGTTTTAAAACTGTGTTTTCTTAAAATACCATTTGCTTTTTGTTGAAGAGGATATCAAAGGATTGAAAAAAGAGGAAGTCAGGTCTCTTGAGGGAGAGAAGGATAAAGATGAAGATAGTTGTGCAGAATCCAGTAGAAATAATATTCTACCGGTTGACATACCGGCAGTAAGGAGAGCGTTTACTGCCCTCTTCAAATTGAAATCATCTATTTTCGAAAATTCTCTTGTCAATGCTTTGGTTACGCTGGCCGGAAACCTCCAAATGGAGCTACCCACAAGGAAAGAGATGGATAATCAAGATGATATTGTTAACGTTCTGCTTATTGTTTTTGAAATTCCAGCATTAGGTGAGAAACTGTTTCTCTTGAAGAGTTGATGTATAATAATGATACTACTCCCTCATAAATATTCGTTGAGTGTACCCAAAGGCATTGCCTGTGCGGGTAGAGGACGACTATTATTAATTGCTGTGGCCTTCTGGGACGACTTACTGATTTTTGGTGGAGTATTCACTTTTTAGCTGTGGAAAACTCGGAAAACCGACAGCACCCATCAAAAATTGACGTTTCTGTTCACTTAATGAAAGAACATTGTGAGAATTAAACAAAAGATGATAGGAATTTTTAAACTATTACATTTGTAATAATAAAGATAATAATAGCTTTATTGCCCAACATTTTAACCCATTTACAGGACAATATGAGCTGAAAACATCATTATTTTGAGTCTAAGAACACAAGAGAACAAAGTTATATGTACTCTATCTAGTTTCACTATTTCAGCAATAGAAGCAAAGTGAATATCACAATATTTTGAATCTCAATTACAATTTCAACATTAAACATCTCTATATGCCTTGCATGAAAAGTGATAACATTGAAGTTGATTCGGTCAAGTATTGCAAAACTGTTTATAATTTATGCAAAAAACAATGGAAGCACATTTTATTGAAAATAAAAGTCTGGAAAATTGAAATCTGCCACATAAAATACTATATTCGATCCCTTGATTTTGATTCACTCTATTAATTCTCAAAGAAACCCTCCTCTATAATTTATCACCACAACGACCGTTCTTTGTGTATCACTTTTTCATTTTTCTTTTCTTTTTTTTTCTCCTTTTAGTTGAGATTATTATAGAACAATAATTGTTGAAATGTCTCCATACCAGTTTTACGTAACTGTCTGACTGTTTCATGTTATTCCTTTGGAAATATTATATTTTAATTTTGTCATACTGTTATATATGCCTTGTAATAGAAATATTTATGTATGCATCAAAAAAAAAATTAAATGACGCATTTTTTCAAGATTGTTAATATCAATACTGTAATACAGATATACTTATATGCAAACTCCAATTTAGAGAAAACAAATGAACAGTATTATAAAGTTTTCAGTGCATGAACATTTGTAAAATTTCTATAATTTCCAACAATAAATCCATGTGTTTTCATTGCTTCAGATGCCCTAACAGATGTGAATTTGAAGTTTAACTTCGAATCAAAGATTATCCCTAAATCTTTTACTGATTCGCATCTCATTAGGTTGGAATGCTCTATGCTGTAGGGAAAGTAAATAGTAAATATTTTCCCAGTGTAGCTAACAACCTTATATTTACTAGCATTCAAGTGCAGTTCATTAATGGCACACCAAGATTTAACTTGTTCAAGTTGTTTCTATAGCCTTACACAATCACTCATGCTATCAACAGATTGAAATATTTATAGGACAAAGTGTTCCATCCTGAATAGTCTATGATCTATGATTTCACACGCTTTTTATTGTATTTTGACAAGGATTATGATGCAGAATAATAAAAAATACGTATGCTACATATATTCTTTATTAGGTGTCTGCTTGTTTTATACCATCTCTGTTTCATTTTAACTTAGTCAAAGTCAAAATATACTTTATTGTCGGAAGTTATTAAAACTTAAAGACAAAGCTTTTTGGTTTTGGATTAGTATTAAAATTGAATACAATTAATTAATGATAAAGTATAATGGTGATACTCCCCACTATTCTGCATATCATCCCAGATGAAGGAACACCACCACTATATGTGCTCCGGGGCGACTTGAAAATTTTATGGCGTATTTGCTATTTCAACTGCAGGAAAAACCCGAAAATCCTACAGTACCATCATTTAGTCCTTAGCGAATGAGGGAATGAAAGAAAACATAATACATGCTCATCCATCATTACACAAGGACTTCTTCATCTCCGCATCTCTCTGCAACTCCAGCTCGTGATCTCAAGTTTATGAACAACTGAAGAGTATGTACATGAAAGCAGAAAAAAATTTTAATCAAATTGTGGATGATATAGAAACAATCAATATCAAAAGAACAAAAAAAATTATAAAAAATTGTAACGCTTACTTACTATGCTTGATTCATGATATAAAAATGATGATATTTAGATATTATCATCATAAAACTCTTGTAGACTATAATAAGCTTTTTCTGATAATAAATTTTTTACATCTTTTCTGAAACGATAAAGTGATGTGATACTTTTGATATTTATTGGAAGGTGATTAAACTTCTTACATCCATTATAAAATATCGAGTTTTTGATGAGTGTACTTTTAGGAAGTGGAAGTCTGGTGAGTGTCTGGTATTATGATTGGGAGAACTGTGAATTTAATACTTTATGTTGATGATTATATTATTAACACCATGGGACATCGTTATAATACTTTCATAAGTATAAAAATGGGCATTTAAATATACTTTATAGTTTTGAGTGTATACAGTGTTCACCATGGGCTGAATTAATATGAACTTTTTTTGATTTCTCAGAATATTTTATTCTCGTGAAAGTTGGTGCAATGTTTGAAATGTACAATGGATGTTCAATAATTTACCAGTGGCGTGTAAATGAGTGTAGAATTGCAAATATTAGAAAATGAGCCAAACTAAACTGCTAATGTTGAAATTTGTATATTTTTCATTTGAGAAAAGTTTAAATATTCGTAGGTTCGGGAGATTTTTTGGAAACTGCACTGCCAGCAATATGCAGAGCATCCCAGAGACTAGCAGTTGAAGTTCAAGCTAAATTGGCTAGAATGTGGTCTGGAGCAGCAAGAACCAGCATCAAAAATATTTTGGAAAATTTGCAGCAGTTGATAACTTTGAGAGTTATCATGACACCGTTTCAGCGAGATTTTTTTGTACAAGATGAGAACGTTATCACTTCTGCTACAAAGCTCATGAAGGTACGTCATATATCTATTATTTTTCATTATGTCAAAAACATCATGGAAGCTAATGTTGATGTGGTGAAGACAGGTTCTGGTTTACTGTAACAACAAAAACAAATTAATAATCAGTCTAGTTTTTGTTTGATAACATGATGAAAAGGACCACTAACAGAAGTTAGTAGTGTTACTTTGATTTTAATGGAATTTCACATTGAAATATGAATTCATTTTATTCACTAATTTGGTTGTGCTAAACAAAATCATCTGTCGCCAGCTTATCACATATACTCACTTGGTAATAGATACAAACATTAAAATGGTGACACTCACAGTTTTTTCTGACAACTTTGTTTTTTTAAATGGTAATCTGTATTTTTTATCAGTTTTTCGGCTTCTACATCAAAAATTAAAGTTACTTCATGTAAATCTTTTTTTTCGAAAATATTGACGGTTTTCGAGATGTTTAGTAGACAATTTAACTCATATATGAAAAATCGCCATAATCCCATCGCCTTACAACACAAATTTACCTGATATCAACAAAAACATCGAGTGTAATTCGGCAAAACAATTTTATGAATAAGAAATTTTGAAACATATCAGTGCAAACTTTATTTATGAAACATTAAAAATAAACACATTATTATTCGAATGTACAATCATTAAAAACGCAGTTATTGAAATTCATACTAGGAACAGTGATGTCGCTGTGGGTGCCACAGCTAATCGTTTCTGTAGTACATGTCGAAGTTTTTTCTTTTTCCAAACGAATTGATTGAATAATGCTCGAATGATACTGTTTGTCAACTTGTAAGTATGGTTTTATTGATGATGAATTGCTGTGTCCTGTTATTTTTATTAGAGCGTGTTCTTCAATTCCGCTATTACTTTATTCGCTAACGAAACCCGAACAATCCCAATCTCATTTCAGGTATGTGGATTATAGTCATTAAGAATTTTTTTTACTAAAAAAGTACATAGTCTTTATTTTTTGGAACTCAAATTCAATTTTTAAAGTCATTTTTAGAATTAAAATAATTTTATAGCCCTTCTGACGACCCGACAATGATTTCTGTTGATGGCCTACTGTTATCCAGAAGACATAGATATTTTGGACCCCACCATGATGCGTGCCAACTCATATTTGATTTTTGAAGTCATTTTGAAAATGAAAAATTCTTCTCTACCCCCTCTGACGACCCGACAATAATTTCTGTCGATGAATTATTGTTATTGAGATGGAAATGGATATTCTGCACCCCACCATGATCCGTGCCAAGTCATATTTGATTTCTGAAGTCATTTTGAAAATGAAAAATCCCTCTATACCCTCTCTGACGACCCGACAATGATTTCTGTTGTCGAATTATTGTTAATCAGATGGAAATGGATATTCTGCACCCCACCATGATGCGTGCCAAGTCATATTTGATTTTTAAAGTCATTTTGAAAATGAGAAATCCCTCTATACCCCCTCTGACGACCCGACAATGATTTCTGTTGATGGATTATTGTTTTCCAGACATTCATGGATATTTTTCACCCTACCATGATGCGTGCCAAGTCATATTTGATTTCTGAAGTAATTTTGAAAATGAAAAATCCTTCTATACACCCTCTGACGACCCGACAATGATTTCTGTCTACAAATTATTGTTATTGAGATAGAAATGGATATTCTGCACCCCACCATGATCCGTGCCAAGTCGTATTTGATTTTTGAAGTCATTTTGAAAATGAAAAATCCCTCTACACCCCCTTTGACGACCCGACAATGATTTCTGTTGACGAATTATTGTTATTCAGATGGAAATGAATATTCTGCACCCCACCATGATGCCTGCCAAGTTATTTGATGTTTGAATTCATTTTGAAAATGAAAAATCCCTCTATACCCCCTCTGACGACCCGACAATGATTTCTGTTGATGAATTATTATTATTATGGACATGGATATTTTGCACCCTATCATGATGTGTGCCAACTCATATTTAATTTTTATATCCCCTCTGACGACCCGACAATGATTTCTTTTGATGGGTTATTTTTATTCAGGTACCTGAATTATTCTTATTTTCCATATAAGGAGCGTTTATCATTTCCTCTAATGATATTACATTCATCATTGCTTGAATTCGAATGGGTTTCTAACAAAAAATTGCTTTTTAACAATTCACTCAATCAATCCAAATATGATACACAATTCATAATCTTTGATCTTTGCATCTTAACATTCTTAACGTCGCCTAACGAAGTCAACCTGGGCTGGGAGTAACCAGTAACGTGTCATTTGTGCCGGCGATTGACGTCGACCTTGCGGTGTTGCCAGATCAAAAAGCGTGGCTGGAAAAACGTGGCTGTTTTCACACCCGTTCAGCTGAGAGTTGTCCTGTCTCACTTGGTCACATGTACGGCATTCTATCTCGGATTCATTTTGGTTGCGCGATAGCACAGAATACATCGGCTAAACGCAAAATTCGGGGTGGGGATGTCGACACAAATATGGCGGCGAGTGACTCTACTTCAGTTTAGTTATCAACGGTGGAATTACAGGTCATGTTCCGATATTCCCGAACAGTACTGGGCCGGGATTCCGAAGTCACGATTGAGCATGAATCGTGTCGTCTTCACGAATTTGACGATTCCGAGCCTATACGCCGATCGTATATGTGTTGCAAATAGCCTACATTTTGACGATTAGTTGACGAAAAGTGGATTCCGAAGTGACGATTAGGCCTCAATGGTGTCATCTAGACGATTTTGATGATTCCGAGGCTATATGACGATCGTAAATGTGTTGCAAATTGCCTACATTTTACGATTGGTTGACGACAACTATTTTATTGTCGTCAGTATATCTATCTTGGTCTGATATAATGTGTTGCTCTTTTTATTAGTGGTCATTATTGCTTGTGTATTTGTTTCCATCCCGTTATTTACATGTGATCTATACTTCTGCAGTAGGGATTTTTTATTCAGAATGGCTTTCAGAGCAACCCAAAAGTTTACTGGGAGTTGATAATGAATTTCATAAGAAAAAGGGCATAGCTAAGTGGCGAATAGATTACCCTGTTGAAAAAAATGGGGAATTCTTTCGAAGATTTCTGAGGGTTGTGCTCGTAAAGGTACAGCCGGTTGACGGAAACATTAACAATTTTTTTATTATTATTACAAGGTACAAGGGAATGATTACAGAAATTGTCAGGCAATTTGTCTAACAAATTCAGTGTAGACAACTGGAAATGTCCAAACTTTCTATAAATGCATTTCGACTTCTTAAACAATAAAAAACGGTCACGATTATCTTTTCAAAGTTAATTGAAATTGGCAGAGGTACACCTACCTATCATGAAAACTTGCCCCTAATATAACTTGCTTATGTTTTCTGAATAAAATTAGCTATAGAACATTTACTTTATAACATTCTACAGGTATGCGCAGTTATTACAAATTGCTTACAGCAAACTTGCAGAGTAGAGAGTAGGTATATGAAAGTTGTAACAAACTTGCATTTATTTAATACATTTGCAATGTCAGTACAATACCTCTCCTCTTGTTACTCTTGTTCAGATTCAAGGAAACCTTAGGTACCTACCTATACAAGGTAGAATTAAGCGCAAAAACAAACGTTGAAAAAATGAATTTCCTTCTTAGAATAAAATAAAATCAATACTCTGGACTCCTTCAACTGATAATGTAAATTTAAAATCACAAAAAACTAGCAGATTGAATAAAAAATATTGAGAATATCGAGATTATGTCAATTATCAATTCAGAATTTTATGTTTAATGCGGTTTAATTCATCATCTTACCGTTCCATGTTGATTTTATTGTGTTGAGTGATCGAGTACCGAAATCACCCGACGATTTTATTGGGAATCAATTATTACAGTCGAATCGTCCAAGAATGTCATTTAGTTAGGTATTTACAGAAAATTTACAATCGAACCAAGAGGTCCTGAGTTCGAATCCCGGTTGGTCCACATTTTTTTAATTCACTTCTAATTTTCATCTTCCCGTTTGCTATGCCAAAAACTTATGGATTTTAAATTCAAATACAGTTGTTAATGCTACTTCATTTTTTCATTTATTCTTATTTTCTACGATCTACGATCATGTTACCTCCAATTTCATCAAGTACCGAGAACACCCGACAATTACTTCTTGTCGTCTGAAGTTCGAATCGTTGATCGTTCGTTCGTTCGTGATCGAATCGAAAGTTCGGAATCCCAGGGCAGACCAGGAAATTGAGACGTTCCGATTTTACTGAAAGTTACTGGTAAAGGTTTCGCGCCACGCGTAAGCAACCCTGTCAGATGCACTTTTACTGGAGTTATTGTAACATTTCGCTCCACTTTTTGAGAATTCCTGTTTGAGGCTAAGCATTTAGTGGATTTACTTTTGCAGAAATGGTTAAGCAGTCGCAGCGGTATCCGTTCTTCATATTGAATTAAGTTATTTTATGTTAAGAGTTGTGATTTGAAATTGAAATTAACGAAACAAAATTTATTATCAGATTAGATTGAAATTGATATTCTCATTTGCAAAAATGTTTGAAGTTGTTCTTTTAATTTTAGGTTAAAAGTGGATGCTGACACCTCTGCTGATTTGTTCACTTTTGTTCATACAGGTAGATGTTTAATGATAAATGTTTCAGATCCATATAATGCTAGGGGAATTTTTCAAGTTGTCAGGAGAAAGCTTCAAAATTACCATGACAAATTCGACTCCCATCAGATCAGGATCGGTAAAGGAAAATGTATCGGTCTCTGTAGTTTCGTCTCCTGAACACTAATGCGAAGAAAATTCGAGGAGGTCTCAACTACTTTTCTGAATGTTGACAATGGTACATTTTCAAACAAATTTTTCTATAAAAAATCACAAAATGCTTTCTTCTTTCTGATGACACCTTTTTGGACGCTAAATCTACATATTTTTACAATTACAAGCACCGAAAACTACCGTTTTATGCAAAAATTCGACCTTTTATAATCACAAACATAACCTCCTTTTCCTTAGTTATTTTCCTTGTTACGGTAGGTTGGTCACTTGGAATATGCGCGGCCGACTACTCAATTTTGAATATGAACAGATATTTACTCCCTTTAATTTAAATGTTCAATAGTGCCGAAAACGTGGGCAGCGAGAAGAAAGAGACAAGCCAATACTAGTTAGTGATCGGATTACCAGAATCTTGGATAGCTGGGTTACGTTAGGTTGTGTCCCCTTCTTTTACTTTAAGAAATTAGGCCTATGGCAGAGAACGTAGGCAGCCAGAAGTAAGAGACACGCTGGGGTGACCAACCTATTGTAATAATGAAAATAACTAAGAAAAAAGAGGTTATGTTTGTGATTATAAAAGGTCGAATTTTTTTGTAAAATGGTTGTTTTTGGTGCTTGTAATTGTGAATTTGGGTAGATTAGTTTCTAAAAAAAATTGTTATCAAGAAGAAAAAGGCATTTTGTGTGATTTTTTAAAGAAAAATTTGTTTGGAAATGGGCCATTTTCAAGAATCAGAAGGGCATAACTCGAAAAGTAGTTGAGACCCGCTCGATTTTCCTTCGGATTCGTGTCCAGGATACATGAGTTAAGTCACTTTTTTTTATTTCGGAGACCGATAAACTTACTTTTACCGAATCTTCCATAGATCCACTAGAGCTAGAGGTACTTGAGCTACTTGATGAATCGTAATCGCTATAACTTATCAGTTCTCCTAAGATCTGATCCATTTTGACTTTAAACTAATGACGATTATACGTCAAATATCGTCATGAAAACAAGTTTAATTGTCTGTACTATATTTGTAAATGTACTTCTGTACTTTTCAATATTAGAGTAAAAGTCAAAGCTTAAACAGAAATATCGCCGTTTATTATTTTTACTTTTTACCATACATTTTCTCCCTTTTTGTCACTGTCATACGCACAATCATTCCAATGCTATCATACAAAGTGTATCAAAAACATCAAAATAAAAACAAATCTTCCTAAACATTCTGCCCCCTGGTGAAGCTCTCTTCATAAATTGATCCGTGCGTTTACATCCAGTTTGCAGAGTTTGGTAACAGGGCGTCGATAGGTTCCATACTGGGTTTTTACATCTACAACTCTTACAATACCGTCACGTCCAGGATAGGTGTTGGTTATTTTTCCGAGAGGCCATGTATTGCGGGGCAGAGAATCATCTACGATGAGAACAACATCGCCTTCTTTGGGTTGGTCGACTCTCTTGAACCATTTCGTGCGCTTATTCAGTTCGGGCTTATATTCCTTTACCCATCTTTTCCAAAAATGATCTGCAAGAACTTGAACTGATTTCCATTGTTTCCTTATGTCAAAATCGGGATCCTCTATTGTATCTGGAAAGTCGCCTTTCGATGAACCAATGAGAAAGTGGTTGGGGGTCAAGCTTTCTGGAGCATTAGGATCATCCGTTGTGTAGGTTATAGGTCTTGCATTAATCATATGTTCAATTTCTACCAGAGCGGTCTGTAATACTTCGTCACGTGGATATTTGTCTTTCATTATAACCTGCAGGCTTCTCCGGACCGATCTGATTAAACGTTCCCAACATACACCCATATGGGATGCCGAAGGGGGATTAAAGTGCCAATTTATCCTTCTTAAAGACATTTCATTTTCTATTGCACGTTTATCAAAATCTTCAACAATTTTTCTTAGCTCCTTTTCAGCTCCATGGAAGTTGGTTCCGTTATCGGAGTAGATATCTTTTACTGATCTTCTTCTTCCAATCAATCTTTTGACGGCCATTATAACAGAGGCTGTGGTCAACGACCAGGTAATTTCTATGTGTATTGCTCTTGTTGTCATACAGGTAAAAATCGCACCATATCTCTTCTCGTGTTTTCTGCCAACTGTTACGTACAGCGGTCCAAAATAATCCAAACCAGTCTTAGTGAAAGGTTTGACAAACGCAGCCAGTCTTGCCTCGGGTATCAGTCCCATTTCTGGAACTACAGGTTGTGCTCGTCTATTTCTACAGAACTGACAATTTTTCCATATTTTCTTCACGGAGTTTCGTAACTTGGGGATCCAAAACTTTTGTCGAATTTCATTTATAACATATTCATATCCATTGTGTCTCGATTTTCGATGGTAGTCGTCGATCAGTAGTTTTGTGAATATGTGTCTGGCATCTAAAATGATGAGATTAATTTCGAAATCTTGATTATAAACTTCTCCTGGAATCCTTCCCTTCATACACAAAATATTGTCATTCAAAAATGGGGATAGTTTTTGAATTTTATTAGCTATAGGTAGCAATTTACTTTTTTTCAAAATGGCGATTTCTTCGGCATAAAATTTATTCTGGACTTCTTGATACCAAAGTTTTTCGGATTCTCTTATTTCTGTCACCGATAAAGAATGTTTGTTCTTTATATTGTTTTTACAATTCTGAATGAATCTTTGTACCCAAGCTGTTGTTCTAACAAGTTTTTCATATGATGAGAACCTTTCTATTTCAGGTAGGAACTGGGGTGTCTGATACTGATGTAAAACCAGCACTGATTTTTTTATTTCTAAAACTTCTTCTGGAATATCCATGTCTACACCATTTTCACTTGGCCATTAAACTTTTTCCTTTTGTAAAAAATACGGCCCCTCAAACCACCTCTGTGAAATCTTCGGTTCTCTGTTCAGCCTAGTAGCTTCATCAGCCACGTTTTCTTTAGTTGTAATCCAGTGCCAATTGTTTCTGTCTGTAAGATCTCGTATTTCACCAACTCTATGAGCAACGAATATCTTGTATTTGATGTTATCAGCTCTTATCCACTGAAGGACTGTTTTGGAATCAGTCCAAAAATGGATTTCCTTTATTTTCACTTCCAGATCTTCGACTATCGTATTTGTCAATCGAGCTACCAAAACAGCTGCTTGCAATTCTAATCGTGGTATCGACATACTTTTCAAAGGTGCTACTCTGGTCTTTGCAGCAACTAGGGATACTTCAATGATTTTCCCTTTCTGAAGTCTCAGATATACAGTAGCTGCTAACGCTTTTTCGCTTAAGTCACAGAATGAATGAATTTCTGCTTGATCACAATTCTCCAAACTCATTGTTATTCCATAACATCTCGGGATCCTTATAGAGGATATAATTTTCTTCAGATCGGAAATCCAAGGACTCCAGAATTCATTCAAACTGTTTGGTATTTCGTCATCCCATCCAATATTCGTTTTCCAAATTTCCTGAAGTAGAATCTTGATCGTGACTATGATATTTCCCAAAAATCCTAAAGGGTCGTAAACAGACATTGTGAACTTCAGGAGCTCTCTTTTCGTCGGAATTTTCGTTCCATTTAGAATATTTGTATTCACTTTGTTAAAATTCAATAAAAAAACGAAAATATCTGCGTCAGGCACCCATTGAAGTCCAAGAACTCTTTCTACACAGCTTTGTGTGAATTCGTTAAGATTTTTCGTAGATTTCGATTTTAAATTTTCTGGTATACTTGCCAAAACTTTTCTTGAGTTAGATGTGAAATTGCAAATTTGAAACCCTCCTCTTCTATGAACTTCTATAACATTTTTTATCTGTTCTATTGCTTCATCCTCTGTACATTTGCTATCTAAATAGTCATCTACATAATGTTTCTTTATTATAGCTCTTGATGCTTCGCTAAACTCTTCTGCATATTCTGTAGCATTTCTATTCTTGATGTATTGTGCCAAACATGGGGAACATGTTGCTCCGAAAGTCATTACCATCATTTCATAGGTGTCAGGGTCGTTCTTCCTTTCTCTTCCCCTCCAGAAAAAACGTTGAGCTGTTCGGTCTTCCTTTCTTATAGTTACTTGGTGAAACATCTCTTTTATATCCCCTGTATATGCTATTTTATTTTGTCGGAAGGTTATAAGAACGCTGGTCAATGGTCTTAGCAGGTCAGGACCTTGTAATAGTTCAGAATTTAAACTAACTGATTTTGTTTTTGAAGCAGCGTCAAACACAAGCCTCAGTTTCTTCTTGTTTTCGTTGAATACTCCAAAATGTGGTAAGTACCAAACTTTTTTTCTATCTACAGTAATTTCATCTTCAGTCAACTTTCTCGCATATCCTTTCATCAAATAATCTTCAATTTTTTCACAGTACTCTTTCTCGAAATTTTCATCTTTGTCCATCTTTCTTTCCATGCAATACAATCTGGTCAGAGCATTGTTTCGGTTATCTGGAAATTTGACATCATCGGTTTTCCATAATAGGCCAGTTTCAAATCTAAAACCAATTCTTCTTGTGGTGTCTTCCATTATTTTTTCGCACCTTGTTTCTTCCTTAGTTTTCGTCAATTTTTCTATAATTTTTACTCCAAAAGATTCTGTGCTGAATGACTTTTTTACTAAATCATGCAATTTTTTTTATTATTTGTAGTGTCTGCTTGCATTCTACCATGGATTGTTCATCCTAATAGAGTTTTCGAGATGATTGGGCCATTATACTGTAATTCCACTATTTCCTGTGGGTTGAGCAGGTGGCATTGATCTTGTCCAATTAGAAGTAAAGACGGTTCATTATAATATGGTTCAATATGTTTGAAGCATGTTATATTTAGATACCTAATTTTCAAACCCCTGATGTCGAGTGTTTGTCTCGGCAATTCCATGTTTTTAATTGTTTTCACTCCATTTAATTGGAAATACTTGGATGGATGTCGAGGGTCAGCCAAACTAATATCTACCTTCATCGAATTGTCTTCCTGATGAGTTATGCCATTTGTCCATTGGTAGCATAGGGATTCATTTTCACCAACTAATTGTAGTTCTTTTGCTAGGTCAGCATCTATCAAGGATACTGTTGAACCATCGTCATAGAATGCGTATATCATGACTTCTTTTTCTTTTGATTTAATTTTTACCGGTAGAATTTTCAACAGTACATTGTAATTTTCATTTTTCATTAAGTTGACATTTTCGGTTCGAATTTCTTCTGGTCTGCTCGTTATATCTTTGCTTTTATGGAGTAGGGGGTGATGCAATCCAGAACAGTTATCTATCCCACATAAAGTCTTGTTATATCATTTATTTTTGAAGTGATTCGATTTTAGACAGCACATACATAGTTTGTTCTCTGTCACAATTCTCCATCTATCATCTCCTGAAATTTCTTTGAATTTGTCACAATCTTGCAGCTGATGGTTTTGTGAACATTTCGGGCAGTTCTGCTCAACACTTTTTTTCTTCGGTTTGGAAATTGATAAAATGGTGTCTCTTTTTGTATAACTTGACGGTCCTCTTCCCGAATTTTCTGCCCTCACCAATGGACTATCGATGTAACAAGATATCTTTGCTTTTTCTTTAAGCCATTCGGAAAATACCTTCAAGTTGATGTTATCCCGATTTTTCATGAAACGTTCACCCCAATCAAGACGTAAAAAATATGGAAGTTTTCTGGATAATTCTTCTATCAGCTGCATGTTATTCATATGGGATTTTGTATTGAGTGCTTCAATAGTAGATGTTAAGTTCAATACTGCATTCGAGAAGTGAATCAGGGAATCTGTTCTACCTTTAGAAGGCGCTGCTACCTTTCTGGCCTTTTCTATCAACATCGATATTATTATATCTAGTCTCCCAAAGTTCATTTCTAAAGATTCGATAATGGTTTGTAGATTACTCGAACTGATTAGCAGTGGTTTGACTATATCCCTTGCGCGACCACGAAGACATTTTTGAAGTCTTATCAAATTTTCCTCTTCTGAAAATTGACATGCTTTTGTAGATCTTCTGAATTGGGAGATGAATAGCAGCCATTCCTCTGGATCACCATTGAATAATGGTAGTTCTCGAAGCGAATGACGAGCAAAAATGGTTTCAAATTGACCATCTGTATTTTTGTTTTCAAATTTGAAGTCGTAATTTTTCACCAGGCTAACACTTTCTTTGCTGTTCGATTCTTGATGATTCAAACAACATTCGTTTTGGTCTATGTCAACTTTATTTTTATCCAAATTATTACTTCTGTTTTCAAAGTATCCCTGTTCATATCCAGTTTGATTTGGTTCTGAAATTCTCAGCCAACTGTTGACTTTTTTGATACTATTTATTGTACCTTCATTAACGCTTCCATAATTTATAGAAATTTGACTACCTGCTGTACTGAGTTGCATTTCTAGTACCATATCTATCAATTCTTTCTCACTAAGAAATTTTCGTTTAATTTTTTCTTCTGCTAGTTTAATTTTCTCGTCTTCTAGTTTCATTTTCTCCTCCTCTAGTTTCTCTTCTAGCGTAGCTTTTTGTCTAGCAGCTTCTAAACGCATTTGAGAAATTTGTCTTTTTGATAAACTAGTACACGTTGATGTTATATCTCTTCTGGAACCTTCCACACCTGCTTTGCTATGTTCTTCTGGAAATCTCTTTCTCTCCACTGGTACGTTTTGTCTTTCCATTATACCAGAAAAATTTCCTCCTTCGTCACATAACTGACTTGGTTGGGGTTCCACAGTTTTCCCATTCTCATCATTTTTGTCATAGTGTACTTCAACTTGAATCATGGAAACAGATTTCTTCGACATATTTTCGTTTTCTTTGTACTCCTTAGGGCTTTTCTCGTTAACTCGAAGGACCAAATGTAAATGTACTTCTGTACTTTTCAATATTAGAGTAAAAATCAAAGCTCAAACAGAAATATCGCCGTTTATTATTTTGACTTTTTACCATACATTTTCTGCCTTTTTGTCACTGTCCAATCCTATCATACAAAGTGTATCAAAATCAATAACATAAACACATCAAAATAAAAACAAATCTTCCTCAACAATATTACTATTACTACGTTGTTTTTTGCTCCCTTGAATAGACGTTACTGTGTTATTGAACCATTGAACGATTCCGAAAATAATAAGCCTTTACTGTGATGCGTCCCTAAATTAGTTACTGTAGCCAGTAACACCAGTAATATCGGAACATGACCACAGTCGAATAGATGCATATAATACTCCGTCCAACAGATTATTTGAGTGTTTTGGAAGCAAGTACCGACATACCATACCTATATATTTCTCAAAAAAAAATTGATAAAGGTGTTTTCGCGCAAAGTCTTGATATAGTATTTTTATCATGTTTTGAGCCATCTGTGGAAATTTCGTACAAATCCTACGTTTACCCATATTCCCTTCCATTGCCGTAATATATCAACAATAACCTCACCTCACCTCACTCAAATCAAACCACTCCTAAAATAATCCCAACCAACCAAACCTCGAACACTAAAGATCACCACCGGTCAAGCGGTATTCGAGACAAGATGTCTATTCTATCGTCATGCCGCAGGTCATGGATGAAAAATTGGCACGAAAATATGAGCACCTTGTGTATAAACATAATTGATTAGGCCCTCTGGTAGAGCATTCGGTACTAAGCCGTAATTGTCAAAAATCAAGCATAATTAAGTAGGCTGGTGTCTTCTGTTTGATCCCACAGTTTTACAGGTATAAGTTTTGAGACAAACATGTCAAACTATTAATTTTGACAACCAACACCGCGATAATTGATAAACGAATGAATAAGTGAAAAAACCTCCAGTGTATTTGTCGCTGTAAAAGTTGCAGTTTACTTTTGCCGCTGTCAAAGTGACAATTGCACTGTGGCATATGCGATTTTTCATATACGAGTTAAATTGTCTAATAAACATTTCGAAAACCGTTAATATTTTTGAAAAAAGCATAGACATGAAGTAACTTTCGTTTTTGATGTAGAAACCGAAAAACTGATGAAAAATACAGGTTTCCATTAAAAAAATGAGTTAGGAGCCGCCCAGAAAAAATCTGAACATCCTGTGTGAGTGCCATCATTTTAATTTTGTACAGCTCAGAAAATAGTATTATTTTACTGATTTTTTTTTCACCTGTCAAATTTTGACGTTTCTGGTATTTCAACCAATAGCAGCGGATTATTCTGGCCAATTATTCGGTTTTATAAGTACTAATAAAACTGCCTGGCCCTCGATAAAACGTTGTTTACCTTTGAACTGTCAAAACTGAATATGGTTATCTGTGTCGATTGTATCGATCGGGTCATATAAAACGTTACAATGAATTACTATATTATCAAAATGAATGAAAAGTTACCTTATTATCAATGTTTATTCACTTTTCAGATTGGCGAAAAAAAATATATTCCAAATACAACTCGTCCTTCAAATTTTATTCGATAATTTTTATTTTCATCACTCAAACACGTTTATTTGGCAAAAAAGTCCTGAAGGTTTGTTTTCATATTTTTGCCAAACAAGGAGTTTTTGTGGAAAATAAAAAATTATCAATACAATTTTAAGCACTCGTGGATCTTTGATAAAAGCATCCATGTATGTATTACCAAACCGCGCCCTTGTTGCATAAATTACAGTACATCTCGAAACACATATATTAGTTTTTTTCATAATTGAAGAATTCTTTAGATTTATATACCTTTTATTTCAGATTTTGTATTATGCAAATATGCTTGCTGGTGTATTGGAATCGCCGGAACTGAGATGTCCGAATATTTTAGACTCCTTAGAAGGTTCCTTAACAAAACCAAAAAGTTTACCACCATCCGATCTTTTGGCTGATGAACTAGGAGTTCACATATTAGACTGTCGGACCCCGTACCTTCCTTTCTCTGATTTTTATAACGAACTCCTCAGTGATACAGTAGAAATGGATAGGGATTTTGCGAATTACAAAAGCGACTCAGGTAAGAATTTACGAGTTCACCATTTACTAGTTCCCATATATTCATTTGAGATCCTCTGTTATAGTTGAACTACTGCTCTTTCACTAAAGTTTGGTGGGAAATTATACTCATTGATGTTTTTTTCTGTAGGTAAATTCAGTTTTATGAATTATCCTTTCATCCTAACACCTGCCACTAAAACAATGGGACTTTATTTCGATAACAGAATAAGGATGTACTCGGAGAGGAGGATAAGTTTCATGCAGGCTTTCACGGGATTGCCGTCACAGCCTTTCCTGAAGTTGAAAGTCAGAAGAGATCACATAATCGACGATGCTTTAGTTGAAGTAAGCTAACGGTAATGGTATCCTAGGTTTGGAAAAATGAAAATCTCTCGATTTGATACATGAACAGTGGGTGGTCACAAAACGTGGACACTGTTCATCAGTTTGTCTCAAGTATAATATTGGCAAAGCATCAATATATTATAAAACAAATTCAATAAATTTTCCATAAAACATGCTACAAAGACTAAATAAATAGCGTCTATATATCAATATACAGACAAATAAGTCATAATAAACAAACGCCGAAACATAAATGAGTAGATTTGAATTATGCTAAAACTGTACTTGGGTGACAATACAATTGTCAACTGCAAATTAGCTATTGAACTCTAACAGAAATTACACTTCCATAGTATCAAAATGCAGACTTTTATAACAATAAAAATCTCTATTGGTGAAGTGCTTTGCCAGTAGAAGTATCAACGTACTTTTTTCAAAATGTACTCTGTAGAACGAAATATCATCAGAATATACACATCACGATTGTTACGCGGCGTCAGACACAACAATAGAAAACGGTAACGATTTCTTAAAGAGAATTTTAATTTTTTCGAGTGAAATTCTCAATATGAAGGGTCGGGTGATGGACTGGTATGAAAATCAAACTTAATTGATAATAAACACGTGGAATAGCAGAGAAAGATTTCTGATTGGAATTTTCAAGAAATAATCCAGTCGAGATGATAGTTCAGAATCACATCTTACATGAGGGTTCAGGATGAAATAATGTTTATCCGATTTGAATTTTGATAGCCTTACACATATATATATATATATTTTCGGATTCCAAATTGATTTGCGTAATCTGTATGCCAGTCCATGAAATTCGAATGTAGAAAACAGGAGAATGTTTTTATAACAAACTGGTGTTATGAATGTGACAATTTATTATTTTGTTACAGCTTGTTTGTTTCTTCATCTATCTACGAATTTATCTTGATATTTACCTAATATATGCAGCTTATGTTTCTTGGGAATAATAAAGTTATTACCAGATTGTCTGAATTTTAGGGATGGTTTTTTAAGTAAAAATCCCTACTTTGAATTCATTGAAGTTCGTAAAAGCTTGTCGTGAAATTGGTTGAATGCTTTGTTAAAGTTCAGTTCCCTCAATAAAGCCCGTGGCTCACGGTCAAATGGTTTCATCAATCTACCTTGAAGTCATTTTCATTGGTTTCTTTGACACAATTTAAAACAAACCAATAAAAATAACCTCAATTCATGGCAGTTTTATCAAATTATTTGACCATGAGCCACGGGATCAGTTTTCAGCTCCGATCAAGTAACGCAACCTAGTTGAGTAATACTCTAATGTTACTGAAGGTAACATCTTTTCATAATGTTATCCCCCAAATCATGACATTGTTGCCATGTCGCAATTTTTTAAGGATACAATAAGCATATCAGCATATCATTGCAGCTTGTTGGGAGACTACAAAAATTATTGCATTTCCATCTCCGAACGGAGATTTTTCGTTGTCAGTAAAGTCTGGTCAGTTCGGCAACGCTGCATTTGATATTTGACAGAACAACAAAACATTTCTGTTTGTTTTCGTCTTTGGCTTATAGGAGTGTTTTTTCGTAAATAAGGGACACATTCTGAGGTAATTTGTGTCAAACTATCGATAGTTTTTATTATTAAGCAATGCTGAGGCATTGTGAAATGTGTAAAAGACAATTTGAAGCTGGAAATCAAAATATGGCATTTCATAGGTATGCTACCAGTATCGTAACTATCGAGAAAGGGAAACCGAATTGGAGAAGAGTATTTCTATTGTATTGAACCTCAATATTTCTGTAAACAACGCACGGCACTGCCGGTGAGGGAAAATGCTATTGTTATCTTCGTTTATAATAGGCCTCTCTCTCAGATGTCCTTGCAAAGCTTTAGGCGTGAGCGTCGAATTACTCATCTAGGTTGTGTTATTTGATCGAATGTTTTCAAATTGAGAATCGAGACAATATTGTTTTCAAGGCTTTTAAGCTAAGATTTGAATTCTGGCCATTCGAAGTATGTTGTTTGTGTGAGCTCGCACAAAAATATCGGTTAAACATTATAACCTCATATGTAATATGTGAAAGAACGCTCAGATACAGCCAAATTCAAATATTTCAATAATTTCAGATTAATGATCTCTGTTATATTAAATATCACATTCCTTGTTTATAATAAATTCATTATTCACATGAATGTTCAACTAATAGCTTATTCCATTATTAATTGACAATTGTTGTTATTGTTGTTGTTAAAATTGTTATATCCGTCAACCGGTTGCACCCCTACGTGCAACCCTCAAAAGTCAGAGACTTGTGCGAGCTAGGGGAAGACGTAGCCCTTACCTTTTAATACATGTGATGCCATACACGAGACCAGCGGCAATGCTGAGATTCGAACTCACGCTCTCTGGCTTATGAGGCGAGGACTCAACCCACACACCACGGCGAGCACCGGCAGCATGCCAATGCTCGGTCGGCCATTTGGGTATAGCTTGATTTATTTTGGAATGAGCTATGCAATGAAACGTTGATGGGAGAATGTAATAATCTGACAAATAACATTGGGTGTAAATGCAAATACAGAAATGTACAGTTGATATTTTTGATTATGCTGATGGCCAGTCGAATGAAAAACTATCAGAAGAGGTTAAATGTTATGTTGTGGTGGGAACGGTACAGTTGCGGCCTTTCATGACTGCATCTATATGCGGCATAATTACTTTCTAATTTGGAATTGTTTAACAGTTGTCAAATATTCAATGTGGTCATATGATATATTCATAACACATATCCAAGCATCCAAAATTACACAAAAATCTGCTATGAGACTTGTCCCATTTTTAATTGGCCGCAACTGTACGTATATATTCAACTTTCAAATTTCAGTTTTTTCTAATATAGGTGTTTTCCATACATATGCTACATACTTTATGGAGGGCTCTATATACAGTATCTTTCAAAAGTATCGGAACGGTCTCATATTTCAGAAACGGTCCAGAGAAAATTTCGACAGCGTGGTTTTTGATGATGCCCGATTCAATAGTGATATCGGCAATGTTGCTAAATCAACAGTTTTTCAGATATTCAACTCAATTTTTTCAAATGGTACATCCTATTTGTTTTCATTGCAATCAATTCAGCGACTCCTCATTATTTATGACTCCAAATATCAGAATTCAAATAAATGTAGTTTTTGAAATAGGACAACATGGCTTTTTCGTTCAGAAGTCTGAGAACGTTCCAATAATTTCAATAGTGTTCAAGAAAAATTCGTGAAATTTTACACAAGACGGTTTTTGATGATGCCCGATTCAATGGTGAAATCGGCAATGTAGCCTAATCAACAGTTTCTCAGATATTGACGATAAATATTTTTTTTTTCATATGGAACACCCTATTTGTTTTCATTGCAATCAAATCCGCGACGCCTCGTTACTTTTGTCTCCAAATATCAGATTTTAAATTGATGTAGTTTGAGCAACCAGCAAATTCAAAAATTTAAAAAAATAAAGTATGTCAGGCAGCTCTTTTAATCACGCATCAAATGTTAACTAATACCTTGAGGGAGTTTTATGAACGCTTGGGCTATTGTTCAGAAAATAATGGCAAACATTTTGAGTACTGGGTCAGATCGTTTTTCAGTTTCTGTTATTTGATTCTAAACTCTATTGGAAAATAATTCAATCATTTTGTATGAAATTTCTTGATATTTTCTCTAGCTCTTTTGAAAATATTGGACCGTTCACAGTCATTTCAACGAACCATGTTCCTTGTGTGGTCGGTGGATCAGCGGTCTAATGCACAGGCCGTTCGAAACTCCAGCATAGCGATAGTCGGTTCGAGCCCGATGTAGGTACGAGAATTTTTCTCAACTACTTTATATCGGATCCATAGGCGACCGCATGCCTTGTTCAAAAGCAAGTGTATTGTCTAGATGCCAATCCCGTCTAGTGCTAGCTTGGAGTGCACACCGACCACTCGAGGTGGTGCTGTAGGTTTTCCTACAGCTGAAAAGTGAATACATCACCTAAAACATCAATAAGTCGCCCCGGAGCGCCACGGCAAATAATAATAGCCGTCTTCTACCCGCACAGGCTATGCCTTTGGGTACACTCAACGAGTGTTTATGAGGGAGTATTATTATTATTATTATTATATTTTAAAAACCATATTGTTTCACAATCTGGTATTTGGAGACATAAGTAAGGACGGGGCGCTGAATTGTTGCAATGAAAATAGAAAGGGTTTTTCATTTTGAATTTTGATCAAAATTGAGTTACCCCCAATAACTGAAAAACTTTTGATTTGGCAACATTGCCGAGTCACCATTGAATCGGGCATCATCAAAAATCATCTTGTATAAAATTTCACGAATTTTTCTCGACCATAATGAAAATATTGGACCGTTCCCAGACTTTCGAACGAAAATGCCATGTTGACGTATTTCAAAAATCACATCAATTCAAAATCTGTTATTTGGAGACATAAGTGATGACGGGGCGCTGAATTGATTGCAATAAAAACAAATATGGATTTTCATTTAAAAAAATTGAGTTACCCTCAATATATGAAAAACTTTTGATTTGGCAACATTGCCGAATCACCATTGAATCGGGCATCATCAAAATCCATCTTGTACACAATTTTTTCATATGTGAATGATATTTTTTTCAATTAATTTTAGTAATAATCAGAGCTGGGCCGTGTACTGCACTAAAGTACTCATGAGTACACAAATCGGGATTTCGAGCGCGAATACCTTCATACTGTTACGAGATTGATAAAAATCCCTTAGCTACGCCGCTGGGTCGACTCGCTAGCGGTTCGTCGATAATTACTTCCTGGAAAATCGTAAACGATTTTCGGTATTGAATATTCGGGATATCGGAACTGTCGCCAATAATCTGGTCTACAAACGGTTCGAGTATATAAAGAGATATTTTACTGGGATGAGAAAGTTTTATGAAGAGAAGTTAAGATTAAGAAGTTTATGAAGAAGTGATAAGCAGTTTATTTGAAGAAGTATATACGTGTTTGGAATATTTGCTAGTTGTATTGTTTCATAGATCTAAGTGTATTATTAGTCAGTGAAGTAGTTGTTTGTTTTTAGTGAAGTTAGAAAATGAACAGTTTAGTAGTGTGCTCGGCTTATTATTTAGCAAAGTTTAACAGTGGTGTCCTAAGCAGGATATTAGTTACAAACAGAAACTATTGATAAACTATTTATGGTGAATACGAGGAGTACACCGTACGATACGATGGAGGACATTGTGAAATTTATCCAAAATCAATTTGAGGATTTTGAAAGAAGGCGCCAGGAGGAAAAACAAGAAGAGGAAAAGCGGCGCCAGTAGGAAAAACAAGAAGAGGGAATGCGACGGTTGGATGAAAAGAAAGAACGAGAAGATGCACTCCAGAAAATTCTGGAAGAACAGAGAAAAGAGCGAGATAATGAAAAACAAGAAGAGGAAATGCGACGGTTGGATGAAAAGAAAGAACGAGAAGAGGCATTCCAGAAAAGTCTCGAACAAAAATAATGAACTAGAACGAATAGAAAACAAATAAAAACAGACTTTCAGAAGGTTCTAGAACATCAAGACAAGTTCTTCCAACATGTATTACAGAAAACCGAAGTACAAATGGAGGAACTGAAAGAAGAACTAAAGGAAAACGTCAAGAAAATCGACGATGAGCTCAATAAGAAAGTGAAAGGACTCGAAAACCAGATAGCTCTCCTTAAAAACCAAGATCGTCGAGACAGGGTTGCCACATCAGGAATTTCCGTGAAACCACCGACATTTGATGGACAGTCGTCTTGGTCAATGTATCGTCGACAATTTGAAGCTGCAGCAGTGGCTAATGGACGGGGCGAAGAAGAAAAAGCTACGGCACTTATAGTAGCTTCGAGAGGGCCAGCTTTGGGTATGTTGCAGACGATACCCATCGAACAGCAAAATAAATATAAAGACCTGATGACTGCATTACAGTTGCGGTATGGCGATCAACGATCAAGCGAAGGTGATAGTTTATTTGAGAAGGTTCTGGATGAGTTAAATCTTTGTTAAGCAGAATAAGCATTCAGAAGAACAGGGCTTGCTATCGATGTGGAAAATTGGGAAATTTTATTAGGAACTGCAGGGTAAGAATGCCACCACGTTCGCTATCACCTGTGAGGACAAGGTCTGCCAGCGAGTCCTCAAATTGGCGGCAGGAAAAATTTGAACCAGCCAACATTTCAGGGCGCATGTCGGCTAGCAAAGATGGAGCCCCCAGGATCATCCCTGTTAAGAGGCTACCAACAACCGAATTGATATCGGGGCGCATGCCAGCTAGCGATGATATAACCCCCACGGTCATACCTGTGAAGAGGGTAAGAACAACCGAATTCATACCAGGGCGCATGCCGACTAGCAATGATGAAGCCCCCGAGGCCATCCCAGCTAATTACAACTGAATTGCCCAATTGTCTAACAACGCAGATACCTTGTCCAGAAGACCTGATTCGGATACTTGTGAGCGAATTGTACGTTGCGAAGGAATCAACCAAGTCAGAACAATGGTCGACGACAATTGGACCACAGCGAAAATGAGGCAGGACCAAGAAAGTGATCCAAACGATGCAGATTTTCTACGATAGAAGGAAAGCGGAGCGGAAAGACCCACCTGGAAGGAAATCTCCTTACGATCACCAGGTTTCAAGGCATTGTGGGCACAATGGGATTGCCTGATTGTTGAGAATGGTCTATTGAAGAGAGCTTGGGAATCGGCCGACGGCAGAAACATGATTTCTCAATTGGTTGTGCCTAGGTCGAGAATAAGTGATGTCCTGGAGGAGATTCATGGCAGCAAATCAGGTGGACATTTTGGATAAAATACGGCAGAGATTTTACTGGGTCCAATGTCGTGAAGATGTAGAGAGATGGTGCCGAAGATGTCCGAAGTGTGAAGCAAGCAAAGGCCCCAAGACAAGATCGAGAGGAGAAATGAAATAATACAATGTAGGTGCTCCCTTCGAACGAATCGCCATCGATGTAGCCGGACCGTTTCCGATGATGAATGATGGCAACAAATACATCTTCGATGCCATGGATTACATTAGCAAATGGGTTGAAGCTTATGCCTTGCCTAATCAAGAAGCATCCACAGTTGCAAGGGCTCTGGTGGATAACATTTTTTCAAGGTTTGGAATGGTAATGGAGCTACATTCCGATCAAGGAAGGAATTTTGAATCAAATTTATTCAAGGAAGTTTGTGAATTGATGGGCAAGACCAGAACAACTGCACTCCACCCACAGTCTGATGGCATGGTTGAAAGGTTCAACAGGACTATGGAAGAACATCTTTCCAAAGTAGTAGAGGAGCATCAAAAGAATTGAGATCGACATCTTCCGCTATTCTTGATGGCTTATAGGGCCTCTGTGCACGATTCCACAAGAAGAGAAGTTAAGATCAAGAAGTTTATGAAGAAGTGATAAGCAGTTTATTTGAAGAAGCATGTAAGTGTTTGGAATATTTAGCTAGTTGTATTGTTGTATAGATCTAAGTGTATCATTAGTCAGTGAAGTAGTTAATTATACAGGGCAACAAAAATAATTTCTCAACTCAGAACTTTTTTATTTGGAATGGAACAATCGATGCAGTTTTTTTTATAATAATAATAGGATTAGAACACATTGACTTATTAAACTTTAATATTTTCTGTTATTTTATTCCTTTTTCACTGACACACATGCCTTTGCTCCATAAAAATAGCATGATAATAACACCGAAATCCTTCGTTAGTTATAATTTTAATAAATTTTTTCAATGTTGAATGTTATGGAAGAATATCTCGTTGATGTAATTTTGTGTTTGGTAGTGACTGAAAGAAATGGTTTCGATGACCTGCTAGATCCCTAGATCTCATTTAAATCGTTTTTCACTATGGGGATAAGTGAAAGAAATCGTATTCAAAATATGAATGCTTATCGTAAATCCTAAGAGCAGAAGAAAACTAAGTTCGAAAACAGATAAAGATCTATATTAACCATATAATGGGGGACATAACACTCAAGTTACTTGAGGATAGGGTGAAAGCTGAAACCCACCGTAACAAATAAATTATCAGTGGAAATTAGACAATAGTTATTTCCTACATCTAGTATTCCAACATACATTTTTACAAAATATATAAACCATCATTTTTTGTATATTTCGCATGTGAATTGTTTTTGTTTGCTTGACATTTTGTTAGAATCAATGTTATTAAGGAAGATGTATTGAGAATCACCAAAATGAATATCCCATGTGTTTTCATAGTACAAAGCAATGTGTGTCATAGAAAAGGGGTTTTAGTAATTTATGGGGAGGTCGCTTTCGCAGCCAGGCAAGTATATAGGCCCACATGGACCCTTTTTGCCATAGAAAAGGAGTAACTAAACATGTCAAAGTGAAAAAAGAATCGGAAACGGCTAGAAATAACAGTAGGGATATACATCAAAATTCATGTACCTATCCGACTTGAGCCACCCTGTATGATTTAAGGATTTTAGGATGGATCAGAAATATCGCACATCTATCTGTCAAATGGTATATTTATTTTCTTTCAAATCTCGTAATCGTGATGACAGTGATTTTTTCGGCATGCATCTACAGATGCATATCATTACGTTCAAGTGGATGGAAGACACGTCATTAATATTGGAGGGGTAGATGAAGGTTACTGAAATGCAACGCAAGAATATGTTTGTTTTCAACAAAATCGATGAAAATCGAGCGTTTTTCAATATTTTCACTCTAGAACGGGAATGCTGTCACAAAATAACATTTTTCGGAAAACTTCAACATTATGTTGAGATCTGAAAACGTCAAAGACTACTTTGGTAGACGGTTGTGGAAAAAACTCTTAGAAGATTAATAGGATCACAAAACTAGCAGTCGGAAGTTTTGAACTTTATTCAATCATAATGTGGCTGAGACTTGGGCCTTCGGCCTCCCGAGTTTTGCTCGGTAGCTCGCCTGTCTCAATCCGGGCCTGGATACAATAGATTTTATTGTACAATAGTAAATATTATTATAAGCCGCTCTTATTGTGGTGTTGCTGAACTAGTTACTGATGTTGCTGACTATTATTTCCGTCTTATAGTTACTCTACGGCTATATTTCCTCTATTAACTGTAACTTTCTTGGTAACGAATAATTGTCAATTATAATTGACTAAAACTGGAATATCATTATATCATCTTATTTGTAGTCTAGTTTTGAAGTAGGACATTAATAAAGTATATTTTACAATTTGAGATTTTTTCAATGTTTCATTGTTGTCACCCACTCATATTTAGTTAGTTTTTTATGGTGATAGTGCAACTTTAACGACACACACTAATGCTGCTCTGTTACATCTCTTCAGTCTAATGACCATTTAGTAATAAGCCTGTGACAGGACGAGTCTGAATAAATGTCTTTTTCAGTTGGAAATGATTTCAATGGACAACCCAAAAGATTTGAAGAAGCAGCTGGTGGTCGAGTTCGAAGGAGAACAAGGAATCGATGAAGGCGGCGTGTCAAAAGAATTCTTTCAACTTGTCATTGAAGAAATTTTCAATCCGGACTACGCTATGTTCGCGGTACAGCCGGAATCGCAAAGCGTGTGGTTCAACCCAACCAGTTTCGAAAGCGACGCACAGTTTACCTTGATTGGGATAGTCTTGGGGTTGGCCATTTACAATAATGTCATACTCGCAGTTAATTTTCCTATGGTACTCTATAGGAAACTGATGGGGAAGAGAGGAAGTTTCGAAGACTTGCAGGATTGGAATCCGGTAAGAAATATACATAACGAGAGTAAATCAAGCAACTGTACTTTATTGTCCTCAGTGACAAAGCGTTCTTTTATCATTAGCCACCGAGATTTAAAATGGCCAAAATTCATCATATTTACCTGCTCACGAATATTTAAATGTTTATCTACCATAGCATCGGACTGAGGATACAGACCCGTGGTGATCGTCTGCCAGATATTCAAAGTGACACATTTCTTGGAACAAGTTGACATCTCTCGGCGACTCTTGAATGTTCCAACAGAAGCATTGTCGATATAAATACAAGAATCTCGAGCCGGAGAGTTATTTACAGACAGTCAGAGTGTAGATAGAAATACAGAGTTGGCTTAGCGATAGTTATATAAATTACTATAGTTGCTGTATAAAATAAATTAGAAGTTATAGTTACAAGTCATAAATAAATTAGCGGATAATAATTAAATGCATATTTATTACACATGTATGCAGGTGGTCATCCCCAGCCAATTATATATTTCTCTCTCTTGTACACTCCGAGAATGTATATTATTTTTATTTTTATTCGTAACCATATTCTAGAATGCAGAGCGGCTCTCTTAATTTAAGCCAGTGTTCTGTAAGCAAAATCGTATGAGGAAATTGGTACATGTTGGAAGAGACAAATTGCAAACATTTGTTTCCTGTCTCAAAAAAAGTATCTTTTGTTATAGGTCCTCTACAATAGTTTGAAGCAAATGCTCGAATATTCTCAACCTGACCTAGACGATGTGTTCATGCAGACTTTTAGGATAAGTTACCAAGATGTCTTCGGTTCGACTATTGACTATGATCTGAAGGAAAACGGTTTTGAAATACACGTGACTCAAGAAAACAAATATGTAAGTTGAGGTGTTGTTGTCTTTATAGTTTTCTGACTGGATTCATCTTCAGGAGTTTGTGGATCTTTACGCTGATTTCCTTTTGAACAAATCTGTTGAAAAGCAGTTCCATGCTTTTTATAAAGGATTTCAAATGGTTGTGGATGAATCGCCTCTCGAGTTATTGTTCCGTCCTGAAGAAATTGAGCTGTTGATTTGCGGAAGTAAAGTAAGTACATAATTTAGATAATATTTTATTTTTATCATCACTCAGACCGTGGCTATGAAGGAAGCTCATCATAATGGAATTTGTCTGATGTGTGCAGGGTCAGTTTATAAAAATCTATTGGAAAAGTCAATTTCAATATTCAAATGTGCAGATGTTGTCATATAATTTTGACTTTGACATCATCGATATTTTTTTCAAATAGAAACTAAATATCGTATTGAAAGAAATGCTGAAAAGATGTAAGGCAAGTTATAGATTTTTCAAAATATTCAAAATATATTGACTCATAACTTGACCTTAGTCACTTAAATGCGCAACTTTGCCCTAATTTCACCATCTTCGTATCGCTTATACTCTGCTTGCATCCAATTTTCTTCAGAAACAAAATTATATATCTTCACATGTTTAATAAGAATATTTCAGGGCTCTCTTCTGCAGGAAAAAACAGACTGCTCGAGTTGAGTGCTGCATACTCCCCAGAAAGGTATGCCGTACCTCAGTTGTGAGTTTATCGAAGCATACATTCCTCAGTGCCTTTCGATAATTTTTTGGTTAGATGCCTAGGTAAGGTTTGAACGTGAGTGAACCCATATCAGGCCCTCCACTGCGGCCAATGATCTATTGTGGCTCACTCTATGGTTATATTTCTCCCAGTATATCCAATCTCTTAACGAAATTAAGGAGTACATTGAAAGAACAATTTACCAGGTTCTCTTGCCTTACTGTTGTATTGCTAAATGTTGAAAATCTGGTTCTGGCCGCTGCGGGGCATGTACACAAAATGTGTTTAGCCGTATCATTCTCCTCCATGCATAGACGGCATTCTGCATCTTGTGCAAGTCCGATTCTATGCATGTGGTGTTTGAGTTTGCAGTGGCCAGTGAGCAAATCTACTTTAACTCTGAGATGTGCTCTACTGAGTTCTAGCAGTTTGTCGGAGTCCTGTTTTTTCCATGATGTCTGAGGGCATTCCTAGAGTGTTGTGAGCTATTATGCCCTCCAGCATGCTGCTGCTTCTCCTGACCACTGCCTAAGGTAGACTTATGTCCGCTTGGTGGAGTCTGTATGTTGCCCACCTTGCCTCTCTCCCAGAAACATGTGAAGAGGAAGTAACCCGAGAAGGGCTTCCATTGCTGCAGTTGGCGTAGAGCGAATGGCCCCCAGTAATCGCCAGACACGCTTGTATCTGTAGTCCGTTAAGTTTAGCCTGGGCCATTTTTTGTTGTTTTTTTGCTCCACCAGATTACAGAGCCATACGTGATTATTGGTCGTATGACGATCACGTAGAGCCAGTAGATGCCTAACATATTCATTAATTTTAAATTATTATTGAGATGGACACCGAGGAATTTTTATGTGTGGGTAATTTCTATATTGACATTTACTATCTTCTGGTATTGTCTGGTATTAGTCAATCATCACTATTTATTTTTCACTTCTTCTCCGAGAAGAGGTAATGTGCGGTCCATTTCAACCGGGTTTGTTGAAAAACAGTTATCACAAATTCAAATAATAAAGTTTATTATGTACTGCTTGTGCGTATGAAACTGTTTACATTTTAAAAAGAACTCTTATTATGATTAAATTTATTTCCAGAACTTCGACTTTGACGAATTAGAAAACTCTACAGAATATGATGGAGGTTACACAAATGATACACAAATCATCAAAGATTTCTGGTCGATAGTTCACTCCTTGTCTCTGGAAGACAAGAGGAGGCTTCTACAGTTCACAACGGGTTCAGACAGAGTTCCCATCGGTGGTTTGAGTAGGCTGAAGCTGGTTATCGCAAAAAACGGACCAGATTGCGATAGGTTACCCACAGCCCATACTTGCTTCAACGTCCTACTGCTACCCGAATACTCATCCAAAGAAAAACTGAAGGACAGGCTCGTCAAGGCGATACTCTATTCCAAGGGTTTTGGCATGTTGTAATGTGATGTGCTCGTTGTGAATAAGTAGTGTATATTCATTCAGTTACTAATAAACTGTAATATTGTTTTCAATAATAATTATGTACAGCTGTCGATTACGTTTCTGTTGATTATCGATTGTTTAGCTCTTTTTATATTGTGCACTATTTGGATGATATACAACGACATCGAGAATAAACATTATGGAACATTTCGATTTTCAGAATTATTTGTGACTATTTTGCTCTGTAGGAAAACAAGTTGTATATATTCGAACCAAAGGATGAGTGGTTGATGATGAAGTTCAAGCAAGGTAAGTTTTCAAATCAAATATACTTTAATTATCGAAGATAGAGACATCATAGACAAAGCATTTTTAAACATCATCAAGTATAAAAGTACAAATAGATTGTGCACCGTACCTTATGGCTTTGTGGAACATAAGCTTAGGTTATATTTATAAAGAATGGTGAATTTGGTGTAAAAATGACTTTTTGATGTGTGAAATGGTTAATGAGTGTCTGTAATCGTGTCCATGAAGAGACTGAGGCATTTTGCGAGATTTTGGCTTGAGAAATTAGGTTTTAGAAATACCCTCCTTGTCATAACTCAAAGTATTGAAGAGACCGCAAGATTTGCATTCAGATGAAAATACGTAGATATCACATACTTTCCTGAACCTGCTAAACTTACCTTTCGTACAAGCATTACATCAAAATCTATCCTCAACAGTTGAATTTTTTCAGTGGTTTCAAAATAAACATGAATATGAAAATTTCATATCTTGGCTACAGACGGGTACACGCAATGAGTGAAAAAATTTGGGTAGACGAAAATCCTACGGCTATAAGAAGAAAACACATTAGGCAGAGATATTCACTTGCTGTTTGGATTGAGATAATGGAACATATGCTTATCAGTAAACTTTTTCACCTTGAGCAGCAAGTGAAATTTATTTAGAGTTTGTACTATACATTTTTCCAAACATCAACCAAATGTTCATTCATAACCCTTGAACGGTTTTTGTAAATATAGCAGTACCATAATGGAACCACTTTTTTGTTGAGATCGATATTTTTTAACTATTATACAGGATGGGGCATCCCATACGACACGGTCTTGTGAACCAAACCATTAATTTTTTCGGGAATTCCTTCGTTTCATTATATGTATATTGATTAAGGCTACAAAAGGAAATTATTTTGGAGTCTACAGGGTGGCTCAAAAAAGTGTGATATCAAAGTTTTTTTTTAATGAAACACCCTGTATTTCGTTACACTTTTGAATAGCTCAGGAAAAAATAATATGATTTCATAAAAGGTTTTATGTACCTAACTATAACCGTTCTCGAGTTATTGATTTTTTTATAAAAATGCAGGCTACAATTATTGGAAACTAAATAACATCGAAATATATAGAAATCATCCCTTCGAATTCTGAACAAGCATAAAAGAGGTTGTGGGCTATTAATTTCGATAAAACCCGTTTCTCAATATAATACAGAATGTTCAGAAATCATTGTCACTTTTTTGTAATTTCGGACAAAGATAACTTTGTTATTTCAAATGGAACCCTCTGTATTTTTTACTCTGAGAAATAGAAAATTTGATTATCTTTCATTTCATATAATCTATATCAATGACATTTGTACATCCTGTTGAAAAAGATGCATCACCTTCCAGAACACTGTTTAAGTGGTTAGATAGTCAATTAATTTTAGGTCCAGAAATAGTGAATCGAATAAACTCAACAAAGTCTGGAGTCTGTGCTGCCGAGGATTGTTTGTTCTTGATTTTCCATGCGGATGGCTTTGCGATTAAATTGGTTGTTGGTCATAGGCCCATTTGTGAGGAAATATTAGCTGAACAGTTGATAATTATTCATTTAGCAGGGACAGGACAACTATAATGTCTGACCTACCCTAGCAATGATGAGAGGCAAAATCTCGAAACATGCATCTCTGCAGGTGGTAATTCCCAGCCAAATGAAGTATAAACTGCTGTTTAGTTACGCAATTGGGCCTTATTGGAAGAACGTTGCACAAATATATGTTAGATGTGGTTCAATGTCTGTCGTGGCATTAGCCATGGAAGTAGTTGTATTCTGACATATGTTTGCCTCAGTTTCCCACTTGGCGAAAACGTGTGGAGAGAAGGGTACTTCGACTTCGTCGAGTATATTCGTTTCACTATGTTGATACTCTCCCGCACAAATTTTCGAACGTTCAAAATAAATGTCCAGAGAGTTAACAAAATTTGTTGTTCTTTTTGCCAACTGGTTGCACCACTATGGAAGCAACACTCAAAAGTCTTCTAGAAACTCGAGTGAGCTAGGGAAGACGAGGACTTTAACTTTTAACGTGCGATCCTAAGCACGGTCGAGAAATAAAGTACTTCAGTCACCTATTCAAGAGGTCTATAGTGTATTCATATTTCAAATACGCTCCATGTAAACAGTGATCAATGCATGCTTGCATCGTGATCGCCAATTCTCGCAACGCTGTTGACAATATTCCACAGGCTATCGGTGATCGTTTTTTTTTGCTGTCAGGTTGGTAAAGAATTTTGGTTTTTAATATTTGAAACACTGTATTTTGATACACTGACATGTGCCATGTGTCAGCAATGACAAATGTCAAATTATCATAACCAATTCCCAGCCAATCCCTTGAATCTGACAGATGACAAAATTGGTTTTAATCAGTGTTTACAATATCAAGGAAAAAAATATTACCAACCTGAGAGCAAAAAACCGATCACCGATAGCGTGTGGAATATTGTCAATGGAGATTTCTAATGGATTTGGAAACCCAAATGAAAAGAGACGAAAGTTCTTAATTTTTCCATACTTGTTGCCAGGGGCGCGCTCTGTGATTGGTTACCATAATGGCGGTTAGTTTGGATGACATGACAGCTACAGTTGAAAATGACATTTATACTCCCTGACCTTATAGTAACCAATCACAGAGTACATTCCCTGGCAACAAGGACGGAAAAATTAAGAACTTTCGTCTCTTTTTATTTGGGTTTCCAAATCCATTAGAAATCTCTATTGGTCGATAGAACATCAACCTGACACGACACCAAACGAAATATTTTTGCAGATATGTATTCAGCTTGGCAATTACTGAAGCTGCGATTTGTTTTAAGTTGCAGTTGAATATTTATTTTGGTGTAAAGTTCTGGGTTAGTTTTGGATGATGTTACATTTTCAAATTCATTTCATTGGGTAAACAAGCTTAATGCGTCTCTGTTCTAGTTTGGTGTTCAAGTACTTTTGTTGACATCGTCCGTATTTGAAATATGAATGCACTATAGTAAGCCTTCTGTACTTGTGTTTAAAAAAAGTAGAGCAGGAGTTGATAGTTCATAAACTGACAAAAAAATGCAAAACTTTTTTATTATTTTAAATAATATTAATGTGAAGGAAATTACAAAATAAATAAATATCAGGGTTTGCTAAAATAGATATATACTTGGTTCTGTAACCCTATTACTGAAGACAATACAATTATTGTAAATATAATAATATAATATAGTATAAAGTATCACCGATAAACTTGAAGAAAAATGTATTCATTAAAAAATGCAATTTCTGGAGCCGATTCTATCTGGATGTCCCGGTTGTGTATAATATCTCACTGGTATACAGGGTGGGGCACCGAAAACGAAACAGATCGAATATCTTCAAAACACATTTGTTGTGAAGAAAATGCAAAAACACATCGATTTTTAATCCAAGGGGACATCTTCCTATCATAACCTCAAGTGTCATACCTCTTCCCCCACCCCTTGGTCACTATCACCCAAACAATTTGAATAGGGAAAGTAGTAAGTGTGACACATCATTAAAAAGGTAATTTCATAAGGAATTCAGCCATGTCAATTTTCGCACCTAACTTGCTATTTTGGCGCCCTCTTGCGGAAAAAACAACTGATCCGTATTCCAAATTATGATACTTCATTTGCAAGCTAATTTGACATGAATTCGGTGACAATGAATTATGGAATTTTTCTAATGCAAAAACAAAATGGCGGACAAGATTTAAAATTATGGTCCGATTTGATTCAAAATTAGTATGTGGGGATTTTTAGGGTCGGAAGTTATGATTTTTTTGTCGATACAAAAAACAAGATGGCAGGTGGAATGGACCATAATTACAAATTTCGTCCGCCATCTTGGAGTCACCATCTTGTTTTTTTTGCATTGACAAACAATTTATAATTTCCGACCCTGAAAACCACCACTTATCAATTTTGAATCAATTCGGACCATAATTTTAAATCTTGTCCGCCATTTTGGAGCAGCTATTTTGTTTTTTTCCTAAGAAAAATTCCATAATGCAGTGTCACCGAATTTATATCAAATTAGCTTGCAAATAAAGTATCATAATTTGGAATACGGATCAGTTGTTTCTCCCGCAAGAGGGCGCCAAAATAGAAAGTTAGGTAGCGAAAATTGACATGGCTGAATTCCTTATGAATTTACCTTTTTAATGATGTGTCACACTACTACTACTACTTTCTCTATTCAAATTGTTTGGGTGATAGTGACCAAGGGGTGGGGGAAGAGTTATGACACTTGAGGTTATGATAGGAAGATGTCCCCCTTGGATTATAAATCGACGTGTCTTTGCATTTTCTTCAAAACACATGTGTTTTGAAGATATTTGATCTGTTTCGTTTTCGGTGCCCCACCCTGTATATGCTTATCGACTGTGTTACAAGTGTATATTTTTTCAACAGACTAGTCCTAGCTACTTGATATGTTGTTGGACTTTATTACTATCAATCAAAAAATATTATGGATTAGTTGGTTATCATCAATACTTGAGGAGATATCACAGAACAATTCCTCTAAAAAACAATTAATTTGACATTTACTTGAACACAAAAATGCCTTCTGTCATACTCACAGCTTTGATAGGTTTGTAAATATCTCCCTCATGATAACACAATAAATAATTCCTGAAATTATTGAATTTGTAATAATATTTTAACGGAATATCCATTGCAGGGATGACGTTACACAAGTCAAACTGGACCTAGAAAAAATGATTCGGTCCCCAGTGGATATTATAAAGGAACAGGACACCTTATATACAGTGTGAACTTCTAGTGAAAACAACCCCTCATCAAAATGTGATTAGGAGAGAAAATTTAAAAAGTTGAAGATCAAATCAATCATAGTATGGGGTCAACACTGAAGGTCACACACAGACTGTAGGTCTCATTCTGGCTCACTTTCATTTGATTTGAGCACACTTAAGCTAAAAATAAAAAAAATCATGATAATATGATAGTTATGATTTGAAACGTTTTTAATTATAAAAGAGAACAGACAATATTTGAAACGAAACATGATAAATTCAATAAAAAAAATCCGAATGTTTGATCAAGTTTTGGATTTAACAACTGCAGAAAGGTACAAAAACGAATTGAGGGATTTTTTCATCAGGTTCATTAATTTGTATACTTGTCATCAATTATCTTTCGAAATTTACGTTCTATAGTACTATAACGCGAAATATTGTACAACTGCAGTTCCATTCAAAAGTCAAAATATACCTACTTTATTATCGGAAGTTGTAAAAAACTTAAAGACAAAGCTTTTTGTTTTTGAGATATTATTACTGCTCTGCCTTCATTGTTAATTCAAAATATTCAACTTTGACACACGTTTGGTCTTCTGTTAATAGCCGATGCAGTTTTGAAAGGTTTTATTCAGTTTTTTGTCTATAGTAAGGAATACCAGGTCATATGTCGACGTATCACATTCAATCATCAAGGATAAATTGAATAATAAGTGAAGTAAAATTTGACCCGGTGATAAAGCGAGTGTTTCTCATAAATGGCGAGTTTGGCCATATGTTAATTTGATGAAATCGGCAAATTGTATTGCTTCCGTGGTAGCATCGAGACACGACAAGGTCAAGACCTCGCGGATAGGTCTGTTTCTTCTATCGAGAGGCAAATCATCTCAATTTTCTTTATCGCCAGTCAGCTAGAGCGTGTAACCAAGGCACCGCTAAAACCACAAGAGCCGCTTAACATACTTCGGAGGTATTTGATCCCCGAGACATATCCAAGCGTGTTTATCCGGGAGAGTTAGGATAAGAAGTTGGATGTGAAAGTCAGAGCGGTGGTGCGCCTTTGGCTATGAGAGCATGTCGTTGTATCAAATGAAGAGTTGTTGCCAGATGACGTCATGCTTTGGTGAATTCCCTGAAAAAGTCCGTCACCCTGTGTTACACCCACATTTTGTTATACCTGTTTTGTTTAAAAAAAAAACAGGTTAGGTGGGCAAGTTCGCCGCTGAAGGATAAAGCGAAAAACACCGAAATTTTTGTAAAAAAAAAATTGCCAACAGCGCTTCATTCGGCTATGTTCGGAGACTATGGGCGCGAAGAAATTTGGGCACAAAATATTCTATGGCTGTCCTAGTTCATCCCACATCTGCGGCTATGACTTTTGGAATGACCTCAATTCAAGGCAGTGTTTGAAAAAACTATGTGACCATGAGCTACCGGATTTACGAGGTAGTATGTGGGAGAGGGGCGTAAGCCGACACTAAGTTAGCTTGGTGCTGTGCCCGCCTTGCAAAAGTAGTGGTTCCTGAAAGAAGAAAAAGATCGTCTCTTTGTTCAGGTAGAAGGAGTTCCCATGGGCTACCCATTAGCACTGATAGTCGCCAACACATACATGGAATGGTTCGAACGGCTGGCTATTAGGGAAGCCAAGCACAAACTCTAGCTTCGATATGTTAATGCCACATTCATAATATAGGAACATGAAGACCAGCACCTTGAGATCTTCCTGGCAGATATCAACGAAATCAAAAACATCAGTAGATTTCCGTCGAATTCGAGAGAATCGAAGAATCCATTCAAACTTCGGTCCATAGAAAGAAAACCCATATCGTACAATACCTGAGATTCGATTCCAACCACTCAACATGGACGGAAAAAGGTAAAAACTCTTGTGGAAAGGGCAAGGACCAAAAAATGTAGCAACAATGAACACCTGGAACTCACCAACATGAGAAGAGACATGAAACAGAGAGGGTACCCAGACAAACTCCTGGAAAAGGTTCTGAAACAAGGCAACAAAGAAATCAAGGATAAACAAAAATGTTGACCTTTTACTATACATTAAAGGAGTATCGGAGAGACTGAGAAATACAACGTCAGAAGTTATTTCAAATCCAGCAACCCGTTAAGAGGTCTTCTGATCAAAACAAAACCTGAGAATCCAAGCGAAAACTATAAAAATGCGAATGCGGATGCCGCTACATCGGTGAGACCAATAGATCGCTCAGCATTACAGTAGAATACAAACGCTAGACTCAATGGGAAGAGGTTCCAAAGACGGGAATCGCGGAATACGCTTGGACGGAACACCACCACGTCCAGTGGAAAGATGCCAACATCCTGCGCAAGGAAGAACATTGGTTCAGACGGAAAATAAAAAGTCCCTACACATCCAAGTCAACAACACGTTCAGTCAAACGGGCGTGGAAATAAAGAATTTCTGAGAAATATTAGTCAACAATAGGAAATAGGTATACCGTTGATTAGAAAATAAAAAATTGATCAAATCTCTCTCATTAACTCGGACATTTCAGTAGTCCGCAATCAAAGTAATCAATTTATCTACATCAGTGCTCACGTGGGCCTAGGGGAATGAGATGGCAATTCGCCGATCATGTGTCGAGTACGACACCCTTTATCACGTCGCGGCGCCACTGTCGATGCTTGAGTTGTATCAGCTAAACTTAGGTCACAGGGGGGTACCTGAAAACGAAATGGCCGACGAACTTCTCGAACCGGGACCGCGACACCGTTTTGTGGGCCGGAGCCTGTACCAGGCATCGTAAGAAGCCAAACCTCTTCAGCCATTAATGACTGGGCGGAATAAACTTTGGAGGGATAAAACCGGCTGCAGGCGTCGAAAGACTTCGTGACCGGTCCCAGCAAGTCAAGGACGACATGGCTCGTAGGCAGAAGTCGCCAGGCACCATTCTCTTTATAGGAATACTGACAGGACATAACAAACTAGGCAGACACCTATCACTAAAAGGCATAGAAGACAACCCCACTTGCCCCAAATGTGAAGATGATGATGAAACTTCATTTCACTTTCTCAGCGAGTGCGGGGCCTACGGGAGGTTAAGATTTAATATCTTTGGAGACGAAAAACTCCAACAAGAGGAACTATTTATCCTAGAGAGGAGAAAGCATACTGACTTTCATCCGAAGGCCAAGAACATTTGAAAAGGAAGACTTGTAGATATGTGGAGAACAGAGGGTGGTAAAAAGAGTCCACGAAGGCCAATTTGCCTGGCAGCGGTCTCTCCGCGATTACTACTACTACTGTATCAAGAAGCTTGACAAAATGCATGATGGTAAGGAAATACCGCGACATGCCCGGCTCATGTCATGTCCCTGGAGAGTATTGGTGTTGCTACCCTTACTCTGCGTCGTATCTACACCATGGCTCTCAAACGTTCCCATTTCAATTGGGTCAGGTGTAGTGGTATAATTTGGCCGTTGGATTTTGAGGCTTATCAGGTACAAGTCGTATCATCTCCTTGTCCAGATTTGAGCTGAATGACCTAAATGATAGGTTGGTGGAGGTTGGCGATACCACATGGCTCGATTAGGAATGTGTTACGTCAGTACAATGATTTGTGATTGTGAGTAGAACAACTCACCTTCAAAACCGTCCTGAAACAAAATTCGCGTTACATCCAGAAGATCTATATGTTAGTACCGACGCGTGTGGCGAAGAGAACAGTTAGTACACAATTCACCGTTGACCTAGTTGAATTCAGTGTTGCATACATAGATATAAATTCAAAATAGTCTGTCGAAATAAATTGAAGTCGGCTCTTATATTTTCCAGTATAAATAAACGCATAAGTGCATTTTTATTAGATACCGCATCTTCTAATGAAGCTGTCCGATCCACATCAATGATGTGTTGTTCCCAAATGGACATTATTTTAGACAAAATTTCATTCAATTTAATATTAGATTAAAACTGTATCATGCTTGCTTGACGTTTTGATTTCAATATTGTCAAATTTTCTAGTTAGTAACTGGCGGGTGGAAGATATTGAACCAACAAAGGCTTTACCTGCTTTTTCAAAAAATAAAACATTGAGAAGTTCAGGTTTTATTCTTGTTGTGTGTAATATAATTCAAATAATGGGAAGAAACTTTAATCGAGCATAACTTTAGTCTAATTCCTTACTCAATTCAATATAATAAGAAAAATTTGGAGTCGAGCATTATTGCGCGTACTACAGCGGTTTTCTTTTGATGGTATATATGTTTCAAATATTTTCTGTTCAATCATACTCACCTAACCGAGGATTAGATAAAAAAGAGGTATCAAAAAAGGTTGATACAAAATAAAGAACACATAAAGATACAACACACTATAGATGGTAGGATACAAGCTTTCCTAAGAAATTACAACCAAAAATAAATGCAACAGATTCAATACTGACAGACTGAACATTAAACTATAAGCTAGATATATAAAATATTAACAATTACATTTTATTTTGAAAGAGCACCTATTCCTCTGAATCAGACTTGGGATTTGGTTAGATCTAACTAGTTACTAAGATTAGTTTGTGAAGGATTTCAATAATTCGCGTGGTAAAATCTAGTAGTTTGGCAAGTGTTCACTGATTTACATAACTAATTGATATTTGGTTTGATAAAGTTTTGAGCAGGGATACAACTGCTATCTACTGAGATTTACCAAGGAGTACCATTCACTTATTTCCTCGTTCAGATCCAGAGTGCTGAGGTCCAGCTCAACACCGCCCATGAATTCGTTCTCCTGGAGAGGATCATGATTCCAAACAGTCGCTTGCAACTGTCTCATTTTTATTATGTCTAGTATCATCCTGTACTCCAACTGAAAATATTAAATTTTTAGCTGAACGCGCTTATTGATACAATACATTTATTGTACATCCAAGCACCGGATTCGTTATCGAAGAACTTTTTTCAGAAAATATTCGAACAAAAACACCTGTTTCATGTCTATTTAACAAAAGTTGGCGGTTATTAGTAGGTACCCACTTGGGCTGATTGGAAAAGTGATATGACTGCATTTGTTGTTATTGCAAATGGTTAATTATGGTAATTTAGAGATATCTTACACATTGATTACTTAGGTTACGGACGTCCATCGTCTTAATGGGTTGAAAATGTTTGACTTCTTTCAGTTTTTCACAACGTTTCTATTGCTTGAATCCGTAATCGTCGTCAGGTGAATACTGACAAGTTTAGAGGAGAAATAATATATCTTGGGTACAGACAAATCTAGAAGAGTAATAAGGAACACAATTATATTATAATACCATATAATCAAGAATGACACAATGCCAGTTCGAACGACAATTGGATATCGCTTCGAGGTATTCGAGGAGGAATTGTAATGCATTCTCAACATTTAGCAAGCTACTCTTTTATTAAATCATAATACCCAATGTGAAAAGAATACGGAGTACCCTTCCCTCTAAGCGTTTTCACCGAGTGGAAAAATAAAGGCAAAAATCTGTCAGAAAACAACTACTTCCCTGGCTAATACTACGACGGATTGAACTACATCTGACAGATATTTGTGCAACGTTCTTCCAAGAATACCCAATTGCAAGTGCTCGTCTTGTAGTTGAACAGAAGATTATCCTTCATTTGGCTGGGAATGACCACCTGCAGACATGGATGTTTTGAATTTATTGCCTATCATCAGTGACAAGGTAGGTCAGACAGCATTATTATTGTCCTGTCTCTGCCAAATGAATAATAATCAACCGTTCAACTAACATTAACCCACGGATGACACTACGAGCCACAACTAAGTTGATCGCAGCGCCATCCGCACGGAAAATCAAGAACAAGACAAACAATCCTAAGCAGCACAGACTCCCGGGAAGAGAAAACTATAATATTTCGAAACAAGTTCGAAAATAATGTGCCAGAGAGGTATCAACAATGTGAAATGAATACCACCAAGTAGAAAAATAAAGGCAAACATCTGTCAGAAAACAACTACTTTCCTAGCTCATACCACGACGGACATTGAACTACATCTGACAGATATATGTGCAACGTTCTTCCAAGAAGACCCAATTGCAAGTGCATTATAATTGTCGTGTCCCAGCCAAATGAAGGATAATCTTCTGTTAAACTACAAGACAAGCACTTGCAATTGGGTCTTCTAGGAAGAACGTTGCACAAATATCTGCCAGATGTAGTTCAATGTCCGTCGTGGTATTAGCTAGGAAAGTAGTTGTTTTCTGACAGATGTTTGCCTTTATTTTTCTACTTGGTGGAAACGCTAGAGAGAAGGGTACTCTGTATTCATTTCACATTGTTGATAACTCTCTGGCACATTATTTTCGAACTTGTTTCGAAATATAAGATATATTTTTTCTGATACTGCATAGATCTACTGATGTGGTGGATTTAAGGTGAAATTATGGCGGTGTTGTGGCGCGTGTAATTTCGCGCTTTTTCTTCCCTCCAACGCGGTCTCCTTAGGTTTTAATTTTCACGCTCAGCTGACTGAAAGCGCCATTGGCTTCAATATAAGCGGTTTCTATAAATTTTCGTTTAAACCAATGTTCCTCTTTATGATGATCACTAGCCTCGCCCCAATGAATTCGATGGTGCACAGTCCAGGCATGGTCTGCAATTTACGATTAAGATGTCTCTTTCCGTTGGGTACACTTTTTGTGTTCAATTATTCTTTTAGGGATAACGGTTTCTCCGATGTAAAAATCTCAACATTCACATGGGACCTCGTTAATGCAGTTATTTTGTACAACCAAACGTATTGGGAACGCTATTATGCCGATAATATTTTACTATATCTGTTTGAGACCTCGAAGCATCTAAACTTGTCAGTATTTATCGACGATTGCGGATACAAGCAATAGAAACGTTGTGACAAAGTGAAGAATCAAACATCTTTCAACCCATTGAGACAATGGACGTCCGAAACTCAAATAATCAAGTAAGTACATCGTTTACAACCTTCAAACCAATTGAACATTTAATCTTTCATGGTTACTTGAGATTATACTTAAAAAGATGTAAACAATACCGTGAAAACAAATAAGTTAATAATTTCAATAAATTGATGAATTCAGACTTTACTAAATTGACAATTTCCAAGACTAATTTTTCCAAGAGTTGATTTAAGTAAGAATAATAGTTATTCAATCAACTAGTATTGATAAAGGGCGATTAATGATCGATATATTTAAACGCGTGAGCGAAGCGACCGCGTTAATATTCGAGTTCATTAATCGCATTTTAATATGCAAGTTGATAACAATATTTTTCCGTCGATCACACACTTGTAGGAACACATAAATTCTTGATTAGAAGATATTTAATCAACGAAATGAACAGTAATGATCATCTTTCAATTATTTGAATAAATTTATATTAACATTCGTAGTAAATCAGAGAAACTAAAAGAAGGTATAGAAAAAGTCCGTCTGTAGATTCGCATTTTACAGCTGCGCTACAAAATTGAACATTATTAGGTGTCATTGATGGTCGATTTCGAGAAATCATGCATTCATGACAAATCAGCCATTAATAGGGGTCATTAATGGTCGATTTCTTTTTAATTCAAGAACATTGAACATACATGTTAATACGAGTCGACGAAAAATATTTTTTCAAACGTTAAATCCTCTCAAAAAACGTAAGTCTGTCGAGAATACAGAACTATTATGATGTTGATAAAGATTTGAAACTAAATGGTTCTAAAAAGGCACTGCAATATCCTGCAAAAATACGTACCATTTCCATGAAACTAGGATGACAATTTTTCTTGACAACTTTTGTCTTTCTCTTTGTGTTCTTTTGCGCGTCAGGTTGGAGATAAACTTTCACATACGTTGAGGGTTCTTGGCCATTAGCTAGCCTCGGCAGTCCCCTTGCATGATGTACCATTACAGTGAAAACTCCCTTTCTATATTGCAACGACAACTTCAATTGACCCTTCAAACGACCAATTTCATATTGAGTATCTCCAGTTCGATCTGAAAAGTAAAGAATAAATTCAGTGCAATGCATTTACTCTTCACGAAAAAAACCCATATCTTTTAAAGACGTTTGCTACAGTGGACTTCCGTGATATACTACATTAATGTTGCACAAAATTAATATGTAGAATTTAGATATCAAAGAAATTGGAACCAATTGAGTTTATGATAGCACAACAGGTTTAATTATGTTTACATACACGGGTCGCACTTTCTCACAAAAACCTGTGCACCAAAGTTTTCAATTTTTGTTAATTCATTATATTTTTACCTTTGACTTTCTTCGAGAACTCATCAGAATATTGCTGATCCCTCAACAACGGATGGAAGAACGTATAAACCAAATCAGAATGAGCTATTTCGTGAGCACAGAGAAACAGTGACTTCACGAAAAGACTGACTTCATGGAATCTTTTTTGGGCAACCTGCTTTATGTTGGATCGTCCCATGTGGAGGCCAGTGGAGAGACTGAAAGGCAAGAATATTTCATATTTAGTTTTATATTGATATGAGCAATACAAATTATAAAAATTCTCCTGTACACAGATGCGTTAAATCGTACATTCTGCTTGAGAATACCTCGAAAATTCTTGTTGTCTACCATATAACATTTTTGCCATATACTCTCTATTTTTATAACAATATGATAATAATGTAATTTGAATTTATAATTATTTATGTATGTATTGACTTTTTGAAGACTTTTTGGGTACGTCCTGATTGTATTCAATGTATATTGAAAAAAAAATGGAACTTTTTTAATATATTGATAGAACAATTTATTCATACATGGACATTCTTTAATTGTGTTAAAACCTACGAACTCTAGGAGCAAAATTTTGAAAATTGAATTATGGTTTTGATATAGGGATTTAAAAAAAATAGATTTTTTGATGAGTGTAACTGAGGTTTGGTGAACTTTTTTCACTTCTTCATTAAAATTTCTGCAACCAAGACATGGCAATGATAAAATGAAATTTTCCGGGAGGTGGAATATGAGGGTAATGTTCTTCCGCTCATCTGACTTTCTCCAAGATTTTGGTGCTCAACAACCTCCTTCAGCTGCCGTGCGAGGTGACCATAAAAAATCAATGAAGACACCATCCTCGCAGGCTCGCATCACTCGGTCTCCGATTCCACCCCACTTGAATTGAGGAATCATCAGTTTCTGATGGCCTATCGTTTCGCAGTACACGAATCAACCGGCCAAACTTCTGCTGGTATTATAGCTGTGACTTTCCTGTGACCTGAAGTCTGGGACGCCACCAGGCAAGACACTGCGAGAGAGGAACTACGTCATCAAATTACGCCAGAGAATGGACGATATTCATGAACGAGTTCGTTTGAAACTCCAGAGTGCCAGCGACAAAATGAAGAAGACCTATGACATCAAGGCCGATGCTGGGAGATTTGACAGGTGACCAAGTTTGGCTGTACAACACCGTGAACTATCACCGAAGTTGCGGAACTCGTGGTCCGTACAAGATCATGAAGAGGACAAACGACCTTGTTTACCGAATTTATAAGACACCACGAGGGAAACCCACATCACATCAATAGGTTGTCCCTTCACGCTGGAAACCACGACCAAATCCGCACCCTCAGACCACCGGAGGATGAAATGACGTTCCAGACGTTCATGTCCTTATACTCAAATGGACAGAAAGTTCGACATGGGGTAACTCGAGGAGACACGAAACCTTTTTAAGGTGTCTGCTGATTAGTTGCTAGCGCATTGTATGTAAATGTCTAGAGGCATCGCCGTGGTATTCTCCAAGAAATAAGGTCGACTCCAGGAACAACGAGGACAGAATCCAGAAAATGGGGGAGTGCTGTAAATGAAGAAAGGTCAGAAAAACATCCACTACCTGGTTACCAAGAAGCATTCTCGAGATAAACCGGCCTATGAAAATGTTTGGAAGAGCTTCGCCAGATTAAGAGATACGATGGTAGACCAGAATCATGTGGAATTGATGGGCTGGATTGGAGAGTTAAAAGAAGTATGTTGGAGACGATATTCAAATCCAGCGGCGTCAAGACTGGTGTGCTGTAACCATCTTCCATAACATGAAGACTGTGCTACTTCCATCGAACTTGAAGGTGCAGGTATGGATGACATTTTAGGACGGACGGTTTTTAACAAAGGGGCAATGTAACATGCGGGAGCCGGATCTGTTTAACGGACCTGGAGCCCTATGTTTGAGTTCACTCGACGTAATATCGCATGCCCCAAAAATGGTTTGTTCGAATATTACCAGCGATAGTTATCGACCATAAAACAACGAGCGGATATTCAGCATGCGATAACAATTACAATTACAACAGGTATATTTGTCAGTAAGTTTAACAGAAAACATCTACTGCTCCCTCCGACCGTTGAATTATATCTGTTAGATTCAGTGGCGTATTTACAAAACTCGAATGGGGGGGGAGGGGCGGATAGATGGTGAATAAAAAATTAATTTTACACAGCGGCATCATGTTCTGCATAAAATAACCTGTATTATAAGATGTATTTGTAATGCCAAATGATCATATTTAACATTCCATTTCCAACAATTTTTTATTTTTTCGAGAAGAAATCCAGAATACCATTTTGTTTGCTTTTTCTGACATGGTGAAGAAAATAACTTTGCAACTAAAGTGAGTCACGGGATAATAACTATTAGTTGATACCTAGTGCAAGATAGATCGCCTTTGCTTTTGACCCGCACACACAAAAACAGCGACTAGCGACTTCAACGCATTACAAATACAATTAATTCAGTCATCGACTGGGTGCCAGGGTGGGTGGGAGAGCGCAAGCGAGATCGGGGTTGCCTCTACAAATTCCGTGAATACGCCTGATAGGAAATCAGAGTAAGTCAATACAAAATACAAAAAGTTTATTAATTTTAAATTTACAATAAAATATATACAACTCACAAATCATCTAAATAAATAAAATCAATATTAAAACCATTCCTAGCCGCAGTGGATTTTATAATAATGGGTTTATGTGGGGGTTTTGGGTTTTCTGTCCTGCTCTTCTGAGGTATCCAGCGGGCGGGCAAAAACCTACTCGCGCCTACGGTGTTGTGCAGGCCTTGGACGCTGTGAGTGCACGTCTCTGCTTGGGTTTACTTCCCTGCCCCCCTCCGTGTTATGCAAGGGGACTTGATGATTTATTTGTGTATGTCGAGTTTTCCTTGATCTCCCGGAAAAGCATCGAGAAAAAACCGGGTTTGGACATTAAGTAAGTCAATGCGATACAGTAATGAATCTTTGTGAGGCTGATGGGGGGGCCCAGGTTCTTGCCACTTATCTGGTTCTAGCTTGAAGTGCGCACCAAACACCCTGGATGGTGCTGTTGGTTTTACGGGCTTTTCCACAGCTGAAAAGTGAATACACCACTAAAATCATCAGTAAGTCGCCTCAGAGCGCCGCGGCAAATAATAATAATATCCGTCCTCTATCCGCACATGCTATGCTGGATACACTCTATGAGTGTTTATGAGGAAGTATTATTATTTTTATCATCAAAGGCCAATTGAATCGAAAAATACTTTCAGCTTCTATTGGGAAATGAGATAAACATTGAAGTATACAGTTTGTTTCACTTCTCATGGAAACACCCTCGTATCTTCTGTAATTTTTGACGAAAAATAATAAAATTTTGAGGATCGATAGATACACTAGAGATGAACTCTCTGGACGAAAGGGGTCATCCTACGTGGTATACACAGCACGCCAGCAGCTATGAAACCACCCATTTTTCCGGAAAGTTATATTAGAGGGAAAAATTGACCCAAAATTCCTTCGGGTTCGTGTTAAGGATCTCCGAATTACTACTAATACACCTGCCTCCTGAAAAAATGTCAGTTCTAAAAAATTCTAATTTGTTTCACTTCCCATGAAAACGCCCCGTGTATATTACGTATGATGACCCCTTTTTTGCAGTTAGTTGAATTCTAGTGTATCTATCCACCCTGAAAAATTCATGGTTGAAAATTACGGAACATACGGGGGCGTTTCCATGAGAAGTGAAAGAAATTTTTCAGAACAGAAATATTTTTAGGAGACAGGTGTATTAGTAGAAATTTGAGGATCCCGAACACGAATCCGAAGGAATTTCGGTCCAATTTTGCCCCCAAATATAACTTTCCGAAAAAATTTGTGGTTCCATCGCTGTTGGTGTGCAGTGTATATCACGTAGGATGACACTTTTTGTGCAGTGTGTTCATTTCTAGCGTACCTATCGATCCTGAAAATTTCATTGTTCTACCTTGAAGATTATGGAAGATACGGGAGTGTTTCCATGAGAAGTGAAACACTATATATCCTGTAACATCTTAAGACTCCAAGAAGCACTTCTACTTCTTCCGAAGACAAAATAAAAAAAAATTGTTGACCATTTCCCTAATAATGAAAAATGGATTATGTCCAGTCTTCCGCTTCAACCTGTATAATCTGTATATTCGTCGGCCAGTCTCCGACAAAACAAAACTACTCCCACCTACCAACCAGAAAACTGACGCCAGCCCTGAAATTTCAATAAATCTCATTTTTTTTCAAACATGGCTAAAAATTTATCTTCATCAGATCTTTTCAAGTGGAGATCATCTTTATTTATATCTCACCTTATCCTGAATCTAATTCGTAACGTTATTGTTGTTAAAATTCAGTAGATTTGTAATTTAAGATTACTAGCTTGGGCCAGTGGAAGATGTTTGCTTTCATAGTCTGCTCTGCCGAATTTTCTAAATTCCTAACATAGGACTGACTGCTTATTTATCTGTATTTTTCAATTGAAAGTTCTTTCGATTGTTGGGTCTTCACATCTTATTCCGTTATTATATGAAGGCAAGCGTCCTACAACTGGACATCAGCCCGTAAAACAGGAAAAGAACGCAGGAGGAACGTGCACGATTTAAATATGGACCTGGCAAACATTTTAGAATGAACATACAAATTGAAAAATTTGAATGCGAATAATACTCAATCATATGTTTCTTCTAGAGAGGCCGATCTCATTTCGATACCACCAGTAGCACCACCAAACATAGGTAAACAGAAGTATGTTCACTTCCAGTCGGCGCCCTTGAAGTATCGGATTGACAAATTGACAATTAATTTTTTGCTGGCATGCGGTGGGAAGTGGGTCGGCTGAAAGCTATTCTATCTCACTTGGTCTCACATACGGTGTTCGATCTCAGATTGATTTGGTTTCGCCGTAGGTCGGCTAAAGCCGGCTACTCACACGCCTGCCGCAGGGGCAATCTAGGGTGCAGGGTGATTGGGGCAATCTGGGAGGCGTCTCTACACACGTACCTCATTCAGTGCGACAGTGAACGTACCGCAGAACAGACTATCACTTGAGTCGTGAAGATGGTGGCAAAACTTATAAAAAATCAAAAGATCGGCATTGCCTTGGCTGCTTCCGTGATGCTACAGAAGAAAAAAAGAAAAAGGAAGTACTGGATGAAGAATTGGTTACCGAAACGAAATAAATAATTGTGTCACATGAACGTTATGCAAGCATTGGAAGTTGATGATCTTGAAAACTTTTTACGAATGGATTTAGAATGTTTTGAAGACATCCTTGGCGATCCACCTCATCGAGCTACCCAATAAAATCGAACACTCCTCACGGCTTTCTCTACAGAACTGAATCAAAATTGACCCAATCACGCTACACACGCGAGTTGTGGCAGGGCGGTTGGAGCCGATCTAGGAAGCAAGGAAGGTCCGGCGCGCCTGCCGCCCTGCAAAGGAGGCGATCTAGGAAATTGGCCCTGCTTGCCTACACACGTCACAATCTAGGATGCAATTAAGGGTCTACCCCACTTTCACACCCTAGATTGCCCCTGCGGCAGGTGTGTGAGTAGCCGGCTTGAGAGTAAAATTCGAGACAAGGACGTCGACACAAAATATTGCGGCGGGTGAATTTACTTCTGTTTACCTACGTACGGTGGCTGTGTCCTTCCATGGGTCGAAGTACCTGTGGTTGAATCTGGACTCAAAGCTCACGTGGAACTAATATCTGGGAAGAGTGCTACGTGAAATAAAAAATCTGATTCAACATCCGTAGGGGGAAGTAGTTGTTTTCTGTCAGATAGTTGCCTGATTTTCCACTTCTTGGAATTGTGTGGAGAGAGGTATTTTTCGGTTTTACGAAATATTTGTTTCATTGAATTGAACTCTCCTAAATACACACTCGAATTTTGTTCGTTTTATCCGATCTAGCTTCTTTAGGTCTGGAGTTATAGAGGAAAACCAGCAAATTTCAGAATTTTTCTTTTGTCTTTTTAATAAGTAAAGATTTTTTGAAACTTTCATAGCAACTTTTTGTATACTATCCAAATATGCGATTAAAAATTATATTCGAAGTATCGTACAAACTGGGGCCACCCTCAATTTTCTATTTTCAAATACGGACCTGTATTTTTTCATTGCATTCCTTTAATTGTTCACAGTCATGTTTCTTATTGGCGTAGTATTTTTATCTAAGAAGTATTTTGGAAACATTGAATTGTTACCAGTAATATTTCAATATTTTTTCAATTCCATAACAGCTATAATTGAAAAATATCAGAAAATAAGAAGTTAATCGATGACAAGTTCAAACATGTTCAATAACAATACTCGTATTTACTTAGTTTGACATTTTTAAAACTAAAATCAGTCAGATCAAGTTATATAATTTACTTGTTTATCAACACAGGTAAATCTCGCTATAAAATTTTATATTATTATATTATATCAATTGTGTAATGACATTTTAAGTTTATTTCATTCTTTTCAGTGCATTCAATAAAAGCTTGTTTTAAAGAAGTTTTTACTTTTAATTTATTTTTTACTTTTTAGTTATCGCTGGACATGTTTCTCAGTCTGTTCATCCCATTCAATGCATCATTGTTGCAAGGTTGTTTGCCGATCAATTTCGAAAAGTCTAGCTCTTCGATAAGGATACCTTAATGATTTTACTCTACTTAAGGCCATATATGCTTGACCAGCAGCGAAGAGCTTCGAGACAAGTATACAACGACATGGTTGACAGTACTACCCTGCATTTTGTGTACTGTGCAAGCCCAATATAATATAATTGGCAACATTCTTCGTCAGTATCATACATTTATACTCTCCAATGAATTTACTAGACCTTTGGACACATCTACATTGTGAATATTTTTAACTCCTTAGGTAGCGACTCCAAAAACCTTAGTACACCAAAAAATTTCAGACGAATTGGAGTAACGGAGTTTATGATCACCATCTTAGTTTTTTTTTTTAACCGCATTCGTATTCTCACCAAGCTCTTTCATTTGATACCCATATTGTAGGAGTGCATTGATAGTAAATGGTTCGCCATCTTGGGTGCTCCGATATGTTGAACACACCTAACCATGCATTGTTCCAAACTAAACGGGTATACAAAATTTCAGCTCAATCGGTTGAAATTATCAGCTTCAAATTGATTTGCAGGATTCCAACCGAACAAATATAGTTATGCAAGTTAAATAAAGCTTGTAAAAAAATAAAATAAACCCTGTATATCTGATCAGTGAATGCAAACAAAAATCACCTCCCTGTTACAAAATTATTACAATAAAATAATAGATAAAATGAATCCCCATGATTGTAATCTTATAAGATAACCTAATAGAATCTTATCTTTCATATTCGGAATATCAGCCACTCCAAAAGTTATATTTGAAATGGGTTTGTTTGGTGGTTTCAAGGCGAAATTTATCACGAAAGACAGTAAGGGAAAAGACAAATCCCAAAATAATGTAGTGGTTTTGAAGTACCATTCGTTTTCGGAATTCGATACACCATACCGTAAGTACGAAGAAAAACACATTTCAATACATGATCACTGTATCATTGCTTGATGTACATTGAAGCAATTATTTTGAAATCGTTCAGTTGCATGTATGTTTGGATCATCACTAGACAACAGCATATTATACTGAAATCAAATCAAAAATATCTGAAATGTTCAGATGCATTATGCTTGTTGTTTTTAAATTTTGTATGCGTGACAGAGAGTATTTTTATCTGTAACTCACTTTTTATTTTTTGCTGCATGAAAATAAGAATGAAAGATAAGTTTGTTTTAATTATAGCAATAATCAATCATTTTTAAAAACTGCCATGCAAAGTCAGTCAAGTATGCCGTGCAAAACAGTTTTAACACCTAGTAATACTAAATTCTGCACTAAGCCTATATGATTATGATGGAAAAATTGATATACATGAGATCAACTGTCACCAGATACCTCTGGTCCTAAAAACAATCCAGTTATGATAGCATAACGTATAATAATAATTCTACTAATCAAACCTTGGAACGAAAGCATGGGTTGTGTTGCTTTGGTTTAGATAAAACACTCGATATTTTTGCATATCCACCCTCTTATTCCTGGACCACTACTAGTACCAGTACTAATTGGTGGTGTGGAGTACAGAAATATAAATCTGTTTTTTTTTTCCTTTCCGAATATATCATGTCTCCCACGTGCCAGTGATTTCAATTCATACAATATGCAGAGTGCATATTAATTCATTCATAACGACCTATTTGTTTTTTTTACATCTCTTCTCGTTAGTTATAACGCCAGAGCTTTTTTTCAAATACATCACTCACCCTTGTTGTGCATTTGTACAGTTTATAAAATTCTGAACTCTGTAATGTGCACATGTTTGTCTTTTAGGCTAATTATTTCCGAGATATTAATTTTCAAAGGTCGTGAAATTGCTGGCATGGATGCTAACAATCAATATAAGACTCGTTATAAAAATTGATATTAAATAACGAAAAATCTGCAAAATCAAATTAGAAGTTTAAAATTGTTGAACATTTTGTTCTTCATAATAATAATATTTATTTTCCATCGAACTTATGTAAATGTATGGGAATCGTCAGTATTACACATAATCACAAGAATACGCACAAGAACACATATTGAAATGTATAAATATAATGTAGGTCAATATAAATAAAGTGAATAGAGTGTTTTCGATATAATTCCGAGAGCTCATCATCCGCCAACAGCTGTATCGTAGTTTCCCACTTATCAGATCGGCTTTATGAGGTATATCGAATTCAAAACGAATGCACAATGAATTAGTACCCTAAGGCAAAGATAGTATAAATGAGAAGTAACTTGTGACATCTAGTCATTAGTTGCCGCTCAATTTGAAACGTGCTATGGGAACCAAGGTTAAATGATTATCTACTCATTGGCAGACAACCAATAATTTTAATTTTCTGACCAACCCAAAACTCAATCATGTTTCTCGTGCGTTAAGAGGGTACTAATTCAGAGTGCATTCGTTTCAATTTCGAAACACCTCATAAAGCCGTCCTGATGAGTGGGAAACTACGAAACAGCTGCCAGCAGATGATGAGCTCTCGGAATTGAATCGAAAACATTTTATTCCCTTTAGATTCTGTTTGCGTCCGTCTTAAAGCATGATAAACCTCGTGGTTGTTACGTTGTTAGTACAACACGAGTAGGCTTCTGCATTGCCTGAAAAAATGCAAAACCGGAAATATTAAATAAAAATCCCTTTAAGGGTACACATTAAGTACTTAATTTCAACATGTTGTATGTATGTCCGATCTCCTGGATAAATACATGACGAGTATAGCACCGATGATGGCTTAACAGCCGAAAGCGCTTTGCGATTGTAATAAATTTCACTTACACGAAATACAACTCTTTAATTTAATTGTAAAGTTCTATTGTGTTGCCCAGAGTTCGAGAATAAAAGTACCACTGATGCCAATGTAGAGTAATCTCACAGGCATATGCCGTACCTCAGCCTGGATGCAACTTGGAAGTTATATAACGAACGTATTAATTGTTTCGTCAGGAAATTCCTTATATTTTTGAATAGATAACAGAAGGAATTTACTTTACTAATTAGGAGGCAAGTATCCAGAGTGATACCTAACGAATTCCATTTCTTCTGAATTTTCGCGTATTTGATTGCGTATACTGATTGGGATATCAGGACGTGCTTTTGCCGATTGTGAAATCTTACCACTTGTGCCTTAGCGGCGTTCAGGTATAAAAAATCAATTCCACACCAATTCTTAACTTTCTGCAGCGTATTTTTACATTTGTCAGCCATCCTCATGACATGCTGGATACGATCAGTAAGGTGTCATCCGCATGTACAGTCAAGAAAGTATCTCTCATGACTGTGTTCAGTTCATCAATGTACAACAAAAACATTACTGGACCCAACACCGACCCTTGAGGTACGCCAATGAAAATTTCTGCATCACTGTTGCCTGCTTTCTAAAAACGATTGAATTTAATAATGTGCTACCCCTCTTATACCATACGGATACAATTTTGATAATAGATTTCTCTGGTTGACACAATCGAACGTCCTGCACAAATTTAACGTACTTGAAAACTTATTAAGCCTATCCAAGTACGAATATTCAAATAATTGTGAGAAACCTATAAGTTATTGTTATTGGTTTATAATTTTCCAGTTTTTCTCGATCATGCTTTTCATGTACCTATCTCAACCACCTTCTTAATGTCCAGTTCTTTCGGAAATTACCATAAAAAATTACAGATTAATTAAGTACGTCAAACGCTCTATTATAATAGGAAGACATTTCTTTATGAGAAAAGTAGGAACCTCATGATGACTAGAAGAATATTGGTAGTATGTCAAAATACAAACGTTTAGGAGAATTTCTGTCACAAGAACAAGAATATCGCCTTGTCTCGAACTTTTCTTGAATTATGTAATTCTAGGAGTTATTTTTGTAGTCCCAACTTTTGGTCTGTCCACTTCGCTCTGCGACACACGATTACGACCGCCGCTAAGTGCGATACAGAGCGAACCAACTTTCGACGTCGACGCAAATATTCATTTGAGTCCTTTGATGTGTGAATAAAATCCATAACTCCTTCACACATCGCCGGTTTTGAGAAAATACGCTCGAATACGCAGCGAAAACAATACACAGTATATCACAAAATATTTGAAGACATGAAAATCAAATTTTGATGAGTAATATGTGAATTCTGTAATCAATCAATAATTTGAAAGATCGAAGGTGGGCCAAATATATTTTAATGCTGTATCAATCGTGAGATAAATCTTCAGATAACATTTGTAAGTTTTATGAAGTGGATTTAACTGTTATCTAGAATCTCTACATGATTCGTGTGGTCGACTTGAAGATGTGGGTAATTTACGTAAAAAAAATCGATTTGAGTCATTAGTGGTTTATGATTGTTAATTAGGGTAGTCTAAGATATCCGAATCGTATTCAAGATTCAAGGCTTGCCCTGAACAGCCTGACAAGGTATGGAATCAGTAAGTCTGCTCCTTGCTGTAGTAGTAAAGATTGGATTTCGTCTGGCCATGCTGACTTGAACGCACTAAAGGTGGCTATAGTCGATTTTTGCTTCCTGTAGGCGATTGTGGTAAGCTCCCGATAGCGATTTTACAAAATATACTCAACGCCAGCACAAACCCCGCCCACAGTCGAACGTCATCATAAAATTTGAAAATGTACGCGGCGCCAGCACGCCGTTAAACATTCTTGACACCAGTTTCGAATATTGGAATCAATTAGCAAAAAGACACCTGCATGCAAACTGAGTTGATTATTAGCCAATCTAACCTGACCTGACTAACCTACCGTAGACAGAATAACTATACCTATACCTTATCTCTTTTGGGGGTCGGCGTTTTGCGAAATTGAAAGCCAAACGACGTAAGTGCCGAAATCAGTTAGCGTAATTATTGTTCACGAAGACTAAAAGTTTTCTGCTCCCTGGCCCTGGTGTCGTCGTATGTGTCAAGTATGTTTACTAACAGCGTGCTGGTGCAGCGTATTTTTTCGGATTTTATGACGACGTGCGAATGTGGGCGGGGTTTGAGCTGGCGTTAAGTATATTTTGTGAAAACGCCTCCCGATAATGCTGGCCCTCGATATTATAATAAACTTCCGGCGCCCTTTAAAACATGCAATATATAATTAGGAAAAGGTTAAAGAAGATCTTTCATGACAAATGTTTTTTTATTTGAAAGAGTTTGAAAGTTACCTTGATAATACTTACATCTGTTTATAAACTCTTCTAAAAACTGGTTTAATAAGCACTCGCTCCGAAATTCTGCGTTCGTGCTCAAAGTAACTGAAAGTATGTTTATAACACTCATTATATAACGGCATTCAATTAATGAGGTTATGTATTTATGTATAATTGGACTTCAAGCCTGTGGATGTATTAACAAACAAATTAATTTTCCTGACTGACAGTCAAGTTTGTTTCTTGATTTTCAGAATCTGGACCTCTGACAAACAGTGTCAAGGAAAATGGAGTCATCCACAACAATCCTAGACATAAACAAAGACCAATTGCCAAGTCTACTATTTTTGAAGATTCCACCAATATTACAGCGAACAACAAACAAAAGAGTTTGTCACTGAATAATATTGTTACAGAATCAGACAGTATCCCTAGTGTATCTGCAAGCAGAAAAGAACATGAATTGAAGAGTAGCATCAAACCTCCCAAAAACCCGGAGCAGCCTAAAAACACCGAAACGCCGAGCAGTTCTCGCCTAGTTGTTTCACCAAATAAACCTTCCAGCCAAAAGATTGAGGAAAATAAAAAGGACGATGAAATAAAAATAAAAAAGTCACGAAAGAAAGCACCAAACGTTCCGATAACCACAGACGATTCTCAAACTACTTCTGGACTTAATCTTCAACAGAACTCCATCATCATTTCTGAGTCACCATCTCCGAATGATAGCCAGTATAAAGATGACCACCAAGAACAATCAACTTTAATTTTCATGACACAACAGAATTCAGTAACAGAGAGTGATGCTGCAATCAGCAACGACATTTACGGGACTCGTGAGTATCCCGCAAATGGGTATAATAGTAATGATCACGAATTTAAGGTGAACGTGGTTCAGCACGATAGAAATAGGACTCGGTCATTTTCTGAGGACGAAATATCTGACGTGGAAGAGGAACTGACTAGTATTAGTGCCATGGGTTACAGCAGTCAAGCTGCAAGCATATTTTTTGGGGATGACATGATGCAGCCTGTTATCACCCGACCGAGAAGATTTATTATGACAGATAATAATGATGACGATGATGATAAGAATGATGATGATCATCACGAAACTGACAATGAAGCCGATTGTTAGTTTTTAAGTTAGTTATTCATTCAAACCAGTTAAAATAATTTGTGATAATATTCATATTTTCGTTCTATTGTAGAAGGTTTCAACAACTACAGATATTAACCATCAGTCTAGAAGAATGTAAATAAATAACCACTATGTCATGATAGATAACAAAGGCAATGCCGAATAAGCATAAAAGTGGGGTACACCTTCATTTTTTCATAATGAAATGTATTCATCTAAATTTTGCCTTCTTCACCAGCTGCCACATTCTCGATTTTTCAAATTGTACATATGCTTGCCAAGCGAGGTGGCCGTGGTGTTGGAGCGTTTGCCTCACCCAGACGGCCAGAGTTCGATCTCACTGTCTTTTACCGAGTTAAAGTGGTTCAAAATCCATATTTAGGTAAGCTGTAGGTCTCTGATCTCCCTTGCTCGCACAAGCTCTGCTTTTGTGGGATTTTCACCAAAAACCTGAGAAATTCGTAAAAACATTTTTTTTTATTTAACTTTATGTAGTACTTGACATTTGAAAACCCCAAGTCTGAGCAGAATGCAAAATGTGGAAACCTTTTGATAACAGCGATGGTACAAGATTCAAAAAGTTGAACAACGAAATAGCTATGATGAAAGTTAAAAAATGCATCTTTGAGTACTTGAATGAAACGTGTCCACCATATACCAAAATTTGTTAGACTTTCACTATTCACCATACTTCTTGATGCGAAATTACATATTACATAAAAAACTGTTGATGAAATTGATGTTTCGACCTAGAAGAATTCGCAAGATCCCATACAATAGCGGATAATTTATGCACATCCAATTCCTGCCCATAGATAAATAGATTATTGTCACGATATAATATATAAATTGTATATGGTGAATATCTCATAGATGATATCTCATCGACTTTCACAAAATACATTTTCTGTAGAAATAGATATATTCTTCATCTTGCACCATCTTCAATTTATAATTCTGTTATGTAACTGATATATGATCACTCTCCATTGTTATGTTTCATTTTCCATCAAAACTGAATGTTCAGCAATACGTCATGTTCAAAAACCAATCGGATTGTAGTTTGAGCACATCATTTTCGAACTACACTCTGATTTGGTTATTGTATATCACATATACAATGGAGACAGTCATTCGCTATTCTGTGTTCTTCGAGGTTTGCTCAAAAAGCAAACAACAATTTGTGTCCACACTTTAGTGTTTATATTTTCCATTTGAAATCATGTAAGAATGATTGCTTTTGGTTTGTAACTTACTAACCAGAATCAATTAGATGAAATTGTGAAGAACATGTTACATTTCCAATGAATTATTTTATTTGAGTTGATTTCTATTTTAGGCTGTATGCACACTGAGCAACCATGACCGTCAAACTATGACCAAAATCTCCAACACGTGTATTCTTATCGGACAACTCACACTGAATGATCGTCCTCGATCTGTTGTCGAAGACCATGTTTGGAATTCCGACCTGCTGAAAATTTTGGTCGATCAGTGTGAGTTTGAAAGTTTTTATTGATCCCTTTAAAATTTTGGTCGCTGCTGGACGGTCGCGGACTGTCGATCCTGGTTGGTTAGTGTTATTTCTAGCTCAAATTATTGTTTTATTAAATGTCATTCATTGTTTTTTAATATTATTTTCATTTTATTATGTTTTATTAAAATATTTATTATGAATCTACCTTTAATTTCACATCTCTGTAACCTAAAAATCAAATAATTCCTTTCTTTAAACCACAACACTACATTATTTTAACTTATTTATGAGTTTGGCCATCTTTGCATCTCTTAAGTTGGCGACTTATGGAAATCATTTTGAATTTTCGTATTTTGTTCCCCAGTATTCATATTTTATGTTGATTTTATTCACTTCCAATCCATTTTAACTCGGAGAACCACCCTCAATGTAAGTAACTATTGATGTTATTTTTCTGTATAGTGTCTGAGAGGATTTTCTCCATTCTTAATTTTTGAATTTTTTAACGGTTCTTATTCTACATAATTTATTTAATTTCAACCTCCATTCAAGAATTCCATTTAAATATACATGATTTTTGTTCTTATACTTCAGAGTCCTGAAGATGAAACAATATAGTTTCAAAACGTCGACAATATAAAATTTGGTTTTCTTTAACATCCCGACCGAATTCTCACCAACTCAACAATTCTGAGTATAGTTTCATATTTCACTCCATCAATAATATACATATACCTACAGTGTAATAAAAACAATTTTTCATATGCCTTCCTCTTCTCAAATATTTTTTTACATTTTTTAAATTTTATCAATATAATGTGGCGTCACTGTAAACCACTGAAAAAAAAAAGGGAAAGTTGCAGAATAATTGCTTTTCGAAACTTTCACTTACTTCTAGTTTTCATGAAAATCTGAATTATAAGTTTTTTTCTATAGTTGGTACTATAAAGAGTTATTATATATGCCCCACGACTCACTCCCCCAAAAGTAAATTATTTTCCATAGTGAGTGATACTTTCATTTCCAGAAGAGTGCACAGAGTGATTGAAATGAAATATAACATAAAAATTATTCAAAACAAAATGGAGGAAGAATTTATGGTTGTATATCAACGAATTTACCTTTACCTTTACAACATAGAAATCCATATGATTGGTCTAATCTGAGAAATAATACAAAGCAATAATTTTCTCAGTACTTTATACACTTGCACAAAAAATATTCACATCAAATATGTAACCTCACTTAAGCTCACCGCAGCGCATCACAACCTACGCCAAAGAAGATTAGTTGCCACGATGCAAACTTGGTTAAGTTGTACCTTTTTCCAATTTCAAACCCGCTATTTTCAAATGATGAAATAGTTTCATATTGAAAATATCAGAAACAATATTCACATTGGTTTATTACCGTATAATAACACTCAAATGACTAAGATACAAAATCAAAACGGTAGTAAAACAGTTCATTAAATTGTTCACTTGTACAGCAACGAAATAATAATATACCTGAAATGATTTTTGTTTTAAAATATTCCCATCTCAGAAAATACATACGTATCAAAATAATAAGAAACTGGGTGATACTTTACTCATACGATTCGTTATATACTTTTTTGAAGTACATGGACATCTGTTGGAAAGGTTCAAGTAGTTGTCCATTGGACAGTCATTTCACAGTAGATTTACAATTTTTGTCCAGGACATCCGGATCATTTCTGGACACATTATGGACAGATACAAGTAGTTCTCTATTAGACAGTCATTCACAGCTATCCAATGGATGTACAATTAAGGTAATAACCATTCTGATAGTATAGGAAACATTCAATTAGAGTTTATTTGATTCCACGTTAATGGAAACCAAAAAATATTAATATACTTATTATTTGAAATATAGCTGAAAATAAGAAATGTTTGAAACAATAAAAGCACTCACCTATGCAATTTAGCCAAAGGAAAGTAGATACATAATTTCTGATGCAGCTCGCAAAACTCTTTGTACGTCCTCTGAATTTCCATCGGTTGATTCTGATCTTTTCGGTAAATTCTCAGAATGTAAACATAATACTTGTCTGGATCATACCGTTTCCTATAGTTGACGACTTCTACATGTACTAGCTGTCCATCTGTGGCCATACTGAATTAAAAAAAAATGCAATGTATAACTCTAGAAGAAGAAAGTTAAAACTGGAGTTCCTACAGAAAATTTTGTTAATTTTTTTGTACTCTGCACCAGTGTTTAAATCTAAGAATATTTCACAGTTAGTTATTGAAGGTAATTGCAAATTAATCTTTGAAACACCTGTATCCAACAAATACTACTACTTTTTATTGCAGTATTCGCATTTGGGTACTCGTTATTTATTGTATTGCTACTCAACCTCTCAATTTTTTTTGTAGACATTGCTCTCTTCTGATTCCCTTTATGCATGATGCTGGTTGTTTTCAATGTTTTTTACAACTGCCATGGCTACTTTAGTTCGGTTTTTGTTGGGGAATTTGCCTTTTCAGCCTAAGGAAAATCCAGAAGAACGTACAATACCACCACACTTACATACCGGGTGGCTACGGAAGTATTGCCTACGGAATATCTCAGTTATTGTATGAAGTGGGTTTGTGAAATTTGGAGCGTCGATATAATGACATAAGAGCTAGAATTTGAGCATATTGACATGTCGAAGTTAACTTCCGGTCTGACCGGAAGTAACATCAACTTTCTTATTTTAAATGGAAACCCTATTTTTTTTCTTTTCGCTTTATTCAGCATTCAATTCCCTTTCTAATGACATATCACAAGTTGGTATCTAACCAGAAACTAGATCAGAAAAAAATTATTATTGAAATTCACCGAGTAGGCCGTGGAAGCAAAATGAAAGACAAAAATTGAAAAGTTGGCTATGGAAACCATACATCACTTGATAACAGTTGCTACTACTGTGATATTTTATTTTCATTCGTCGGCGTTATAAAAAGCCGCCAAAAAAAATATTGGAAAAATTGGGAAAAAAACAATACTCTGTAGGTGCATAACTTATATAGGAACATACAACTTTTTCTTGCCTGTACTATTCAGCATAACCATTCCTTTCTAATGATATAATAGAAAGTAATTTTTTGAAATGAAATACCAAAAAATCCAATTATTATTCTTCAAATAACAAAACAGATTATCGCCATACGCAAATATAACATTAAAAATAATGTGGAATGATAAATTATATCCTGTAGGTTCTAGGATAATAGGAACATAAACGTACTTGGTCTGTGCCATCGTCCATAGATATTCTGATATCTACCTATGGACGATGTTTGTGCTATTCAGAATAATCATTCCATTGCAATAATCATTCGAACCAAAATATTAACAAGTAGGCTGATTAAGATGTATTTTGGAATGAAACAAAAAAGAAACGAGAGCTCTCACGAACGCTGCTATCCATATTATTTTGACGTTCGAAGTAGTGTTTTTGATTCTGCCATTTTAAAAGGGTTTGGAAATCGAAATCAGTTAGTGGAACATTCAAAAAATGCCCCGTTATTCACGAACCGAACAAATTGACATGCTTCTCATTTATGGTGAATGTTTAAAAAATTCTTATGCCGCTGAACGATTGTATTCAGAGCGATATCCAGGGAGGCAGCAACCGTCAAGAAGGTATTTCCAGTGGCTTGAAGAAAAATTAAGAACTGAGCCTGATGTTCACGAAGACCAAGAAGCATTTGTTATTAATGAGGAAACTGAAATTGATGTATAAGCTTTAGTACAATATGATAGCACAATTTCCTCAAGGCAAATTGGCGCCGAATTAGCTATAAGTAAGGACTCTGCTAGGAAAATTTTGAAAAAACATCGATTTAAATCCTTCAAGTATCAGTTGCATCATCATTTGTATGAAAATGACGGTGAAAGGCGCCTGGAATATTGTAATTGGTTTCTTCGACAAAATGCTGAGAATCACCTATTTAACTATTATATCTTGTTTACGGACGAGTCAAGATTTACCAACAATGGATTATTTAACAGGAATAATACAAGGTAGGTACTGTACTTTATTTGGATTATTGTCGATAGTCGAAGTGTAAAGTGCTAAAAGTGTGAACGGTCTTTTGTTTCAGGTACTGGGCGATAGAAAACGAGCACCGGTTTCGACAAATAGGGTGTATTCCACACAGCCTACAACTCTATATGAGCTAGAAGTAAAAATTCGTAGAGCTTTCCAAAATATCACGCCCCAAATGTTGAGAAACGTTTTACATGAAAATATCACCAGAGTCAATAAATGTATTGACGCTGAGGGAATGCATTTCGAACATTTGTTTTGAATTTATTTTATCTTTAATCCTATCAATTTGAATTTTTTATTTTTCGATAAATCTGTTTTTTTGTTATTTGAATAATAATTGGATTTTTTGGTATTTCATTTCAAAAAATTACTTTCTATTATATCATTAGAAAGGAATGGTTATGCTGAATAGTACAGGCAAGAAAAAGTTGTATGTTCCTATGTAAGTTATGGACCTACAGAGTATTGTTTTTTTCCCAATTTTTCCAATATTTTTTTGGCGGCTTTTTATAACGCCGACGAATGAAAATAAAATATCACAGTAGTAGCAACTGTTATCAAGTGACGTATGGTTTCCATAGCCAACTTTTCAATTTTTGGCTTTCATTTTGCTTCCACGGCCTACTCGGTGAATTTCAATAATAATTGTTTTCTGATCTAGTTTCTGGTTAGATACCAACTTGTGATATGTCATTAGAAAGGGAATTGAATGCTGAATAAAGCGAAAAGAAAAAAAATAGGGTTTCCATTTAAAATAAGAAAGTTGATGTTACTTCCGGTCAGACCGGAAGTTAACTTCGACATGTCAATATGCTCAAATTCTAGCTCTTATGTCATTATATCGACGCTCCAAATTTCACAAACCTACTTCATACAATAACTGAGATATTCCGTAGGCAATACTTCCGTAGCCACCCGGTATATTACAAGTAAGAATTGCAAGCAGAAAAAAAGCCTTTTTGGCTGTAGTACCTCTGGAGTCGCACCTTCTGGAGGACCCCGTGAAAAATATCATGGTTCTTATTCATAATGCCTAAGAATCGAGCGCTGAGCATCTTCAACACGCTCAGCTAACGACCAACTTTTCTATCGTATACTGTGTTTTGCCAATAGAAAATTTTTATTTAACAGACTATTGTCTCCAAATGAAATTGAAATTGTGCAGGACCTTTTTTTCATATTGAAAACTGCTATAATGATTCACCTGTAAGTCTTGGGAACGAACGACAACAAATATCCTCCATCATTGTCTGCGGTGAATTTGAGTTGAGCCAAGTTGTGCAAGAAAAAGTTGAATTGGGTGAAGCGAGTTTTCAGAGATTCTTCTATTAAACGAGTGAAATAAGCAGCAGCTTCCGGATTCGATAGTTCTGGCAGTAGCGCTTTGTGCATATAACTGATCGATTCGGGTGTTATCCTGCATATTCCTGATGAAGTTATCTACAAATAATCGAGTTAAATAGGTAACCTTTGCTTATACAGGGTGACTCAACGTTCTTAATTTCGTCAATTGCAGGGATACTAATGAAGATCAACATGAAAATAATAATTCATAATTGTTCTCTTCAGATAATAGTTATTTATGGTACTAGTGTGTTATGTTTAAAATAAGTCACGCGAGAACGATTTATACCACGAGGCCGTCAGGACGAGTGGTATAAACTCTCAAGTGACTCAGGAAACATAACACACGAGAGGCATACAATGTTTTAGCCAACAAGTAGAAGAAATCGTTTTTTTATGAGATAATAATTAATAAGTTTTTTGATCAAATCAAAGCTACTTGCGTCTCAGTACCCTATATCAGTGACAGTGTAAATTGTCAAAGCATGTTGTTTGTTTGGTTGCCACGGACATGATATATTGTTAGCAAAAGTTCAAATAAATTTTGACTCTCGTCAGTTTTCCCTGCAGAAAAGGAAAGATTTTTTTAAGAAAAAACGTATAGAAAATGGACGAAACCGATGAAAATTACGTTCCTGAGGATATCCTTACGAAAGCGGACATTTTTTACTTTTGCAAAAAAAAAATTGCCCCATCGTCGCCAAATACTCGATGCTTCGCTCGACTATTCACCTTTAAAGCTCCCGAAGATGAGTACTTGTTGATGAAAGTGGCTTTGATAATGGGGATTACCGGTGCTTGAAGATGCGATGAATTGGTCAATTTGAAAATTGAAAATATTTAAGACAAAGGGAAATATTTTCACGTAGTTTTGCCAGACCCAAAACCAAGAATTCGAGAAGTTTCACCATACTTGAAGGAGGATTTCAAGTCAACCCGATCAGTTTGTGTAAAAAATACATTTTTTTAAGACCAAAGAATACTAGCTCTAGTCGCTTATTTGTTTTTTACAAAATTGGGAGGTGTACCAGCTAGCGTGTAGGAATAAATACGTTGTCGAAGATACCTTCAAGGATTGCAATATTTTTGAAATTGGAGGAACCAGCGCTCTACACTGGTCACTGCCTGAGATGGTCATCGACGACTCTTTTGGCCAATGCAGGGGCTGACATGACTACTTTGAAGCGTCACGGAGGATGGAAGTCCTCGACGGTAGCGGAAAGATACTCAGAAGAATCGGTTCATAACAAAATACAAATTGCAGAAAAAATACAGGATATACTGTGTCGGCGTCTTCCAGCACTATCAGCAGCTGTACCGATATGGGAGCGTCTGGTTCTAATGAACCAACGAATTTCACAATGACTTCAAATTCAAATAAATCGTGAGCGTTTTCCTTTAATTTCCATATCAATGTGAATTCTGCTTGTAATAGTAATAATAAATATGAGCGTGTGTGTTTGTTATTTGATCGTTTTTATTTATTTACGGTTAATAACGTTTAACAGTACAATTCAGAAGTAAACTGTACAATATAGTATAATTATTATTATTATTATAGTTACAGAACTTGTAATTAGAAAGTTTATTTCTTCTTTCAATTATGGACAGTTGATGTTACCATTTAGCAAGACTAAATCAGCTTTTGTTCTAACTTTCTCGAGGGAATCAAGATTTAAGAAATTTACAAATTCTAAATAGTTCAACGATCTATTAGGGAATAAAACCCAATCAATATACACTGTTTGCATCGTTTACCATATGACGGCAATAATGAAAAAGTAATTTCGAATGGACTAAAAGCGGAGACAATTTTGAACGGTACTCCTTCAACAACCAGTCAAGAGTGCTGGTGCCAAACAGAACTGAATGGAACAGCTCACAGCTCATGGACATTCTACAGGGGAAAATCTGGTACACAAATGGATCCAAGACTGAGAATGTAGCGGGCTAAGGAGTGTTCTCCAGGAATCCGGGTATTGGCATCAGTTACTCACTGGGCACCCAGACCTCTGTCTTTCAAGCAGAAGTGTACGCCATCCTTCAATGCGCGAATAAAAATAATAGGAGAAACGTTGAAAACGCGCATATCAACATCCTATCAGACAGTCAAGCGGCACTGAAGGCCTTGTCTATTGTCTAGCAAGGAAGTAACGTCCAAACTGGTATAGGACTGTAAAGAAGAACTGAAAACTCTGTCAGTCCGGAATCAAGTCAAACTGATATGGGTCCCAGGTCATCAGGGAATCGCATGCAATGAGAAAGCAGACGAACTCGCACGAAGAGGATCGGAAATGCTCCAAAACTAAGGGCAGATGCTAGGGGTACCGAAGTTTACAATAAGGCGTCTGTAAAAGACTGGCTTAGGGACAAGCACAAAAACTACTGGGACAATGTCCCAGGAAACAAACATGGGAAAGAATATATCGAAGGACCGTGTAACAAAAGAACGGTAGACCTGTTAACAATGAACAGGAGCCAGCTGAGAACTGTTACGGGACTCCTGACTGGACATGCACCAGTGAAAGAGCACTCAAAAAAAATGGGACAGTACGATGGAGACCTGACCTGCAGACTATGTGGTAAGGATCCAGAAACCGTGAAACACATATTGTGCTATTGCGAGGCTCTAGACCGCAAAAGACAGTAAATTATCGGGCAGCCATCTGGCCACCCAATACGGAACGTGTACAAACTCGTACAAGGCACAAAAATATTGGATTGGGTACTGTGACATTGAAACATAGCGGTGCCTTAGTTCGCGGACCTCCTGGCTCCATTGATAAAACGTGAAGGTTTGCGAATTAAGGCATCGATAGGTAAGATACAATGGTCTAATAAGCCTAAGTCTCACCGGAGGCAATAGCCAACCGGACCTACATAGACGTGGAGGTTTCAGTGAGTATGCCTACTAAGGAGAGTCTCGCAGTATTTATGAGTCTGGAGACTCAATATTTCTCAATAAAAGATTTCTCCCACCTCTCAAAAAAAAAACGTAAAATCCGAAATATCTGAAGTAACTGAAAATTTGTATTTTTTCAAGATATTTATGTTAATTAAAAATCGCTGTCTTCTTTAGGTCTGGAATAACTTTTACGGAATATGAGAGCAAAATAAAAAAATAAAAAAAATTACTATGACTCTTGCTGTTGCAGTAGTCCATATCTTCGAACTCGAATTTTCAAGAGTCACAATCACAATAGAACAATTTTTAAAAAACTATGGAAAAAAATGAAGAAGTTAACGTCGGATCTCAAGTTTCCACATTGTACTTCGGAATCCATAGTTTTTTATTTTCAGAAAACTTGATTCTGTTATCTTTTCATAGAACAAAAATCTATGATGGGTAAGACTCTATATTAGGGGGGTGTCTGCTAGCTCACATCTCTATTGCACATATAATGCAAATTTGTGCAATAATTTAAAGATTGTCAATAGGAATGAGAATTACTTGAAAAAAATGTCGGAAGGCCAAGAAGTGGGAAGTATAAAACGGGAACATGAACAAAAATAGGACAGGTTATAACTTCTCTTATATAATAATTTTAAACTCCCATGTCCTGTGAGAGGCCAAGATTATGTTATGTCTGAAATCGTTCAGTGATGCAATGCTTTGAGATTTGACCTAGCATCTAATAACACTGATTTGACTGTTCTACTTCATTAGTACCTTAGTAACAGACTAAATTCCAAACTTTGAGTCACCCTCAATATTTCATTATACCAAGAATAAAAATAAATTCCTATGATTCCTAATAATGTTGAAAGCTTGACAACACAAATCCACAAACTGGTGAAACTTTTCTGTTGGTCTGTCACCCCCATTTATCACATAAGCCATATCAGAAGTAAGGACAAACGGGGCCCTATCCCTGAAAGAAAACGAATTAGAGTTGAGCACCGTGATGCATTTCAATTTACCTTTTGAAATTGCCAAACATCTGCGAGTCTCCCAAAAACTTTCCAAAGTCGATGTGAAACAAGTGACCAGACGTTTTCAACATAATATTATCATTATGTCTATCACAGATACCCAATATATAGGTTATAACACAGTATCCAGCACACGATGCTGAAATCAATAAAGCTGTAGTATTTTTCAAATCCAACAGCTAACAAAATATACCTGTAAAATTTTGCACAGCCCTGCCATATTCCAATTCGGAAGGATTGTGCTTGGCCAACCATTCGGCTATAGGCTTGTCTTTGAAAGACCCTCCCAAACCATGTTCCACTTGGATTTTACGGAGAGTTTCTGCTTTTGTGACCATCTCAATCATACCTGTTGATGTATACAAAAATAAACCATTACTTAACCTAATTATTCGCAACTGTATGATGGCATCCCAAATCGAATTGAACAATTTGACAATTATACAAATAACAAAAGAACATACACAAATGACAATTCAAAACCGTACAATTGGCTATATCTCAATAAACTATATTGAATTTCATCATCATTGCAAAAAGGTGATCTCAGTAATGATAATTTTTATTGATCAATGGGGGTTTCCAGTATCGTAAAATATGCACTTTTTTTCATATGACTTAATGAATGGCAGTTTATAGCATAGTCCTAACCATTTATTCACTCTAAATTTTGAAAAACTGATTTATTATTCAATATTGAATACGTGATTTCAGTATGCATAAATTCAAACGCTCCTCAGATGTGACGACATTGTCTTCATGTAATACGATTGACTGAAGTTTGGGATTGCGCGGGCAAAGCCGAGAGTGACTGAGGGACGCCGCAGTTGCCAACTCTGTGTGAAATCTAGAAAATAATTACGTGTAATCAGGGTTCTTAATATAGGGGGGGTTACGAAATAAGTGAGCCCTGAGGAAAGGGGGATTGGTAGGAAATTAAGTTGGCTAACTTATTTGGTGATTTTGGTAATATAACCAGGAATATAACTAACTTCAGTTGTTTCTGCAGTAGGATTTGGTTGAAATTTTTGACAGTTTTCAAAAATGCCGGGTAATTCAAAATGCGCCGTGAAATACTGTTCCAATACTTCTACAGCATCGTACTTGGTTTGAGTTTCCACAGATTCCCAAAGGATTCTCGGAAGGATGCGTGGATCAAATACTGCGAAAATGTTAACGATTGGATACCAAACGAGTCATCAAGGATTTGTTCCCAACATTTTGAAAGCAGTGATTATATTGTAAATGAATTTGGCTCAAAGTCGAGAAGGTTTATGAAAAACGGTGGGTTAACTGTTGAAAAGCAAAATTATTATACTAACGCTCTCTTCACAGCAGCGATTATATCATCCACTTTATATCGTTTGTTGTATTTTCCTCATATGAAAATTATTTATTTATACATTGTTTCATTAATATTTGAAAAATCTAGGTACTATAAAGCTATTAATTCTAATGTGTTCGAGTTCTGTGGCTATAATTTATGTCGACATCGTACAATACGAATGTGAAGTATAGGTATTGATCTAGTTAATCGTTCGTTTGTGCGTGTCCCTTGATCTATTCGAGGCCCGGGATTCCGAGATTTCTTGCGAAGTTTATCAGTTTCCTGGTAGCCAAGTTCCTGATGTCGGAGGGCGTTAAGAAGGCCCCTTCCAAGAACTTTAGCCTCTTGCAGAAAAGCGCACAACAAATCTTCTGCAGTTTCCGCGGAGTTCTCGCAGTAGCGGCAACTATCACTCTCTGATTGATAGTTGAGGTCCGTTCTCTGTGCAAGTTTGGTGGCAGTTTATGACCACTTCAAACTGCATTTCGAAGTCGTACCTAACTGACATGAAATCTGTCGGTTTAGACATGGCTTCTAGGGAAATGTGTTCCAAAATCTTTAAGTGTCCGATCAGATCTACTGCTTTCAAGTGTTTTGTCTGAATGCACTGTTTGCTGCGTCTTTCATTACACATAGGTGCAATGGCAGAAGGTTTAGCATTGCCTCTAAGGCTGCAGTAGGGCACGTAAATATTGCCTCTGTGATTCCCAGACAGGCTATATTATAGGCTATAATACCGCGATAATATAATGACTATTTCCAAATTGAGTTTTAATTTCTAGTTTTCAGGTTAAATGACTATGACTATCCGAAGTAACAATATAGGAGAGATTGGAATGTTGTTTCTTATTTTCTGTTAGGAACATAAACGTGCAAATTTTCATTCTGAACAATGAATCAATATCTAGAAGATTTCTTGGTTTGTGTTATTTCGAGGTTGGTTCCAAGAAGCATTATTTGAAATCTTATTTTGTAAGAAGGTTTTCAATGGTTTCAAAATTGATTTTGTTGCAAATTGAAATCTAATACTGAAGCTTTGAATGTATCAAACTGAAATATATATTTTCAAGATGTTTAGTGGAATATGAGACCTCAGTCTGTATAAAATGCCAATAATAAGTGATATTTTATTTCTAAGATCAAGAATATGCGTAGACCAAGAGAGAGTTTGATCGATGGTTAAACCTAGAAATTTATTTTTTTTGTATTGTATGCAAGAATTATCTACATTCTGATTTTCTGGTAAATATCTTTTGGAAATGTACATTAATCTATATTTTTCAAAATCAATTTATTTTCCATCAACCATATCGAAATCAAACAGAGGTCACCTTCCATTTGATCCCTCAATTCCTGAACACCTTTTCCATAATAGTAAAGGGTAGTATCATCCGCAAATAATTTTAAATGATTTTTCAAATTCAGGCAAGATATCAAATTGATACAAATGAGGAACAAAACAGGACCAAGGATAGACCCTTTGGGTATCCCACAAGAAATTTCTCTTCTCAAGGATGTTGAGCCCCGCCATATCAATAAATTGCAGTCTTCCACTGAGGTAATTTTTAAATAAAGCATGAACATTGCCTTTGCCATTCGTCTCACTTCAACTAATAAAATTACGGTGTCGAATGCTTTACGTAAATCCAGTGATAAGACACCCCAGAAAAACCCCGAATCTAACTTCTGAATATTAGTGGTCAAATCCATAGTGGCACACTCTGTATCACAAGATTCACGAAAGCCTTACTGATATTTATACAGATAGTTAATTTTTGTCAAATAATCAAGTAACCATTTATGTATAATTTTTTTCAATAATCTTTGATGAAATGGAAAGAAGAGAAATAGGTCGATAATTATTCATAAAGCATTTCTTGCCACTTTTGAAAATTGGTAGAACTTCTGCAATTTTTTGGAATTCGAGATTTAAAACATAAGCTGATTAATTTACTCAATAAAGGAGCCAATTCTGATTCAACTAATTTTACAAAATTGACGTTAATGTTATTAAAGCCTGGTGCTTTTTTAACATCCAATCCATTGCTAAGTTCTTAAATCACATGAGGATTTGATGGTTCCAGAAACATTGAATCAATGGGAGCATCTTCAGGAACATCAGGATACTGGATATTGTTGTCAGAAATGATATTTGATAGGTATAATACAATAAGTATCGATGAAATATTCATCGAAGTTTTCACAGATATCCTCTGGATTTGAAATCGTAGTATCATCAACACTAACGTAAGTTATTTTGTTCACATCTTTCTCTGACAGTTTACTGTTTTCTGTATGGATTTAGGCGTGGTATTTGAAAACACGATTTTATAGAATTCTTCTTTGGCCTTTCTTATGGATTGTTAAACAAGTTCATTGAAGATTATTTCTTTCATCTATTAAATATCAGTCATCCACCAATCATACGTTTGTTTCCTATTTGACATGAACAATCAACACGCTCTATTAGCGACTATTTGAATGGTACATAATAGTCACCGACCCTGTGCATCTGACAGTACTCTAAATGAATACATCTTAAACGTCAAATAGAATCAATCGTGTTGAAGCTGTATAAGTATTCGAAAATGAATCGTTTTGGAGAAACAAAAAACGAAGAGTTAGATAGGGTAATCGAGGCTACAATCCCTGACAATACAATGTCATTCATATGACTGATGTAAAGAGTTGGATTCAAGAAATAATCTTCATAAATATAACACGACCTTGATCAATTGTCGACTATTCTATTGCTGCTAAATTCCTCTTGCGTTTATTAATTTTACTCGACATTACATTGGCATTAATAATCTGATGAAAACCCGAGAGCGAAGTTAAATTATTATAAAATGCAGTCGAAATTTAGATGCAATTAAAATAGTCGACTATTTATCAAGGTCTTGTTATATTACCCTTGAATATATAATTTTCAGCGAGAACAATATTATGTGGATTTTTTTTCTATTTGAAAAAGTATTTATCTCTCAATTTAATCAGTGAAGCTATATCATTGTTGAACCAAGGTTTTGATACAATGTATCGAGGAATTCTGTTCGAATATTTCAACACCTTCGTCATAGAATTCACCAGGATCATTGAAATCAAGTCCACAGTCATTCATTTCTATGAATTTCTCTTTCAGTTTTGGTATTCAGTTTAGTGAATGTTTTACAGACGTACTTTTTTTTAATTCCTTGAGGAATAATTTCAATATCAGCAATAATCAATTCGTGATCACTTAGAGAGAGATGTTTATCAGAGATATATCAATAGAAAGGTTGAAGTTCAAAACAATGAGACCTAGTAGTGGTTTGGAATCATTAACCTCTCTTGGTGCATAGATTTCATTGCATAAATACAAATGATTTGATGAATAGATATCTCCCAGTGAAATTGATTCCTTGTTATCATAGTGAATCTGTACTGAATTGATCATCTGAACTGATGCAATGGATACAAGTTTACTCCATGCTCATATTATTATGTTGTTTGAATATAATTCAATGGTCGACGTGACAGTGCATCCTGGAGAGTTTATTTTTTCCTCCCACAAAATGTTCAGTGGTAATTTCTGCCCTATATTGGAGCTTGAGTTTTTCGGTTTTTGCTAACCAGATCAAACAAGTTCAACCCTTTGTAGATCTGCTATTTCATTTCATCGTTACAAACCAATATGTTAAACTATCAACGTTAACTGGTTTGTTACCACTTACCTTTCTTTTTAGATGTCGGTATACACGTAAACGCCACCATCCTTAGGTCCAGTCCTTTATTTAACCACAACTTATCCATCAGTCGTATCATTTGCAAAGTCAACATGTCCTGTTGTAAGTCATCGCCAACCTTGTAGATCGCCGCTCTTATAGAGCTGTCTTCCATTAAGAAATTGATTTTCAATGGCAAAGTATTCGAATTGAAGTAGGCAGATGACTGAATGTCGACACCTTTGACTCTCAGAGTAGGAGAAAGCGGCAGACTAGTGGTGGTTTCTTGAAGATCTTTGTGGATTTGGCCGAGGGCATTGTGAAGTACAGTCAAACGATGAGACTCTTTGGTTTTCTTGACTTCTTCCGCTATGTCATTGAGTTTCTGTAAAATGCAGGAATATACAGTGGAAGAAAAGTTATTGAAAACCGGTGGTTTCGAAAGTTTCTCATTCCAAAATTGGATATTTTATCCGGGAGGAATGAATTGATTAGTGTCATGAAAATAAAATAAATTTAACTACTTGATAGAATAGAACATTTAAAACTGTCCATTTTATATCAAGAGGTACATTTTTGCGCATATTTCACAAATTATAAAAACCTCCTAGCGGAGGTCAGCTACACCCGAATTTTTAAATGAGCCGCGGTATCCATGATGGTAGAGCATTCGCTTCTCGTTGAAATCAACCGAGATACGTAGTTTCAAATCCCAGAGCGGTCACCGGTCCCGTGCATGGCATCACACGTTAAAAACGTCTTCCATAGCTTGTACAAGTCTCTTGAAGACTTCTGTGGTTCTGAGGGTTGCCCGTAATGGTGCAGCCGCTTGATGGAAATAACACTTGATAACAAGAACAATTTTGTAATAAATCATCTTGAAGTTTCTTATATCATATTGGAAAGTAAAAGTCGAAATAGAGTGTTAACGTGCCAAGAACATCTTTAGCCTGCCGAACAGAGAAATATTCCATTTTAGGAGAATATCTATAGGATCAACACACGCACCAACAACCTGGAAGCGGTTGATTGAAAACATTTTAGGAGACGATTTGGTGGCTGATATGTTGGTTTATTTGGATGACATAATCATAATTTCTTCAGATTTTGATATACATTAGAACATTTTAGAGAAAGTAAAATTTAGTTCAGGAGTTTTCATTGTGAACAAGATTGTTGGCTGATTTATTAGTCATAAACATGAATCATTGAGAACTGTGAAGTTTTTTTTGAATTTGTCTTAAATTTAAAGGAGAAGCATCTCGTAAAATGAATAAAAGCGGAACACCCACACATCATTTGATGCGCTAAACTTGGAAGCATCTTGATCTTAATCAATTTAGAAGTTGAATAATATATAAATAAGTTTTGTTGTGGTAGTCAGCCTGTGAACACACATAAGTTTTGATCGCGTCAAGTCGCCTTCTTCAATGGTATATGGGATCTAATGACAGCATTAAATGATAATATTCGTGAAAAGTTCAACTTAGGAAATAAAAATTGAAGGACTCAAGTTTTGATTTTTTGAAGAAGTAACAATTATAAAAATTTGGATAAAAAATCAAATTTCTGCGAATCAAAATTGATTGCCTAGTTGAATGTACCTATGCACAAAGAGTAAAAAAATGATACATTGAAATTATCATCAGAATAATTTGGATATCGTATGCGATAATCAAACTAGCCACATGAATTGATTAAAATTGATTCTTTACATTCTTTTACTTCATCATAACTTTGAAAAAAATATAAAAATAATAAAAGTGATATATTTAGAGTGACATAAAATTATGTTTCTCTACACTAGCGACATATTCAACTATGGTTTTCAAGATTTATGATCATTTTTAAATATAGAGTGGTTTTCTTTAATGTGCCCCTCCCTTTTTATTTTTTGAACGGATCAACTCAAAAAATTGAAACTTGGGATAATGAAATTGATGCATGAATACTATATTCCAGTGACGAATGTACATTTTTTTCTCAACGGCAATGTTTACAGACAAAATTGTCGTTATTGGAGTGACACCAAATCTCACGTTTTCGGGGAAACTCATATTCAATATTCAGAAAAAATTTACGTTTGGGCAGGAATATTGGAAAAGCATATTGTATGACCTCTATTCATTGAATAAAATGTAACAGGGGAACTGTATTTGAATATGCTGGAAACTACTGTTGATCCTCTAATCACCGAAATCGTCGAAGCGAATCCTAATGAATTCGGCATATATATTGAATTCCAACAAGATCGAGCACCACCACATTACTCCAGACAAGTAAGAAACTATTTGGATAATACTTTCCCCGGTCGTTGGATTGGCCAGATTCGACACCGTTAGACTTTTTTTATGGGACTATTTGAAGCAAAAGGTGTACGAAACTGAACCTGCTTCAATACTGGATATAGAGAATAATAAATATTTATAGAAATATAGAGGGTGCTCGGTAGCGAGGCCGTTAGATGCCGGACTTCGAAACTTCCGCTTGCATTAGACCAGGTTCGATACTTGGGAATGGGAAATTTTTTCTCAATTTTCATAGGAGTCGATAGGCATTGTAAATTGTCTAGATGCCAATCCCGACGTCTGGTACTTCTGTTTTTCCAGGTTTCCCTACAGCTGAAAAGTGAATACGTCACCAAAAATCAGTAAGTCGCCCCGGAGCGCCACGGCAAATAATATTAATAAATTCAATGAAAGAGTTGTATTTCGTGTAAGTGAAATATATTACAACCATGCGATTGTAATAAATTTCACTTACACGAAATACAGCTCTTTCATTGAATTGAATAGTTACGTGTACACAGCTTTAAAAACTTCACAATAATATTAATAGCCGTCCTCAGTACCCGCACAGGCTACGCCTTTGGGTACACTCTACGAGTGTTTATGAGAAAGTATTATTATTATTATTATTATTATTATCAATGTTACTGTGTTAGAAAATGTTCGGCGAGTAATTTCGGATAAGCTGTTCTTATGTCAAGCATTTTGTCTGAACTGAATCCAGCTTATTTCCTGAAATTATGAAGTTAAACGTCGATGTATTCAGGCAATTATTAAATGTTCCGCCATTTTGTAGTAGGTGAAGATATTGACTTTATTTTCTACTGTCGTGAAGTATTCGTTAGGATCTTCAAAAGGATGTGTCACAAGACCCCTCTCTTTTAATTACATTTTTTTCCCAGATGGCGCCCAGTCGCCATCTTGAAAGTTTCCTCTATCAATTTTACTCCAAAATATAGTATTCATACATCAATTTCACTATCCCATGTTTCAATTTTTTGAGTTGACCCGTTCAAAAAATAAAAGGGAGGGGGACATTAAAGAAAACCACTGTATATAACTGTCTCTCTTGGCCAAGAATTTTTAGTTGTCCTGAAATCTATTTGTGGCAAATATGTTTATTTCTATCGTTATTTCTATTGAATGTTTACAATGGATTGATTATTATTAATGTCTATACATTACCTTAACTAGAGATTGTTGATACAAGAAACAATCACCCAAGGATTTACCGCTCACAGCCAGTAGAGCTCTTAACAATAATTTCAGTCTTCGATGGTATCTAACCTCACTGATACCCATGTCTTCTTTGCCATTCGCCTCTGACGAACAGTTCTGAAACAGCATAAGAAATATTATGACTTACCTAGAAATCTTAGATAAAATCATACCTGAGGAGAATCTCCGGGTAAGCTATGGCACAACAACCAGAACAGATAGTGAGCGAATCTTGGGGATCGCAGAGCTCTTTCCAGCAAGAATTGAGCCAACGGAGAATTCTCGTACGTTTCATGTCTTAAAGCTACGACTAACTGGGGTAAATAGTCTATCAGTTCATCGTTTTTGAGTCCTCTTATCCAAACGATGGCCATTTTTCGGACCTCTAAATCTGGATACCTGCATAAGAGAAACGTTCAAACTTGAATGAATTATTTACGCAACAGTGGCGGTTCGTCCCTGGAGGTGAATTTATAGATCTTTTTACTCATTTAGAGGGATTTTTCATTTAGAGATAAATAGGCTATATAATCATGATGAACTGTAGGTCATTCTTTTGAAAACTTCTGAGGGTTAACTCGCGGGAGTGCAGCCAGATGACGATTAGAACAATTTTTTTATTAAACCTAATTTTTGCTGATAACCTGGTTCACTACTGCTGATGAAACGGTAAATATTTGAGTCGTTTTCGATTTCTGTTAATTTTGTTGTTCATGAAAAATCGCTACCTTAGCATAAATAATTTAAGTCGCCACTATTATAATATAATCTTTAACTTTTCAATGAACTAATCAGATAGTAATAGTGTCAAATTATAGAAACTTACACTGGCAATAATAGTTCTAATGCTTGGATCGGTTTTAATCTAGTCCAATTGTGCAACATTCCATGTAAATCTGGTAACTGTACGTATTCCCAACTGTGGGCAGCCAGGAGAACCTTTGGTAGAGCCGTCGGAAGGTGATACAAGTAATGCCTTTTCTCCCAAAGAATCTGAAGATTGTTAAAGGAAAAGTGAGCACTTTTCACAAAATGGATGATTTTTTTATTCAATATTCAATAAAACTGAACTACCAAGTTATTAACAATCAACGACGTTGAACAGATGCAATCTTTTATGTCTATGCCTGGTCAGTGAGAAAATAATAATGGCAAGAGGCAAAGTAAAAAATTAAACGAGCAGTGGTGTAGAGGATTATTTTCCATTTCTGCGGTGCTTGCTCATCCATCATCATCAACCAGACAAATATCCTAATACAAGTTTATTACAAATGTATGAATGAGAAAGGAAACATTATGCATTTTTCAAATCCAGACATAATTATTTGGTAAAAGAACAGAAATAAAAATATCATACATCACCTCTCGAATCTCTGGTGAAAACTTGTACAACAAATCTTGATCACAAGCATCCACTAAGAGCTGTTGCGTTTCATTATCAAGACTAGAAAAATCTCCTTTTGTAACATTATTGTACAGGTCAGGTGAAACTGTTGGAAACATCACTTTTGTGGGAGCGACAATTTCGATTCCAATCATAGGGTGATCTGGTTCAGGATGGATACCCATAGATGGAGCAGGACCGTAGATGTGGTCATTTATATAATTTGATTCTTTCGGCCAAATGGAGAGGAGAAGACTACCTTGTGACATTACACTAAAAAAATAATTTGCTTAGATTCGTTTTATTACACAGTCAATAATACATGTAAAGCCGACCTTATGATTTTTCTTGGACTAGTTGATGCTGATGACATTTCGTAACTGTACAAAGTACAAATAACATTGATTTTCATGATATTGCACAGAATGCATGTCAAATTCATTCAACGCGCGTTTCGCCAATGAAGTTGGCATTGAGCAAAGTTTTGGTGATCGAGTAGTCGTTTCTACTTCTTGAAAAAAGTATTGTTACACATTTTTTTTTACAAGCGTGCGTGATTCACCTTATACCCACACGCAATTTAGTTTGAAAAGTGTCATTTTCCCGCACTAGTGCGAGAAAGAATATTCCCGCACGCTGAAGTTGTTTAAAGTTAGTTTTCCCTCACTAAGGCGAGAGAAATTTTTCCATACAAGGAAAGTTCTTTCAAAAGTGGAGTCTGCATGCTAAGAGAAAGAATGATCTACTCTACTTTAGTAGGAGAAACACTAGCAGCCAAAGTTGCCAGGGGCTGTCTGCAAGGAGATGTCTTGTCCCCATTGCTGTGGAACCTGGTGGTGGAGGATCTGCTAATCACACTCGAAAAAAGCGAACACAAAATACTTGGGTACGCAGATGATTATAGACATCATGGTCCAAGGAAAATTCAATACCACGGTTAGGGAGAGAATGCGGCACATGGATAGATAAAAAGATAAGGAGGCTTTATCAGTCCCTCCAAATCAACCATCGTAGCTTTTACCCAAAGAAGGAAAGTGGAAAACTTAGGACCTCTGACCCTTCAAGGTACGCTCATACAGCTGTCAAAGGAACTTAAATATATCGGGGGTGCTTTTTAGACTCGAAACTTACTTGGAACCAACAGCTGACAAAAGTAAAGCAGAATGCCGAGGCGACACTGATGATAGTCAGACGAGCCCACGGAAAGATATGGTGGCTAAGTCCCAAAATGGTGTATTGGACATACAACATTGTGGTGAAACCCATGATCACATACGCATCTTTAGTATGGTGGACCATGATAACCCAAAAAATGACCGCGGCTGAGTTGAGCCAGGTACAAAGACTTGCCTGCCTTAGCATAACGGGAGCTATGAAAACAACACCAACATCAGTCATGGAGGCACTGTTAGATCTCCCTCCGATTGACCTAGCAGTCATGGGGGAGGCAAGAATGGGACTTCTGAGGCAACAAAATACGAGTACTAGATTGGACCACAAGATAAAGGAAATACTGGAAGGTAACTTTCTCGAAATGAAACCAATAGACCACATGACTCCCAGACTCCCAGATATTTCTTCAACATTAACTTCGAGGTGATCATACAAGATCGAAGCAAATGGACAAGCGACAACATCAAGGGCAAACCTGGAGAGAGAATCTGGTATACAGACGGATCCAAAACCAAGGAAGGAAGTGGTGCTGGAATATAAAGTGAGGGGAAAAACTCCCAAATAAGCGCCTCACTAGGAACAAACACCTCCGTATTCTAGGCGGAGATGGACGCTATCTTACAATGCGTGAGAGATAACAATATGAGGGAAATGCGCAATGCACGGGTCAAAATATGCACAGTCAGGCATCACTGAAGGCTCTTATGAATCCAAAAGCGACATCAAGACTGGTATGGGAATGCCGCGAAGAACCTAGTATTCTTGCAGAAGACAACAAAATAACTTTGATGGGGGTTCCAGGACACTGTGGCATCAATAGCAACGAAAAAGCTGATGATTTAGCCAGAATGGGCTTATCAACTCCATATAATGGCTCATAACCCGGTTAATAGATTGGATATCCGAGGATGCATACGGGACTTCAAACGAAAACCAAAAAAAGAGGTGGAAAGAAAATCCCTTTTATGCACCACGGGAAAACATTCATTAAAGAACAGTCAAAAGAGTTTATTAGAATTTTGCTTAGAAAATTAAAAGGAAAAAATTTTAGAGAATTGAAATACGAACATCCTGGTCTCTCCTACTACTCGACCGCTTACGCGGGCTCGGCCATTTTTAGGCATGTTTGCAAACATTTTTCATCCATTTCGCAGCATTGTAGCGCAAAATGAGAATATACGTTTTGTGATACTATACTTCTACTTTCAAATTCTGTTTGAGAAATTGGATTCGGACTACTACAGCATCAACGCACGCTGCAAGATAGTGCAAAAAAAATAAATTGCAGTTGTGCCAATACTAACGATCCGACAGCGCCTGTTTTGTGCACACATAAAGTCCAATGATTCAATACTTTCACGAGATGGGCCAGCCCTGCAACTTGAAAAACGGTAGAAATATAATGAAAAAAAATCGCAAAATTTTCCATTTTTTCCCCGTTACTAGTGATCTGATCGTAAAAAATCTCATTTTGTCCTTATTACAATTCTCTACAATTTTTCTCATTAGGGCAACCAGATTGCTTAATGAGTTTTCATTTTATGAGCAAAACAAAAAAAATCAGTTTACTGTAACAGTGATCACTGTTATGTACATTAATGGTGTGCCTTATATAAGACGGTCCATTCGTTTAGGAAATCATATGTGTGTGTCTAGGTTCTATTCAGTTAGAGATAAGGATTCATACCGCAACAGAATTTGATAATATAAACAAAATTATTTTAAAATATAAGAGGTCGCTTTGTGTACATATATTAGCTTTTGGCACCATGACCTAAGATAGGACATTAGAAGGTATTCAGAATGTCGTTGGAAGAAATAAGGGTTGATATTTAGAGATTCATTCGGTGTTGTACGGTCTTGGTAACAACTTGGGGCTTGTTTATGAATGCCCGTTTGGGGTGGGCATGAGCCACTATCCGTTTACAAAAACCCTGAGAGCCTTGAAATTCCACTTTTGTACATGCCTTGTTACAAGTTCCAATGGTTTGATACTACTCATTAGTTAGTACTGGAAATTGAGTATCACTACGATGCAATACTATATGGGAATTTATGAATAGATACATATAGATCTACTTCAATTAACATGTTACTAACCCTTCGTAACTGAAGAACTGCATAGCAGCCCAACCAATTTCCTCTTCCTTATAAACAGGAACGCTCGAATTTTTAGCTTCTTCACTATCAGAAGGAAGTAACGTTTTACCAAACAATTGTAAAACCAAACGTGACTCTCTAGCTAAACTGTTTATGGGTACATCTTCGAAATCCAACCTGAAAATAGTTAAAATACCACCTTTTTCAAACTGTAGACCATTTAATAAATACCAGTTATCGAAAACAATCCTTGACGGCCAATATTTGTCTCTTTCGAGTTTTTTACTAGCTTGTGAACACTGCAAACGACCAATTTTTTTCGTGCCGTGATATATCTGAGATGTCATATAATATTCCTCATATTCCCATTCGAACGAAGGTCGGTAAATTGCGCATATTCTGATCACCACAGAATCCATGATATCGTGGACGTATCTTACAGCTAGAAATAACATTAAAAATCTCTACCAACTTTACAAAATCCAAAAACTTTATTTGAACCAAGAAAACACGTATATATATTTTTTTATTTGCTTTTTATAGAGGTATCGATTGCTGTGATCATTAGCCACTAGATATTCTGGGTAGGCTGTGTCAATCCATAAGACACTTTAGAATCAGCAGTGTTATGTTTGCCATAATTCTACCTACCATACCCACTGACAAGAGTTTAATGATCTCAATAAACCTGGATTAACTACTATTTATTTTTGAGTTCAAGGTTTTATGCAGAAATCTGACAGAGTTTTCTTTCAGTAACTATATTTCTCTCTGATTTCTGTCAATGAACGGTCTCCTGGTGGCATGTTAAATCGGTAAGATATGTACTGAAAGTATGTTTTGCACTTTTCTTGGTTCTTTTTTGCGCTTCAGGAAACCAAGTTAATACTTTGATTTGTGAGACCTTTGTAATATGAATGGCTAAATTTGAGAATACTTACACTCGTTGGACGTCAAATTTTTTACTTCAAAATCGACAGAATAAGCTTGGCAATACATTTCAATGAGATTTTGAATTGCAAACCGAATTTTGTTACAGGTGTCACCGACCCTCTCGGAAAAACTCAACCTTGAACTCTACAAAAAGAATTATTAATGATAGTACTGTTTCAAAACATAATTCACCTACGTTTGATGGAAAGTTTTTACAAGATTCCTCGAAAGCTTCTATAGTGAGCATAATATCCAGAGTACAGAGATTACCCATCAAATTAACAATATATTTGACAGACTGTATCACATTCAAAGGCTGAAGTGATGGCATCACACTTGGCGTACTGCTTTGGTCCATCTGAAGGGCAGCTTCCTCTAACTTTTTTATTTCCTTCTCCACAGTTTCTACAAAAGCATTATCTAAGCTACCTTTCAAGTCACAAAAGCATGAAAAACCGTACCAATCAATCTAACAACATTTGGTGTCCAACCAAACAAATAACGAAATTAGATCAGAGCAGATAATATACTGAACTTGTAATAATTTTAGTTTCTCATTTAAACATTACCTTTCGGATTAGCAGATTATACTGACCTAATAATATGTTTAGTTTATCGAAAGTAATTCGAACAACGGTATCATTTGGAATAATGTTATCAAACTTTAACGTTTCGTCATCGTTATCATCCTGAATCTGCAAAAAAAACAGTCATTCCATTTTCTACTACAGAAAAACTATTTCATGCAAAAATACTCACTGTTCTAGCAAAAGATTTGTCTTTTTTGGAGTCCGGGATCAAAATGAGAACAACATCTTCGTCTAATTTGATACAATCATGAACGTATTCATAATCACTGAGGAATGTAGTAGGAACCAGATATTCATTGCTTCCACATACTTTCAAAGTGTACTGAGTGTTGGATGGAGCATCAAGACCATAAGTTAGTTGCAGAGTAACATGTTCTACGCTGGAATTCACTAAAATAATATTGCAGGAATCAATATACCCAATGTTAAAACAAAAACGAGGGTATTCAACAAACATTAATGAACAGAAACATTCCTGATGGTTTGAGGCAAAGACTATTACTGAGAATGCTACCCAGTAATTTTGCAACAGAAAAAAGTCTGATGAGTTATAACATATTATTGTATAATCTCAGGGTTCTGTCCTTGGTCTTCTGCTATTTATTCAAAAAAAACATTTGAGTTCCCTCATCTCATCTAACAAATATGATTTGTTTGCACACAAATTCATTAATTCTTTCTGTAATTTCCTATAATTTTAATTTGTCGCTGCAGATATCTCAGCGTATCACGACAACCGGAATGCTTCCTGGTGGAACAAAAATCTGGATAAATCACGAAAAGAAGTTCGAAGGTTATTCAACCGAGCTAAGGTATCAGGTGAATGGAAAAACTATAGATTCGCTCTAACCGCATACAATAAAGATATCCGGAAAGCAAAACGAGAATCATGGAAACGATTCTGCGAAAATGTGTCCAACACATCAATCGGAGCCCGTATCCACAGAGCCGACACAGGAGCTGGGATCGCTCAAACGTCCAGACGGCTCCTTTACGGCCTCCAGGAAAGAAACACTAGAGCTATTGGCTAATAACCACTTTCAGACAGCCTGATTCTGGACAATCGACCTCCAGTCACAAATATAGACTGGATAAAACGACCTGGCAGATGACTGGGTGTTTGCCATCAAAATAATCACACCACAGGCGTTAAGATGGGCGGTTAATTCGTTCCAACCTTGCCAGTCGCCAGGAGAGGATGGCATAGCTCCAGCTGTGTTACAAATCGGACTGGAACATATTGTACCTATCCTTATAAGACTCTTCAGAGCCAGTCTAGTTTGGAACCATTTTCCATCAAACTGGACCGTGACTAGGGTGATATACCTATATTCCTGAAGTGGGTCGGACTGACCCACACCCAGGAGGTAGCAGTCGCTGCATTCCTTGACAGAAGGAGCATTTAACAATGCACTTCCTCACTCCCTATATGAGGCCACTGTCTCTAGAGGAATTGAACCAATACTATGTGATTGGATAAGAACTATGCTTCATAACATAACTATAACGACCTCTCTACAGGGAGAAAGTGTCAGCTTCAAACCAATCAGAGGCTGCCCTCAGGGAAGGGGGGGTTCTGCTACGGTCACTGCTGGTGGATGATCTGCTAGCCATTATCTCGCTATGGGAGGTCGATCTGCAAGCATATGCTGACGATTTGGTGTCCTACGCCCTTCAGGATATTGGACACCATATATAAATGGTGTGAGAGGAAGGAAATGTCCATTAACCCTCACAAAATGGTCATAGTACCGTTCTCCAGAAAAAGGAAGATGGAACATTTAATACCTCCTTTCATCAGTGGCCGCAGTGGTCATGATGGTAGAGCGCTAGTCTATCAATCAGAGGGACGTGGGTTCGATTCTCCGCATGGTCACTGGTCTCGTGCTAGGAATCGCACGATAAAAGGTGAGACCTCGTTAATCCTTAGCTCGAACAAGTTTTGACTTCAGAGGGCTGTCGTTCGTACGGGGATGACAGCTGGTTAACGGAAAAAACAACAATCAATGGTGTAAGAATCCCTTTTCCGAGTGAAGCAAAATATCTGGGAATAGCCCTGGATAAAAAGCTGAATTGGAACTCGCATCTGGAAAAGACTACCCGAAAGGCAAGCCTATCATTATGGACATGCCGCAGAATTTGTAGCAAAACATGGGGCATGTCACCAAAACAACTATACTGGCTGTACGTGATCGTCATACGACCAATAATCACGTAAGGTTCTGTAGTCTGGTGGACAAGGGCCAACAAAAAATTGCCCAGGCTAAATTTAACGGACTACAGAGACAAGCGTGTCTGGCGATTACTGGGGCCTTTCGCTCCTCGTCAACGGCAGCAATGGAAGCCCTTCTCGGATTACTTCCTCTTCACATAGTTCTGGAGAGAGAGGCAAGATGGGCAACATACAGACTCCACCAAGCGGCCATTAGTCTACCGCAGGCAGTGCTCATGAGATGCAGCAGCATGCTGGAGGGAATAATAGCTCACAACATTCGAGGAATGCACTAAGACATTATGCCCAAAACTTTCACATGTCCTACACTGTGGTCTTCTCTGAAAGACTGGGTTCAGAATGAAACTGACCTATGAACGTTGGTTTACCGATGGTTCCAAAACTTTGGAAGGCGTCGGAGCCGGAATAAACGGGATGAACCCAGTAGTGAAACGCTCATTCAATATGGGTAAAGTAGCTACGGTATTCCAGCTGGAAAATCGACACCACACGCGAATAACAATAAAAAAAATTTTAGCGCTTGAATCCAACTGCTTTTAATCCAGAGCAGTATGGAACCAGGCCTAGACCATTCCAAAGCATTTATTGCTTGCACAAGGAAAAAACAGTTTCGTAAAAAGGTTGGGCTTTATGGGCGTTTACATGCTTATAAGCATGTAAACAAGCAAGGTTTGATCACAACAAATATATCGTTAGAAGTGAGAAAAGGCCACAAGAAATCTCACATTCCCTGTTGAAGAGTGTACAGCTCTTTCAAGGTTAAAAAGTCAACAATATCATCGTTGCGATTATCTGACACATACTCCAAAAATATTTTATAACCAAACTCTGATCTGACAGGAAAATTTTGATACCTACCGTCACATGTGAAACTGATAGGTTGATCGAAGTTGGCTCCATCAAAATTTGGGTGCACTTGTAGTTTGATACTGAGGCCATCGCTGTACTGATAATTCACCATCGGACTTATCACGAGTCCCATATTTGTATCAGGATCGTTATACCGATATTGTTCTGAAACAGAATGTCATATTAGGGAAATCTAATAATCTTTCGGACAAATTTATGACTTACTTCTCAAGTTATGCACCATATTATAAAAAGCTTTCAAATCCGAATCTTTGTTGTCCGACCTGTTACCAACTTCTTCAATAATATTGAGTAGATTTTTCTAGAAACGAGAGATGCAAATGATATGACAGTGGAAATCACGTTGGTAATCAGAAATATACCCTGAACAAGTTTATTGAACCAGTTTGATTGAATTTTTGCTATGATATTATGTAATAGGTTCAACTTCAACAAGCAGTCTTAGAACCTGACACCTCTTAATCAATAAACATGTCTTTCAGTCCAAGGATTTGTTGTACAATGTTTTTGTTCAATCGATTCCATTGTGAATATACCTGAGCAATTTTCAGGTCTACCAAAATAAAGTTGTTTAGTAATAATTTGACTTAAGCAACAATGGGACATTTACTAGGACATTTTTGGATAAAAATGAGAAATAACTTAAATAAATAATGTACACAAATATGTACACCCTTAACCACACACTTTTTCTTAATTTTCAGATGCACGTTTCTTCATCTGCGGAAGAATAGAAATGACTACTGAAACGTTCATCTAGAAAATGATTACAAGTGTGTGGTAATTTTATTAGAATCCCAAGGAAAATATATTCTTTATAGTCTTCATCTTTTCAATCTCTGAAGAGACTCGGGACCTACAGCTTACGTAAGACTGAATTCTGAAACACTTTAGCTTGATTTGAACCTAGGTCGTCTTGGTGAGAGGTGAACCAGGACCACTTTACTTACCGTGACATTTCTTGTTTGATATCCACTAAGTGAATCAAATTCAACATTAACTTCAACAGATTATCATTCAAAAGTGGCAAATTTTTGACAAAACAATCATACGAGAATTGTTTCTGGTCTGAATATATAGAGGGTATCACTGTATCAAAAATGTCAGTCATTTAACTTTAATCCGATAATTTATTTACACAAATTTTATTCATTTTTATTACATTTCACACAGTATTTCATGTTAACTCTGGTACTGTGTCAGCCACTAATCTCCCCTGATATTGAGCATCTGGCTTATATATCAGTGTAGAGTTCTTCTCAAACACTCTCAAATATTTTTCCTTGTTTCGCACGCGTCCAGATGGAACCATCTAGAATAAATCGGAAATCTGGTGTGTTCGAATGCGATGGTCATGTGATGATGTCATGCATAGTAAACAAGCCGAGGTCGATTATACACGTTACATCGACTCCTTCTTGAGACTTTCCGTCCAGAAATGTCGTCCTTGAAGTTTGATCGAAGTAACACTTCACACTCTTCTTGTTGGGTCGTGGAAAATGGTCACAGCACACCAAAGTCTTGACGCCGTTGGATCTGAATATCATCTCCAACATACTTCTTATAACTCCCCAATTCAGCCCATCAATCCCACAGGACAATTTAGTGACTACCAGATCTACAAGATTCTGGTCCACCATCGTATCTCTCAAACTGGTGAGGCTCTTCCAGACATTTTCATAGGTCGATTCATCTCGAGAATGCTTCTTGGTAACTAGGTAGAAGATGTTTCTCTGACCCTTCTTCATTTGCAGCACTCCTTTAACTTCTGGATTCTGACGTCGTAGTTCATGAAGTCGACCAAACTTCTTGGAGAATACCACGGTGATGCCTCTGGACATTTGAAGGTCTTCTGCCAGTCTGCCACACAGTGCGCTAGCGAGTAATCAGCAGGCACCTTAAAATGGTCTAGTGGCTCCTCCCGAGTTACCCGATGTCGAACTTTCGGTCCGTTTCAGTACAAGGACTTAAACTTCTGGGACGTAATTTCATCCTCCGGTGGTCTGAGGCCTAAGAGGACAACCTAATGAAGTGAACGATCCTGGGTTTCTCCCGTGGTGGCTCATAGATTGGTAGACGAGGTCGTTTATCCTCTTCATGATCTTGTACGGACCTCCCCACAAGTTCCGCAACTTCGCTGATAGTCCACGGCGACGTTAGGGGTTCTACAGCCAAACTAGGCCACCTGTCTGAAATCCTCCAGTAGTCCAGCATCGGCCTTGATGTCATAGGTCTCCTTCATTCTGTCGCTGGCACTCTAGATATTCAAACGGACTCGTTCTTGAATATCATTCATTCTGTGACGTAATTTGCTGACTTAGTCTTCTCCCGCAGTTCTTGTACTGGTGGCGTTCCAAACTACAGGTCACAGGGAAGTCGCAGCTCTCGGCCCATAATAAAACTAGCAGGAGTTTGCCGGTTGACTTGTACTGCGGAACGATAGGCCATCAAGAACAAATGAAGGTACTGGTCCCAATCTTTGTGGTGTCGATTCGTCTTATTCATCCTCTCCACCATTCAATCGGACTATGGATGTAGAGCCGTGGTTCTCGTCTTCTTAGTTGAGCAAGGCATAGGCTTCGGCCCACTTGCTGAGGTAATCAATTGCCACAAGGAAGTACTTATTCCAGTAGTCAGATTATGGAAACAGACCAGCGATGTCAATGGCGATCCTTTCAAATAGGCTGCCTACGTTGTACTAACGCATCGAGGCTTTAGGTCTTGTTCGAGTTCCATTGCAACTGGGTATTACTGTCTGACGCCTGTCTTCCAACAAACGCTTCAGGACCCTATTATTCAGAGAAAGGGAGTTCCATTGGGTCCAGTAAGATTTAACGGCTGGTGAATAATTGATCACTTTCTGCCACGAAGGTCTTCGATTACTCTTCTTCCAGCCGATGACGAAATTAAGATCGTTCTGAATATTTGATTCAGTTACATACTCCACATACTCTGTTCAGAATTTTTTTTATTATTGTTGCAAAATGTATTTTGGCCGTGGTTTGTCTCTCACAGAGACGACCAAGGTTCAAACCTAGCGTCTGCCACTGAATCAAGCTGTAGGTGCTTTGCTAACACAAGCTCTTACATGAGCTCCTGGGAGTTTTTCAGAATATCTGTGGTATCAATAAAAACGAATTCAAAGAAAATGTACAAACATCAATTCAGTTCAATACATTCAATAACTAACCTTTGAACAATAGTGATTTCAAGTACCTATTGCATGGAAAATGTGACCCTAAAGATATTCAGTATCATTTCATTGATATGTTGATTTTTTTTGTTATTGTATCAACACTAATATTCAACTTAATATAAGAAAGAACTACTTTGTGGATATAATGTTAAAAGAAAGTACCTTGAAAATTTTTGAACTCCTCCTATCAATGGTAGACATTCGTGGGGGTGCTGGCGAGTTAGGTGTATTATCGGGTTTGTTTATAGTAGCATAAATAGGATCAGATAGGCTGTTATTGCCCGATCCTGAATAGATAAAGTCATAGGGATCATATTCTTCGTACACGCTATTACAAACTGACATCGCATCATCAACTGAAAAAAAAACATAGATATAGTTAAGGAACCATTGAAATAAAAAAAAACTATAATTTTGAATAGAATACTGAGTTTTGCTTAATCGAAAACAAGCGATACTATAATTTTTTATAAAGAACTGAATCTAATTCAACTGGTTGAAGTTCAGTCAACAGAAAATGTTTTCCAAAAAATATTTCAGTATCGGGATAACGAGTGTGATGTGGGTTGCCTAGTTGATAATCCCTACGTCTACTGATTGCTTCAAATGCGCACCGCCCACCCGAGGTGATGGTGTAGGTTTTTCTACAGCTGAAAAGTAAATACGCCACCTAAATCAGTAACTCGCCCCGGAGTGCCACAATGAATAATATCAATAGCATTCCTCTACCCGTACATGTTATGTTTTTAGTTACACTCTACAAGTGTTCATAATGAGAGAATATTATTATTATCATAAAGTACAGATGACCATTCAGAGCGATTTCATTGTGTTGGAGGTGATGGCTCCAAATGCGCATCATATGGACGGTCCTAGGTTTTATTTGAAATTAGCTACACAGGACCTTTCCTGTATTGATGATGAATAACCACTATATTACTGCAGATAGTGATGTATTATGTCAGGGTCTACAGTAACAGTTCTCCTCATAAACAATATGTCACCGTTTAAAAAAAATTTAATTGTTTATAATTATTTTTTCCGTTAACCAGCTGTTGAAGTACACAACTATTTTTTTTCTATCGATCGGTTACACCTGTCAAATTTGACATTTTTCGAAAAAAATACCAAATGTTAGGTCATTTCTCAATATACCACCTTTGAATATCTTGTTTTTTTTTTCTCGCGTTTCCTTAGTCTTACAATTTTTCGGCTAATTAAAATTTGGTAAAATCTGAAAAGACCAGTTGAGAATTTTGAGATGTAATACACTTATGTTCTGGAGGGATTTTTTCTCTTTATAAATTAGCCAAGTGTTTCGCGACCGAAACTTTCACCATCACTATTTTGATTCGGGTGTAAAGGCCGTCGTGATTTGGAATAGTTTCCTAACGTTTCGCTAGCGCGAGTGGCTAGCTTCCTTAGAGGTCTGTTCTTTTTCGTTCTTCTCCGATGACTGAAGTAGGTCTGTTCCTCAAGTTGTATTCATGAGTCCTCAGGTAGTTTTGGGCATTAATTACCTGTGTAGCGCTTGTGTTTGATATTGCAATAACCTACTTCAGTTTTCGGAGAAGAACGAAGATGAACAGACCTCTGAGGAAGCTAACCACTCGCGCTAGCGAAACGTTAGGAAACTATTCCAAATCACGACGGCCTTTAAACCCGAATTAAAATTTTGATAGTGAGGGATGTTTATAATTGGATATTTTCAAGAAAATACGAATGCTAAAAAATATATCATACTTACCTACTTGATGCAAATGGGCTCTAGTCTCAATATTCCATAGCAAATTTTGCTTTATTAATTTTCATCACAATACAAAAGTGAATAAGCAAAAACTTCAGATCTATTGATTTGGAAAAGGGTTCGATATTTCAGCCACTTTGATGTATAATTTTTTGAAAATATCGAATGGAAAAAAATTTAAACGAAAAAATCTCAACTGATTTTTTTTTCAGATTTTATAACATTTGAAATAGTCGAAAAATTGTTGAACCAATTGGTTTGAATTCGGGAGGTGGGTAGGAAACCAAAAAATAAACAAGTTTTTAATGCTATATTTTTTTATGAAAAATGTCGAAAGACCCCGAACTTTTCTCATGTAAAGTGACTACCGCTAAAATTTTCCTAAACTTTGGTATGTTGTACTCGACTCAGTACCAAAGGTATTCATGGGACCAACTCAATGCTATGATTAGTTTCAGAGATACAGGGCGTTGGAACTGAAAATTGACCATATTTTGGAATTTTTGTTTGTTAACTTAAGATCTAGATGGAACTTCTGTTGCATACACATGTTAACTACATATTTCAGTAATACAATGGTGAATACGTGTGACTAAAAATATTTCATATGAATGACATTAGTTTTTTGTAACATTTCACTTTTTCTGTAGTGACCTCAAGAAAGCAAATTTTCAAACTTTACCCCTTAATATAGTATTTTGAGAAGAAAAATATATATGATTTGAGAGGAAATTATTATCACTCATATATGAGTGTCTCTAAGCTTCAAGATATACAAGATGGTTTATTTGCAGAAACTTATTCTGTTTTGAGATAAGTACAAAAACTATGAACACTCTGTATTCTAAAATTATTCAAGTCAAACGTAACCATTTTTTCAGTGAATAATTATTTCAATAACGCCTTAAGAGGGATGATTTCTACATCCGATCTTATGACCAGTTCTCTAGATGTACACTCAATAATTCAACATTTGCGCCACAGAAAACTTGTTTTTTGAAGTTTATACTTACATGTTCACAATTTTAAGTCTAAAATATTAATCATTAATTTTATACAGGGTAAGCAATATAAGAAACCATCAACTGATCATAAATTTAAAAAAGAATTATTTGATATTGTGGTTCTCTCTATGAAACACCCTGTAAAAAAAATTATGCTATATTTTTTTCTTCAAAATACTTTATTGAGGGGTACCTTTCAAAAATATGATTCTCTAAAGACACAGTAGAAAAACTGAGATTTTGCAAAAAAACTATAGTCATTCATTTGTTAATCACCACGCAAATATTAAAATTTTTAGTAGTACGTATTCACCATTTTATTACTAAAAAAATAGTCAATATATGAATACAACAGAAATTCAACACCCTGTATCTAGAAAACTATTCATAGTATTGAGTCAAGTCCATTGATCCTTTTGGTTACTAGTCGAGTACATACTTACCAAATTTTCAGAAAATTGGACCGGTCACTACTTCACATAAGAAAACTGCGAGGTTCTTTGACAGGTTTAGCCGATATGAAAAAATCGTAAACGTCATTTTGCATTCTTTTCAATGCACAAACTGTCCAACTCTATATTTGCAATTACCGAATAATACAAAAATCCATCATGATACGTACTTTAACGGTGACGTATTCATAGCTGGTAGATGGTACAGATGGTGCGTATTATTATTATTTGCCATAGCGCTCCGGGCCGACTCAATGATTTGCGAAAATTCGGATAAACCTACAGCACTACCACGGGTAATTCGTGTAATTAGTCGGTATGATGATGTCTCCCAGGTAAATCATCGATGATGCCCATGCATTGGTAAAACGAGCTGGTAATAAATGCCGACTGGAAATCGAGTGCCACATACTTACCTAGAACCGGCGACAAAAAAAATGGGCTTCTACTCAATCGGATTTTTCCACAGAATTATTGGTAAACGACATATAAAACCTGGATTACAGTCCCAATTTTTTAAATTAGTAATTAATATCCGACCGTTCAACCGAACATCACTTTGATCACTCTGTAGTTCTGTCCTGTTTGATTTGATGCTTGCCGTCTTTTGTGTTGTTAAGTGCATTTTAGCGATACATGTGTTGTTTCGCTGTTTGTTCATAAAATTGTTACCTCACACGTTATTGCGGAGCAATTTACTACGTTTTGATGCGGAAAATATAAGCTTGGGTGCCAGAACACGAGTTATTTCAATAACAAACAATACTTATCAATGATGTTAACAGATTTTCTATGACTGCGATTTTTGAAAAACGCCAGGTGGGAATTTCACCGTCAGAGTGATCTTACGTATTGGATAATGATATAAAACAAATCGAGTAGGTACAGCAATTACAATAATATAGTCAAATAACAGTTAATTACGCAGTGATTGGTATTCATCTATTATTAGAGGTAGCACGTCATACATTTTACGAGACCGATGCCGCGATGCCTATTCAATTTTTGAAAAGTTAGACTTATCTTGACACGTTTGAGGACTGCCACGTTTATAAATTTAGTTATGAAAAGTGTATAGTTACCGCAATCGTGCTGCATTTTATAATCTAACGCAAATTAGTGAATAATTTCAAGGTACTGATTTTTACAGGCCGAGGCAAGTGCGTTCTGCTTTGATAGTTAATCCCAAAATCGGTCAATAGGGAAAGGAACGTGGAAGGACTTTCTCATCTTCTGGATATCACGAAAAGGAAACTAGTACAATAATCTTTCTTATTAAGGAAAATTATCTCATTTGGAGATGAACGAAATATATTGTAGTAAAACTGCACTAACTAATTTTCCTAATTTATTTAAAACACTATTTACAACAATTATTCACTAAAACATTTACACTAGATTCAAATTTATTTCTACTGTGTCAGTCTCTATCTGCGAACTCTGGAACTGTAACTAACTCTGAATTCTGACTGTTCCCCAGCGGTTATATAGTCGACCGGAGTGAAGTTAGCAGCTGAAATATAGCAGCCAAAATGACGAAAACTGCCGAATGGCCATTGGCGTGCGCAAATTATTTCAATTTTGTCTTCAGCAGCCAAAACGATTTTACAGCAGCTAAAAAATATAGATACGTGCGGAAAGCAGCCGAAATGCATAAACATCTTGCATAATCATTATAGATAGAAAAAACCGATTTCAATCATGTGCTAGACGGAAAATGAGTTGCGAGCCATCTGAGCGGGTCCAGAAGAGCAAAAACGAATTCAAAATTATTTAAAAAAATATTTACGGCTGAAATAACCGAGGTGTCACTTTGAAATAAAAATGGAAACGTGTAAAACATCAAATTCAATCATGTACTAGAAGGAAGATCACTTGCGAGCCGTCTTAGGGGGGTCCAGAAGGTCGAAAACAAACACAAAATTAATTTAAAAAAATATTTACAGGTGAAATTTCAAAGTGACAGCCCATTTATTTCACTTGTAAATATTTTTTAAAATTAATTTTCAAGTTGTTTTCGACCTTCTGGACCCCCTAAGACGGCTCGCAAGTCATTTTCCTTCTAGCACATGATTGAATTTGATGTTTCACACGTTTTCATCATTATTTCAAAGTGACACTCCGTTTATTTCACCTGTAAATATTTTTTTAAATTAATTTATTGTTTGTTTTCGACCTTCTGGACCCCCCTAAGATGGCTCGCAAGTGATCTTCCTTCTAGTACATGATTGAATTTGATGTTTTACACGTTTTCATTATTATTTCAAAGTGACACCTCGGTTATTTCAGCCGTAAATATTTTTTAAAATAATTTTGCTCTTCTGGACCCGCTTAGATGGCTCGCAGTCCTTTTCCTTCTAGCACATGATTGAAATCGGTTTTTTCTATCTATAATGATTATACAAGATCTTTATGCATTTCGGCTGCTTCCCGCACGTATCTATATTTTTTAGCTGCTGTAAAATCGTTTTGGCTGCTGAAGACAAAATTGAAAAAAATTTGCGCACGCCAATGGTCATTCGGCAGTTTTCGTCATTTTGGCTGCTATATTTCAGCTGCTAACTTCACTCCGGTATATAGTCGCAAGCAGGTTCCACCAACGGCTCTCTCGATTATTCTGAAGTATAGAACATTTCATCTAGATGGCTCTTCGAACAGTATCGAATTGATCGATTTTATTCCAGCTTGTTCTCGGCGATAGGCCAGCAGATATGATGCTGTAGTTGAACGAGGGTGCATAATTAATTAGATCAGGGCCGGTCTCGGGGCCGGACTCGAAATCGTTACATTGGCCCCTTCTTAAAGACGTTTCGCCTCGAAACGTCATTCTTGGAGTGTGAAGATATCTGCAAGATTCTCCATATCTGCACCTGGACGTTCGATGGAAGTAGCACTCCACAGTCTTCAAGTTGGGTCGAGGAAGATGGTTGCAGCACACCAGAATGTTGATGCCGCTGGATCTGAATATTGTCTCCAACATGCTTCTTATAACTCTCCAGTCCAGCCCATCAAGCCCACAGGCCAATTTTGGGATTGCCAGGTCTGCAATGTTCTGGTCCAGCATTCTGTCCCTCAATCTCGTAAGGCTCTTCCAAACATCTTCATAAGACGGCTTATCTCGAGAACGCTTCTTGGTACCCAGATAGTAGATGTTTCTCTGGCCTTTCCTCAGCTGTAACACCCCTCCAACTTCCGGGTTCTGTTCTCTCAGTTCCTGGATTCGACCGAACTTCTTGGAGAAAACTACTGCAATGCCTCTGGACATTTGGAGATCTTCTGCCACACAGTTAGCTAACGAAAAGATCTCGTGACTCCTCTCGGGTAACCCCATATTGAACTTTCTGTCCGTTCGAGTACAGGGACATGAACCTCTGAAACGTCATTTCGTCCTCCATTGATCTGACTGTGCGGACTTGATCGTGGTTTCCGGCGTAAGGGGACAACCTATTGAAGTGGACTACCCTAGGTTTTCCTCGTGGTGGCTTATATATGCGGTAGACGAGGTCGTTTATCCTTTTCATGATCTTATATGGACCTTCCCACGAGTTCCGAAGTTAGTCCACGGCGACGTTTAGGGTTGTATAGCCAGACAAGGTCACCTGTCTGATATCCACCAGCATCCGCCTTGATGTCGTAGGTCTCCTTCATTCTGTCGCTGGTACTCTGAATGTTCAAACGGACCCGTTCATGGATGTCGTCCATTCTCTGTCGCAGTTTGCTGACGTAGTCATCTCCCGCAGCGTCTTGTCCTGGTGGCGTCCCAAACTTCAGGTCACATGGAAGTCGCAGCTCTCGGCCCATAATAACACTAGCAGGGGTTTGGCCGGTTGACTCATGAACTGCGGAACGATACGCCATCAGGAACAGATGGAGGTACTGGTTCCAATCCTTCTGGTGGTCAGAGACTATCTTGGAAAGGTGGCGGTTTATCGTCTTATTCATCCGCTCCACCATTCCATCTGACTGCGGATGTAGAGCTGTGGTCCTCGTTTTCAGGATGTTCAGCATCTGACACATCTCCTGGAACAGGTTTGACTCGAAATTCCTGCCTTGATCCGAATGCAGCTCTAATGGGACACCGAATCGACAAATCCACTCCTTCACCAAGACGTCAGCAACGGTGATGGCTTCTTGGTTGGGCAGGGCATAGGCTTCGGTCCACTTGCTGAAGTAATCCATCGCTACAAGGATGTAATTGTTCCCGTGTTCAGATTGTGGGAACGGGCCAGCGATGTCAATGGCGATCCTCTCGAATGGGCTGCCCACATTGTACTGGCGCATCGGGGCCTTAGGTCTTGTTCGAGGCCCATTACTGGCAGCGCATACAGCACATTTTCTGCACCAGTCCTTGACGTCAGCTTGACAATTGGCCCAGTAGAACCGTTGCCTAACTTTCTGGAGGGTCTTCGTCACTCCCAGATGTCCTCCGGTGACCCCATCATGGATTTCTCGGAGCACTTCCTGTCTTCTGCTCCTGGGAACTACTACCTGACGTCTTTCTTCCCCGCCATCCTCCGACTCCAACACACGCTTCAAGACTCCATTGTCTAAGGTGAAAGAGTTCCATTGGGCCCAGTAAGTTTTAACGACTGGAGAACAACTGGCTATTTCCTGCTCACTCTTCTTCCAGCCGATGAATAAACCAAGATCTGGATCTTTCTCTTGGTCTTTATGGATCTTGTGGTCATTCCAGTTATCATCGACCGCCGTGGTTCTGCAAAGTGTCGACTCCTTTTCCTCTGTTCGTCGGCAGTGCGAACAGTCGGCTGGACATGGTCTTCGCGATAGGGCATCCGCATTCTTATGGCTGGTCCCCGCCCGATGTTCGATCTCAAAGTCGAATTCCTGGAGCCTCTCAATCCAGCGTGCCACTTGACCCTCGGGATTCTTGAACTGTAGGAGCCATTTGAGAGATGCATGGTCAGTTCTCAGTAGGAATCTTCGTCCATACACGTACTTGTAGAAGTGCTCAACTCCCTTGACAACAGCCAACAGTTCCCGCCTGGTGACACAGTAATTCCGCTCCGGTTTACTGAGGGTCTTGCTGAAGTAACCGATAACCTTCTCTTGTCCTTCTTGGATCTGAGACAGGACAGCTCCAAGTCCCACGTTACTGGCGTCTGTGTCCAAAATGAATTTCCCGTCTGGAAGGGGGTAGCTCAGGATTGGTGCGTTGATCAAAGCTCCTTTCAACTTCCTGAATAAATCTTGGCATTCATCTGACCACTGGAACTTTGTTTGTCCTTCCGTGAGCCTGGTCAGTGGTTTTGCGATGTTAGCAAATCCCAGCACGTATCGGCGATAGTAAGTGCACAAGCCAAGAAAACTTCGAAGCTGGTGAATGTCTTTCAGAACGGGCCATTCCTTAACAGCTTTGATCTTCTGCTCATCTACTGCCACTCCTTTCCCAGAGACAACATGGCCGAGATAACGTACTTCTTTTTGAAACAGATGACATTTCTTAGGGCTCAGTTTCAGTCCGGAGCTTCTCAGTCGCTGAAATACCTCTTCCAAGTTTTTTACATGGTCCTCGAACGATCTGCCAACCACAATAATGTCGTCGAGATACACCAGACACGTCTTCCATGATAGTCCTTTCAAAACCGTCCCATTAATCTTTCGAACGTGGCTGGAGCATTGCAGAGGCCGAATGGCATAACTGTAAACTGCCATAATCCGGAGCCGATGGTAAAAGCTGTCTTTTCTCGATGTTTCTGGGCCAGTTCTACCTGCCAGTATCCGCTCTTCAAATCTAAGGTCGAGAAAATCGTAGATCCAGCCAGCGTGTCTAGCGTGTCGTCTATCCTTGGGAGAGGGTAGCTGTCCTTTTTCGTCACGTTGTTTAGTTGACGGTAGTCTACGCAAAATCGTGTTGATCCATCTTTCTTCTTCACCAACACGACTGGAGAGGACCAGGGACTGTCGGATGGCTCGATGACTCCGTCTTTCTCCATGTCGCAGACTATTTTGTCAGCCTCCTCCTTTTTGGCGAGAGGAAGTCTTCTAGCTGATTGTATGATTGGTCGGGCATTTCCAGTATCTATCTTGTGCTGAACCACCTTTGTTCTACCGCCTCTGCCTACTCCGGTCTCGAAGATGTCCTGATACTTCCTGACTAGTTCTCTCAGTTTAGGCTTCTGTGCTGGCCCCATGTCCTTGGACGAGATAGCAACCAACTTCTCCAATTCTGCTGGCATGTTACTGGCTTGGCTAACAGTGCCACGTACACTCCTGATTACAGAGGAAATTGACGAGCAGTGCCTTCAGTGCTTCAAATTCTTGCAACGATTCGCTTGATTTCTGGCATCGATTCTTCAGCTGTGAGTGATATACGTGTTCAAGGTGGGCTTGGCCATAGTGAAGTTCCAAGTGTTTTACCAGCTGTTCATAGTCTTCCTGTTGTTGGGCGGTGAGCGTTTGTAAAATATTTGTTGCTTCGCCACGCAATGCCAGTGTCAATGCCAAAGCTTTTTCCCCAGCATTCCATCCATTTGCTTTGTCGGTGGTAGTTTGACCATGGAGTATTTCCGTCGAACTGAGAGCTTTCCTGGTTCCGTACTGACCTTGAAATCTTTGATGTCTTTTTGAACTTCCTCCAAGTTTGTACTCAGATCCGGCATTGTTCTGTTGAAAATTTCTGGAATGTGCACAGAATCCATTCGCTTTTCTAACTAAATTTTTCCTTTATTTTGTACATTTCTGCCTCAATTCCTTCTTTTACTTGGTCACTTACTGTCGCTTTCAATTTTTCCATTTCTGTCTCGACTCGCCACACCGCAGACTTCTTCTTTCAAGCTTTTCGAATTTTCTAGAAGCTCTTCTCTTAAATTCTCTGAGTTTTCTAGAAGCTTCACTTCTAAATTTTTCGAATTTTCTTCAAGCTTTTCTTCTAGATTTTTCGAATTTTCGTGAAGCTTTTCTTCTAGATTTTTCGAATTTTCGTGAAGTTTTTCTTCCAGGCTCTTCACATTTTCTTGAAGTTCCCCTTTTAGACAATTCGAAATTTCTAGAAGCTTTTCCTCCAGACTCTTTGAATTTTGAAGAAATTCCTCCTTCAAACTCACAGAATTTTGTTGAAGTTCCTCCTTCAAACTATTCGAATTTTCCAGAAATTTATCTTCCAAGGATTTCGTGGTCTCGTCGAGTTTATTCATTATGGAACTCAAATCAATTCCAGAAACTTTGAATAAGAACGTTTCGGGGTCTTCTCCTTCTTCACTCAGTCCATCTGCAAGTCTTTTCTGGAGTACGGCCTTCTTTCCAGTTGTTTCTAATTCACGCTCCTCTAACTCTTGCTTTAATTCACTAACTTTAAGGTCAACTAGGTGAACTCTTCTCGGAAACATTTTGTCTCTTATTGTCTTTGCCGAGATATCAGTCTATTATTTATTTCACACACAGTTTTCAGTTTATTGTCCCGCGACGCGCAAAACTGTCCACTTTGCACTCAAATGTTTAACGGGTCACTAACTGTCTATTAGGCGCGATAAACGTCTATCAGTTTTTAAACGGCGAACACTTTAACACTTATTTATTTTAAACATCACACTTCTGACGCCAAATGTAGTAAAACTGCACTAACTAATTTTCCTAATTTATTTAAAACACTATTTACAACAATTATTCACTAAAACATTTACACTAGATTCAAATTTATTTCTACTGTGTCAGTCTCTATCGACGCGCAAAACTGTCCACTTTGCACTCAAATGTTTAACGGGTCACTAACTGTCTATTAGGCGCGATAAACGTCTATCAGTTTTTAAACGGCGAACACTTTAACACTTATTTATTTTAAACATCACACTTCTGACGCCAAATGTAGTAAAACTGCACTAACTAATTTTCCTAATTTATTTAAAACACTATTTACAACAATTATTCACTAAAACATTTACACTAGATTCAAATTTATTTCTACTGTGTCAGTCTCTATCTGCGAACTCAGGAACTGTAACTAACTCTGAATTCTGACTGTTCCCCAGCGGTTATATAGTCGCAAGCAGGTTCCATCAACGGCTCTCTCGATTATTCTGGAGTATAGAACATTTTATCTAGATGGCTCTTCGAACAGTATCGAATTGATCGATTTTATTCCAGCTTGTTCTCGGCGATAGGCCAGCAGATATGATGTAGTTGAACGAGAGTGCATAATTAATTAGATCAGGGCCGGTCTCGGGGTCGGTCTCGAAATCGTTACAATATTGATAGGAGTTATTTTAAATAAAACCCTCAATTGGAGCTTCCATTTAGAAGAAATGAGCCAACAGCAACTGTATTACTATGGAGATGTCGCAGATGCATGTCACTAAAACAAGTACCCAAGTAGCACAAATTACTTTTTTAAAGAGCTAACAATATTTTCTCAGCATGTCTTATGGTTAAATGTTCGCTTCATAATCCAATAATTTGTTTGACTAGTCTTAAACAATAACTCAATTTATATCACAGTTACTATTTCAATTTATTACTGCCGCTGTCTGTATGCGGACTCTCGAACTATATCTGCAAGCCTCTGCGACTATCTGCCCACCCTTGTTTGTCGAGCGTCTTATATACCGGCAAGCGGATTCTTTTCACAGTTCTCGAATTATCGAGACTATAGGGCAACTCATACAGATGGATCTCGAAGCGGATAGAAGCGACCGATTTTATTCGAACTAGTTCCCGGCGATGAGTCATAGTTGTTGATCCGCTAGCCAGCACACGTTGTTTACTTACAATACTTACAAGCCGAGGGTGCATAATTAATTAGGCGATAAGGGCCAGCCTCGAAATCGTTACAGTACTTTCAAAGTACTCGCTACCGTCCATGCAAAATTTGCCATGAGAACAAAATTGTTCTGTTGAAACATACTCTTCTGCTTTGAAATACAATGTAACGCGACTTCAAAATATCTGCAATTTGATGATTACAAAAAAGTTATTTAAAATTATATATTTATATTTTGAAATTGGAATAATTTATACGTGTTATTACAAGGCTTCATGAGGCAAAAATGTCATTTTATAACGACAATTCAACTCATGTCGGTAAAAGTTAACTGCCACTTTTACAGCAACAAATTCACTGGTGATTTTTTCACTTATTCATTTGTTTATCAATTATCGCGGTGTTGGTTGCTAAAATAAATAGTTTGAGAAGTATGTCAACAACTTATTGAATTTCTAAGCACTAACAATGAGTCTATGAACACCAAAATTCAGTAAAATTTTTAATACCAGCTGTGTTCTTACTAATACAGTTGCGACGCAATCATCAATATGGCGACAATTTTCTATGTTTTGCGATGAAAAAAGATATAAATTTGAGCATTGAGAAATTTAATGTAATATTGCAAAATTGGGCATTTCATATGCGAAAAAGTAATGGAGAAGACTACAAATAAGCCGCAGTTTAAACAATTTGGAATACCTCCGCTAAAATGCTACAAAGTAAATATTATAACGAATTCAATATTGTACCGATGTTTAGTTTAATTTATCACGAGCTGCAGGTAATTCTAAACGTAAAATCCTATAAACACAATCCAAAAAGAGAAAATCTAGTGCATCAGCTGAAACAATACCATGAAATGGTGGTTGCCTACTGTTCAGTTTCGAATATTAAATTAGTTCTATGTGCTGTATCTATTCTAGGTGAATGTTTTTTCCTTGCTTCTTATAAAAACGCGGTTCTCGGTTTTGATGGCCATTCGGAGATTTCGTTATTTTATTTTGATAGTTCGATGGTGAAAGTGTGACCTTGTGACAGTTTTGAAATTGACAAAATTATATGCAGATTTTGATTGGATTTCTCGTCTGGCACAGGTAAGGGTAATCGCCCTTTATTGTAAATTACGTATATTTGAATTTTTCCTTTTCTTCGACAGTTTTCACCATCATCAAAATTAAAGCTACTTGTACGACTTTCCGCCTAGTTTATTGAAAAAATACCAGAATCTTAAACCCCGTACTCTCTCGAAAACGGCTCAGGTCGTTTCGTTACACAGCTCTTAATGAATCTGAAGTATTTGCAATGGCCAGATTATATGACGAAAATTAACCGGAAGGACTTCAAAATAAATTGTATCATATTTTGGCGTTTGAATTAGCTTGGCGCGGAGAAGAAGCAGCCTACTGCAAAACCACTTATTTCGGACCTGAAATTGAAAATGGAAAACGATCGGTAGCAGTTAGCAAATTAAGCAAAAGCCGAATTGAAGAACAAGCTCCAATGACAATGAAACTATACTTACAAGTTGACAAAGAGTATCATTCGAGCATTATTCAACTTCAACATCTACCACAGAAATGATTAGCTGTGGCACCCGCAGCGACATCACCGTTCAATATTTGTTCAGTATGAATTTAATAATTGTACATTCAAATAAAAATGTGTTTTTTTCTAATTTTTTATTAATAAAGTTTGCATTTATGTTTCTAAATTTCTTCATTGAATTGTCCTGCCGAATTACACTCAATGTTTGTATTGTTATCAGGTAAATTTGTGTTGTTCAAATTCTAAACTGTTTCCTTTAGCAATTTGACTCAAAAAAGTTTCCTTCGGTGTCGCGTTTTTAATGTATGATTGCTAGGCAACAGTCTCTCATTAAACAACCCAAATTTACCTCATAAAATACAAACCTTTCGTGCAATTATAAGTGAGTAAAACATATCAAATACACTTGAAACAATAGTTGCACTGTCACATAGTCTTTTCGAGTTTTCAACATGGTTCCCTGAAAGAATTGAAGAAAGGTTTTGAGGAAAGCAGTTATAAATCTTTTCAAAAGTACTTTGACTGTATAAAAGTGGTAACTGTTTTATGAAAGACGTTTCTTGAACAAGCTTACTTAAAAAGTGTTAAAAAGCATCAAAAGAGCAATCTTTGAAAGAAGTAAAAATGGCGGAATCTGTGTAGCACTATTCTTGCCTATTCTCATAGTAGCCCATCGAATTGTTGGATTTGCAATTTTGTCCCAACGTTCGTGATTTTGTCAAAAAATACTTGTGAACCTTTCGCTGCTAGACTATTGCTGTATAAATGACTCCTTGAAAATGTTTGCTTGCTGTTCTGTAAAGTGGTATTGTTATAACAAGGTAGGCAAGATTACTTTGAAATTAGAATCAGAACATAACCTAAAAATATTCACAGGAAAACATCTTAAACGTCGAACAAAACTCTTCCACTCACAAAGTAATTTTTTTTTTTAAATTTTGTGCATAATGAAACCCACAAAATGATGGTGTTATAAATTCAATTATTCACATTAGCTCTTTTTTGAAGCGTACAAAATAGTCTAGACGATTGACAGAGGCGAGAAGCCCAACTGTGTGTGGATCCTCAAAAATGGAAAAACACGAATAAATATATTATCTCAAAATGAACAATTCGCACAATAAACGAAAATATAAATGCACATGAGTTTTAGTAGAAAAGTAAATCATACAGTTTCACTTCTCATGGAAACACCCTCGTGTCTCCTGTAATTTTTGACGAAAAATCATGAAATTCTCAGGATTAATAGATTCATTAAAGATGAACTATCTGCACGAAAGAGGTCATTCTACGTGATATACACTGCACGCCAGCAGCGATGCAACTACTAATTTTTTCGGAAAGTTATGGTAGGGGACAAAATTCCTTCAGATTCTTGTTCAGGATCTCCAAATTACTAATAATACACCTGTCTCCTGAAAAATTTTAATTTGTTTCACTCACCATGGAAACGCCCCCGTGTATATCACTTATGATGACTCCTTTTATGCATTTTAGTGTATCTATCTATCCTGAAAATTTCATGGTTCTATGTCAAAAATTACTGAAGATTCGGTGATGTTTCCATGAAAAGTGAAACAAATTAGAATTTTTCAGGAGACAGGATTATTAGTAGTAACTTGGGGATCCTAAACACGAATTCGAAGGAATTTCGGACCATTTTGGCCCCCTAATTTTACTTTCAGGAAAAATGGGCGGTTCCAACGCTGATGGCAAGCATGATTTCTTCATAAAGATACTACATAAGGACTGGCATATATGGCATTTGTTAACAATATCGCAGTGAAATTTAGCTTTGAAAGTATTTGAAACCCATTATTATATAGCTTCTACAGAGAATTATCGAAGCTGTGAAACAATTCTGTAAATGTTATATTATGAAGCTTATATGACATTAAAAAAATGTGCTTAATTTATATCTGTGAAAAGGATCTCACAAAACTTTTTATAAAGTCATGAAAGAATATATCAGATTCTTCAATAACGCAGACTTGTATTTAAGTGCTGAGAATAATTTATCAGCAATCACCCAATCTCTTTATGAGCAATTTAGTGAAAACCAACACCTCAATATAACCATAAGTCGCCAGAATAAATCGTTTATACAGCTTTAGACGCAATGTGTTATTTGAGTACTAGTATAATGGTATGAGACCAAGGATATCGTAAAGCTCATAGTTTCTTAGCAAAAAGGCCTATCTCTACAACGCCAACGGTGTCAAGAGGCTCGAGGTCAGTGACTTTATATTTGACAGCCAAATGGGACATTTGAAGATAAGGGTCCTACACTTCTTCAGATAAGTTGTTTTACATAAAAGGAGAACACACTATTAACAACACTAATAGAATCTCCTGTTCTGAAATATGAATCCACTGTGTATCTTGAAGCAGAACTCGTTTTGAATTTAATTGTATTCTGAATTAATACAAGATGAAACCACTGGATTGGCATGGATAAATATTTCTTTGGCTTCAGAAGTAAATTTTGGAAATTCAGGAACAGCTATAATCAGGGACAAATATATAACTGAAGCCATTATCGATCCATTGTCGACATTTTGATTTTCATAAAGTCGTCTCAAGGACAATGAACAAAAGGTTCTCTTGTCGATAAATCAAATAAGGACATTTAGAATTACAAAACTGGTTACGAGCAATTTCGCTAATCAAAGAACGGAATAATGGAAGTTACGTATAATAATAATAACAATACTTCATCAAAAACACCCAACAAATAGCCTGTGCGGATAGAGGACGGCTATTATTATTTGCCGTGGCGCTCCGAGGCGACTGATTTTTGATAGCATACTAACTTTAACTCCAGGTGGTCGGTGCGCACTCCAAGCAAGCACCAGACGTCGGGATTAGCATGTAGACAACTCGCATCACACTGGCTTTTCCAACAATGCATGTGGTCGCCTATCGATCGCAATTTTGATTTGATTTGAACCCTTTACTCATATCGATTTTCAAGAAAATTGCTTCACTTACCTGAACAATCCGGGCTGATGGCTCTAGAAATTGCGGAGTAGTAAAATGACTCAGAAAGAGGATCAAATTCCTGCAGAATGCTCACTCTCACACTATCCCTATCGTCAGGTTGTGCAAAATCAATCAAATTGGGAGAGTTGCTGTCGACCTTATTTTCAAACAGTGATGATCGATTCGAGGGTGCGGAAACTCTTCTTGGAATCACCAAAGGTGGTGGAGGTCTTGTCTGATTTTTTGGTGGGAGAGCTGGTGGATTCTGCAATAAAATAATACAATTCATGTATTTAAGTTGACTAAGTTTTATATTTTTTTATGATTGTTTAGTGTGTGAAAATAGTATTACATTACGAGTGCGGAAAGTGAAATTTTTCATACGAGTGGGAATTATTATAGCACGAGGCGTAAACCGAGTGCGACAATCCCATGAGGGAAAAAATAACATTCGCACAAGTAATGTACACAATTTTTCCTACGACCACGCGATAATTTCACCAACTAATATAGATTATACTGACATGTGATCTAGAAAATTGAAGATGAACGTTGACTGAGGATCGATTCAACGAACTTCATCTATTTTGAATAATTATTCTTTGAGTTGATATCTACAAGATCAAAATCATAATTAGACGCACTTTACAATCAATAATTATTACAAAACTATGAAATTTTCATAATAAGATGTAGGTCTAACCTCAATAGAACCAATTAGTCCAGCAGATAAATCAATCAGGATTTTCGAAGTCATAATTTCATAAACGGAATTCGCTAATTAAAATGGAATCAGTAGTTATCAAATCTTCAAAAAAGGATATGCATTTTTTAAATAAAAAGCGTGTACCTAGTTAAAAAGTCTTTAAGATTTTGTTCTATGTTATTTTGGGTTTGGTAATAATACTCTGAATTTCTTAATAACTTCTTTGTGTCTAAAAAATCGCATCATAATAAGAGCATCTTATAACTGTAAATAAATTGAGATTTTGTAATATTCTTTAGGGGTATTATTCATTATATTGGATCGATGCTTTTGTCTAGATACAGTTTTGGGTAACGTGATTTCACTCCAAAAATTACACTAATATGAAACGAGTATTGCTACAAACGTTAAAGACACACTACTGGTGAGAAAAATATTTCTCTGACACTTTGCCTTGGGGGATGCTCGAGCCTCTAAGAACTCCCCCTGGGGTGCGCCAGTGAATCACCTCGTGCATTTTGAGTTATTGAATGAATTGATGTTGCATATGCATCTCGTGATGCATCGCAGAATCTGTTTATTTGTGGCCAATGACATGTCTTGGAATGGTTAATTTGTTTATTTCGAGTAATTATGTTTCAAGTTTGAGGCAGAAGTTCCTCTCAAAGTAATTTTTTAACAATTTAACAATTTAACAATTTTTCAACAATTTTTAACTTGATCAAATCGCACCTATAGTGTTACTTATCATTGAGCCAATATTGTACAACGTGTGGTTTTGAATGGTCAGACAAACTGCTTTGGGCAATTAGAATTACATTTTCTTGTTACAATTTTTTCAAGTTCTAAAATATTCGAGATTTGAGCGCAGATAAGTTTGAATTATTAACGATGAATATCATTGGTACTTTTGTCAATAATGTATCGACGTTACAATCCATCAAAATGGTTTCAGATGCAAAAGGAAAACTTTTTGAATTTTCAAAGACAATTAGCCTCATGTACCTAACCGAAATATGAGAAGCTGATTTCGTACCGTACGTGAAGGCGTTCAACTGATAAATAAAATATTCATCCCGTGTATATCTCGCTATTTTTTTTGTGTATGTTCTGGATTCATATAGGCTTTGACTCTTTCTTGATTTCTTGATATTCCTTTGTAACCCTCCATGGCCTCGTGTGACATCGAAGTAACACACTTTTTCAATATTTTTGATTTCGAATAGGAATGTTTTATAGCTCAGTGAACTTCAAAACCGTTGCAGAATCAGTAAAACGTATAAAACTCAGTCAAACTGAATTATAAAAGAATATCAGAGTACTAGAGTAATGTTAGTAGCACATTGCTTGATAAAACGCATCAAGTTGAATCATTTGTATATTCTTGTCGATAATGAGGTACGTAACTTCAAAGTTACATTGGGCCATAAATGTTGTTCAGCCATATTTTATGGTCGTAAATCACAGTATTTGAATATTTTGACACGAATACTCAGGAATCCTGAGGATTCGGAAGATTCACAATTAGAAGAAAGTGATGAAGAGGAGAAACTTGATATACCAACAACAGAGATAACAGACTTCGTACCAGAAGATGATATTTGGGGTTCTGAAGATGACTTACCACTTGCTGTTATATCGAATGAGCTGAATCAGAAGTTCAATAAAGTTATGTGGAATTTAAGCAGAGCACAAACAATCTGGCCTATTCCTCCTTGGAAAGAAACGACGCTAAGTGTTCATGCAACACCTGGAACGCCATTTGAGTACTTACTTCAGGAAATTTATTCATTTGGAACTATTGGACTCCATAGTTGATCAAACAAATTCATTTGTATGCCAATGTGATTCAAACAAACATCGACTGTTGATGACCTAGAAAGATGCACAGGAACTACATTCATCATGTCGATATATGGCTTGCCTAGAACCAGAATGTTCTGGCAAAGCGGAACTCAAGTTGAGTAATTGAAACGAATCGCTATGAGCAGATCAAAACCTACTTACATTTCAATAATAATGATGAACTGCCGAATAGTATGAACAAACTTGTCAAGATATACCTGCTTATAGAAAAGCTGGTGGGGCAATTCAGTAACATTGCACGGACAGAAAAGTTATGTGTCGATGAGCAAATGGTATCCTTCAAGAGACGTCATCATTTGAAACAATATATAAAGATTAAACCGAAAAAATAGGGTTATAGAGCTCAGATGGGGTTGTGTACAATTGGGATCTGTATTGTGGATCTGTAAAACTGAACCAGTCATACACAGATGTAGGTATTAGTGGAAATGTAGTTGTGGAATTGGCTAAAATAATCCATAGAAATGATTGCTATAAAATATATTACGACAACTGGTTCAACAGCCCCAAACTTCAAGTTTCAAAACGCGAAATTCTGAGTTTGAGTACAGTACGTTGTAATCGTCTGGGTGGATGCACATTTTCTACTGATAGGGAGATGAAGAAACGGGGGAGAGGAACTGTGGAAGAAAAAAAAGGTACCATTGATGGTGTAGGACTCACACCAATGAAGTGGTATAACAACAAACCTGTTCATCTACTCAGCAGATTCTCTGGTGTTCATCCAATGACCATAGTGAACAGATGGGATAAAGCAAAAACGCGGGTGGATGAAAATTGTTCCCAGGCAGTCACAATCTAATCAATTTATGGGAGGAGTCGATCTTGTTGATTCTTTCCTAACTCTGAATAGAACTAACATAAGAACCAAGAAATGATATCACAAAATATATTTACATTTGATGGATATTTGTGTGGTAAACTCTTGGCTACTTCGTAGACGTGACTGCGATGGCAGGGGTATCATGAAAAAAATCAGTTTTCTTTGCTGCAATTCAAAACGGATCTAGCGAATACATTATTATGTAGCAAAGGAAGAGAGGACGTCCAAATTCATCCACAAATGAACAAGATATTCAGATAAAACGACAAAGAGGAGAAGTTGAAGTTATGCCAACACAGAGTGTGGGGAAGGATAATACAGGACATTGGCCTACATTTACAGAAAAAATAAGCAGGTGTAAATACCCAGAATGTGCTGGAGTACCAGATTTTATGTACTAAATCTGCCATGCTAAGCATAAAGGGCGTGTCTGTAGTTTCCATATTTTCGAAAAAATCATGATTTACTATCAGGTTGGGAGCAACTTTTGCAGATATGACATTTTTCATGAACTTATAATATCAGCTAATTTTCAATTACTACATTCAATCCTAGTAAGATAGGTGTAAAACGATGCAGACAAACCAAAACAGTCCTAAATTTGATACTCACAAATTTATCAGAAAACACACAAGCTTGTTTATAACACTATATTTAAGGATGTCATCAATAAAAATTGTTGTGATTTTGTTTGAGTTTCATTTAGAAAAATTGGGCATTGGAGGCTGGTTAGTGATCCGGTACGCAAGAATTTTTATTCCTCAAACGTATCGGTATCACTAGTCGGACAACATTATAGTTGTCTTGCCACTGCCCAATGAATAATAATCGACTGTTCAACCAATATTTTCTCACGTATGAAGCTGCGACTTACAACTGAGTTGGTCGCAGCTGGTCAAGAATAAACACTCCTCTCAGACAGCACACACTCCAGGTAAAATTAATGCACTCTACTATCACAACTCTTTTGCTGGTCCATTTGGAGTGCTCTTCAATATGTTCCTAATTCGCATCAAGTTTTTTTTGGTTTGTCAACAAAACATTAAATAGGAATGATCCTGTATTGTATATTATATAATGGAAACGTTGCAGATATGAATCATATCTGTACTCGAATGACTAGATGATATTTTATGTATAAATCGGTTACTTTAGAGCATTCATCAAATGCGCGTGTATAACTGAATATAACATAAATACAGTGAGTCTACCTAAACTGATTGTTTAAATTTGATGCCCTATCCTAACAGTTTTATCATTATTTTCCCAAATTTGATGTGAAGCGACCTTATACATTTCAGAGATGTATTTCTAGAGATGTATTCAGTCAAAAACTATGTGTTTATTTGTTATGGAATAAGCAATTTTTCTTTTTTACATTCTCCATAATGAACAAAAAAAATATACGATTATGATTGTGTTCGAAAAATAACAAAATTAAATTATAAACATTTCAATACCTTTGGCATCAGCGCTTATCGAGAATCTATAATTTTGTCTCCTCCTTTTTGCTCGAAAATACCGACTATTCGTTAATTAATACGGTAGTAAAAAAATCAGGGAGCACACCCCAGGGATCGTTCCCTTCCATCACCGTCAAGAATCGACACCCAGGTGGTCGGTGCGCACTCCAAGCAAGTACCAGACGTCGGTATCTGCATCTAGGGAACTAACATCACACTTGCATTTCAACAAGGCATGCCGTTTCATATCGATTCCGATATACTTAAGAAAAAAATCTCTCGTACTTCGGTCTAGAACCGGGTCCAGCGCTAGCAGAAGTTTGAACAGCCGCCAACTAACCGATGAGCCGCCTGCGGCCCAAAAGTAACGTTCATAGATGATATAATTCATTAAAGGAAATACTGATTGATAACTCAGCTACTATGTTGAAACAGCCATTCGAAAACCACACAATCGCAGTTTGTTATCAACTCTCAAAACGAAGAAACCAAAATGCAACTGGATAAAAAAAGTCGAATAAAATACGTTACCATGATAACGCTTGCTGTTATCGTTCATTCATGTGACAAGTTTAAAAATTCATCGATGGATTGATTCATCAATGAGCATTTCATCTTCATTTAACTAATGAAAAATAATAGTGACAGCACGAATGCGCATTATCCATCGATGAATTTAAAACTCGTTCAATGAATTTCCTTACTAAAACCTAGGGCTCAGATTTTGGACGTTTTGGTTGTTTTCTCGTTCTCATTTTGATACTGGATGGCAACGACATTACTAGCACCCCTCTTTTCCTTTTTTTATTAAAATGAAACTTGACACTGTTAATGGATATTTAACGAACAAGAGAAATAATAAGGGCGATTAACAATTGAGATATTTTAACGCGTGAGCGGAGCGAGCGCGTTAATGTTCGAGATTGTTAATTGCCATTTAATTCACGAGTTCGTTACAAAACTTTTCCGGTGACTGTAATTTTGGTACCACTTGGGGATTGAACCCTCGACCTTGCTATCATCTCAGGACTCAAACCAGCATTTTACCAGCCGGCTGCGTGACTATCTAGCTATTAATGCTACTGACAACTTTACCGATATATTTTTTACAGAACTTCGTCTCTATTCATCTTTTGATTTCAAAATAAACGTACAATTTTAAGTAATTACAACAATGAAATAAATAATGACAGATAGTACTAACACAGCTACTTGATTTCAAAATAAATGTTATAGCGGGCAAGTATAAATATGTTTGGTTGCATACGCCACAGGTCACTATATAAATATAATATGTATTGGAGCAATGTACGTTGGGTTGCATATAAGTAAATCGTTGATTAATAGAAAATCATTCATTAACAAGGGTCAATAATCAACGATTTTGAGTGCGTTAAAATACATCGTAAATAAACGGTCGACGGAAAAGAAAATTGAACGGCAGAAATAGATATTTGTAAATTTAGAGTAGGTTTACAAATATGGAGAAGCTGCATCATACCCCTCGTATCTTGAAAAACAAACAGCAAACGAGGTCACTAGTGAAATCTTTGTCAACCGGTATAGGTAATGGCAGGCATGACGATATCGCTCCCGCCTGAGAGCGCTAGTGTGAGTGGAGGTCATGAGTGACAGTAATAACAAGTAATAATAAACAATAACACTTTAATTAGTTGCTGTTATGGAGAAATACGGCCCTATAAGTGTAAAAAGCCTCATTTATGAATTGAAAAAAGGAAAAGAAAAAACTTCCAGCCGTAAAGAACAGTTGATACGAAAATGAGTGGATGGAATCGATGCATAAACGTCAGTTTGTAGGTTAACTTGTCTATATTTGGTGAAATTTATTTACTGGCTATAAATCTTATTCTATCGATTACTCGATTATGATAGGAATAAACTTTTCATGTCCGTTATGCACTTATCAACTACTCCAATCTGACCTCCACTAACAATTGCGCCATCTATGTTAAGCTCTCAGAATACATGCCATTGAACTTGATCTATTAACACAATCATTCGTGCCAGGTGCTTCTGATTATATCAAATCAGCTTTCATTAAATTGACAATGAAAGTAAGTATTTGAGAGCAACCATGAAAATTGCCCAGCTAAATCCCAGCCTTTATTACCCTCGATAATAACGAACTTTCAGGATATTGGAGAACAACTGATAGTCAAACATTATTTAACTGGGATAATTGAAATTCTATGATAGTTTGAATAAGTATTCCTCAAATGTTCGAATCTACTTCTATCGAAAAACAGGAATATTCTCAAATGAAAATTGTTTTTTTAAATTAAAACAACCTACGATACAAATTCTATATTTTCTTTCTCATTTACATTCCCTAGTATGTTTGTACAATTGAAGTTTCGCCCATTGAATTCACAATATGGATAGGATAAATTTAAATGCGTGTCTTGGCATTTGTATATTCAGTCCGAATATTTTGAAGTTTGAAAGTTTTTTCTGAATTCTTCCTGAAATGTCTGTCTCTGAAACATAAATTGTACAAATAAAACTGTCGATGGACTGATTTACAGGAAAATTGATTACCTATCGGTAACATTTAAGCTGCATTGGAACGGAACTAATTACACCAGGGCTTAAACAGGAAATGCGGTTTTGCGATATTTGCTACCTACTTAAAAATTTATGAAAAATTCGGTTTGCATACCGATGCATTGGTATCAGTATATTGTTCGAGTCTCAGCGTTTGTTCTTCAAACAAAAATTCTTTCTTTGTTCATGAATTTTTCGAATACAATTTTCATTTTGAATTTTTTCAATTTTCTGAACTTGACGTATGTGTGCCGAAAAAAATTGTTACGAATAATTTCAAGTTAGGTGAGCATGTAAAAGTAGATGATAATCGAATTGCAGACTATCTCGCATGCAAATGAAATTTGACATATTTTAGAGATATTCGATTCCAAATGATGAGAATGTTTCTTCATCCATTTCGAAATGACTTGGAACCTTGGGAGGAAAGCTGGGAGTCTCATAAAATGGACGTTAGATGCAGAACCCATTTGAAGAAAAGCATTGAGGTTCACTGAAAGTGAGTTTTTGAACTATTTTTCGATTTTCTTTATGCAACTTTCAAGTGAAATTTTTGCAGGTGACACATAGCTTTCATATTTTTTTGTCCTAAAAACGATGATATTTTCTACACTTTTTGATTTATCAAAAAGTGTCCTAATATTTTGTGTCAAGTTGAAAAATTCCCAGAAAAATAGGCCGGTTTTATTTTCAAGGGGGACATTCTTAATTATTATTTGTAGTCGTCGTGGATCAACATCCTAGAAGCGGTAGATGTTACCCATCTGAAATGGAAAGGGGGGTTGAGTGGCACATCATTTTGATGGGTGTTCAATTCTCTTTCTAATGGTACCCTGACTTATTATTTTTGAAAAATATCGTTCTAAATTTACAAAAGTAATTAGAACATGCCTGCACTGAGGTGGATGGTTTCAGGTTATTACTTGAACAAAAATTATTGTATTGAGACTGCTTTTAGTAAAACTGGTTAGAAGATTAGGTGTTACCATTCAAACCATTTTTCAGGGGCAAACTTTAGCAATTAGCTCCAAAACATTTGCATCAAAAAGTTATTTAATAGTAAAATAAAGATAGTAGTTAAGTTGCATTTATTAAATGCTGGATTTTGAATTTTCATTGCTGAAATTCCACAGGTAGCCTTCCTTTTTTTGTTAGTTCTGCTGTAAAAAGCTTCTGTTTGTTAGTATTGTTAATGCTGATTTGTTCAGTGATACTTTAATGAATGAATAAAAGTGTGAAAATGGTTTACATTCATCAAGAAAGAATTGAAGTGATGGAAAGTACGCACGAAGGGTGTAACTCTTGTGCTTCATTTGGTGACAAAGCTTTACAAAACTAATTCGGTGAAAAGTAAAAAAAAATATCCCCAGTGTACTTGATGAAGAATTTCAAATTACAGTTTTAGGAACATTTAGTGCAGAGCCCATGAGGTCCTCACGATCAGTTGCAGAAAAGACGGGAATGTCACGCGAGACAGTAAGAAAAGCACTGAAAATGCATACTGTTATTTAGGGCCGGTTTTTCAGTCCAGTAGGGCTATTAGCTAGCTGGCTTACGGCTAATAGTCCTCGAGCCCATTACCTGGAGAAAATAAAATAGTCACTAGCCGTTGAGACTTCGTTAATCTGTTATTCAACTGAAGTTGGACCACACACTATATGCAAAAATTCTCGATATCATGTAGTCACTAATGCATACCACCAAATTTGTATATCTAGTCTAGTGCCAGATTCGGCAGGAACGTCTTATCAACTCTCATCCTGGAAGCTCTTTGAAAAAAAAACAATGCCAAGAATTTTTACCAAAAATACCCGCCTAATGAGAGCTCACACAGAGCGCTATGTAAACGTTAAATATTTAAATAAATCTGGTCACATAGACACTCGTATATGCTATGTTTGCGATGTGAGCCACGTCTGGCCAATCTGTATGGTGACATCGTGAACAACAATTGAAAACATACTAAACATAACTTTCGGGCCACTGGCCATATCAAACATAACGAATGAGAATAAAGTATACATAGCAAATCTAACATAGCGCTCTGTATGGCCTCGGCATAAGTATGTCAATCACCCATTCAAAATCTAACCGCACCCACGGGTGCTTGGCTTTCAGATAACACCATTTACAACTATACTACTGTCAACATAAACCTACATAGACAAATAGACATATAATGATAAAAAAAAATCTTCTGAAAACTAGTTATAACGGATAAAGGTCGATAGGGGAAATACTTGTCTACAATAAAATGCATGCCCTGCGTTGAATAAGTAAGTATAATTACTATAATTTTGGATTGTGGTACCACAATAGAGCGTGGTTGTTCAAATCCCAACACAGTCACTGGTCCCGTAAGTGGCATCACACGTTTACCTGCGAACTAGGTAAGGGCCTCGCTTCCCTAGTTCGCATGAGTATTTTGAAGACTTCCAAGGGTTGTTCGGAAGAGTGTAGCCGGTTGACGCGATGAATTGGGCATAAATTTGTAAAATCGTTGGAATGCGAAAACCTTATTTTGGTTGGTTATTCACTTTTCAGATTGGCGAAAAACATAATCTTTCCAAATACAACTCGTTCTTCAAATTTCATCGATAAATTTTTATTTTCATCACTCAAACACGTTTATTTGTCAAAAACATTCAAACAGATCACATTTAGATCTTTAGACGAAATCACTAAAGGACCCGTGATTTTATCAATCGGTTTGTTGTCATAATTTTGTCAAACAAAGAGTTTTCGTGGAAAATAAATAATTATCGATAAAATGTTAAGCACTCGACGTATTATCTTTGATGAATTGGGTGATTTTTCATTTTTATATCTTCAATTTCTTGGATGTGGACAATTATTGTTCCCATGAACGAAACACAAAGTTTTAAAATTTAAAGATGGCCCTAATCAATTTTTTTTAAGTTTTACTTAAAAAGCAGATTGTACAAACACACAAACAATAATCCATCACGAGTCTTTACTTTGAGATCTATAGCTCTACTGCTTGAAATTGGTTTAACTAGTCTTATATCAATAAAAATATAGGAGGAATTCATAATGGATTAGTGGCACCTGAAATCTTCTCTAGAGACAGATACAAACACAAACCCATTGACCGCATTCTGAATGAACTAACAACTCACAAATATCGTCACAATGAACATATTCATACTGAACATCGTAACTTTTATTTTGTGCATCAAAGCTTTAAACGAAAACATTCTAGTGGAAGAGTGACTGTGGAATAACTGAACCGTTTGTAATGTTTTTATCTTACCAATTTTATCACCAGTACATAATTGAAAGTATATTTATGTGCTTGTTGCAATGAATTAGATTTCTGTAAAAACTATTCGTCATTTGCATTGTTGGAATATATTGAAAACCATTCGAACATAAAAGATAATTGATAACAATATAAAGATAATCGATAACAAAATAAAAATAAGAACGCGATAGTATTTACAATACTACTAGAGTGACGAACAATTTTTTTTGTTGATAAATCAATTATCTCAGGGATCCCCAACAAAAGCTGAAGGGATTTTTTGGTTGAATTGGGTTAAACTAGCTTTCATTAATGATGAAGTTTTTTTTCAAATTATCTGAATTTCTAGATGTTTTACTTTTATACTTCAATTTTGTTGAAATTCTTATTTAAAACTCTAAAAATTTTCAGGAATCTTATTTTCGTCGAGTTTATTCAAACATTTCAATTGTCCTGTAATTTTGTTCCGTCCTGTTCCGTGCGGATGGCGCTTCGATCAACTTGGTTGTAGATCGTGGTGTTATCCGTGGGGAAATATTAGTTAAACAGTTGATTATTATTCATTTGGCAGGGACAGGACAATTATAATGTTGTCCGACCTACCCTGTCACTGATGAGAGGCAATAAACCTCGAAACATGCATGTCTGCAGCTGGTTATTCCCATCCAAATGAAGGATACTCTTCTGTTTAATTATAAGACGAACGCTTGCAATTGGGTCTACTTGGAAGAACGTTGCACAAATATCTGTCAGATGTAGTTCAATGTCCGTCGTGGTATTAGCCAGGGAAGTAGTTGTTTTCTTAATAATAACAATACATTGCAGGGAAGGCCAACCACCATCCAAGGCCTTGGTGAGTTGCGACACCACTTTCCTGAGCAACTGGTGCAAAACCGGATCGGCAGCCAAGGCGCACCCTGGAGGAAATGCTCATACCCTCTGATATCGGCCGTGGATATACTGTGCTAACCCCCCGGTATACCCTACTACTCGGTTCCAGATGCACGAGGAAGAGGCCCCCATAGCCGACACCTCCGGATTAGGGGTTATAGGCAAGGTGGTGGGGCCCAAAACGATGATTTGCCAAACGATAACAACCGCGATGACAACGAACGCTTTGAGTGGAAGGATGAACTAAGGGACAATCTTCTGCATTGCTATGAGAGCAGTCCGCCCGGAGAGGATACATAGCGTGATCTGAGGTGTGGAATACACCCAGAGTATGCATTTTCCGCACAAAATCTAAGGGATTATGTATTTCACCTTCGGGTTCGAGGCTATGTTAGAGCCCGTCCTCAGCCGGTTAACGCAGTGGCAGAAGTGGCAGATATGCCACATGTCCATCTAACTGTAGGGCAGGCCCACATCATAACACTAACGGAATGTATCAGAACCCACAGGGCGCTTCATAACACCAAACCCCTGAAGCCACAACAACTGGCACGGGTGGATTAGGAGATTCACGATATACTCTCAGAAGAGGCTGACATCTGGCAGATCAACTCGGCCGTGTATGACGCCGCTCAGGCCCTATCCCAGATTTTAGACGAGCTCACCACACACTAAATCAAGGAGTGCTGTTTACCATCAAACAGCACTGTCTTGATAGGATACGAATGCTGGTGGTTGCAAAAAGGAAGTTCCGCGATAAACCTTCTCGCCTATTCCAAGAGCCTCCACGTGTTGTGTGAACGCATGTTATAAAATGTTTCTTATATAGAATACCTTCGCAATTGAGCCGGTGTATAAACGGATATATATGAGCAAAGAAGGTCAAAGAAGGGGGTCGCTGGTTGCAAGGAGAACCTGCTGATCCACAAATGCATCACGCAGGACTCCGTGCACTATAAGCATAACCTTTCAATGGCCTGGATCGATTATCGCAAGGCATTTGATACAACATCGCATGAACTCATCATGCATTTGCTCAGATGCCTTGCGATACCCGATCAAATAGTGAGATGCATTGAACATGTGATGCCGCTCTGGAGGACTCGATTTACCATAACATCTGGTCAAGTCAGACTCCAAACAGAGCAGGTTATCTTTAGAAGGGGCGTATTTCAGGTAGACTCCCTCAGCCCTCTTCTTTTCTGCATCTCACTACTGCCATTGTCCGTTACACTAGCAACCGGAGGCATAAGGTCATCCATTTGTTTTACATGGATGACCTTAAACTTTATGCCTCCGGAGAAAATGATTTTCATCAGTCCTTAAGGGTAGTAAGAGTACACGCATGCTATCGGAATGGAATGGGATCAACAAATGTGCCACGGTTCATCTCAAAAGAGGACGATGCGAGGAATATGGAGAGGACGTTTAGCTCGTAGACGGAAGCATCCTACATCTTCTGGATGCCGGAGTGACGAATACCTACCTAGGGGTGGAATAACGCCACACCCAAGAGGTAGCTACTGTTAAAAACTCTCTCTGCGGCAAGTATCAGCACAAACTCCGACAGATCTGGTCATCAGAACTGTCGGGGAAGAACAAAGTTGCTGCAACTAATATGCTTGCCGTTCCGATTCTACTTTACTCCTTTGGAATAATGAAATGGACTATGGAAGAGCTGCGACAACTCGACGTAAAAACTCGAAAAATTATGCATCTTCATAGGAGCTTGCATCCTGAATCGTCTGCCCACGGTTATACTTCCCCAGACAACGGGAAGGCCGTAACAGAATGGCACTGGATGGAGCCTGTAAAGTCATCAGGAGATCAGATATCCTTCTCTGCTTGGTATGCGATCATGAAAGAGCAGGGATTGGAGTATTCAAGGCAGCAACCCGTGCAGTCTCGTATTCGACACTGAACGGACGAACCCAAACTCTGTCACCGAGTTGGAACCCGTTCAGAAAAAAGCCCACGTGAATGCTCTTCAAAAACATTGAAGACCTTGGCTTATCCAGAAACTTGACATTTGCTTTTCTCATGTCAAGTGGGCTGAAGTCGGAAACCGAGGAATTCCTAATGGCCTGCCAGGATGGTGTATCCAACACCCTCGTCTACCGTAGTCGCGTGATGGGTATAGAGGTCTCTGACACTAGATGCAGAGCGTGTCGTGGGGCAGCTGTCAGCCTGTCCAGCTCATGCGGTCTCAGCCTATATCCACAGGCATAACGCGGCGCTACGAGTGTAGTTCTACCATATAAGACACTCGTACGGTATAGACGAGACACCGGTGTTGCCTTATGCTCCGGGGGATATTGAGTTCGTTGTGGAGAATGAGAAGTGCCGAATCTATTGGAACTACTCATTCCCTACCCTCAGGCAAATACAAGCCAATAAGCCTGATGTAGTCCTCCTCGGCCATCAAAGTAGGACGATTTTCGTCATGTAGTTTTCAGATCCTGGCGAAACGAACATCGTCCAAAAAGAGTAGGAAAAATGGACTAAATATCGAGATCTACTCTTTGAACTCCGTAGGCTTTACCCAAACCATTCTGTCAAGGGTAGTTCTGATAATAGGGGTCCTTGGTGGAATCATGGACACACTGCTCTCAAACTTAAAAATCATACCAGTTTGCCGTAATATGGCCGAAATCTTAGCCGGACGAATGCAGAAGGCCGTAATTCTTGGTTCTTGGTAAATGATTCTCGGACCAAATAGTCACTTACCCCACGGCGTGGGGAGTGGTTATTGGGATAAACGATCCAGCGCGCCCTCCGGAAGTGTTGGAGATCCGGAGACAGGGCCTGATTGGGATAGTCTTAACGGATGAAAAAATATATAATAATAATACGAAAACGACGACTTTTTTTGAAAATTTTGACACCCTGAAAACGATGCATTACCGGACCTAAGTTAATATGAACTTTTCATCTTAGAATCACTCAAATAAAAATCACCCTTTCAAGTTTGGCCACGTACTCACATAACACCCTGTATATGTAATTGTATATACTTCATTAACTATTGTACTATTGTACAGACACTTACCACATATTGACTTCTGTTTCAGAAACTTGGTGGCAGTAAAGGTGCCGCTCTCACAGGAGGAGAAGGAGGTGGAAGCCATTGTTAGCTCTGCCTATCTTCCCTACGACTGTATACCCACCCCGCAAGAGCTGGAAGAGTTTACGGTCCACGCACAAGCCCCTCTGGTAGTGGGGTGTGATGGCCAACGCCCACAACACAGCAGTGGGTAGCAGCGACACAAACAGACGAGGTGAGTACATTTTAGAGCTCCCAATGAGAGAAAACGTTGTTATCAGTACGGGGAATATGGCAAATTTTGTAACCGCGTTAGATCCGAGGTAATAGACATTACTTGGGCAACCTCACAGGTCAGCCCATACATCCAAGGTTGGGTCGTTTTCGCCGAACCATCTTTATCAAATCACCGACACATAAGCTTTGGTATTGCCGGAACCAGGGAAGGTCTAACCTTCTTCAGAAACCTGAGGAAAACCGACTGGGAAGTTCCTTAACCTTATATCTGTGAAATTCCCCAAAGAGAGGCCGAGGGAATTGATGAGGCGGCATTCTGTCTTCATGATGCGATAGTCTCCTCATTTCAGAGAAGCTGCCCTCTTATCAAAAAGAGTCGTTCCTATCTGCCATATTTTCCTATTTCTGTTGGTTTCAGCTCTCAATCCCTTCAGTTCTTCAGACCACCAGATTTGGTTACGTCTGTGCGTAGCCTTCCTTTTCAGAATCGCGTCCTCGCAAGATATTTCGTATGCTCGTTGTAATTCATTCGTCAGTATGTTTATATCGTTCGAATCTGGTGGCCTATAACTGGTTAGTCTACTCTTAAGTTTGTACCAGTCTGCTCGTTTCGTGTCGTGTGTCGTATGTGCGTTTTGTTGATTTTCTGATTCGTCTGATTTGTCAGTGACCAGCATCGACCGTCCGCGACCGTCCAGCAACGACTAAAAATTGAGAGCGATCAATAAAAACTCTCAAACTAACACTGATCGACCAAAATTTTCAGCAGATTGCAATTTTAAACATGGTCTTCGAAAACCGGTTGAAGACGATCAATCAGTGCGAGTTATCCGGTAAGAATACACGTTTTGGAAATTTTGGTCGTAGTTGGACGGTCGCGGACGGTCGATCATGGTTGCTCAGTGTGCCTGCTGCCAGTCGTGTGCGTTTATGTCTTCTTGGAAAAACGTTGCACAAATATCTGTCAGATGTAGTTCAATGTCCGTCGTGGAAATAGTTGTTTTCTGACAGATTCTTGCCTTTATTTTTCCACTTGGTGGAAACGCTCGGAGAGAAGGATACTCCGTATTCATTTCACTTTGTTGATACCTCTAAGGCACAAAAATTTCGAACTTGTTCGAAATATTACACTTTACTCTTCCCGGAATGTCTTGTTCTTGATTTTCCATGCGGATGGCGATGCGATCAACTTAGTTGTGGGTCGTAGTTTCATCCGAGGGGAAATATTAGTTAAACGGTTTATTATTCATTTGGCAGGGACAGGACAATTATAATGTAGTCCGACCTACCCTGTTACTGATGAGAGGCAAAACCTCGAAACATGCATGTCTGCAGGTGGTCATTCTCAGCAAAATGAAGGATATTCTTCTATTTAATTACAAGACAAGCACTTGCAATTGGATCTTCTTGGAAGAACGTTGCACAAATATCTGTCAGATATAGTTCAGTGTCCGTCGTGGTATTAGCCAGGGAAGTAGTTGTTTTCTGACAGATGTTTGCCTTTATTTTTCCACTTGAAGGAAACGCTTGGAGGGAAGGGTTAGGTTAGGTTTGAACGTGATATCAGGCCCTCCACTGCGGCCAATGGCCTATTGTGGCTCACCCTATGGTTATATTTCTCCCAGTATATCCAATCTCTTAACGAAATCAAGGAATACATTGGTAGAATAATTTACCAGGTTCTCTGGCCTTACTGTTGTATTGCCAAATGTTGAGAATCTGGTTCTGGCCGCTGCGGGGTATGTACATAAAATGTGTTTAGCCGTTTCATCCTCCTCCATGCATAGACGGCACTCTGCATCTTGTACAAGTCCGATTTTATGCATGTGGTGTTTGAGTTTGCAGTGGTCAGTGAGCAAACCTACTATAACTCTGAGATGTGCTCTACTGAGTTCTAGCAGTTTGTCGGAGTCCTGTTTTTTCCTTGTTCAAGCAATAAATGCTTGGAATGGGCTAGGCCCGGTAGACTACGCCAATACTCGAGTCTTCTATTGTCTGCCCAGGATGTTATAACATTCTTGGCAGAGCTATGTGCTATACCGATTACTGATTCTGGCCCAGTGAACGTTATTTCGGCCCTCCCTTTTGCTAGGGCGTCCGCTATTTCATTCCCTTCTAGGCCCGTGTGACCTGGTATCCAGACTTGGTTAACATTGTTGCGTTGTGCCATTCGGTTTAAGGTTTCTCTGCAGTTCCATACTGCTCTGGATTTAAAGCAGTTGGATTCAAGCACTTTCAGTGCTACTTGACTATCTGAAAAAATCTGAGAGAAGGGTACTCCGTATTCATTTCACAATAAAAACATTAAAAAAAATCGATTTTCACTTTTTTCAAATAGATATTTCAAATTCCGCATGACTGTCTAAAATTAAATTATAAACAATTTCTTTCTATATATTTTTAAATAGCCCCATTTTTGACAATTCATAATCAATTTTATCAAATTGCCGCCATATTGGTAGTCACATGACACATGTCAAAATCGATTATTAGGTTTTCCAATATTCAGAAATGATCCCCTACAAATTGTTTTTTGAAACTCTGAGGATAAAATTATTTCCCATATGCTGCAATCGTTATGGCCCATACTGGTGGGAAAGTATATCTACCTCTGTAAATTAGATTTGCAAATGTGAATGTATCCCAATTCAGGAAGGCAGTCAAACAATTCTTATCTTTTAATAAAAGCTTTAGTTGACTCATATTTTCATATTACAAAGATATTGCAGTTCATAATAACGTCAGTCAGTTATAAAGTTGTCCCTATTTTGACATATACGCACGCGCAATGTGAATCTGGAATAAGGACAACTTTATTAAAATACTGCCTGCCTTGAAGGATGGTTTTAGAGTTCCTATATTTTCACTTCAAGTGAGATCGTGGACACGACATAACTCATGTCTGATATTTATATGACTTCTTTAACACAAATCGATATTGACGCCCCCTTTGACCATTCTATCATCACCATAATAATTGTATCTTAGTATAAAATAAATTAATGTACAATGAAAAATCTGAGAAACTAGATTTCATTTATAGGTTATGAATAACGAACGCCTGTGTAAATAATGGACGAACAGACAAACTGCAATATCTCTGTTCTTAATCACAGAATAGTGCCAGCCACTATTAAAATAAAGTTGCCTTTAATAATGTTTGGCGTTATTGCAATATCTCTCTATTGACTAACCCAGGAGTTGTTAAATTGCCCTGTTCAAGGTTTACTATTTTATCGTTTGATTTTATTCTTTACTTTTTACAGTTTTTACCGTTATTTTTTTCACTTCATTGCTGATTTACCCTCATATCTTTCGATCCATTTGTCTCTATTTTGTTTTCTATGATACATTATACACTGCTCAACTTTTGTCAACAAGATTGTGTTTTCTAATAATGAAGCATATTTATCATCATCATTAGTTACAACTTGCTAGGAGGAAGACATTGTGTCAACTTTATGACAGTAAGTATATATTTTCCTCTATGAAGTTAGCGAGACAACTCCGAAAAAATTGATAACAGATTATTCCGTAATTTGCCGCTTTTTTGTCGCGCTTTTTTGTCGCTAATTAGTTGCAAAAAAAAATGGTCGCTCTTTGTTTTTAAAAAATATTTATGTTTCGCTAACTTCATATAAAGTTAGCGAAAAAACTTCCGTTCTGAAGTATCCATAATTTGCCGCTTTTTTGTCGCTAATTAGTTGCGGAGAAAAAATGTAAATTTTTTGATATGTCATCTTTTGCCTTCATATGAAGTTAGCGAAGCAACTTCGGTAATTTTTATTTTTTCACAGTTTTGAAGTATCCATAATTTACCACTTTTTTGTCGCTAATTAGTTGCGGAGAAAAAAAATTGTCGCTCTTTTTTTCAACATAACGTCCCATAAAAGTTATTGCAATACAAAGAAATTAACTTGGGCACTGGCTGAGAATGTCATCTACAGTGAGCACATTTTGGATTACAACCATTTTGAAGTACTTTCCACAGAGAATAACTTGCATCAAAGTTATTTTAAGCAATGTTTTCCATCAAGAATGATACCAACAGTATAAACAAAAATACAGACCTGGATAATTAGAGAAATATTTACAGTAACATTTTGAAACTAAAACTTTTTCCCCAAAATTCCCACAATATGAATAGAACTCAACATACCTAATCAAAGTTTCAAATTTCCCACTAATTATCAGGTTGGTCATAAATATCCATACAATAGGGTATTCGTGAAAATGACGAATACTTTTCGAACTCAAGGAGAATTTTTACGTGGTTGTGATATTCAGTTTCTAAATCTTTGTAACTTCCATTTCAATAAACAGACAAGAAAAACTCATCATAACATGGTGAAATAATTAAAATTAAATAAATAAAAACGCATATCTGATGCCCCAATTCTCGACACCTGAAAAATATGAATAACCAATCGCCGACATATATGAGGACCAATTGTCGACACTGTGAGAAATCAAAAACGGGCATCAATGCTATGTTTATGTTTATATCTGTCGATACTGAAAAGTATGAAAAAGTTATGCTCATATCTATAATGGGTAAAACTCGACACAACATAAATTAAACATAAACATAAAGTTTTTAGTAAGGTCTACTGTTTTCTACTTGACAAGCCATTTCATTTGATACTCATATTGAGGGGATTGAAAAACAAAGAAATCTGCCATTTTTTGGGCGACCATCTTCGATTTGAAATTTTTTCATGGAGTACTATCTTTGTACTGGTTCAGTCCTTTCAATTGATACCCATATTGAGGGAGTTGAACAAAATATGTCAACCGCCAGTTTGTGGCGACGGCCATCTTGGATTTACAATGATACTGAATAAACATTATTATATTGTCATCAGAACTAAAGGAGTGTACAGTTCGACCAATTTATCTTTACCCATGCGTCATCAATTTATGATCGAAGAAATAATCACACATCCTCTATCGAACATCTCTTTCTAACAACCGCTATGAGCGAATCAAAATTCGTTTACATTTGTCTGCTAAGCTAAGAATGATGGTATTGTGATGATGACGCATGGGTAAAGATAAATCAATCGAACTGTACCAAATTTCAGATTAATAGCTCAACAGGAAACGAATACAATTTATTTCAATTACTAGATTCAACCCACACAAATAAAAAAAACTGTAAGCTGTATAAGACCGTTTAAAATAATAAAAAAGACGGAAGTTGTCCCGCTAACTTCATATAAGGTTATCAAAACATTGCAAATTTTTTAAAGAAAGGACAGATGAATATATTCTTTTCACAACTAATTCTCGAAATAAAGCAGCAATTTGTGGATACCAAAAGTGAGAAAAGATAAAAATAACTTGAGTTATTGAAACATCGTATAATTTTTGAGAAAAGAATTTTTTCTCTCTGCACTAATAAGCGACAAAAAACCAGTAGATTCTGGATACTTCAGAACTAAGAACAGATAGATATTACAGAAGTTGTTTCGCTAACTTCATATATTTTTTTATGTAAATTATAGGTTTTGATTTCCTCTCTATTTGTGAGTCTTTAATATTATTATTACCTGAACTGGAGGAGGTCTGGCTGTAGTCTGTCTGTCAATAGCTACTGCTGGATTGACTTGCTGATAAAAAGGCATCCTTGGAATGATGGGACTGGACATGGAATATGGGATCCTTGGTATTGAAGACTGGAAATAACTTACATTTGGAGGAATTATATTTTGTGATGAATTATTTCTATAGAACACTGGTGCTGAGTTGGTGCTTATTGATGTCTGTGGCCAATATTTGAACTGTGGAACCATTGGTGTTGTTGTTAGGGCTAGTTGTTGTTGATTATTGTAACTAAAAAATAAATTACAACTGTGTTGATATACAATAACCCAAATTACATTATTGAATGTTCATATATTTTGTGACCTAAGTTTTGCCATGTCATATAGCCAGAGAAAAATCTGATTATCATCAATTAGAGACAAAAATTCAGTATTTCATTCAGGGTAGATTATTACTTGAACTTGGACAAAAAAAAATGAAGCTGAAGGATCCGGTCCCAAAACCAAATTTAACAAATAAATTATTTGAAATGCTAATAAATAATGCATATCTCAACAATACTATCCTGACAATAACTGGCAAGGATTAGCTGTAGGTAAAGAATGGACAGTTCCCAGCATTCAACCTTGTACTGCTAGCAATTTGGATAATACTCCAATGTCATTTTTTTGACTAATGCATTGAGTGTATATGAAGCAACTCAACAACGTCCGACTAATCTGAATACTGATAGTGTTGTTTCCTATCTAGAAAATGATGGTCACAAAAGTATCTGTAAATACTAATATAGAAATGGGTTTCCTGAAACCCAGGTTGCAGTTTAGTTAGTACATCAATCATAGAAGGAATTATTTTTATAATTGAATCATCTCAATATATCAAGGATTTAAGTTCTCCTGCCTGAAGCGTTCATACCCAGACAAAGTTCCTGTTTATGATGTTTAACCAAAGCCTTTTTGATTGAGTTCATGCAATATTCTTCTATCTATTAGGATTATGAAAAAGGTAGCGCTATCATAGGAATTGTATATTTTCAATTATAAACACTACAAGACCTTTACTTGCTGTTGCCGCATTCTTATTTATCTATTTTTCATAATTTTTGTTTGGTGGTCATTTCTCATTCATTTGGTTGGCCATATCTCAAGAAAGTTGGGTATTAAAGAACTATATTGTTTATTACTTTTTTGTTTGAGTTCAAGAAAACATTTGTTGAAAGTAATAACGATAATTGAGCAGTCATGCTCCAAAAAGACCCTGTGTTACTACATGTGTTTATATATTCTATTGAAGCTTTTCAACCTAAATTAGTATCAACAGATCAGAAATAGTTTCAAATTCATATGTGAAAGCTGCAACTATTTTCTCACCTCTGTTGTCTGCAAAAGTCAATTATATCACTGGATGGAGGTGGGAGAGGGCTAGAAAAAGAAATCAAATCTGGTGGATCATCTGTGTTAGGTTTCTTTTGTGGAGCAGGAGGAGGTGCCAAAAGGGAATGTGCAGTGTTACTCGACTGTGCTCCTGGTCGAGGTCTTGATTTACTCTGTTGTCTATCATATCTGATCTGTACCGAATCTGTTTCGTGCATCGACGATGCTCGTGTAACTGAAAATAAAAAAAAAATTGAGATGATCTTGCTGAAGGAAAATAGATACATTTTTTCATGAAACACTGGGATTTGACTCACCTGATGCAGGTTTTGGCTTACTTGGAACTGAAACAGAGGTTGCAGACCTATTCAGTTCCTGAATTTTTTTACTCTTGAATTGTTCAAGAGCCAGAGATTCTAAACTGAGAGCTTGAGCTCTTTCCAAATCTTCTTGGAACTGTTTATCATAATCAGCCATTTTTGATTAATTCTACCTAAATGTAACACCAATCTTGTTGAAATAAATAGATCATAACAAGTACATATAAACAATTAGTAAAATCAAAATTTAGAAAATGTCATGAAAATAAAATCGGGAAAAATTAGTTATAAGTTGGACAAAGTAACTATTCTGTATCGACAAGATATTGTCGTGTCTAATAGTTTGCTCGAAAAGTTCAATTTTATCGAAAAATACATGAATTTTCACAACATAACGGACCTAACCTTAAAGAAACTGTCACTACTGTCAGACTTCAGACTGTCACTGAGTTAACTCAGACAACTGTCACTACTGTCACTGTCACAAAAAAAATAATAAGGTGTGTTCGTTTTTGTTAGACTGATCTGAGCGAGGAAATGATGAAAATATCACGCGATCCCCGAACCAACAGTGAGGGCCAGTTGCACAGGTTACACTTAACGGTTTAAGTGTCACTTACAGTTAAGAATCCGATAGATATGTTGAATGGTATGTCAAATACATCAATACGTTCACATTCTAAGCGATTCATAAATTTAAGCTACGCTCAAAGCACTAAGCGGAAGTGGTGCAATCGGCCCTGAATATTTAACGAACGCTCCTTGGAGTCCTTGGGCTAGATACTGCATCTGTCACTTGGCTAAGCTAGGGTCAACGACTATAAATATATAATAATATAGTCTATAATAGTTGAGCTAGGGTGTCCAGGTTTTAATTGAAGCGCAGTATAATGCTAGATTTGTGAAGGCTTCTGCTTCTGCACATGTTCTTGAGATAACCCTATTACATTCGCCATACATAATAATTAGATTTTAAGTAACATCTTCATTCGAATAATTCAAACGAGCCGGCATGATTGATTATAAATGACATTTCCGTGGCAGTTCATTGTTTCAAACGCAACCGCGGGAGCCATGGCCAACTAAGAATAAGTTAACTCAAGAATACGAGATTTTCTGGAACTGAGACATGTTAATAGGATAGATTGATCAATGCAGTTCCCGGAGAGACCCCCTGTATAGTGTGATTCAAATTTACTATCATTCAACATAAGAAAAACTAACATGATATCTTTCAGATGTCATCTTGAAGACATTCCGTTAGACAATAACATCATTGAAAATAAAACGACTTTGAAATATTTTGGAGTTTTTCTGGATAATTCGTTGAAATTTTCTAAGCCAGTATTTATTGAATCTCATCTACGATATGGTATTGCATTTTGGGGAGTTTGCTGTAGTCATCGTATACAAACAGTCCTAATTTTACAAAAACGTGCTCTGCGATATTTATGCAAAGCGAGATATCGGGATTCATGTCGACCTCTCTTTCTTAAACATAAAATTCTTACAGTTATTGCAATTTTCATACTTGAAACTGTTTGTTTGATACACAAACATAAATCAAAGTTCACTATTGGCAGTTCTCCCGATCATAATACCAGACAGAGTAATGATTTCAAACTTCTACTTCCTAAAAGTACACTCATCAAAAACTCGATATTTTATAATGGATGTAAGATGTTTAATCACCTTCCAATAAATATCAAAAAAGTATCACATCACTTTATCGTTTCAGAAAAGATGTAAAAAAATTATTATCAGAAAAAGCTTATTATAGTCTACAAGAGTTTTATGATGATATCTAAATATCATAATTTTTATATCATGAATCGAGCATAGTGAGTTAAGCGTTACAAATTTTTATTATTTTTTTGTTCCTTTGCTATTGGTTGTTTCTATATCATCCACAATTTGATTAACATTTTTTTCTGCTTTCATGTACATACTCTTCATTTTTTCATAAACTTGAGATCACGAGCTGGAGTTGCAGAGAGATGCGGAGATGAAGAAGTTCTTGTGTAAAGATGGATGAGCATGTATTATGTTTTGTTTCATTCCCTCATTCGCTAAGGACTAAATGGTGGTACTGCTGTAGGTTTTTCCGGGTTTTTCCTGCAGTTGAAATAGCAAATGCGCCATCAAATTTTCAAGTCGCCACGGAGCGCATATAGTGGTGGTGTTCCTTCATCAGGGATGATATGCAAAATAGTGGGGAGTTTCACCATTATACTTTATCATTAATTTATTGAATTCAATTTTAATATTATTCCAAAACCAAAAAGCTTTGTCTATAAGTTTTTATAACTTCCGACAATAAAGTATATTTTGACTTTGACTTATGTAATATTTCAAAGTAGTGTCCTTCCAATACAACAGAAATAATATATTATAATTTACGCTGATGCATGTAATATATAAAATGTACAAATCATAAAACCAGTACATCTCAATTTTGTACTTTTTTCTGTTAAGTATGCCCATACGTGATAAGGGGGACGATTTGTTACCTAATATTTACCTAATAAAATAATATAAAATATAAGTATAACATTACATATCAGTGTTCTACAGTGTGTCCCAGCTAAAACTTGTCACCCCCCTAATATCCGAACTCATGAAAAAAATGAAAAATCGCTCAGACCCGTCGATTTGTATTTCAAGGGGGAACACTTTCACCAAATACACCATCATTGTGTTGTCAACCCCCTCAACCCCAGCACCCCCTACTTCAGAATTTTCAATGGGACTACTATACTTGTGATACATCATTTTGAAGGGAATTCAATCCCAAATACATCGGTGTACTGAAATTGAGGATCGATCAAGTGTTGTTGAAGTTTTCATGAAAACTAATTTTTTCCAGATATTTTTATTTTTCATCACCTAACATGTTATCATCGTATGAAAGGTTCAAAATGTGAACCATTTCTGGAGTCACTGCACGACACTCCACAACAATTCTCCTGCGTAGATCATCAAGAGAAGTTGGCTGGATAATATAAACTTTGGATTTCAAATGACCCCATAAAAAGAAGTCTAATGGTGATAAATCAGGAGATCTAGCCGGCCATTCTATTGGTCCTCACCTTCCAATCCATCGCCCTGTGAAATTGTCATCTAAAAATTGACGTACAGGTGCAACAAAATGTGGAGGAGCTTCATCTTGTTGAAAGGTGAGCTGACCGTCAATTAACCTATCATCGTCTTCAAGTAACTGAGTGATTCTGGGGTTCACAGTTGTATCAAGAAGTTCAAGATACGTTTGTCCGTTGCGGTTACCATCAATAAAATATGGACCTACAATATGGTCTCCCAGAATACCAGCCCAAACATTCAATTTCTGGGGAGTTTGTGAATGAGTTTCCCTGTACCAATGGGGATTTACGTCACTCCAGTATCTGCAGTTGTGCCTGTTCACATGTCCATTTAAATAAAGAGAAGATTCGTCAGAAAAGCACACATTGTAGAGGTAATTATTATCACCAATCAATAATTGACTCATGATTTCACAAAACTCTGTACGTCTGTCAGGATCATCTTCATTTAATTCTTGTACATTCTGCATTTTATAAGGATGGAATTTTGCGTCTTTCAGAATTCGATGTACGCTGCTTTTCGAAACTCCAGAAATAGTCTCAAGTTGTCTTAACGATTGAATGTTGTCGTTGTCCATCACTGCATGTCCTACAACTGCAACAGCGACCCCTTCATTTCTCATTGGCTTCTCTCGTTCATGTTTTTTATTCAGCACTGATCCCGACTTCAAGAACTTATTCATCAATTGAAGCACGTACTGATATGATGTGGTGTTTTCTGGATGACTATCATTGAAACTTCGAGCCGTAGCTCTAGCACATCGTCCATTTTCAAAATACGCAGCTACAATGGATATTCTCTCTTGTACAGTATAAACCATTTTCGAATGTTTTCAAATTGTTGAATGCAGTGACTCGAATACATCAATTACCAAGGCGTAAACAAAGATATGCGTATACAAAAACACATGAGGGCAATTTTTTTTTCATAAAAACGTCTGTCTCACCTTCGAAACTATTATTTCTGGCAGCATATTATTTTTCAATACAGTGGCGTACCCACAGTGAACCTTTCTTACGACGCTAACATTTGAGGTGATGAAAAATTAAAATATCTGGATAAAACTTAGTTTTCATGAAAATTTCAACAACACTTGATCGATCCTCAATTTCAGTACACCGATGTATTTGGGATTGAATTCCCTTCAAAATGATGTATCACAAGTATAGTAGTCCCATTGAAAATTCTGAAGTAGGGGGTGCTGGGGTTGAGGGGGTTGACAACACAATGATGGTGTACTTGAAATAAAAATCGACGGGTCTGAGCGATTTTCAATATTTTTCATGAGTTCGGATATTAGGGGGGTGACAAGTTTTAGCTGGGACACACTGTATATTTGTCGTGGACATTTTGCCGTAACAGGGACGTAAATTTTAGATAACATGGTAATGTAAGAAGTAATATTAGTAATGTAGCATTTATGCCAATTTTACGTTACTGTATTTGCTTGAAATGGAATTGTTATTTTTAAGAGGTTTCAACTAACAAAACCTTCATTGGAAATAATAACATTCATCCTTATTTTTGACGGAAATAATCAAAATCATATAATCAATAATTTTTTATGGGTTCTAAAAACGTATTACCCGATTGTTTAGAAAGGTTGTTGTTTAGTAAGCTCAACCCAATCGTGACGACAAAATATAGGTGGTCTATAGCCGCTTTTCCAATTGCCAGCGGTAGTATCACCCAGTGGACTTTATGAATGGGGTTTAATTGGAACATGTTTTATCGTGATCTGTCCTATCACTCCAGGATCTACTCGGAGCTACTCTCTGTGGCAATTGGAAAGTGGCTTATAAAGAAAGGTATAGTTGTTCTGTGATATATACCAGTGTAGCCACCGACCTATAATAAAACTGGATGAGCACTCCCATTTAAGAAAATTGCGCCAACTAGTATATGACATTTTGACGCAATGCACATGCGCGTTGAAAATATGTCAAGCAGTGGCGTCTCCCAATGGTAAACAGGATTGAATCTCATTGAAAATTACTTGTGAATTTTGTGATGTACTCTGATTAAAAATTTTACGATAAATCGCAAAATAACAAATATTTTACTTGAAAACTCTGAACATTGAACTGAACATGAAAACTTGCAACAAACACTTCAATCTCGAACATTAAACACGAACTATCTAACCGCCACCACTGATGAAAATGGCTTCACAGCCTAATGACATTGACACTTTGGAGCAATACACGTGCGCACTTCCATTTTGAAAGGGTTTAATTTGGCGTATTTTTTACATAGGAGAAAACAGGCAGTGCTCATCTAGTTTTATTATAGGTCGGTGAGTGTAGCCAATATCATAGTCGAGGACCTCAAACCGCAGACCACATTTCTATATTCTCGGGTGAGTTTCCAATGAGGCTTTTTTGCTCTTCACGTCGCACGTCACGCCTTTTTCACGCATTCTGATTGGCGAATTTTCGACGTTCCGCGCTAAAATAAAAAATTATGATGCATTGGAAACTCACCCAGAATTTATTTTTATGCGACATTAAAGTGTTTCGCGTATCACATAATTTTTATTCTATTTTTGAATGCAAAGCTTGAGAGTAATATTTCATACGTTTCCTGTTTTTTAAAACTTTGTTTCATTTACTCGTGCGTTAAAACAGCGGTTTGAAACACTATCCCTGTTAACAATGCTGTGATATCGATGTATACGAGATGTAACTTTGAGTACATACTACAGATGTACTCATTTTACATCTATGCAATGTACCTAGAATGTAAAGTTGGATACGAGATGTAACCTCAAGTACGTACTACAGATGTACTCATTTTACATCTATGCGATGTAACTGAGATGTAAAGTTGGATACGAGACGTAACTTGAGTACGTACTACAGATGTACTCATTTTACATCTATGCGATGTACCCAGGATGTAAAGTTGGATACAAACTTCTCATGGTCATTTGTGTTAAAAATGTCATGCTTTAATGTACATGAGACGTAACATTGGGTGCATACTGTATATGTACCAATACAAATCTATGCGATTTGTTCTACAGATAACAATGTACCTATAGGATATGAACATACGGATACATTACACTCTCTACGATATATAAAATTCCATATTTTTTGTGTTCATTGCGAGTCATTCAAATGGCAATCAAATTTGAACTTTCTTTTTAAATCGGAACCTTACCTTCACACTGAAAGTCCCTTTGATCCATCGCAACCCATATCAGGAAACGAGATAAGTTATATGCTGGCTACTTATGAGAGAATGGAATTCTGGCATTTGACTTGACAGCTCATCGCTTTGCCAAGCAATATTTATTGTTTATGTGCTGTTGCTGTTATACTGATTTCGTAAATGTTTAATTTTTATAGAAAGGTGAGTCTGATTATCGGTTTCTGTTGAACGTTCATCATTTTCCCCATTTCGAATTGAAAAATGAGTAAATAGGTATATTTTAATTTTTCAGAGAGGCCGGTACTCCAAACATGTATGATGTTTATACCTATACTAAATTATTATTTGTTTTTGATGAAATACTTAAGTTCATAGATGAAGAGAGTTGGAAAGACCATAACCACGTTCCTGGTTGGGACTAACCAAAGAATAGAGATCTCACCTCAGAGTTGTGGAAGGTGGGTAAACACACTTCAATTGATTTATGCAATACACTTTTATTGCCAGTGCAAACCAAAACTTGTTTCTTCCAGGTGTTGTGATGAGGGAACATCATATTACACAAAGGGAGGTTCAAAGAACAGCTTCAGAATGGCTTCGCCATACCAAGCAATAACGGTTGAACAGGTAAAATGAATGAATGTGTTCATTAACTTCTTTTTAAAGTCGTTTTTTGTTTGTATGGAAATATTTTTGAAGCCGTTAAAATTTGTTATTTATGTTCCAATAAGATTGAACTACTTTTTGATATAATTTTCAAAAGCAAGTAATTTTTAGTTTTCATAAAGTGTTTTTTTGTGGAATGCTCAATATTCGTTTTTCGATCATTGTGTTCGTTCAAGGGCTAGATTATATATTTATTCCAACAAGATTCGTTTTTTATTTACTTTTCAGAATATTCCATTGGTGAGACAAGTGCTCATTTATTTCATGTATCTTTTGGTAATCTTCTTTTGGTGATGATACTTGTTTCACTAATGAAAGAAAGTATTTAATGAAAAAGTATACATAGAACGCATATTCTTGGTACCTCCCATCAGCATGTAACCGGTATATTGGTTGTTGACCTCTGTGGAAAATCTTTCTAGGATGTACCCTGGATTTATAAAAACCTAAATCTCGTCGATCTCACTTTATGATGTACAGGAGACCTCTATCCGATTTTAGCATGAGTACCTATGACAAATTCACCGCTTGGCGAGGTCTCTCTAGTCCATCTACGGCAGTCAGATTTTGACGTACTTGGTACATGCATGAGATGTAAAAATGTTATCAGGGATGGTAGATAATGCAAATCCCACATTTGGTGGCGAACGTGCATGAAGGTAACTACAACACAGCATAGATAACAATCAGCACTGACACTCGGCCAAGCCGCCTTTGATGTGGAAAAGTATGTAGACGCCATTTTGGGAGGTGCCGATAAGAGGGCAGGACTTGCGAAATGGAATTAAACAGATTTTTTTAAAACGAAATTCTATAGATCCGAATTGGAAAATAGTCTCAAATTTCGATAAATCTCACTGAATATAAAAATGGATCCAAAATCAATAATACTAATTCTTATGCTAGCAATCTACCTGAGCAGAGGACGTTTTTTAATAAAAATACAGGCTGTTCTATTTTGCAATGATATATAAAATAATACATAATTTTTGTTCAACCCACTTTGGAGAATATATGTAACTTTATTCCTTATTAGGAACAATGGGGATTTATATAGTGCAAGAACTTAATTATTGTAAAACAATAACTCCGTATTGCATCAGTCTTTTTTAAAATATAACATAAAACGCATAAAAGTATATGTTCAACGTCTTAATACCGACAAAGACAGCACAATAAGAAAGTTTGCCATTTCTGGCACCTCCCAAAATGTCGGGACTCATTGACGCGTAAGATATGCGCAAACTTTTCCCGCCAATGAGAGTGTCAGTGCTGTTTGTTATGCTGTGACTACACCTAGTTACGGGAACACCTAATGCATCATAATGCACATGAAAGAAATCGTAAAACATAGAAAAATACTCCATCATAACATTAACCGGTAGAAATCGTAATTATAACAGTAAAAGATAGAAATCGTAAACCATCATAATATACACCAGCATAACGTACTTTATCAGTAAGTACGCCATCATAACAGCAACGCATCAGAACGTTAAGCGATCATATTCGTAATGTAACAACGTACTCCAGCATAATCCTATAGTCTAGGGGCTTGTAGTCACTTTGTGGGAAGAATAACGGTAGCGAACGTTAACTGCTCACTGATGACCTGAGAAAAGAACTTGGTATACTTTCAAAAACAGTTGGCTTTCTGCAGATTTGAGGTTTCTTTTTTTTATGTGTGAAAATTTTAAATTTTTATACGGATTCATTTAAATAACAAAATATTTTTGAATCAGGATTTGTTAGTTCCCAAACCAAGGAAAACAACAAAGAGTAAATTTTATATTTTTTCCAGGTCTGTGGTTCTTAATGTTTCATTGTATTATTAATTCGATCTGATTATTTTCCAATTATTGTAATCCACTAACCCAGTTCTATATCAAACTTTTCAAACAAATGAAACAATATTTGTCCAGTGTGATAATTTTAGTGCTTTCCACATTGATGGATGGAACTCTAAATGAGTTATTGCGAATTATTAGGTGCCAAAAGTGAACAGAACAGGTAGTATGTACAAAAATGGAAAAGAAATCAGTGCCTGCATTAATTAGAAACTAGTGTACACATTTATTGATTTAGGTATCACACCTTGACGCTATAAAGTTCGATTTCAATTTGTTACTTCAACCAAACGAACTTATGGTTGCTCGACAACCACATATATGAAATATTTATTACTATTTCAAGCATTCTCTTCTGAAACTTCACCAAGAACATATTATACTCTTCCACAGTTTTGAAGAAGTCTATGCCAAGTACCGTTTCCGTTTCTTCAGATTTCAAAAATATATTCTGTATCTCAGATGAAACTTGCCGACATGAGTTCTTGTTCCAAAAAATTCCTAAATGGATTTGGTGGACTCAAATGTAGTATAAAGATCAGTGTATGCAGGTAGAAACTATATTTTTAGGAAGTGATAGCAATCAAACGATGAGAAATTATAAATGAAGAAATAGAAATTGCAGTCCTTGAATCTAATACATACTTACACGATACGATACAAAACAAACTAATATGAGACTTAAGCCCCAGACAGAATGGAAGTTTGATGTAATGAGTTTTGCTATTTTGGATATCAGTTTTAGAAATAAAACAGGATGCAAAACAGAATTGAAATAAAAAGCTTGATTACTAGAAATGAGATTGTCTGTAGGGCGTGATCAGAATAAAAATGGAAGTGATAGTTTCGTGTTGAAACGGAATCTGAAATTATAAAAATTAAAACCAAAAACATAAAACCTCCATTGTGTTTCAGCCTTATTCTTAACCGAACTAAATTATGATCATGAAACCATATTCATAGACAACACCAAAATGCAAGACAAAAGCGCTCTGTAATCGGTTTTTGTAATCGCGGGGAGTTTAAATGACAAGGCAGCTGCAAACTGAGTTGAAAATGCATAAATTATTAGCCAATTTAACCTGGGGTGAGATTCCGTGTACCATAGAATTCTATAGTCGATCAAATAAGTGAGATGTCATTATCGTTTAATTCATGGGAGAGAAAGAGACATAAGTATCGACTATAGAATTCTATGATACACGGGATCCCACTCCAGGACAATCGAATGTTTCAGAAGCCAGGAACATAATACTTTGTCAAGTCAGAACAAATTGTTTGGTTCTGTCTTCTGACATGGCAAATTAGCCAGTGGCAGCTCCGAGTAACGCTGGGTAGCTTCTAAAATGATCTGACAGATTACGAAAAAACATGTTTTATTTATCTTCCATTTATAAAGTTAGGTGAAGTTCAGTTTAGGGGTTACAAGCTCCACTAGGTGCTCCTTCCTGTGACGACGGGAAAGCGGCTATTATCATACTCCCTTGCTAGAATCTAGCCCTAGGAGCGTTCGTTAAATCATATAATTTACACCTTATATAGTTGTACCAGAATTTTATCACTTATCAATTCTCACTACAGATTCAATAAAATTCACATAAACAGTGACTAATATCATGAAAATTTCAACGAACACAATAATTACCATGTACTTTTAACTAGTTCCCAAACTCAACACCAGAGGAAGAACCCCTTGTGTTCTTGAGTTGAATTTCCAATAGTACTCACCCAACTAGCTCGGTGATCCCGTGACTAATCAGCACTTGATCATTCCGTTCGCTTTCACAAACCTGAACGTACCTAAACGAATGCATAATAGCCGCTCTCCAATTACATGCGTGCCCATGCAGTGTATTTGAAGCTCGGGCTGTTTAAACGCCTTTTACTCACGTTTCTATCACAAGAACATATTTTATTTGATTCTGTTATCATTTTATCAATGCTGAAGTAATGAGTAATGAGAAGAAGATACAGTGAAAAAGACTGAGATTATTTGAAAAACTCAAATAGAGCATTACTTCAGGATTGACAAAATTATTACAGAACCAAATAAAATATGTTCTTGTGATAGAAACGTGAGTAAAAGGTATTTAAGCCGTCCGTGCTTCAAAAACCCTGCATGGTCACGCATTTATCTGAATCGGCCTTTAGCCACTTTATAATTGCTTCATGGAGTAGCTCCGAATAACTCCGGAGAGCTCCTAAAGTAATTTGTCAGACCATGATGTCATGTTCCAATTAAATGATATTTATAAAGTCAGGTGAAGTTCAGTTCAGGAGTAAGAAGCTCTACTGGGTGCTAGTCCCTGTGGCAAATGGGAAGCGGTTATAGTTCACGAATTACGTCCCACTTATGTATATATAAAGAGACTAGATTTGATTTAGGTTATGAATAACTAACGCCTGCTAACACCTGTTTAAATAAAGGGACGAACAGATTATTGCAATATTCCCATGTTAATCACAGAATAGTGCCAGTCACCAATGAAATAAAAGTGGCTTTGAATACTGCCAGGCGTTATTGCAATAGAGAGATATTGCAAAAACGGCAGCCAGTATTGAAGGCAACTTTATTTTAATGACTGGCACTATTCTGTGATTAAAAACAGATATATTGCAGTTTTGTCTATTCACCCCTTCTTTACACAGGCGTTTGTTATTCATAACTTATGAATTAAATATAGTTTCTCAGATTTCTCAATCTACATAGTTTAATTTAAACTCAGATTTTGGAGTTCACTAATAAGGCTATATAGGAAATTTTTGGATCAAGGATTTATGTCAGAATGTTTCTGATAACAAATAGAAGAATAAATATTTGAAATCTGGAGATTTCAGTGTTCAGATAGATAAAGTTATATCTCTATAATATTATGGTTTACAAAACAGAAGAAAAAGCCATGTTGTCAGTAGAGGTTTTAGAAGAATATGCTTGAATAATAAGTAAGTATATTCATTCTAGATTGTGCAGTTCTGAAGTCGTGAAAATTTGTGCACTAGCGACTAGTTCCTAATCAGTGCAGGCACCGATTATTTCCAAATCTTTATGGCACATAATAATTCGCAATAATTCATCTAGAATCGTTATACCCATCAGCATAAGGTGAAAATCCCATGAGTTATCACATTGAACAAAAACATTGTTTCAATAAATTCAGATAGAGTTTGACTTATGTTTGTTGACATGAATATAATAATTGGAAAGAATCAGTTCAAATTACTAATATTATTGAGACCCACACAGACCCGGAAAAAATATAAGAACTTTTACGTTTTGCGTATATTGTTTCCCTAAGTATCGAAAACAACAAAATCCTATTCTGTCAAAAATGTTGAAAATATTTTGATTCGTTATCTGATAAATATCCAAAATGAAAAATACGAAATACCTGCAATGTAAATATTTGTGTAACCTCTATGGTATGAATGGATCTCTAAGAATGTTTCATTAAAATAATTATTAATGAAAAATTGGGAACATTGATGGATAAATCTAATTGGCAAAGTATTATTTGAAATTTACGGATGTTGAAGGTCTTTTCTTAGTTCATCAATGAGCAGATATCGTTCACTACCATCATTCTTCCGACAAAGTTACCGCAAGCCCATAGACTATAGGATTATGCTAGAGTACGTTATGATGCTTTACGTTATGATGCGTTACGAATATGATCGGTTGACGTTATGATGCGTTGATGTTATGATGACGATTTCTACTGGTTATCGTTATGATGAAGTATTTTTCTATGTTTTACGATTTCTTTCCTGTATATTATGATGACTTAGATGGACCCCTAGTTACAAGGTCAAAGTCCATGGGTGGAATTCTGTTACTGTAGAATTTATTATCGATGACAAGATTTTGTCTCTATATCTATCCCATGTTTTTAATTATAATGTTGTCTCACTTAGGTAAGTATTCGGTGAAAAATAGAATTATATGGTACATTGAATTCCACCCCTTGCGATCCGCCTGTATCTTATACATATGCCACAGCCCTATATATGGTCGTACACGGATGTAAAAAACATGCTGTAAAAAAATTCCGTTTTGAATCACGCTGTGTGTAGAAATAAATTTTTATTGAAATCGGCCATGTCTTTTACCATGGAGAAAATATAATAAAAAATAACTTGACACTTTCTCCAGCGACCGTCTAGACACTTTCGTGTCAAGTGTATTCCATTATCGAAATAATTTCTTATTGTTTGTGAAAACAAAAATGTTAGGAAAATAATTTTTTTCATCAGAATCTCCAACGACTTTCAAGACGCTTTTATGAAAAGAAAATTCTAATAGATATTATCCTAACAAGTACGGAAAGAGTACCATTCCCGCATGAGACTGCCGTTACCCGAACGACGCAAAGCGGAGTTCGGGTAAGCAGTCGAGTGCGGGAGAGTACCTTTCCGTATGAGTTAGGATCAATATTTTTTCTACAAGCGCATTGAAACATCTTATGTTGTTCTCTTGAACAAACTTTTGCGTGCGAGTAAAATTATTCCCGCACTAGTGCGGGAAAAACTCACTTAAAGTGACAGTAGCGTGCGGGAAAATTTTTCCCGCACTAGTGCGGGAAAATGACACCTCTCAAACTAAATTGCGTGCGGGAATAGGGCGGAACCCGCACGCTTGTAGGAAAATTATTTTTCCTACAAGCGTGTGTGTTCCACCATATTCCCGCATGCAATTTAGTTTGAGAGGGGTGTTTTTCCCGCACTAGTGCGGGAATAATTTTTCTCGCACGCGAAAGTTTGCACTCGACTGCTTACCTGAACTCCGCTTTGCGTCGTTCGGGTAACGGCAGTCACATGCGGGAAAGGTACTCTTTCCGTACTTGTTAAGATAGTAACTAATTTCCTACAGGCCTACGTTATTCACCCTAATTCCGCACGCAATTTAGTTTGAGAGATATCATTTTCCCGCACGCTAAAGTCACTTCAGTTGAGTTTTTCCGCACGCAGAAGTTTTGTTCAAGAGCGCTATAGTCTAGTTTCTAAATTGTAGATAGTAACTCATCGTACATTTTCTGTTTTTTACGGGATTTTGAATTGCGGAGGGGATGTACGAAAGTGGCAAAGTAAAACTTGATTTGAAGCCAAAGTACCTATCTTATTTCTTTGAACCGTATAACCGATGAGTCACTATCTACAATTTAGGAACCAGACTATATATAAGATGTTTTAATGCGCTTGCAGAAAAACTCTTGATCTTAACTCATACGGAAAGGTGCTCTCCCGCACTCGACTGCTTACCCGAACGACGCAAAGCGGAGTTCGAGTAACGGCAGTCGCATGCGGAAATGTATTATTCCCGTACTGGTTAGGATAATAACTATTTTTTGACACTTTCTTCAACGACTGGCTAGATGCTTTTATGCTAGGCGTATTCATTTAAACCTTTACAACAACCCTATCATCGAAATAATTTCTGGCTTCGAACTGAACAAAATTAAATAATTTTTTTTTCACCATCTCCGACTGTCAAGACGATTTTGTGTCAGATGTTCAACCTTTACAACAACCTTAAAGTAAAATTATTTCTCGATTAATTGTTCCGTGGCTTTCACAAAAAAATTATTTCTAAATTAATTTCTTCAACGACTGGCAAGACCCTTTTGTCCGGTATAAACCTTTTCACCTCAGGAACCACTTTATACCAAAATAATTTATTGATCAATTTTTGTGGGGCTTAAACACTGAAAGAAAAATAAAAGTTTCTAAAAATATAATTTATACTTTTTCCAACGACTGTAAAGACGCTTTTGTGTCAGGTATATCCATTGTCACCCCTAAATTACTTTATATCAAACTGATTTCTAGATGCATTGTTCCGTGTTTCTCATACAAAAAAAATTAAAGTTTTAACGAATGTCACGACGCTTTTGCGACAGGTGTATTCTTTTCAATTGGCAGAAACCAGGCATCATTCTCCTTCTCATTCTATCATATGGGCCGTGGTTGTGTGCGGGTTGAGTCCTCGCCTCATAAGCCAGAGAGCGTGAGTTCGAATCTCAGCAATGCCACCGGTCTCGTGCATGGCATCACACGTATTAAATGGTAAGGGCTACGTCTTCCCCTAGCTCGCACAAGTCTCTGACTTTTGAGGGTTGCACGTGGGGTGCAACCGGTTGACGGATATGATATAACAATATATCTTAAACAGTGAAAAAAATTAAATTTCTAAAATATTTTTTATACTTATCTCCAACGACTGTCAAGACGCTTTTGTGTCAACTATATTCATTGTCACCTCTTCAACAACTTAATACCAAAATAATTTATTGATGCACTATTCCGTGTCTTTCTCACTTTCTTCAACGAATATCAAGAAGTTTTTCTGTCAGGTGTATTCTTTTCAATTGGCAAAATCCTGTTATCATTCTCATTCTCTCCCGCAATATAAACAGTTCTCAGACCAATAATACATTTAATGTTAATTCCGCTATTGCCTCTTTACATACATATACGAGAGTTTCTCATTTCTTGTTGAAGATTTTGTAGCGCCTTCTTCTCCAGCATTTTGATCCTATTACTCTGGCTAACTCTCTTTCCGTACTGTTGCCTCCTTCTTAGCAGCTCCAACTGAAAATTATTTAACTAAAATTTTACATCGAAACACTTCAAGTGCGAACGAATATCCTAGTTACTCGAATTGGTTTTACAGCTTGTTCAATTTCATATCAACCGCGAATGTCGGTAGCAGAATATGCGGAGAAGAAACTCAACTAGCTAAAGATCACACGAATAGACTGGAAAAAACTTCCAAATTTGAAGTTTCAATCACTTGTTCAAATGTATATTCAAAAGTTATCAAAAGTAATACATATATATTAGATTTTTTCTAGAGGGAGAATGTATCTAATACAATGATAAGAATTGTATAACAAATATCGAACTTCTTTTTTATCAGATTATCTATCTGGGTATGCCATCGTAGGAATGAATCTATGTAAATGTCTAGATATCGTACACTTTCTACGAATTTGACATTTTGTTGATCAAAAGTTATTTCTTCATATACAGGTAAGTTAATTTCATAAGAAGTGAAAGCTAGAATTGTTACCGTTAATTGTTAGTAAATTATAATCAAACCATTTTTAGTTTTGTCTAGGTCTCGTTCTGCATTTTCTTTAACTGAATTCCATAAATCAGAGGTATATATATATATATATATATATATATATATATATATATATATATATATATATATATATATATATATATATATATATATATATATATATAATGACAGTATCATCATCAAAGGAAACAATCGTACCAAGTGAATCTAGATTCAATAAGCTATTGAGGTAAAGTAAAAATATTATGAGGCCAAGGACTGTTTCCTGTAGAACCCCACGCGTAACTGTCCATTGTAAACTTAGTGTATCCTTCAATTCAACCCTCTGCGTGCGACCACTAAGGCAATCTTTGATAAAGTTTATTGTGACCCCTCTTATGCACACATGTTCAAGTTTCTCCAGCAAAAGCTTATAACTGACCATATCGAAAGCTTTTGCCAGGTCCACAACTATACCCATGCATGGTTTCTTTTGGTCTACGAATTCTTACAATTTATTGCATCCTGGATTTCGCAGTTTTCCTGAAACCCGTATTGTCTATCGTTAATGATTTTGTGTTTTTCGAAAAATTTTGAGAAGCACGATGTAAAAGATATAAGTTTAATTTTTAGATAAAGCAACTGAAAATAAACTTTTTGGAATTTTGTATTTTCTTCATAACAAGCTTCGTTCTCGAGAAAAAAGAAAATTAAAGCAACCCTATTGCATATCATCAACATCTGCATTGGAGACTAGCTGACATTGATAGTAGGGTTTTTCTAACAGATATTTCATTTCAAATTAATGAATAAATGTACCCATTTTCAACCAAATCGGTTCTAGGATATTTATGATATTTTATAAGAAAAACAATCAATTGAAATAAAGGAAAATAGTGTGCAATTATCTGATCTGGAATTGGCTACTAAATTCAATTTGCATTTCACTGAAGACATCATTCAAGACCGTAATAAGAGTGTGGATCTCACTAGTTTGAATATTCCTATGTGTAACTTAGCCTTGTTTGTACACTTATCCAGGGCTTTCGACGTGGTTGACCATAATATGTTACTTGTTAAACTTGAACGATATGGAATGAGAGGTATGTTTTTTAATCATATCTCTTGAACATGCGAATCAGGTTGTTTTACTCCATGGCACTAAGAGTCGTTCTTGAAGCATCAAACAGGGAGTTCCACAGGGATCAGTCTTAGGGCCACTACTTTTTAACGTTTTTGCGAATGACCTCATGAATCATATAGAAAATATTCTAAATGTTGAAACTGTATACGAACGTCATTTTATATCTGGTGACAGCCAAAAATCACTCATCTCTTCGACAGAACTAGTATACAATGAGATACAACGCTGGTCCGAAAATAATAATTTACTGTTGAACCATAAAAAACAGTGTTGATATACTTCGGACGTAGAAGATAAGATACACCTATAATATTTAAAGACACGGAAAAATAATTATTCTGTTCTGAAATGGTGAAACTGTTAGTAGTTACTTTTGACAGGCAGATATTATGGACAGAACATAATGGCATCAAATATTTGAAAAATCGCTGCAGCAAACAAATTTTTGTTTCATTGTATTATGCCAATTTTCACTCCCACATGAGGTACGGAATACTTACTTGGGGTAATAGTGCAAATGTAAACAGAGTTTTCATTTTATAGAAATACGTTTTACGCATTATTTAAAATATTAACAGAAGGACTAGTTATTGTACAGAAATTTTCAACAAACTTAATCCTGACATTTTATAGCGTACATATATTGAAAAGTGTTGCTACTCACTAGACGAATTTTGATGTGTGTGATATTTTTTATACAGTGCGGTTTTTAATAGTCGCCCCCCCTATTAACTTGAGAACAGTTCTCTCGAAGGAGTAGGCAGATTGAGACCTTAGAGAGAACCAGTGACGAGACATGGGGAGCAGGCAGATTGAGACCCCGACGTCAAGTCACAAAAACCTAACGTAATTATACCTGAGGAGTAGGCAGATTGAGACCTCAGCGTAGAATTACGTTTTAACCTTTCATTAATTTTCTTTCTATTTCAGTTCTTGAAAATGGCTCCAACATCGGAGCCGAAACGTCGAATTTCAACAAATTCTAGACGCGGTTCAACCCGAACTTTTAGTTTTCAAATATCTGACCGCGGAAACCTATCTGAACATATATATCAGTGATCTACTATTTATATACAAAATTATACACAACACCATAGATTCTTTGACATTACTCTCATTAATCAACTTCAGTATACCCCGTCAATCCTCCCGGCATCACAATACATTTCACTTCTATGTACCGAATACACAACATCACTTTCATTCTCCAATAAATTCAATGTGCAGAAGTTACAATAAGCTTGTCTCAGTTGACATATTTTCCTCACTCAGAATCGATTCAGACAAACCATTTCCAGTTTAATTTCTGACTAACTTATAACCTGTAGGCTCAACCAAAAATACTAATTGTTTTTTACTTCTTCTCAACCACGTAATATTTATTAAGTACTCCTGTAATTGGGCTTAGGTCTGCTGGATGTATATATTCAATAAATAAACCATAGTTAGGATAGGAAACACCTTGTATAAATGACCAGTTTTATATATATATAATATATATATATATATATACACGAATGTAATTATGTTTGTACCTATACCTGTTATTTCAAAACAATTTCGCATTACTCCTGAAATTATCTGTGAAGGACAATTTCATAATTGATACAACCTCACAAATTCAAAAGTAGAGAGGTATATATAGTTCTAATTGGGTTTCAAAATTTGGTCCTGTTGAATAAAGATTTAGTTGAAATCAAACAAAAAATGTATCTTTATCCTATATTTAAGTTATATTTCATTAATATGTCCAATTGTTTGCAAGAAAATTCCAGTGGAAAACTGGCTGACATGAGAATTGTGTAAAAAGGGAATGTATGATTTTATATTTCACCCAAATGATTGAGCAATTAACTATTTTTACTATCTTCGAAACGGGTTGCGGTTGAAAACATTGTAATTGGCAATCATCAAAATAATATACAGGGGTGTATTCTCTCATTTTCTAACTGATACAGGGATGTATTAAGTACATTATATTCGATCAATTTGAGCTGATGAATAGAAATTTCCCCAATACAAATTCTTCAATGTTTTTGTCCTCTGATTTTTAAACTTCAGCACAATAATAGATGAATTTTTCAATTTTAACCTATGTGATCTGAGCAGGAAGAAAAATCTGCCAAGAAAATATTTCTAAGCGTATGCAAAACGTGATGAGTCCAAGAGCATAACAAATTCATATTTTTTTGCTCTCTGATTTTATAACTCCAGCACAATCATCGGTAATAGTATAATAATAATAATATTTATTTATCAAAGAATACAAGTGTATAAGGAAAAAAAATATAAAATTTTTAAATAGCTTCACTATAAAAGTGCACTGCTTTAATTGGGCAAATAAATAGAGAAGACCCACAAAGGCGCAGCCTGTGCGTGGGTACAAGATAAAAAAGTTAAAAAACATGTATCATAACACTTACAGTACCTATTTAAAACAATATTGAGATTACATTCAAAATTATAAAACAGGTATTTATTCTAATATAACTTACAACACATTTACACATAAAAACACAATTACAAATAGACTTACATAAACACAATAGTATACAAATTTCTATAACTACTTGATTGATTTAACTGTCATGATCAATTATTTTTCAAGTCAATTAATTGGTGAATAATTGCTCTAGGAGTGAACAATAGCCATTTCTTAATTTTAGATTTGAAGAGAATAAGGGAACTGATAGTTTTGAGATAGACGGGTATGTCATTATATACCTTCGGTGAAAGATATGAATAGCTGCGTTGTCCAATAGTTTTGGACACTTTTGGAACATCAATGGAATTTTTCCTATACCGTGTGTGATATATGTGGTTAACAGTTTTTGCTTCCTTAAGATTCTTCCGTTGGTGAACCAATAATGTCAGAGCAAAGATTTGTCGAATGTCCATCAGTTCTGCTTCAGTGTATAGATCGTCACTTGGATAAGTGTACGGTCTATTTAAAATGATCTTAATAATTATCCACTTCTGAACTGTTTCCAAATTCTTCAGATAATAATTAGTAATCCCTCCCCATGCAATAATACCATACAGTAGATGTGTTTGTACTAAGGCATGATAAATAATTTTGAGGTGTTTAAGGCCAATGATGTTTTTTAAGAATTTGAATTTGTATACCAGATATCTTAGCTTTTTTGTAACATTGCTAATATGCGTGTTCCACTTTAAGTTGCTGTCAAGTGTAATACCCAGATATTTCACTGTTTTAGAAGATTTGAGCTGGACTACTTCATCACCCGTGATAGGGACATCTATAAATGAGTAGTTGGGAAGATTTGACTCATAACTGGTGAAAGGTGTGAATACAGTTTTCTTCAAATTCACTGTGAGAAGTTTACTGCTGAAATAATCCATAATAATGGGAAATGAAGATATAACTTGTTGTTTCAATGCCTCCAATTTCTTTCTTTGAAGCTAGTTATTTCAGCAGGAATTGGTAGGTCAAACGGTGAGTTGAGATTCAGAATGAACAAAATTGGACCGAGCACTGTTCCCTGGGGAACCCCATATATTACAGTTCTACTGGTACTTGTTTCATCATCAATTGTGACACATTGTTTTCGGTCGCTGAGATATCTTTTCATCAATCGAATTGCAGACCCCCTAAAGCCGATGTTCTCGAGGGTTTCTAATAGGTCTGGATGACTGACTGTATCAAACGCTTTTGCGAGATCAACAAAGAGGCATATGGCGGGCTCTTTTGAAGCCAAAGCATTATACAGTTTTCCAACTAAATCCGCCATAGCATCTTGAGTTGATCTCCCATTCATAAACCCATATTGTTTCCCAGAAACCAACTTGAATTTTTCAGTGTAATTTACAATTCGAGCTTTAATTATTTTTTCCAGAATTTTTGAAATGTGATGTGATATATTATATTCGAGCCATCTGAGATGACGGGAAAATTCACTGATATTTATTTTTACTGTGTGTGCAATGCGAAGATATTGATTAACTTTGAAATATCGCAATATTTCGATTCTCTCATTTTCTAACTCTAACCTATGAATGCAAGGAGGAGTCATCAGTACCGAATTTATCTGATCTGAGCAAGAAGGGAAATCAGCAGAAAAAAATATTTTCAACGGTGTTCAAAATTATATGCGATCGAGAGCTTTGCAATTTCTCAATTTTTCTTGCCCTCAGATTTTATAACTCCAGTACAATCATCCGAAATGAAGATACAGGGATGTATTACATTTTATTCGGCCCACCTGAGCTACTGGGATGAACATTTCCCTGTTTTCAATTTTCAATGCCTACGTAAGGTAAAATAATTGGTCAACTTTGAAATTTCGCCATCGGGCGATTTCTTCACTATTAGGAAAACAATAATTAAAGTAGAAAATCTTATGTAGGAGGGGATAATGAGTGCAATTACTCAGATAAGTAGTATGAATCGGATTAGAATATCATAAGTAGTTAAGACATATTTGAGCTTATAAGCATGCCAACTTTATTGATTTTGGTGTTTTGGAAAGTTTGTATTTCTTGAATTTTATTCACATTTTTATAAACGGTTGAGACCTTATACATATTCAATGAAGAAATTACGTTTAATAAACTGAATTTTTATAAAAGTTAAATCATAAACGCACCCGAACTTGAAGTTCACTACATAAGAAAATAAACCTCTTACTTTGTCTGTAGGAATTTCAGGTCCCAATTTTCCCATCTCAGGAATCTTTGTCGTTATTGTTTGTGGGGATCTACATTTTCTCTGTGGCCTTCCAGATTTTTCTGGAGTATTCCTATATTTGATCTTTGTTTTTGGAATAGACAGTACCAACTCAGGAATTAGTCTCAGTGTGGGATGGCTATCGACGCTACAAGAGGACTCAACTGAAACAAACCGAGAACACAATCGATAGAAAACATATACCTTGAACCAGAATATTCTTCGTTTTCCAAATAGAACGAGTTTACATCCGAATGGTCACAACTAACAAAGCTTTTTGAAGTCAAATTTGAACGCGCTGTTGCAGACTGCTCTGGCGATTTGATCAAGTCATTTCCACTGCTACTTTTCGCATAGAACATGGTTAAATAGGAACTACTTTTCAATTTTCCATCGCACTGAGGATCAAATCCCCATTTTTTAGATATGTTTTTCTTCCCAACTAATAATGCACTACATTTTGAGGAATTTTTACTCAACTTCATTTCGCTTCTGCTCAGTTCCTTGTCGTAAAACGGGATAATATTATCAGGCTGGTATTGTGATTGATCTAATACATTTTTATCGCATAGCTGCTCCTTGTCTATCGAGGTATTGATGCTATCGTATTCTGAATCTTCCTCCAAAGAGTCGTAAAATTCTTCGGATTCCATTTGAAGCGATCGAGGGTATTGAAATATATTAAAAAATTGAATTTGTCACCAAAGTTGCCAAAAAAGTCATATAAGTATATTTTTTTTGACACATGTCCAATAAAATCTGAAAGTTTTTTAGCCAATGTAAATTTAGAATAATTGTCCCATATGTTTTATCCTCCCTTCGGCATAGCAGTTGAATTTCTTCCTATCATATATGAGTTAGATGTATAAAAATCTTGGTGTCGCTATTCCTACCAGCAAAACAACCTGATATTCATGAAATGTCTTTATGTGAAATGAAATAAAGAATAAATATTCGAATTGTGATATTTCAAATACATAGACAGTGCTATAATATTATTTTCGCTTTAGAGCGGGAATATTGCCACAAAATCACATTCGCAGCTGCTATTTTTCGCAAAATTTCTTGTAACGGTGTTCTCGCTATATCTCGTAAAAACGTGAAAACGCAACTTGTGCATTAAAAAATCTAGTGAAGTTACTAATTACCTTGATGGTCATCATATGATTAATTTGTTGGATGAACTGAATTCAATCATATCTGACCTCGAAGACATTAAAACGAAGCAAAAAGATTTGTTGACTCTGTTGAATTCTGTGGACCGAAAATCGATGACTTCTCGACGGAAATAGACGAAAATGATGTTGCACAAAACTCTGCTGAAATCCCAAGTCGATTACATGGAGCAACAATTGAGAATGAACAACATAATCATCAACGGGTATAGTAAAAAAATCGTTACCACACTATTTACATAGAAACCTGCTACAGACAACCCCAGAAAGAGCAGTCTCATGTTACTCCAAAAGCAATTCTTGTTAAACTACAGGCCACATCGCATTGACCAAATGAAAGGAATCAGTACAAGAAACATTGGCTTCGGCGGTGAACCTTCCAAAATTTCTCACTCCTTAGCTGCTGGACGCGCGATTGTAAAATATTCGTACGTGATCCAGAAACTACAAAAGTACATCATATCGATAACGAACACATTATCAGAAAAAAGGCAATTCTTCTTCAAATACGGAACTATCTATTTATTATCCAAATACTCGAGGCCTACGCACCAAAACTAACGATTTCCGGATAGCGAGTCACGAAAGCACTGACCACGTCTTTTGTCTATCTGAAACCTGGCTCAACAGTAACATTCATTCCTGCGAGTTGTTCAACTGGGACGATTACCATGTGTATAGAAAGGATCGTGGCAAGGATATGAGCGGGAAGAAATATGGGGGAGGAGTAATGATTGCCGTACTACCGACTCGGTAAGGTACTCTTTAATGACCTGAATAGAAAGCGGAACACCAGCGATGGAAGGGATAAGGATAACCCAGATCAACCTCCAGCATTGTAAGGCGGCTTCGGCAGTCCTTACAGCGGCTGGGGTATTATTTGACGTTGCCCTTATACAGGAACCATGGGTAAGACATGGAAATATAAGAGGACTGGGGGGAGAATGCGGAGAGCTCATTTACAGCTGATCAGCAGAGGTCTCTCGGACCTGCATAACCATAAAAAACAGATAAAAATACTGCCGCTAACGAATTTCTGTTTAAGAGATATTACACCAGCTAGCACTCGGATCGGCATATTTCCCATCGGACCACCATGAACCACCACCCACAAAGGATGAGAGACATTGTAGGAACAAAGGACTGCAACTTATCATCGGCTGTGACGCTAATGCGCACCACATCACTTGGGGCTGCAGCGACACTAACGAAAGAGGTGAAAACCTACTACAATTCATAATGGCTAAAAACCTGGACACGCTGTAGGAAACAAACCTACCTTCATTACAAAAAATAGAAAGGAGGTACTCGACGTAAAAATAGCCTCAACTTATGTGAGTAACCTTGTTACAGAATGGCATGTATCTGATGATATAAGTTGCTCGGATCACAGTTACATTAATTTCATAATAAGGAGTGACATCTACAAATAGACTTAACGGAACCCACGGAAAACGAATTGGGAAGCGTACAGAGCAGACCTGAGTTGCAAACTCCAAGGAATGCATCGAACGATAAGAACAAACAGAGACCTAGAGCAGGCTGTGACAGAAATCAATGACGCAGCCATCTCTACGTTTAACAAGCACTGCCCACTCATCACCAGGAAGGTGCCCTGGTGGCACAAAGAACTTGCAGAACTGAGGAAAAAATGGGAAGTGGGATGAATACAATAACGCCTTGTCCATTTTCAAAAAGACCCTGAACAAATCCAAGAGAGACTCCTGGAGGAGACACTGTGAGGAGATAGAAGGCTCTCGACAGTGTTCTAGACTCCAGAAAGTACTCTCGAAGGATACGCAACAAGTAATATACTCCCTGAAAAATGAACAAGGGGAGCACACCTGTACAGGAGAATAAACAATAAAAGAATTACTGAGAGTTCACTTCCCTGGAGCACAGATTGATCAGACACGAGCTATGGTAAACCCGGAAGTACTGGAGACTTTGAAAAGAGGCTCCAGGTTGGGCTGGACATAGCAGAGAAGGTCGTGACCTATGACAAATTTCAATGGGCAGTAGGCACATTTGAACCCTTCAATTCACAGGGACCAACGCTGCAGAAAGGACCCGAAGAACTGAAAATCAGATTCTGTAATGTACTCAGAGGCAGTCTGGCTCTCGGGTATATACCAAAATCATGAAGACAAGTTAGGGTTACTTTTATACCGAAACCTGGAAAAGCTGGACAGGATTCGGCAAAGTTCCTAAGACCAATGAGTCTTATGTCATTTGTACTCAAGACTTTGGAGAGGCTAGTGGATAGACATATTAGGGACGGCATGCTGGTGGAAAGACCACTGCACCGCGAACAATATGCCTACAGGACTGGCTGTTCAATGGAGACAGTAGTCCACCAACTAGTTACGAGGGTGCAGAACACACTGGAACATAAAGATGTACTGTTAGCGGCCTTTCTAGACATAGAAGGAGCTTTTGACAATACCTCTTTAAACTCAATCATTAGAGCTCTCAGACACAGAGAAGACGAGGAACCATGTGTGGCCTGGATAGACTCAATGCTGAGGAATAGACTGATACACATCACTATATAAGAGGATACCATAGTAGCCAGGGCGAACAGAGGACTCGCTGCTAGAAACACTGAATGAAGCAGGACATCGAGCCATTGGCTATGTTGATGATATCGTGGTCTTAGCACAAGGAAAATTCAACACAACGGTTAGAGATCGCATGCAGGAGGCTCTTAACCTAGTCACGAGATGGACGGACTTGGAAGGGCTCAACGTCAATCCTAACAAGGCAACCATAGTAGCATTCACCCGAAGACGAAAACCAGAGGGCCTAGGACCCATACGACTTCGAGGGGAGGACATACAGATAAAGGGGGAAGTCAAGTATTGTAATGAAAATATCGTTACATCTAGATTTCAATTTGTTTCCATTTATTTCCAAAATCGTACTAGGAGCGACACCTAATATCTAAAAGCGTAAACAGGCCCTTCTAATGCCATATTGGTTGATGCGTTGGGTTTCTATAGATGTCACTGACCTGATGTCAGTAATTTAATTTGAGAATGGAAGAGGAAGGATCGCTCTCTTCTTAGTTTGGCTGTCGAGGTGTGAACAACTCGCTTGATGGTGGAAATTAGGTCACGTTAGTTATAAATCCACATGGATTGATGCCATCATAAATATTTTCGAATGAAGCTTAAGTGAATAATACTGGGAATTAGATTGTCAGTCAACTCCAATCCAGAAGGAAGTGCCAAATGCAATGGAATTTATGATCTAATAACCTGTTGATCAACCATCGATGATGGCCTTCTAGTTAATTGGATCCAGTGTTGCGATGATAAGCAGTTATAAATCACCTAGGGCTAATTCTGAGATGTAATCACGTGGAAAAGAATTTACCAAGAAACCTGTAAGTGTCAAATATAATATTTATTTGTCGATGCTGTATGACGGGAAGTGACACCATTTTGTCAAGCTGACAACTCTGTAATTCGGTTTACCTTTGCCGTCAAGTTGAACATTTCATCAAGTATAACATACACATCAGAGTGCTAACCTCAAAACGTCAATTTTTATTTTCGGGACAACCACTGTAGAAAAGTAAATTGGAACAACTAACCTCCAAACCTGTGAACTTTAAAGATCCTTGACATTTATTGATTTCTATTTATATTTGTATTCACATATATATCACATTTTCAGTAATGATTTCAAGTAAGTTTTTCATGGTGCACCATTTATATACTGTTGTTAAGATTATTGTAGATCTAAGTAAGTACTCATACATCTCAACTCCTGTGTTGAGGAGTACATCATTTCATTAAATTGTAATAAGTTTCACATAAAATTATATCTCATATTCAGTGAGGTATCATATACTGTTGATTTTCAAATCTGTGGTAAAACTAATATCTATCAAAAGTTTTTCATAAACTCGACCCCAATCTACGAGGGAACACAAGGAAATTAGTACAACCTGGAGGCGTAATCCATACCAGAGGATTGCCTGAAATTGTTGCCTGAAGTGTCATCTCGTTCGTACTCTGTTAGCAGAACAACAATCACAACGTTCCAGTTATCACTAGCTTGTGAATCTACACACTGTATGAACTAAGGTAACCTGTGTCCTCGAAACAAATTCAGAAGTTTTTCACAGATTTGTTATAAATATTTGGTCTAACCTCATAATATTGTTTGAATATCAACGTGTTACATGGACACTACATTTTGTTAAATTTATTAATATATATTTGTTTTGAAATATTGTTTTATTGTTGTTCTGGTTACAGAAGGAAGTCAATTTATCTTATTTCAATTATCTATCATTAGGTATTTTGTACTTTTTATTCCTGTTAAATTAAAAATTGCTGGCGTCCAAGCCAGTCAAATTCTTGAAGTTCAAAATTTAAAATACTTGCCTGCTACATAAAAAATCCGAAACTGGTAATACAGTCTAAAGAACTTACGCCGTTCTCTGCTGAGCAGTCTGAGCAATCAAAGTAACTCCGGTTACGTTACAGTATCTTGGAGTAATACTAGACTCCAAGCTGACCTGGAACCAGCATATCGAAAATATAACCAAAAAAGTGGTGACTTCACTAGTGATAGCCAGACGCACTTTTGGAAAAAAATGGGGATTAAAACCAAATATGCTGCACTGGTTATATAGCACGGTGGTCATGCCCTTCATTACATATGCTTCTTTGGTGTGGTGGCCCAAGACACAACAAAGAGGAGCCGCAACGACATTAAGCAAGGTGCAAATACATGCTTTTTCACCCCTATATTTTTCAATACATTTCTTTCAACCCTACATTTTTTCGTACATTTCGATTCGTAATAACATTCTCAACAACAAAGCTCATATCACTTTTCTTCCTAAAGTGGAAAATGAGCGACATATGTGGAAATATTTCTTTCTTTCACTAGTACAAAAAATTTCTTTGTTTTGGCGAATAAAACCTCATGATTGTCCAAACACCCAACTTTGCTACTTATACGAATGACAATATATTGTTAATAATAGCAGAATAAGACAGTGAAAAGAAAAAATTGCGCTGCGATGTGAACTCGTGAAACCCGTGATCATCATGTCGCATCACTCAATTGACACCACTGAGCTATTTGGTATTAATGTACAAAACGATAATTTCCATCTCAAAGCCATTCCGCTAACCGCATTTATTTTGTGAATCAAAATATGTCTGCTGTAATGATAACTTTGAAGCCGTTTTTGTACAGAACAGAAAATACTGGATGGTCATAGAATGTGGTTGGAAAAAATATGTTTGATTCGATAAAACAAAATTATCAAGAGCAATCAAATTGTCTTGAAACTTTGTTGAAATACTATTTGTCAAATATTCTCAAGTACCATGACAATGTCATGAATGGTTGTAACTGTCAACCACTGTTCGAATATATTTCGAAATGCAGTTGAGAACCGTTACGAGACTCCTGACTGAACATGCACCAGTGAAGGAGCACCTCAAAAAAATGGGGCAATACAATGGAGACCTGACCTGCAGACTATGCGGTAAGGATCCAGAAACCGTGAAACACATACTGTGCTATTGCGAAGCTCTAAACCGCAAAAGACAGTCAATTTTCGGGCAGCCATCTGGCGACCCAGAACTATACAGCTCCTACCCAATATGAAACTTGTACAATCTCGTACAAGGCACAAAAATTTTGGATTGGGTACTGTGACATTGAAACATAGCGGTGCCTTGGTTCGCAGACCTGCTGGCTCCATTGTTAAGACGTGGATTTGGCGAGTTTGCGTATTAGGGCATCGATAGGTACGATACAATGGGCTAATAAGCCTAAGTGTCACCGGAGGCAATAGCCGACCGGACCTACACAGAGGTGGAGGTTTTAGTCAGAATGCCTACTAAGGAGAGTCTCACAGTATTTATTGAGTCTGGAGACTCAATATTTCTCCATAAAGATTTCCTCCACCTCCCAAAAACAAAAAAATATTGCCGTTAGGAAAAATTTCCGCTGCTGCGAAAGGGCGTATTGGTCATGAGGTAGCCAATGCGAAAACTTGTGGATTAGTGTTCTGCTGAGTGGCCATAAAAAACTCAATGTGTATGTTGTGTGTATATTCCGCCAGCCGTAAACCTGAACTCATTTGAAACCTACTTAAACTCTTTGCGGGCCGTGGCCTCGGATCACGTTATTCTCGTCGACTTCAATGTATCGACTATCAAATGGCAATTTGAGGTTAACCAAAATTTGTATTCCGCTAGTAGAACCACGGACTGTTTTGGCGAAATCCTAGTTTAACTTTTTTAAAGATGACTGTGATGGGATTTAACGCTGCACTGAGATCCATCAAAAGGAACATCATCTTCAGCCATCTTGACTGTAACGTGGCATTATCTGTGTTTTACAACAGAATTAATTTCTTTATCTCAACATTTGTACCAACTAAAAATTTCAAAAACGATTTTCCTATTTTATTCAGCCCATTCACTTAATCTCTAAACAGAAAGCCAAACTACATAAAATGGAAAAAAATCAAAAAACCAATCTGACTGTGTTGAGTTCTGCAATGTAAGGAGAGAGATTGAAAAGAATATAAAGTAAAACATTGAAAATTACTCTCGCAGCGTTGAAAACAAAATCTCTCATAATATTAGAGCTTTTTGGTTATTTGTGTCCAACAAGAAAAGATCGAAAACTTTCTCCACTCAAGTGTAATATCAAGGAAACACATATTCCAATGACTCTAAAGTTTGCGAAGACTTCTCTAGTTATTTCTCCTTAGTTTTTGAATCAGCTGATGCACCCCCCTTCATTCGTCATGCTACTCCTCCAATAGCAATTTCAATAGATCACTGTTCTGTAGACACCTGTCTTCTTGAGAAACACTTGTAACATGATAGCAGTGCAGCTTGCTTTAATATATAATAAGGAGTATTTCCGAGCAGGTGGAAACAAATGTCATTCCTATGTTCAAAAACGGGAACAAAAATGAGGTTAGGAATTATAGGCCAATCTCGATATTATCAGCTCCTGGAAAATTATTTGAGGCTATCATTACATCTGAACTATTTTTCTCAACTGAAAATTTTATCGATGTAAACTAACATGGATTTTTTCCAAGGTCGCTCTTGTATTCTTTACTCAGAACATACTGAACAAAATGAACCAAAGAAAACAGGTGAATGCCGTGTAGGTATACCAACTTTTCAATAACCTTTAACAAAGTTCTCTACAAGTCACTTATCAATCTTATCATATAGTTAGAAAACATAGTTGTACACGGTAACTTACTGGGATACATTGAGAGTTACCCAACTAATAGAACCCAGACTGTAACAAAGAACAATTGGTCTTCTGCATCGGTGAGTGTAACATCCGGTGTGCCACAAGGGTCCCACCTTGGACCTCTCCTGTTCACCCTATTTATCAATGATATTGGTGCATGTTTTGATTATTCTGGCCTCTGTCTGTACGCGGATGACTTGAAAGCGTTCAACACTATTAACGATGTCACCGACTGTCATGAGTTGCAGTCTAATATTAACGGGTTACAAGTTTATTGTGCTACTAATAAACTACATCTGAATACTGATAAATGTAACTCTATTACGTTTTCTAGACTACACAATAACGAATCTTTTGACTACACTATCAGCAATACAAAACTTGAGAAAGTCGACGTCATAAAAGACTTAGGTGTCCTATTGTACTCCAAATTAACTTTTGAGCATCATATTGAATCAATGGTTAGAAAGTCTATGCGTAATTTAGGGTATACAGGGTGTTCCAAATTAAGTCGGTGCCATTGCCAACTCCGTTATTATTGATGCTACGAATTTGGTTAAATGGGCAAACTAGTAGCATTTTTAATGGCCTTCTCGATGCCGAAAACAAAAAGAAATTATAGACGCGTTTTCAAAATATTTCATAAAATGATATTTCTTTCAACCCTATATTTTTTAATGCATTTTTTTCACCCCTACATTTTTTAATACATTTCTTTCAACCCTATATTTTTTAGTACATTTCGATTCGTAATAACATTCTCAACAACAAAGCTCATATCACCTTTCTTCCTAAAGTGGAAAATCAACGACATATGTGGAAATATTTCTTTCTTTCACTAGTACAAAAAATTTCTTTGTTTTGGCGAATAAAACCTCATGATTGTCCAAACAGTTTTTTTTTATACGAATGACGATATTTTGTTAATAATAGCAAAATAAGACAGTGAAAAGAAAAAATTGCGCTGCGATGTGAACTCGTGAAACCCGTGATCATCATGTCGCATCACTCAATTGACACCACTGAGCTATTTGGTATTAATGTACAAAACGATAATTTCCATCTCAAAGCCATTCCGCTAACCGCATTTATTTTGTGAATCAAAATATGTCTGCTGTAATGATACCTTTAAAGCCGTTTTTGTACAGAACAGAAAATACTGGATGGTCATAGAATGTGGTTGGAAAAATATGCTTGATTCGGTAAAACAAAATTATCAAGAGCAATCAAATTGTCTTGAAACTTTTTTGAAATACTATTTGTCAAATATTCTCAAGTATCATGATAATGTCATGAATTATTGTAACTGTCAACTACTGTTCGAATATTTTTCGAAGTGCCGTTTTCCCCGTTAAGAAAAATGTGATATGTTAGAATCCTACTGGGATTGCCAGAAAAATAGCATAAGAGCACTCCAACACTACAGCAATTCGTTCTCCGATCATGAATTACCTAATCGCCGTTTTTTTGCTGTGCTTCATCGTCGATTCAGGAACAATGAAAAAGTTTTTGAGAAGAGGAGAAATGAAAAAAGTTTTGTAATATCTGATAATTCCATCAGAGATTTATCTAGAGAGATAGCTGTTCCACTGTCTGGTATTCAACGAATTCTGAAGATACATAAGATTTCTACTTATAAGTTAACACCAGTGCAAACACTAGAACCTGAGAGACAATTGGGGTTTTGTCGGTGGTTTATGAATAAATGCAGATAAGATCCAAACTCCTATTGAAATATTATATGGAGCGATAAGGCTAATTTTTCAAATCGTGGGATGTATAATAGAAATAATATTCATTATTGGAGTAGACATAATCCATTTCTAGTCCATCCCCACAATCCGCAAAGACGATTTAGTATTAATGTTTGGTGTGGTCTATTTAGAGGCAGAATAATCGGTCCATTTTTCTACCATGGTTCTTTGAACGGACCCCGGTACATTAATTTATAAACAAGAGTGTTGGAAGAGTTTTTTGATGATCTTGATCTGGAGGCTCGTCAGATGATCTATTTTCAGCAGGATGGAGCACCAGCACATAATGTCAGTGGCGTAAAAAGAATGCTGCCAGGCTGTTTTTGAAACAGATGGTCCTGTTAAGTGGCCCCCACGTTCACCAGACATGACACCTCTAGATTTTTATTTTTGGGGATTTCTGAAAAATGAGGTGAACAAAATAAAACATAATAATGTAGATGAACTCAAAAATTATATTGAAACTATGATTAATAGAATTGATGGCCGAACTGTAGTACCAATAGAAGGACCCAAATATGTGTTCAACAAGAAGGCGGTGATTTTGAACATTTACTCGATATTTTATAGCGCTTTATCAAATCCGTTTGTTATAAATGTTTCCTATTGATAAAACTGTCTTATTTTCACCTTTACGAAAAAAGTCAAATGGGATTTGTTGTTGAGAATGTTATTACGAATCGAAATGCAAGAAAAAATATAGGGTGTTCCATTGAAAGATATATCATTTTATGAAATATTCTGAAAACACGACTCAATTTTTTTTTGTTTTCGGCATCGAGAAGGCTACTAGTTTGCCCATTTAACCGAATTCGTAGCATCAATAATAACGGAGTTGGAAATGTTGCCGTCTTAATTTGGAACACCCTGTATTTCACGTGCAACCAGCTCATTCACAAAGCCCACCTCATTATTTACTTTGTATAATGCATTGATTCATATCCATTTTGCTTTTGCTTGTATAATTTGGAATCCTTATTACCAAAAATACATTAATCAAATCGAGAAGGTTCAGGAGAAGTTACTCAATATGTTGAATTATAGATTCCGAAGTAAGCTTGATACACCTTAATCGGCAGAAACGGTTTCACATGTTCTTTTTCTCTACAAGATTATTGATAACCATGTTGATAGTCCTTATTTTTTGAGTAGTCTCAATTTCAATACTAGACCCTATGTCACTCGTTCACCACACTTGTTCTACACACCAAACACCAATAATAACCATGTACAAAATTCACCAGTAGTTGCGATTCAAACAATTTATACCCAATACTTCAACCACATCGATCTATGTTGTCAATCGTTTGCACTAGTAAAAAATTAGACTATCGTGTTTTTGCTGTATGATTTTGCTGTACTTAGATTTAGTTTTTAGTTTATTTTAGTTGAATTAAGTAAATTCACCTATCGGCATGCGGATAACTGTTATTTTGTATACGAAAAGTACTATTTTGCATACGCTCGTAGGAAAACATTTCACGTAGTTATCAAGCTCTTGTCTAGCTGAAAATCTCATCACATTCTGTATCTTCTAGGTTCTGTCACCTAGTAACGTGGTAGAAATAATTAACTTTTTGTTGGAATATTACTTTGTATACCATTTGGAAACCAATCTAGTTTGTTAGTTGTCAGTTATATGTTTTATGCACTAGCGGGTGTTAAAGTACACTTTACCGCACGGTTCGCCGGGCGTAAAGTGGCACTTTACCGCCCGTGGCGCATCATGGCCCGCGGGCGGTAAAGTAGACAATATACTAAAATTGTCCATATATACCTACGTATATCATTTCACGGAAGACCTACCACAAAACAATGAATTCAGTTCAATAAAGAAATACTCATTTAACAACTTTTATTCATAATCTACATTTTTGCTCCATAACCCTGAAAATTAGAATTTTATATTAACTATGCAATTGTTACAATTTTGAATATTGAGGGTGGGATATTCACTTTTCTCTTGAAAATAATTATTCCCTTTTGAAACATCCTCACCACTCATTTTACATGTGGATGGTAGGTCCAAATAATTATTATTTGGTATCGGTCCATCACCATCGCCGCCAATTTTTTTGGCAATATTCAATTTATTTGAAATCGATTGTTCAATGTAGCTCTCTGCTACTGTAGTTGATTTCCAACCAGCGTGTCTTTTGATTGGTGATGCTTTCCCCAGCATCAGCCAATGAAGTGGCTGAAGAACGCCTGAAACAATGACCCGTATATTCTTCTGGGCCTGAAAGCTTAAAAAATGCTGCAATTTTTCTTGGAATTTGACCAAGGATATTCTTCCCAACAACTTGTTTTGTACATTTGTTGTTCTTATAGAATATTAAAAAACGCCCATGTTCAGTATTTGCGGGAGGTAGACTAGAATATCTTCTATAAATATCCAAATAATTAACTGACTGGTTTTCAGTAATGCAGATGGTAAATGTTGGTTGTATTTTAGTTTTTGACTCTCGAATTGTAATCAATAAAGCATAAGTTAGGTCTTGAATGTCATCAAGCTTGAGATTTGTTAATTCTTCTCTACAACAAGCACCATGCACCCCAAATATTAATGCAACCTGTAAAAGAATCAATAAGTTTTTTAATTACTTAATAAATATAGGTAGGTATAACATACCTTCATCATCAGATATACATTATCTGGAGCTTATTTTAGAAAAAGTTCGATTTCATCCCTATTCAATATTTTGGATTTCTTCGGCTTATATCCATCATTCTTCCGTTTCAAAAATGCTATCAATTTTGGAAATTTGCTTATGTTTATATTATTATACAAATTCAAAGTAGACTTTAACATCGAATAGTATGACCACAAAGAAGATGGTTTTCGATTCTTGGACTTCTCAAAAAAATATTCCAGTAATATATCTTCTGTAATCATCTTCACATTATTTTCATTGCGCCATTTTATGAACTCATTATACGTCTTTTCGGAAAGTTTCTCTGACTTTGTTGGTAACAGTTCGAGTTTGGCACTCTCAGCCGATTCCAGAATTTCCATTGGTATGTATATATTATGTTCTTCATCTGATGATTCCATAATTTTCGTGTTGAGTTCACTCACGCACTTTTTCAGATAAACATGAAGATGACCGTTTACCTTGTTTATTGAATTTGTTGCTAGACAACAATCAGCTTGCTTAACAACGTCATAATTAGGTGAGTATTACTGGGTATTCTGTGTACAATTTGAATAAATGAATCTAATTCAGTATACAGAGATGATCATTGACACGATAATTGCGATATAAATATATATACAGTGTCCTCCAAAATCTTGGAACCATATGGAAAACTTTTTTATCAATAGTTTCTCAGAAATATACTTCATAAAAGTTAGTTTCCTATGCTGTTCCAAGATTTTGGTGGACACTGTATAAACCGATAGTGCATAAAATTTTGTATGTATCACGTGCGTAAAATGCGTGTATGGCCTTCGGCGTGTAATAGCCCTCGGCTAACGCCTTCGGGCCATTATCCACGCCGCAGGCCATAAACGCCTACTTTACGCCCTTGATACATAAATAACTATTAATGTTGAGAAAATAGTTGATATGAGAATAAAGTAAATAAAAAATACCGTCAAAGTCAAAATCAATTTTTCTATAATTTTTCCACCGCAAATACTGTTTTAAACAACAGGTTATGGGCCCAGAACACGTGTATGTGTATTAGTTTACCCATAGAAAAGTTGTTAACTGCAGAAGTATAATAATCTCTTTGTCACATCAAGTTTCGCTTCCTGCAGTCCTACAGAGAAGGAGTTTTATTTAAGATGGACAAACTGAGGAATTTAACCATTCAAAAATTCGACGGGAAGAATTTTCAATCATGAAAGTACCAGATGGAAATCATTTTTCATTTGGTATGCTGGACTTCGTAAACGGGAAAGTAAAATGTCCTTCTGATACAGACAAGATCAAGAAGAACGAATGGGAAAACACCAACGCAAAAGCAATGTTATTGATCTCTACATCTTCCGAATTTGATCAACTTCAGACGATCATGGCGTGTGGAACAGCACCAGAAATGTGGACACGATTAAAAATTATCCACGAACAGCGTTCTGCAATCAATAAAATAATGTTGAAACAACAATTTTTCTACCTATAACTTTTCCACCGCAAATACTGTTTTCACGGAAAACGATAATCATGAATCTGACATTGATGAAAACTTTCAAAAAGAAGAAAAACATATGGAAGATGACAGAAATTCACTAGAAATTGAGGAAAAGCAACAAGATACAAAATACCAGTGTGATGTTAAAGATGTACCAAGTGATATGAAGTTGAGAAGGCGTGAAAATATTCATCCTCCAATTCATTATATGGCATGTGTGGCAAATATAGATGAAACAAAAACGTACCATGAAATGATGTCATGTGAGCAGAAAAATCATTGGCAGAGGGCAATGGAAGACGAAATATTATATTTGAAGAAGAATGGTACCTGGACCTTGGAGCAACTTCCACCTAACCGACACCCATTTGGTTGCAAGTGGATTTTCAAACTCAAAAGCAAACCAGGGTATGAAGCTAGACTCGTAGCCAAAGGGTATTCCCAGCAAGCAGGTATATACTATCAGGAAACATTCTCCCCTGTAGTTCGATATGATTCAGTAAGAATACTTTTTGCCTTGGCTGTAGCTAAAAAGATGACAATTTGATGTGAAGACAGCTTTTCTCAATGAAGACCTAGATGAAGAGATCTACATGGTGCAGCCAGAAGGGTTCGTTGCTGAAGATTCATCCTTGGTATGCAAGTTGAAAAAGAGCCTCTGCGGTCTTAAGCATTCTTCACGTTGTTGGAATGAAAAATTTGTGAAATTCCTTAAAGAAATCACTTTTATCCAACTAAATTCGAACAAATGTGTATTTTACACCAAGTTGGAAGGAAACGATGTATACCTTGCACTATATGTCGACGATGGTTTGCTGGTATGCCAATCTACAGCTATTCTACACATGTTTCTGGGTCACCTAAGAACGTCATTTGAAATAACTACGTCAGATCCAAGCTACTTCGTTGGAATCGAAATTGAACAGGATCCTGCATATAGTAAATTGTGGATTGGTCAGCAAGGATATGTTAAACGTATTTTGAAAAAGTTTGATATAGAAAATTGCAAGCAGAATTCACTTCCTGCTGGACTTGATACTATTTTGCATATAGGACAATGTCCAAAAGAAGATGAGGAGAAGAGGCAAATGGAAAATATCCCGTATAGAGAAGCTGTACGCTGTTTAATGTTTCTAGCCACAGTTACTCGTCCTGACATAATGTATGAAGTGAGCCAAGTTTGTAAGCAGATTCCTAAATAGTCCGGGCAAAGAGCACTGGGTAACAGTAAAACGAATATTCTGGTACCTACGGGGAACTCAAGACCTAGGTATCTGTTACAGTGGAAAAGAAACGAATTTTGTGGCATATTCAGATGCTGATTTTGCTGGAAACTTAGACACTCGTCGGTCGACCACTGGATATGTTACTCTGATGAACAATTGCCCCATAACATGGTCTTTCACATCTTCAGAAGTGCGTTTCTAGATCAACAACAGAGGCCGAGTACATATCAGCTTTTGATGCATCCCAAGAAATTGTCTGGTTAAGGAAATTCTTACAGGAGCTGGGTGTTGGTTTAACCAAACTAACCACTTTGTTTGTCGATAACCAAAGTGCCATTCGTCTAGTCCAGAATATTGAACATCATAGGAGGACAAAGCACATCGATATCAAGTACCATTACATTCGAGAGCAGGCTGAAAATGGATCGATAAATGTTTATTTACCTTCAGAAGACCAGGTGGCTGATATTTTTACGAAGCCTCTTTCGAAAGAAAAGTTCCAGAAATTTACGAGTTCACTTCATTTGATTTCCAAATAGTAAACAAAGAGTGGAAGTGTTGGAATATGACTTTGTATACCATTTGGAAACCAATCTAGTTTGTTAGTTGTCAGTTATATATGTTTTAATGTTGAGAAAAAAGTTGATATGTAAATACAGTAAATTAAAAATACCGTAAAAGTCAACAACAATTTTTCTATAATTTTTCCACCGCAAATACTGTTTTAAACAACACTATGCATAAGACTTTTCTTTATCATACTTATCTCCTTACCAAAATGATATTGAAGAAACTTTTGGTGCAGTTTGAAAAACCTGCACATTCTGTAGTTCCGATATCCCTCTACGGACAAAACGAAAAATTCCCAGCGATCCTGCGCCTGCAAATTCTACAGTATTGCAGAACTCATCATTTCAACTTCTTATTGATTTTCCTCGAGTATACATACTGCTGGTTGCAGGAGACTGAATGTCATAATGTTCGGCAGTGTAGTGTTGATACAACCCTGGAAAGGGTAGGGAGTGCAACTGCGAGTTGGATTCGGAATAGGTTAGGTTGAGTAATGTTTTTTCACTCAAGACAGGGAGTGTACGGCAAATCCAAAGGAGCTTTGTGAAAATGGATTTCAAATAATATGTTCAAACAGGTAGGATTTAGGAAAAATGTAGGTTCTATATTATCCGACTGTTTCAAAAAACTAAATAGCACTAGTACAAACATGAATTGTTTGTAAATCTATTATACTACTGGTACCGAAATAAAAAAAAATGTAGGTTATATCCCAAAACCATGGCAAATAGCCAACTATTATTTTCTTCCTAATTCTATCGACAGTAATTTGTATTTTGCAAATTAATTAGACCATATGAACATTAACAATCTGATAATTCCTTGAATTGTCTTACGTGCAAGTTACTCGAGATGAATTAAAGAAAATAATAGTCTCTGTTTGTTATGGTTGAGTGATACTGATGAAGATCATTTATGAATATCTTAAAATCGTTCATATACTCGTTCATACACATGAATAGCCTTGTTTGCCTAAATAGCTGCTTGTTTACCTATAACAGCCACTTGTTTACTTAAAACAGCCACTTATTTACCTAAATAGCCGCTTATAACATAAATAGCCCCTTATTTACATAAATAGCCGCATGTATACCTAAATAGCCGCATGTATACCTGAATAGCCGCTTATATCTTATCTTATGTTAAAAAGAAACTGAAATATAATCCCGTTTATCTGCAACATGGAATCATTGTGTGGGTGCATTAACATACATTTTATCAAATTTCTTTTCAAAAACAGTCAATAACAAGGGAAACTCATCATGTGATAACATTGCCACATTCTAAACCGTAACTGATATATCTGTGGCTTGGTACAAGAAGTGACTTTTAACCAGTTTTGAGATTTTTGCCCAAAATGTATCATAAGAACATGAAGTTTTCTATGTGAAAAGCGTCTTTAAAACCATGATTGAAGAAAACAAGAAATACTTATGTCGTTCCTTATAATCTTCAAATTTTCTGCTAGATATGTCTAACTAGACATACACATTTGGTCAACTACAGATGTTACAATGTTTGACTTCTTGTACCAAGCCACAGATATATGAAGACGATTGAATGGGAAAGTAGAGAATTATTGTGGGGAACTGTATAATGGTCAGAGAAAATTTACAGGGACTCTCGCCCTTCCTGAGTTATACAAAGAAAACTAAAATGATGTTTTTGTTTTTTACGGATAGGAATGTTATTTCCGAAAATATAAAAAAATGTAGACGGAAAGTTTCATTGTATTCAAAACGATGTAACAATAAAACTATGATTAAACGTTTCGTGTTAACTCGGCCACCATCAACTTTTTTTTCATATACGGACCTGTCTATTTTGATAGAAATATTGAAAAAGCGATAAAATTACAATTCAGTGGTTTATCACACATGCTATTTTCTTAAAGTTTCATTTAAAATAACTAGCATCACCAGTGAGAACAGTTTTCAATTACGGTCCTGTCGTTAGTTCTTTTGTAAATTGTTTTGATTTCCTCAAATTTCTTCAAAACTCATTCAACTATTGGCATACTTCATGCATTACCCAATAATTTCGATAAGAAGATACTCCAACACAACGAAAAATCGTATTTTTGCAATATTTAAATTGTTATATGAATTGTAATACATGTACATCCAAAAATTTCCTATTCAAGGGGAACGGAAAAATCAATGAAAATGAATAATACTCACAGGGTTATTCTCAGAGGCATAAGTTTAATAGAAAAATTGTATAAACTAATTTTTCGCTGTGCCAGTCTTCCTAATACATGATCGAGAGTTGTTCAGTTGGTTTGAGTGCTACATCTCAATCATAACTAGCAATATTGGAAATAGGAATCATAAAGAAGCTCAACCTGATATGAATGAATGATTATAATCCTAAAATTTCTGATTTTCCACGGGAGTTGCAGAAATTTTGAAACTTCAGCGACGATTCCTAAACGGTGAGGTGTTTCAGAGACTTTGACAATTATCTCTGACTACTACTACTCTGTATACAATAGAAAACATAAAACACTAAATATTCACAAAACATTTCGAGATACCTTATAAACTTCACTTTTAGACAATTTGGGAAAATAGATTAATTTCAAACCAAACCAGGTTCAACTATTTTCCCAACCTTTGTTCAGTTTTGACCTTCCTCTATAATAATCGTCATTATACCATAAACATTTTTAACTTTATCCTTTTCCTACTAGATCTCCATTGTTGCAATAAATCGTGATGTCGCACGACTTCTTTCTTATACGCAGCACCTCCACCACAAACAAAAACCACTCCTCTCAACGCCAGGAATACACTGGCAGCTTGATATTATGTTTTCGCCGTCACCAGATCAGAATATAGTTTTTAATCCGCTCTGAACATAGATATTAAATCTCTGGTAGGAGCTTATTTTAGCTCAAAGAGGAGTGGTATACATGAGTAGGGAACCGTTCACAAAATCATCTTCACAACTTTTAATAAACAAGTTTCATTAAGGTGGGGTATACATGTTTCAAAATCAGCAGAATCTATCTCTAGCCTAATACATTATGTTGAATCGTCGTCTATGGACCATGAAGAGGAAAACACATCTTCAAGTTATAAAAGATACAAGTCTTGCCGTTTTCGAAATAATTCAAATTTTGAGTTGATAATTACGAATGCAGACCAAAATAGTGTATTATGATAAAGAAAATGTACACGTGTACCACGCGCAATTTTTTATTATGCCTGCATCGTGATCTCAACGAGTGTCTTAGGAAACGAAAAAGTAGTTGATAAAAGTCTTTATAATAATAGTTGATACGATAATAGTTATTTATGCAACAAGTGCAAAAAGTAAGTGTTTATTGCACTCGACGTGAAATTGTCCTACGAGGGCGTTAGGCCGAGTTGGACAACACGCCGAGTGCAATAAACATTTTTTGCATGAATTGCATACATTTTTTGTACGTTCATGCAAAAAGCAAAAAGTTATTTATTTAGGTGCGGCACTAGGTGAAGGAAAATGGAAATACGCAATTTAAATAAATAATTATTACTATCGATTTCATCACCATCATCTAGTTTTACATTAATATTACTCATTTTAAAACTTTCAGTTCTGTAATTGTCATAATTAAATTTTGACTGACGTTTCATTATAAAAATCAAAATCATAGGAGCCATGAGCGCGTATGATATCACGAGGTGTGGTCATAGTACAGACAGTTTGCTCTATGCAGGTAGACGGTTATTCTCGGGAAGGCATTGTTTGTTCAAATCTGACTACTAACATTAATACAAAATAATATAAAATAAGTAGCTGTTTAAAACATATGGCCAATCTCACAGAATATCTGCTAAATAGGTAGTGGGTTTGAACGTTTATGTTTATCATGATGACAGCACGTTGAAGTAGAATGACAGATGAGTGCAATAAAAACTTTATTGCACTAGTGCAATAAAGAGCTTCTTTTTCCACTGAATATAGTTCAATAAAGTTTTGCTTTTTGCATGAATGTAGAAAAATTCAGTTCTGTAATTGTCAGAATTAAATTTTGACTGACGTTTATATATCCACAGTTGCATAATAAAAATCAAAGTTATAGTAGCCATGAGCGCGTATGTTATCACGAGGTGTGGTCATAGTACTGACAGTTTGCTCTATTCAGGTAGACGGTTTAGAACATAGCGGATCGGTTTTGATTATGGAGTTATTCTCGGGAAGGCATTGTTTGTTCAACTCTGACTGCTAACATTAATACAAAATAATAAAAAATATGTACCTAGCTGTTTAAAACGTATGACCAATCTCACAGAGTATCTGCTAAATATGTAGGTAGTGGGTTTGAACGTTTATGTTTATCATGATGACAACACGTTGAAGTAGAATGACAGATGAGTGCAATAAAAACGTTTGCAATAAAGAGCTTCTTTTTCCACTAAATATAGTTCAATAAAGTATTGCTTTTTGCATGAATGTAGAAAAAATCACTCGTGGGCAATCTTAACATCGATCTACTAAAGCCAAACGAGAACAATACACTTGCCGTAGTAACTCTTCTTCACAATGATGTATTGCTGCAACTTCTGCCTGGAGTATTGTCACGTGTTTATCTAAGCACAGTGCTTCCACACCTTCCTCTGTATTTTACCCGTCTGTATATATACAGTGGCTATATCTAGATCTAGTTTTTTGGGTAGATCACGCCCAATCTATTAATTTATGCTTTGGCCATCTAATCCTGTCTTTGGTTTTTTCTTGCCAGTTTGTCACCCTGCCCTGCGTAAGTCCTCTTCCACTTACTGCATCCATTTTGATCTTGTCTTCCTATTCTCTTTCCTCCGCCGGGGTTCTATTGCAACATTGAGTAAGTTACTGCCCCTTTTCGCGCTCTCCATACATGCCCCAACCATATAATTCTGTGTTGATTAATTTTACAAATTATGTCTTCTTTTAATTCTTGCCTAATTTCTAGGTTAGTTCATATTCTGTATTCTTCTTCTGAGATATTTTTTGGTCCAAATATTGCTCTCATAATTTTTCTTTCAAATTTCGTCATGTCTTTCTTGTTTTTATTTGTCATCGTCATCGTCTCCGCTCCGTATAACATAATTAGTCTAATTATGGTATTATAAATATTTATTTTACTATTCTTTGTTAATACTTTACTTTTCAATAATGTTTTATTAGCGAAGTATGCTCTGTTTGCATTTAATATTTTTTTCTGGTATTTCTGGTCTTCTCTCTCCCGTTTTACTTATCGTTACTCCTAGATATTTGAACTCTTTTACTTCACCAAAGTCTCATGCTCCTATTTTGATCTTTCCCTCAATTTGTTTTGTTCCTAATCTCAATATTTTCATTTTTTCTTGGTTAATCCTAAGCTCCATTATTTCCTCTTGTTCTTTAATTCCTTTCAGCATATCATTCATTACTCTTCTGGTCTTGGTAATCATCAGCGTACGCAATAATTTGTCCTAAGATTCCTTTTGTTAATTCTCCTCACCACATATTCTAATGTTGGGTTGAATAACGTTGTTGAAAGTGAGTCCTCCTGTTTTACCCCTTTGTTTATTGTAAATTCCTCTGTTTATCCTTTTCGTGTTCTTATTGTGATCTTAGTTGTTTTCATCGTCCTTAATATCAGCTTTTTCAGTTTTTGAGAGATTTTTAACTCTTTCATTGCTATCATGAGTTGGTTTCTTTTTATCGAGTCAAATGCTTGCTGGAAATCTACAAAGAGTAGTTGGAGGTTTATCTTGTGTTCATGGGCTTTTTCTATCCCTTGCTTTAGTGTATTAATCGCGTCTATGGTTGATTTTCCTTGTGTAATCCGCTTTGATATGATCCTATTATTTTTTTTGTAATACTTGCTAACCTTGATTGTAATATTGATGTCATTATTTCATACGCTGTGTTGAGTAGTGTTATTCCTCGGTTATTCTTACAGGTTTGTTGGTCTCCTTTTTTATGAATAGTTATTATTTGTCCTGTCTCTCATTCTTTTGGCATTTTTTCCTTTGTCCATATTCTCCTTATTAATGTAAGCAAACTCACCTTCAACTCATGTCCTCTGTATTTTATAAATTGGATGTTAATTCCATCTTTTCTGGGCGCCTTACCATTTCTAAATTTCGTAATGACTCTTTCTATCTCCTCTCTGGTGGTCACATTTAATATATTATTTTCTTTTTCGGTCATTTCATCTTCGTCTTTTACTACTATTGCTCTCTGTTCATCCGTTGTTGCTTCATCTACCAATAATTTTTTGTAGTATTCCATCCAAACTTGTTTGTATTGCTTGTCTTCTAGTATCACTGTTCCTTCTTTATTCTTTATTCCGTTTGTTTTACTCTTTCTTTTTCAATTTTCTAGACTTTTTTACCGTACATTCTCTTTTACACTGCCTAATCATCTTCTTCGCTTGTTTCCTTAGTGTTTCATATTCTTCTTTGTCTTCGTTTTTCTTAGTCCTCATCTATTCGGCCTTAGCCCGTACTTTATTTTCTGTAACTTTTGTTTTACTCTTTCTTTTATTATTTTGTTGTTTAATTTTTCCATAGAAACTTTTTGTATTTGTATTTTTACTTTCCTGTTCAATTTTCTAGACTTTTTTACCGTACATTCTCTTTTACACTACCTAATCATCTTCTTTGCTTGTTTCCTTAGTGTTTCGTATTCTTCTTTGTCTTCGATTTTCTTAGTCCTCATCTATTCGGCCCTAGCCCGTACTTTATTTTCTGTAACTTTTGTTTTACTCTTTCTTTTTTTATTTTGTTGTTTAATTTTTCCATAGAAACTTTTTCTATTTTTACTTTCCTGTTCAATTTCCTGGACTTTTTTACCGTACATTCTCTTTTACACTGCCTAATCATCTTCTTCGCTTGTTTCCTTAGTGTTTCATATTCTTCTTTGTCTTCGTTTTTCTTAGTCCTCATCTATTCAGCCCTAGCCCGTACTTTATTTTCTGTAACTTTTATTTTACTCTTTCTTTTTTTATTTTGTTGTTTAATTTTTCCATAGAAACTTTTTCTATTTGTAATTTTACTTTCCTGTTCAATTTCCTAGACTTTTTTACCGTACATTCTCTTTCACACTGCCTAATCATCTTCTTCGCTTGTTTCCTTAGTGTTTCATATTCTTCTTTGTCTTCGTTTTTCTTAGTCCTCATCTATTCGGCCCTAGCCCGTACTTTATTTTCTGTAACTTTTGTTTTACTCTTTCTTTTTTTATTTTGTTGTTTAATTTTTCCATAGAAACTTTTTGTATTTGTATCTTTACGTTCCTGTTCAATTTCCTAGACTTTTTTACCGTACATTCTCTTTTACACTGCCTAGTCATCTTCTTCGCTTGTTTCCTTAGTGTTTCATATTCTTCTTTGTCTTCGTTTTTCTTAGTCCTCATCTATTCAGCCCTAGCCCATACTTTATTTTCTGTAACTCTCTTACATGTATCATTGCACCACTTATGTCTGATGGGCTTGTTTTGCATTAGTCCAACATGTTTTTTTGCTGTCTCTTTTATACTTTCTCTGATGTTGTTCCACTCTGTCTCGATATCATCTTCCCTTTTCCTTCTCATTAGTTGGGTTATTACTTCCTCCAAGTACCCCTTTCTTACAAAAATATTATCTAGTTTAGCTACATCCCATTTTTCCATCTAATAATTCGTTTTTATGCTTTTTTTTTCACTTTTTGTTTGATCGTAGCTGTGACCATATAGTGATCCGAGTCCGTACATGCTCCTCTGTATGTCCTAACATCTCTTACTGTTGATTGTTTTCTCTTATTGATGAGTATGTGATCTATTTGATTGTATCTTTGTTGGTCTAGTGAATTCCATGTTACTTTGTGCATTTTGGGGTGCTTGAACTTAGTTGAGCTTATTATTCTTATTTGTTCTTGTTGCCAGGTTACATAGTTTTTATCCATTATCATTCGTGTGTTCGTGGATTGTGTGTTTTCCCGCAATTCGTTCTATGAAATCCTCTTTCCCTATCTGAGCGTTAAAGTCCCCAAGAACTATTATGACATCTTCCTTTGGTACCTTGTCTATTTCCTCCTCTATCTTTTCATATAATTCTTCTTCTTTGTCTTTTATTCTAGCTTTTTCTGTAGGTGCGTATACATTCAATAAAGAAATCATTTATCGCCAGAGATTTCATAACCCTTTTCCTAGTATCATAAATCCTGCTCCGTTGTGTCCCTGTTTCTCTGCTCCTGAATGATAGAGTGTGAAATTTTGTTTGTCAATTTGTCGTTGCCCTTTCCAGCGTTATTTCCTGAATCTTATATTTCTTCAGTTCTTCCCCTATTTCTATAATTTTTCGGGTTACCAACATTGTCCTTATGCCAGGCATTGTATGGCCGGTCATTTCTATATCAATTAGAGGTCCTCCCAACCATGCCGCTCTACCTGTTTCAACTGTTTTGAAGTGTTTTCCGAAGCTATAATTGGGAAGCATTTCATCCGATGGCATTCCCATTATGGGATCGGTTTCCCACTCTATAAATGGTTCGTTGTATATCTTGACGTGCAGTCTTGAAGATTTCGCACGCCTTTCATTGCATTTGACAATAATTATAATGCAAATAAAGGTGAAAAAAAGGAATTTTCTGCACAGGAACCTTTAATTAATCATTATATTAGGTACTTTCGTCATTGATAATTGATGGATCCAAGTAACCTTCATTTGAATAGCTCAAACAAGGTGGTGTGAAGTGAGGTTGATAAACATAAGCGAATGTTCTCACTCAAGTTTTTCTGAGACACACTTATTGGTTTAAGTGAAATTGTTTTGGACCTCTACAGTTTAAGTCACGACGTTTTGATTGTTCGTAGCTGCAACCGTGGATATTTAAATTATCTAATTTAGACAATGGAAGTCCAAAACAATTTCAAATTCACTCATACTGAGTCATTGTCGATCAATTTCAAACACACTTTTTGGAACGGCCCAGGTATGAGAAATATGCATTTATAGGTTTTTTTGCTATACTTTGTTCAGTTGACCTACTGACATTTCCATGGCAGTTGATTGTTTCTCAGCACCTCAATAATTCATGATTTTCACAGCAGAGATGTTAATTCGCCAATATTTCAAAAACTGTTGAATGTAGTCATGAATAACCATATTCGAGTAAGCGGAATTGAATGAGATTGAAAAAATTAACTGTTTTTATTTGACTATCAATAGTTTTTCAACCGTATCTATATCATTGTGTGGCCTATATAGTCGGATCCATATTGAGTAGTCAGTAATACGAGATATGCAGGTACGCTACACGGTTATGGTGTTACTGATTGTGAGAATATTTTGAACTAACAGCATTGCTCAAATTGAACAATCTCCGAATGTTGTTAGGTAACCCGAAAGACAACATTCCAGCTTCAGGCAGATCAGGAATTTACAAGATTAGCTGTCATAATATTATATTATATATTATATGTGATAATATTATATTATGGTCAAACCAAGCGATCTATGAATATTCGTTTGCGTGAACATTTAGTCCATGCTATGAGAAAATAAATCGAGTGTTGCTGATCGTTTACGAGAAACTCTTCATAGAATCAATATTCAAAATTTAAAATCAGTGAAAGCTGTTGATGATTTTAGGAGAATAGATTGTTATGAAAGTATTGCTATATACAAGAACAGTTCAAGCAGGCCCTTGCTAACTAATGATAATAATGATCCATTGAATTCATAACTTTTTGAGTTAATACCAGCAAATTGAATAATATCATAATCTCCGTCCGAAGGTATGTTAACAGTTACATATTACTTCAATTATAGTAATTTTTGGATCGATATAAATATAACTGAATAGGTTCTGATTAGTTTAGTAATCCTTCTGATGCAGTTAACTTGGTTAACGAAATGCACATCTAGGAAAAAAATTATTAGAGAAAATGTGAAAAAGTACAGGGTAACCTTTTCTCAAAGCGTTTCCACCAAGTGGAAAAATAAAGGCAAACATCTGTCAGAAAACAACTACTTCCCTGGCTACTACCACGACGGACATCGAACAACATCTGACAGATATTTGTGTACGTTCTTCCAAGAGGACCCAATTGCAAGTGCTTGTTTTGTAATTAAACAGAAGATTATCCTTTATTTGGCTGTGTATGACCACCTGCAGAAATGCATGATTCGAGGTTTATTGCCTCTCGTCAGTGACAGGGTAGATCGGATAACATCATAATTGTCCTGTCTCTGCCAAATGAATAATAATCAACTGTATAACTAATATTTCCCCACAGATGACACTACGACCCACAACAAAGTTTATCGCAGCGCCATCCGCACGGGAAATCAAGAACAAGACAAAACACTCCCAAGTAGCACAGACTCTGGGAAGGGTAAACTGTAAACTCTAAATGTCTGCAGGTGGTTATTCCCAACCAAATGAAGGATAATCTTCTGTTTAATTACAAGACAAGCACTTGCAACTGGGTCTTCTTGGGAAAACGTTGCACAAATATGTAGTTCAATGTCCGTCGTGGTATTAGCCAGGGAAGTAGTTGTTTTCTGACAGATGTTTGCCTGTATTTTTTCACTCGGTGGAAACGCCTAGAGAGAAGGGTACCCCGTATTCTTTCACATTGTTTGTTGACACCTCTCTGGCACAATATATTCGAACTTCGTTCGAAATATTACACTAGAAAAAAATATTTTTTGTTCCCAAAAAAGGTACTCTTAAATTTACGTATCGAGAAGGTGCACAATTTTCCGGAGCTTTGAAGCATAATGAGCAGACGTTATGGCTCGACAAATTCTATTATTGTCTATACATAAGTTTCGAAAAATATTATACTTATTCGATAGGCACGAAAAAATTTTGCATTTGGTTCAGGTAAAGGTTGCATTTGAATGTTTCGATTATGTATGCAGATGACACATCACTTGCTTCAAATGTATTTGTGGCGCAAAAGAAGTAGGCGATATTCGCAGAACTAACTCCTTGCAAATATTTGGAAATTTTGATTCTTCCGGATATTTTTATTTTTGAAATGTGTATTCATTCACACCAACAATCTTCTTCTTCTTCTATTTGGTCTTTTGGATTTCTGACTTCGTACGAAATCAATTTCTCCAGATCAGGTATGCAAATGTTCACAAAAAAATAACAATGGTAATCCTCTGTTTCCTGGCTTCCGGCGTGAAGATCCAGATGGGCTGACAATTTCACAATAATAACTTGAACTTCTCAAACAAATAGATATTTCAATGTTTAATGCAGACATAAATGTTAAAACAGTATAACACTCTCACACATCAACTTGACTTGAGGCACGAGAACGCCGTCAGTCCTCCACCATTGCCGGAAGTCAAATCGACAAGAAGCACACCAACAATCTAAATACGAGAAAACAAAATGATTTCCACACAAACCCCTATAAATTACTGCTAACTCACCTTCTCATTTGGAATTGAACATAACAAACTGCCTGAATCATTGAAAACTACTGATAAAATCCAAGTTTTCAAAAGTACCCATAATTTTTATAATATTGACGAATTTTTCAATCTACGATTCAGCTTCTCGGTTTCATTTATTGGATGTGAATGAAGTTGATGTTAACACAACTTTCCTGAGCAACCATGCAGTGCAAAAACGAACCGGCAGCCAAGGCGCACCCTGGAGGGAATACTCATTTCATCTGATGCGGCTGTGGGTATATAAGGTTTGTTCTGGTTCTGAAAATTATCAGTCCTAGGACGTCAGGATCATGCGCAGTTGACGAGAAGTGTGCTCTTTAGGCTCATATTCGCTCACTTTTTCTCAACTGCGCATAATCCTGACGTCCCAGGACCAATAATTTTCACAACCAGAACAAAGCTATTGAGGCCCCACAACCGACCACCTCGGATGAGGGTTCAAAGGCAAGGTGGTGGGACCCAGAACGATGGATTGCCATATAATGACGACCGCAACGACAACGGACGCTTTGAGTGGACGGATGAATTAAGGGGCGATATTCTGAATTGTTATGAGAGCAGTTAGGCCACCCGGAGAGGATACATGTCACGAATGCATGCTTTGTAGTGTGGGATACACCCAAAGCATGCTGCCTTTTCCACCCAAAATCTGAGAGATTACATCTTTCGGGTCGAGGCTATGTTGGAGCCCCTCCTCAGCTAGTTAACGAAGTGACAGATATGCCAATTGTTGGTCTGGCTGTACAGGAGACCTACATCATACCGCCAACGGAAGGTATCAGAACCCACAGGGCGCTTCATAACACCAAGTCACTAGAGCTGGCACGGATAGATATAGAGATTCACAATGTCCTTTTAGAAGAGGCTGACATCTGGAAAATAAACTTTGCCGTATATGACGCCGCTCAGACTTTGTCTCGAACAGAGAGGGGGAAACCACCCTTCTGATTGGGAGGCAACAGCGGCGCGCATACAAGCAGGTAGCTAAGATCAATTCGGGAAGACAACACGCGTCTTGTATTCAGTGTGTGGTGGACTACTTGGTGGCCAATGGGACGTTCACGCCCGTTGTGTGGCGAATTTGAGCAAATTTAAGACGAGCTCACCATACACTAAATCAAGGCTATAAAATAGCACTATTTTGATAGGATATGAATGCTGGTGGCTGCGAAGAAGTCACCATTGAGACGAGCGAGAAGCATTGCGAAAAATATGAAGTTCCGCGATAAACCTTCTCGCTTATTCCAAGAGCTTCCACGTGTTGTAGTTAACCCGGGTGTGAACCTTATGGAAGAATATCTATGACTATCCGCAACCACTCAAACTACATAGTTCAAAGCTTTCTGCAGGTGGCTTCATCAGCCTGAGCTCAATGAACTGCGCAATCCGATAACTCTGGAAGAAGTTCGACGTACCCTCAAGGGCTCGAAGAACTTTTCTGCTTCAGGATGATCTGAATAACGATTGGTGGGAAAAAATTCTAAGCATCCATCACCAAGTCAGAGTCCACACTACAAAAAACCCACGGATACAACTGTGGCACCCCCAGCAATTGGAGGCATAAGGTCACCCATCTGTTTTACATGAATGATCTCAAACTATATGCCTCCGGAGAAAAAGATCTCTATCAGTCCTAAAGGGTGGTGCAAGAGTACACGCATGTTATCGGAATGGAGTTTGGGATCGACAAATGTACCAAGGTTCATCTAAAGAGAGAACGACGCAAGCAATACGGAGAGGACGTTCAGCTCGTAGACGAAAATATCCTACGTCATCTGGATGCCGGAGAAAGGGAATGGTACAACGCAGCTCCCAAGAGATTAAACACTAGCTCCGCAGCAAGTATCAGCATAAGCTCGGACAAATTTGGTCATCAGAACAGCCAGGGAAGAAAAAAGTTGCTGTAACTAATATTTTTGCCGTTCAGATTTTACTATACTCATTTGGACTGACGAAAAGGACTCAGGAAGAGCTGCGACAACTCGACGTAAAAACTCGCTAATTCAAAGTCAAAGGACCCTGCAACCTTAATCGTCTGTTCCACGGTTATACTTCCCCAGACAACGGGGAAGCCATTAACTTCTGTGCTTGGAGTGTCTACATAACAGAATGGTACTGTATGGAGTCTGTAAAGACATCAGGAGTTCAGATCCCCTTCTCTACTTAGTCTGTGATCATAAAAAGGCAGGGATTGGATAATTTTTCTTCAAGGCAGCAACCCGTTCAGCCGATGAACTCGGTCTCGTTTTCGACACTGAAAGGATGAACTCTATCTCTATCACCGAGTTCGAACACGTTCAGCGAAAAGCCTATGTCAAAGCTGCGGAGAGTGAGAGTCTCCTGAAGCTGCATGAGGATAAGCCGATGCATCGGGTCTTCTGTATAGGATCCCGATATAAAATGACCTTCACCGAGAGATTTATTTGATGAAACGTATTTTATATTTGATTTAATATGTCAATAAATATATTGCATATGGGTTGTCTAACAAATTTCAGTCCAGGATATCATTAATTAATAATTTCAAATTTCTTTTTTAAACATTCCACCGGTTAGATTATTAGACAATTTCTATACCAATCGAAAGTAAGAAGCCCATAGAATATACAAACGTTAGTTTGCCTATTTTTTTCCGGTCACAACTCTCGGGTTGACAGGTATAAACAGGTAAATCAATACTAGTATTTTGCAGCGGTCTGATTATTGAATTGAAATTAAATAAAGATAAAGATTATTTCATTATGAACAAGGTGGTACAGAGTTGCCTGCGAAAAAACAGTCCCGAATTCCGGTTGTCGAATGAAAAGAGAAATATTGCTGCCAGTGAATATGTGCGACTGAGAGGTCCCAACTAACCATCCAATGCGATAGGAGAGGACACCGTGGTCATGATGGTAGAGCGCTAGTCTATCAATCGGAGGGACGTGTGTTCGATTCCCAGCATGGTCACTGGTCTCGTGCTAGGAATCGCACGTTAAAAGGTAAGATCTCGTTAATCCTTAGCACGCACAAGTTTCTACTTCTGAGGGCTGTTGTTCGTAGGGGGATGAGACCTGGTAAATGGAAAAAAACAAATTTAAAACAACAATTTTTTTAAACAGCATAGCAGCTGTTTGAAGTCCGTCCATTTAAAGGAAGAAAGTGCGCTATTTGTTCTTGAAAATGGAAAGGATAGCGATAGACTCGTATATACTGTGTATCATTTTGGAGTAGTTCATTATTGAAATGGAGGAATAGTTATTCAATTTATATATATGGATATTACATATTTTATGTGACACGAAAGTATACATCTTTAGTAAAAAAGAAGGTTTTAGTAATACATATATAATATTAATCTTGCAAATTTTATCTGTATTATTAGAAGACAAAATAAAAACAACAATAAAAAAAAACTTATTATTCAGGTTCCGATATAACTATGATCTCCAACTTCTGAACCTTCTTCGTCATCACTCTCCGTTTCAGTTCTTTCGACGATGTCTTCTATCTTTGAAGGTGCATGATCCCCAATGAATCCTACTGGTTTTAAGTATTCTTCTAAGAACCAACTGCAGTTTTCAGGCTGAAGTTTCCCGCATAATGGATCCGTTGCATTAAGCCACAAGGAATTTACGAAAACAGTTCGTAAAATTCTCTGAATTAATGATATCCAGCATGGTGGTATGGAAGCCTTTTATTTATTTTTTAAATTGCTCGCTGCCTTCTTTAGCAGAGTAATTTTTCATAAAAATGCGATATCTCGCATCATTCACGTTGGTGCAGTTCTTGATACCATACTAGCCGTAAATTCTTGAACGGCCTTCATTTTTTCATCAATGAAAATATCAGCAGCATCTGTTAAAAATGAAAAAACTGTTTGATATTTTTCATTCTTCGAAAATAGCTGAAAAGGTTTTACTTTTCCTTTATTATAAAATGCTGCCGTGCAATCGCAACCTGTAAACGTATGGAAGGCGGGAAGACTTCGGCATAATTTGATTCCTAACTTCAACGCAAAATCGGTGCAATTTATGCAATCAACATTTTGATTATTAGTCTTTCTAGTTACTGAACTGGCAAGCCAAAATATTAATTCAATTAGGTTGTGCATATTTTCTAACAAAATAATCAAAACTTCAGTATCAGAGGCTTTAATTAAAATGTTTGAGCATGGTTCCGCTTTAGAAGCATGAAAAATAATCCTTGTATCTGCCTTTTCGTGATGACATTCATAATCACTTTCTTCATTTTTTTTATACGGAATTTTTCTGAACTTGATAAGAGTAGCACGGTCGACGGTTAATAAGATTTTTTGTTTTGGATTATTGTTACCAAATGGTCGATTTCCCAATAATAAGCCAGAAACAGCACCAGAGCCTCTTTAAAACGATAATTTTTGAGGCTTTGCAAACAATTTTTTGGTGTAGTTTGTTGAGGTCCCGAAATTTTGTACGGAATATTGAATTCTTTTCTGCTTTCACGTTCGGAATCTTTGATAAGTAGCGATAAAAAATTAAATGTATTTCTGTTGCGTTTATTGAACATATTTTTATAAGTAATTTCATCAAAAGTTTGAACTTTAGAAGATCCGATTTGGTGCAAGTAGTAAATTTTCAACATCTCTCCAGTACATGAAAAAAGAGCAGGGGACAATGGTGCTGTGTCCTCTTTTATCGCATGGTTGGTTGGGACCTCTCAGTCGCACATATTCACTCGCAGCAATATTTCACTTTTCAAAATTTGATAACCGGAATTCGGGACTGTTTTTTCGCATGCAACCCTGTACCACCTTGTTCATAATGAAATAATCTTTATCTTTATTTAATTTCAATTCAATAATCAGACCGCTGCAAAATGCTAGTATTGATTTACCTGTTTATACCTGTCAACCCGAGAGTTGAGACCGGAAAACAATAGGCAACCTAACGTTTGTATATTCTATGTGCTTCATACTTTCGATTGGTATAGAATTTGTCTAATAATCAAACCGGTGAAATGTTTCATTTTTGTTTTTTTATTAAAAATTAATCATATCCTGGACTGAAATTTGTTAGACAACCCATATGCAATATATTTATTGACATATTAAATTAAATATAAAATACGTTTCATCAAATAACCATCTCGGTGAAGGTCGTTTTATATCGGGATCTTAGACTATCAAGAACATTAAAGATCTTGGCTTATCCAGAAAACTGGCCTTTGCATTTATTTGAAGTCGGGAACAAAGGAATTCATTATGGCCTGCCAATATGGTGTCTTCAACTCCCTCGTCTACTGTAGTTGCGTGATGGGTATGGAGGTCCCTGACAATAGATTCAGAGCGTGTCGCGGGGCAACTGAGACCATAATGCATTTGCTGTCAGCTTGTCCAGCTTATGCGGTCTCAGCCTATATCCACAGGCACAACGCGATACTACCCTCTACGACACTCGTACGGTGTAAACAAGACACCGATGTTGCCTTATGCTCCGGGGGATATTGAGAAGCGCCAAATCTATTGGAACTACTCATTCCCCACCCTCAGGCAAATAAAAGCCAATAGGCCTGATGTAGTCCTCCTCGACCATCAAAGTAGGACGATTTTCGTCATTGAGTTTTCAGCTCCTGGCGAAACGAATATCGTCCGAAAAGAGGAGGAAAAACGGACTGAATATCGAGATCTTCTCTTTGAACTACGCTGGCTTCACCCAAACCATATTCTGTCAAGATGGTGGTTCTGATAATAGGATAATAGGGGTCCTTGGTGGAATGATGGACACACTGCTCTCAAACTTGAAAATCATACCGGCTTGCCATGATGCGGCAGAAAACTTAGCAAGAAGAATGCAGAAGGCCGTAATTCTTGGTTCACTCCGCCTTCTTAGGGCACATGACTCTGGGACCCAGTAATCACTAACCCCACGGACGTGGGGAGTGTTTACTAGGGTTAATGCCAAACCAGCGCGCCCTCCGGAAGTGTCGGGCTCCGGAGACGTTGTCTCTGAACCTTTCTGGAGATAGCCCTTTCAGATTATTAGGTAACCGGTTGACAAGCCATGCGATATTGTATGAAAAGAGCCACGATAAGGAGAGGTCCTGTGAGCTGGTGCAGTGAGCTGGTGCAGTGAGCTGGATTTGATTTTTTTATGTAGGTAGCTCGGTTTTTGTGTCAAAATTATATTGTGGAATTGAACGCACGTATAGAATACTCTCCTGGTTTCCATATTCAACCATCCTAATCTATTTGAATGCTGACGCTTTCTTGTACCGGTGATGAACCTTATGCATGAGTTTTGTAATTTTTGTATCCTCTTTTTACACGGAGTCGGTATAATTTGCATGAGAGAGTTCTAGAGATTCGCAGAGGATTTTCGTGAGTTTTGAGTTGAGGACTTTTCGATTAGAGTAAATTGATTTTAAATTACTGAAACCTCTCCTCAAGATTAGAGAAATATGGGAAGAGAATCTCAAGGTAGAATCTAACATCAGGCCAAGGTTTTTGGTAGGTTCGGAAAGGGTTAATTTCTCATTCTGAATTCTAACATTGATAATATTCATGCATCTGTGTCTCATTATTTTGCGACCGAAGAGCATAACTACAGTTTTAAATGGATTAATAGATAAACAATAGTTTCTGGAGATATTAACAAGATTATTTAGGTCTTCACTGATTTGCTCGCAAGCTGTATTTAGGAGAGTTTCTGGGAATGTTTCAAAATTTGTGTTTCATCGGCATATCTCTGGATCTTGATGTATTTGAGACATTTGGGAAATTGAGAGGTATATATGACGAAAAGAAGCAGACCGATTATTGATCCCTGAGGCACTCCTCAATTTATATTCTTTTTCCCATTCTTTTCTTCATTCTTTCTTCTTCCCTTCTTCTCTCTCCCTCGCAGTCAATCTATCATTTGCTTCTCAAATCTCTTCTCTCAATTTCGCTGTCACTGGTGGAAGAACAGGGTTGGACTCGTCCACAACTGAACCAGTTATAGCCTTTTATCTACTTGAATACTGTAATCTCTAATCTAATGTATAATACAAAATTTGTGTATAATGAATGTATTATTATTATTATTAAAATTTGACATATTTTGACCCAAAATAACTCGTTGAAAGATTTCTTCAAACACTTTTGATAACAGTGCGTTTCTATTGACATAAGATTCGGGTTGATGTGAGAGACCGACACGAAATTCTCCACATACTTTCTATATGGTGAATGTATATTTACCAATTAGGAATTAACGACGTTCAGTGAACGCATTGTAAGGAACAAAATATAAACACTGTGATTACCAGGATTCGCACTCGTTTCCGGATTTCAGTTCTATCCGTGTTAAACTGGCGTATGAGTGTAATTAAACTATAACGTCGGATGACGGAAATCATATCATTATAGTGTGTAGGTAATGATCGTGAAATATAATTAGCACCAATAATTCTGAACGCACTTAAACATTCTTCTTCAGGAAAGTGAAAGTGCTTTATTACGTGTGTTCGAAAGCTATCGGTATTCGCCAATTTCTCCAGCATATCTTCTCGGGTGATACGACTTCTACGTACCTATACATATATACACGGAGAAACGTCATTCAGTAATTTTCCAGTTTTGGACTTGCTAACAATATTGTTGCTGACTATATTAACGAAGAAGTTTTTCTTCAGACAGATTTTCATAAATTAAGTTCTGAACTAGCTATAGAACATCGATTAATGAAGTTCAAATCGGTTCTATTAGAGAAATATTGCAGTTCATAATAACGGCAGGCATCAGTAATAAAGTTGTCTTTATTTTGACATATACGCACACGCAATGTGAATTGGAATAAGGACAACTTTATTTAAATAAGGTCTGTCTTTATTAGTGGACGGTTAAGGCCAGAATTAAAGTTCCTTAAGGTCACCTGACCTTACCTCTTTGGGTTTCATCATATGGAATGACTTAAAAAAAATTCTTCACAACTTCATAATTTCAATTGAGAAAGTCGTGTGGTTGGATATATTTGTGAAAGAAGAACAGCAAAATGATTTTTCTTCAATAATGGTATACTGAACTAGTACTCCAACATCATTTGAATTAACTCATCAATGTGGAATCCAATCATATTTGAATACTATGAACAAAAAAAATTATACTAATAAATTCCAGATTTCGACAAAATTTACTAAAAAATTACAAATATATCCCGACTGCGTCATACATATCCCGATTGTGTCATATATACCCCACTTGTGTCATACATAACTTCATTGTGTCTTGCAAATCGTGATTGTGTCATACATATCTTGATTGTGTCAAATATATCCTGATTGTGTTTTATAAATCATAATCACAATAGTTCATGAAATGGGCATCAATTCCCTTTTATATCATAAAATGTATATGTCATGAAATGTATATTTGTATTTGAATTTGTATTTGTGATGTTGCTGTATTTGTAGTTGTGCACTCTCACGCACAATCAACCACTACTTCTGTGAGTATTCATGTTTATTCATATATATTTATATATTGCTCATTTAACCTTAATAAACATATTATTATTTTGAGATACGGTGGGCTACAAAGTCACCCGACTCAACCTTTTTGGATTTCCATCGTCCAAATATTATGAAAGAACAAAATTAATCAATACAGTGAAGAAGAACACAAGAGAAACACATTAAAAACTAGGTCCGGCCACAGGAACTTTCGGAAGAGCAGAAAGCCAATAGAGGAATCCAATTCCTTAGGTTCTTACTGTAATAGGCAAAAATCTATAATACTCAGGAGATTGATTAACAAGAGTTTTGCAATGACTTGAACAGTGGGAGTCCGGAGACAGAAACGGAGGTCGGAGATGGATGGAGCACGTACGGATAAAATCCCAGTTAAGGTCCAGAATGCAATGAAACAAAATCGATCCGAGTATGGATGTCGATGATATTGTAACGATTTCGAGACCGGCCCCGAGACCAGCCCTGATCTAATTAATTATGCACCCTCGTTCAACTACAACAGCATATCTGCTGGCCTATCGCCGAGAACAAGCTGGAATAAAATCGATCACTTCGATACTGTTCGAAGAGCCATCTAGATGAAATGTTCTATACTCCAGAATAATCGAGAGAGCCGTGGATGGAATCTGCTGTGACTATATAACCGCTGGAGGACAGTCAGAGTTCAGAGAGTTAGTTACAGTTCCAGAGTTCGCAGATAGAGACTGACACCGTAGAAATAAAATAGTGAAGTAAATGTTTTAGTGAATAATTGTTTTAAACAGTGTTTTAAATAAATTAGGAAAATTTGTTAGTGCAGTTTTACTACAATATCAATACTTGGGGTCTCTCTGGACTGAATGTGGATTCCAATGTCAATACACAGCATTTATTTCAAAGACGCTGTACACGATTGGAATGATGGAAGTTGGGATGATTGTGGCGCTTCATGGACTGGTTCTGTAATAGCGCCGAACAGCACCCAGTGTTCATCTGAAATTATAAATTATAAAAGGAAAAGAAATAGAGCTCGCAATGGAGTGAAAAAACTATTTTTACGTGCAAATGAAGAGATTAAAACCGCTTCCAGCGGCCCGATAATCAATTAGCCTAAATTCTCTTTAATGGCCTTTGTAACCTGGGCTATTAGTAGTATCTAACAAGTAGCATATTTCGTATTACCACAGCTGAATTCCCACTCAATATCCCAGTATTAGGTAATTCAGATCATCGACATAATATTTGAGAGAAAGTCTAAGTCAAAATAGGTATACATTCATAAACTTAAAGACAAAGCTCGATAGAATAAGTACATATTAATAATAATATATTGAAATTAGTTTAATTACAGGACCCCGCACGGAATACATGGGATTTTGGTTGATTGCGTATTTCAATGAAACTCGGGTATGTTGTAGATCACGATCTGTTGGTAATACTTCAAATGTTCCATAATCAAATCGTATGATTAGTTTTGGAGAAACAGGGTGATTCTGAAAGATGTTGCGAAAATACATAATAAAGGTACGTAATTGACAATATTCCACAGGCTATCGGTGATCGTTTTTTTGCTGTCAGGTTGGTAATGAATTTTGTTTTTTTATATTTGAAACACTGTATTTTGATACACTGACATGTGCCATGTGTCAGCAATGACAAATGTCAAATTATTATAACCAATCCCCAGCCAATAATAATTTGATATTTGTCATTGCTGACACATGGCACATGTCAGTGTATCAAAATACAGTGTTTCAAATATAAAAAAACAAAATTCATTACCAACCTGACAGCAAAAAAACGATCACCGATAGCCTGTGGAATATTGTTAATTTACCCAAACTAAGATTATTTCTGATTTTTTCACGTGATTTGGCTAAAATATATCATGCCTTTGAAAACGCCATACTATTATGATCCAAAAGAGTATTTATCATCCAAGTTCGACGTTGTTTACTCCACTTAGTATAAATGAGGTATTTTCTAATTTAAATTCGAGATATGACTGGGTAATGTTTACAATTTGAAAAAGCAATACTATTATGATACAAACACAGTATTTTACTATATCGGGGTAATCAGAAAAGTACTTGAAAATATCCTATTAAGAAGTTATGCACGTCATTCATTTAATAGCATCCTTACAGAACATTAATTAATATGTGAAAATTCCTAAACCATGATAATTGAAAAACCACAAGCCACACTTTTATTTAAAGAATACAAGGGCTCTACAAATATGTTTGCCAGTGGCACTATATCTTTGCAGTTTCTCTAATAAAATAAGTAAAAAAACTTTTAAGTTGAACAATTTTATTATAAAAAAACATAATGAAGCTGGAGATATAATAATAAATGCTAAAAAATAATTAGGTTGGTAGAATAAAACATCATCGTGAGGCGTAGCCAAAATGGTTAGTGAATTTTATTCATGTCAAGTTGGTTTCTGGAAAAAAGTGAGTGAATAATTTTCTATTCATGTTGAAATTAATGCCTGGAAAAGTTGGCTGTGCAAATTGCAAAGTTCAGAGTTACCAAATTGACATAAATAAATTCACTCAACATTTTACATAAATGTGTTGTTTTGATGTACCTATTTAAAAGAAGGTTGAATTTTTGGATAAACAATAATGCCGTTTTTAATAAAACATTGTGTGAAACGGGTGAATTAGGGTGCGTACATTGTGTTAGTTTAAAGAAGGGAGAATTTTGAGTGTTTTTCCTCGGTAGAAATGTGCCCTAAAAAATGCCAGTCATCACTAGCCAAACTACATAGGTTCCAACAAAAATATTGTTGATAGCTTGTGACTACTAGTTAACGGAATTTTACCCAGTGATAAGTGACATTTATTCAGGTTACGCTACGCCCCACGATAATGTTTTAGTTTGACCAATGCCCTAGATTGATGAGGAGAGTGGTGTGATGACTGGTACCTACCTAATTAGAGAAACTGCAAAGTTATAGTGCCACTGGCAAACATATGTGTAGAGCACTTGTATTTTTTAAATATAATTGTGGCTTGCGGTATTTCAATTAACATGGTTTAAGGGTTTTCACATATTAATTAATTTCGAAAGTCGAAAACGTAAGGTTCTGTAAGGATTCTATTGAATGAATGACGTACATAACTTCCTGATAGGATATTTTCAAGTACTTTTCTGATTACCCCAATATAGTAAAATACTGTGTTTGTATCATAATAGTATTGCTTTTTCAAATTGTAAACATTACCTAGCCATATCTCGAAATTAAATTAGAAAATACCTCATTAATACTAAGTGGAGTAAACAACGTCGAACTTGGATGTTTTGAGTTCCCCCGGTAAGCTACATACTGTTTTGGATCATAATAGTATGGCGTTTTCAAAAGCAAGACATATTTTAGCCAAGTCACGTGAATAAATCAGAAATAATCTCAATTTGTGTAACTTACTTTTATTTTCTGTTTTCGTAACATCTTTCAAAATCACCCTGTTTGTCCGAAACTATTTATTCTAGTCCATTTAAAGTGTTACCGACAGATCGTGATCTACAACATACCCAGAATTCCGCAATCAACCAAAATCCCATGTATTCCGTGCGGGGTCCTTTACTATTTCACGCACTTGTCAAATAACCCAATCAGAAGTTCTAATCAAGTTCGTATTATCGGGGGTATTAACACGAGTGCTCGCAATACTATCGATAGTAATTCTGTCGTAAATCAACAAGATCAAATTGCTTGGTAACATCACGAGTCCGCTAGGACGAGTGGTGTTACCTCAAAGCAATTTGATCGAGTTTAAGATTTCTGACAGAATTAACGATAGTATTGTGAGCAAGAGTTCTATTTATTGAGATAATTTCAAGAGCCAACGAAGTTAGGAAAACGTTTATTCTTGTTAATTTTAGTTCAATGAATAAAAGCAGTCAGACTGACATTTATAATGTCATCCTTGCTAGCAAGATATATCCTTCATTGTTGTTTGCATGCGTGGTTGCCCATGACGATGTGGTATTACCGGCTCAAAAGGAAGGAACTGTGTACTATCAGTGAAGCACCGTTTTTATTGGTTCTCATATCGCAGGAGATGCGAGTTTCATATAGCGAGTGAAATTATCGCTAACACCAAACTTGACTCTTGACTCTGATTGGCCTATCAAGTTCGGTGTTTTCAGGTTTGTTTATGTGACAGTCAAACGTCAAATATAAGTAATCACGCGATGACATTTTAAAATTAGCAGATTACTGGTTTAATTGAATATGTATTTCGTTCAATGTCAAAGTTTTTCTGTTTATTAATCTTTATGCATTTCTCAGATCAACCAACTCTTGCTAACTTCTTCTAGTCCTGCCGGATTTCAGATTTTTATATTTCACTCCGTTTGTGAAATAGTCTAACAAAATTCCACTTGCGGACTCGTGGTGTTTTTTCGAATTGATTCAGTTTCGTTCAGAAATTAATCGATAGACTTATCGCGATAATTCAATCATACTTGTGGTGTTACTACTGACTATTCCACTAATGCTAAAATACTAGTATATTGATTGGCTGAATTGTTTTTGCTGATTCATTTATCCTCTAGAAGCCTTCTGGTGATTTATACAGTGCAGCTTTTAATAGTCCCCCCCTCTCAACTTCTGAACGGTTTGACATACAAACATAAAAAAAAACGATTAGAGGGTATCACCGATACAACTTTTTGAAATGTCACACATTGTGATTGCTCAATAGATGTCGCAGAAAATCAGATCTTCATCTGTGAGGAGTTGAACACCGTTTTTGTTAAAATACGGGCATTGTTGAACTCTGGCTCTCTGACTTTCTTGTGTACAGGTCCAAATGAGTTGACAGCTTTGACGCATAGCCATTACTTGACTATAAAGCTTTTGACTACCTTGCCCTATCCTGGCCATCCTGAACTGTCTCATTCAAACACGAATGGATTATTCAAATGTAACTATTGCAAAGACTTTATCAACATTTTTCGAAGCGTTGGTATCTGGAATATTTAAATAGTATCAATTGCTGCGGAGAGAGTTTTTAAGTGTGGTTACCCCTTCCGTTCTCCTTGCAGCCAGCGACCCCTCTCTTGATTCTCTTTGCTCATATATCGATTCTTATACCGGGTTAACTGCGGAGAGTATTGGTATTAATAATTATTAATAGGATGGGCGTAAATATCACAACACGCATTCAAGCATATTATCGGTCTGAAATTATTTGAGACTGACAAATTTCTCTTTTTGGGGATAAGCACGGATCGTCTCTCGACAAACCAGTCTGGAATTTTTTTCTTCCCATCGTTCGTTCTGCTCAGGCTGACGAAGCCTTTTGCAGAAAGCTTCGAACTGCGCTAGGGCTGGAGTATGTACATTCAGTGATTGCGGAAACTCATATATGTTCTTCCAGAAGGTTTCTACCCGATCAGCTGCCGGCGGGTAATCTACAACACGTGGAGGCTCTTGGAATAAGCGAGAAGGTTTATCGCGGAACTTCATGTTTTCCGGGATGCATCACGCTCACCTCACTAGTGACTTCTTTGCAGCCACCAGTATTGTTATACTATGAATACAGTGCTGTTTGATGGTAAACAGCATGCTTTGTCTTAGTGTGTGGTGAGCTCATTTTAAATTTGCGGCATTTTGCCGCACTGCGGGCGTAAAGGGCCACGTCATCCACGACACACTGGATACAAGACGCGCGTTGGTGGTTTCGCAACTGGCCAAGGCCTTAGATAGTAGTGGGCCCTGCTTACTATTATTATTAACTATGGACAAAGAAAGTGATTTTAGTGATACATCTGATATTTCTGCCGATGTGATGGAGTCAGCGGAAGCAGTTCGAACCTCTACCAGTAAAGTCTAGACTACTTTTTAGATCCCGTTTTTCATGCGTATTCGAGAGAAAAATCGAAAACTATTGAGTCGTCCATCATGTGGTCGAAGTTTTCCATGTTGAAATCGACTCTAACTGTAAACAAGAATATACAAAAGGTGATTATCCAAAAAACAGCAAACATTTCAACAAGAAGAGAGGTAACTCAATTTTTGCTTAATGATGCGGATGAGAAATTTTTATGAAAGTATTTATGATTTATGACAAAACATGATTTTGAGGACAAGGATTCTTATATAATTGTTAAAATTCCCGATTTAGAAATGAAAATACAAAGAACATTTGTAGCTCCTAATAATGTTGATCACAAATTTGATCCAGCTTAAATTTACCGTATTTAAGTACTTACATATTACTGCATCCTGAGCTAGCAGAAATCTCTAGAATTTTTCTTCAGTATAGGAATGAAAAATATAAAGTGCAAGTATCCGGATTAAATCATTTTGCAAAAACTCCGAGTCTAATTGCATAATTTCTTGGATTCTGTAATACTGCATAATTAACTGGCCATAGTTTCAGAAGTTCCTCTGCGTCGCTTTAAGTTGCAGAAGTCTGTCTGGAGCAGTCTGTGGACAAAAAAGTGGAAATGTTAAAGTCGAGAACAATAATACTTGTAACATTATTCAAAAAAAACCATTTGATTCAATATTACCAATATAATCGTTTGAAATTAGCATACAGAATAGCAGCAATTGTACTTTTAATATAAATTTTATGAAAAATTAGTATGAACGGAATTTGATTGTAATGTTTAATAAAAAACGATTGCAATGAGAATGATGGGTATTGCGTATTACCTGTTAGACAACATAGTTCTGTACTATTGTACACGCCATGCATAAAAAAATAAATTGACACTTGTCAAAAAAGGCTATTTTTGATATTGAAAAGTCAAAAAATTATTTTCCTGTTTGTTGAAAAAAGAACCCCTTTGTTGAAAAACTCCAACAAGAGGAACTAACCAACCTGGAATGGACGGACATGCTGACCTTCATCAGGAGGTTAAGAAGGATCGAAAAGGTAGACTTAAAGGAGGAATTGTGGACATATGGATATGTGGAAAACAAGGGATGGCAAAAAAGGTCCATGTGGTCCTACTTGCATGGCTGCGGTAGCGGCCTCCCTGAAGTACTACTACTGCTACTACTATTTCTTCATTTATTATTTCGTAAAAAATATAATAGTTATTTATGTAATAAGGATCATATTGACGAATATTATAGTAATAGCCGAGTTTCTTATGGTAATTTATAAAATGCGAGCGCAGCTAGAATCTGCATCTCCCTGTCTTCACTTCCATTGTCTGAGAGGCGGGGATACTTACCATTATACTAAGTGAGTGCAATTTCCTGAGTGCAATTCCCTCAAAAAAGTCAATTTTTATTTTATCATTGTTTGGCTAGGAATTTTTCAGCCGAATCACTATATAGATATATTTTTAACTTACTAAATTTGGAATGAAATAATTTTCATCCATTAAACAAATGGGTGGAGGTCGTTTCTAATTTTGATCCTCTACTAGAACTAGGACTTTTAAACTTCATAATGTTACTAAAATAAAATAATATAACGATGTCATTATGATACGCCACCAGGTAGTTATTTATGGTACTAGTGTGTTATGTTGAAAATAAGTCACACGAGAAAGATTTATACCACGAGGCCGTCAGTCCGAGTGGTGTTAATCCTCAAGTGACTTTGGAAACATAACACAAGAGTGGCATACAATGTTTTATCCAACAAGCGGAAGAAATTTTTATGAAGATTTTTTATGAGATAATAATAATAAGTTTTGTGATTGAATTGAAGCTACTTGCGTCTCAGTACCCTATAAATGTCAGAATGACTTGACAGTGACTTTTTTACATTTTGGTCAAAGAAGGTTGTTTGTCTGGTTGCTACGGGCATGATACATTGTTAAAACAAATTTTGAAACTTGTCAGTTTTTCCTGCAGAAAAAGGAAGCTTTTTAAAAGAAAAATCGTATAGAAAATGAAGGAATCCGATGAAAATTACGTTCCTGAGGATATACTTACGGAAGCGAAAGAAACAGCGATGCAGATTTTGCCAGAAAAGTCCCGAGATGCTTACGACAAGGAGTTCAAAATGTTTGAGTCTTGAATGAATTCACGGAAGATGAAATATATCGCTGAAAATGTTCAATTGGCTTATTTTTAATATTTGCAAAAAAAATTGCCCCATCGTTGCTATGGACCAAATACTCGATGCTTCGCTCGACTATTTATCTTTATAAAAAACAACATTTCAAAATATGGCAAACTAACGAGCTTTTTGAAAAGCAAATCACAGGGATACAAAACAAAGGAGTCCAAGACATAAGAACGACATGAAAAAGACAAGTTTTTGAACGAAGCTCCCGACGACGAGTACTTGTTGATAAAAGTGGCTTTGATAATGGGGATTAGCGGTTACTGTAGATGCAATGAATTGGTCAATTTGAAAATAGAAAATATTCAAGACAAAGGGAAATATTTTCACGTAGTATTGCCAGACACTAAAACCAAGAAATCAAGAAGTTTCACCATACTTGAAGAAGGATTTCCAGTCAACCCGATCAATTTGTGTTAAAAATACAGACCAAAGAATACTAGTTCTAGCCGCTTTTTAGTTTTTTACAAAAATGGGAGGTGTACTTACCAGCTAGTGTGTAGGAATAAATACGTTGTCGAAGATACCTTCAAGAATTGCAATGTTTTTGAAATTGGAGGAACCAGCGCTCTACACTGGTCACTGCCTGAGGTCTTCAGCGACTCTATTGGCCAATACAGGGGCTAACATGACTACTTTGAAGTGTCACAGAGGATGGAAGTCCGCGACGGTAGTAGAAGGATACCTAGAAGAATCATTGCATAACAAAATACCAATTGCAGAAAAATTACAAGGTTCTAATGTGTCGGCGTCTTCCAGTACTATCAGCAGCTGTACCGATATGGGAGCGTGTGGTTCCAATGAACCAACGAATTTCACAATGACTTCAAATTCGAATAAACCGTTAGCATTTTCCTTTGATTTCAATATCAATGTGAATTATGCTTATAATAGTAATAATTGAATAGAATACTACTTTAAATATGAACATGAACGTACTAGTGTGCTATTGGATAGTTTACTTATCTATAATGACATCAATAATAATGACAGTCATAAATGTCATTTGTTGAATAAAATCGTTCAATTTAAATTTTCTTCAAATTAGAAATAACACATCGTCCGTTTTAATTGAATGTTAAACAATGGTTATTTATAGTCATGGAAAGATTATGGTATTCTACTTGTGTCTAATGGCTTTTTCCCGCTCAAAAATGTGTAATAGTCATCATTACAAGCTCGTTGTTTAATATGCTATTATTTCTTGTGAACATCACCAGTATCCTTGCTCATAGTACCAAAGATGTGTATGATTTACTAATAGAATTCCTTTAAAAAGCATAATGAACTGCGCTGAAGCGTAATCATTCAAAGATGTGTTGCGAAAACCCGCCAAATTAAAAAGTCGATACCAATCGATTGCGGTATTGTGAATTACAATATTATATTCGGTGTATGTTTGTTTTTTGCTGACATACCTTCCTTTCTCTCGTACCATGACTGTGACCGACATGTAACATTGAACTTGTAATTTATGCGTTTTAGCAGGACCAGAGAAAGTTGATTTGCGCAGTATTGGAATATATCAGGTTTCATTTTTGAGTTAAGTGGATGGGGCGACGCATTTAATTTAATATACAATATTTTATTAGCTTATCTTTGCGATTATCGATGGGACAATGCAAATGGACCTGAATATTATGTGCAATACTGGATGTTTCACAGAAACCCTGGTGCGATCACAGATTCGATTTTGATTCTACCAAAGTTGTTGATACTGTAATTGCATTGATACCGTTGGCTTCAATCGTCGATGGATGGCGCAGAAGTCGAAAATAGCCGAGTTTCCAACATTCCACGGTGCCTTGATTTGTCATATGATTGTTTTTGAATGTTGACATGACACTTGTCGCTTGTCCAACCGTCAATCGTCAATGACAACATTAATCTGTAATTTTGCCGCCATCTGTGATAAAGAAGTGAAACGGTACCAATGCAATAAAAATAACATCAACACTTTTGTATGTCGGTATCACATGTATAAGTGATCACACCAGGGTTTCTATGCATCTTGTATCTGGGGAACGAAACTTTGTAGGCGTAGATAATCAAAAAATGCTCTTTCTGTCTAAAATATTTTCCTCGGTATAGTGTTGAGTTGAGTTGAGTCGAAAGATATTCGACTTCTTTCACTTTTCACAACGTTTTAATTGTCGCAATTGTCTTCAGGTGAATACTTACAAGTTTAGTTACTACGAGGTCTTATACTTAATTGTCGTAACTAATTTTCCAAAAAATCAAAATAAATCAAGCCATTAACTCTTCCTTCCAAGAAATATGTTCTGACGATGAAATTTGTAGTTTTGCTGCCCTATATATTTAGGGACCAATTTGTCTGTGTGGTGGTTCGAAAGCAATGGTCAATCATCTTTTGAATGATAATGGAAATTATGCCTATTTTCAAACCCATTTTTATGAAATGTTGCTGATTAGAAAAATCTCTTTCTTGTAGGAACTGTTGCTGAGCCCATTCACAAAATGTTAATTTCTTCTCAAAATTATCATCTTATAACTCTTGATGTACTTAACTGAATACGGTATGGATGAAATTTCTTCTTCTTTAAAAATCTTTTTATCGCAGTCCGGCTTATGTCAGTTTGTTTGGATATTCCTCTATGCAAAATATGAGGATCTTCTGTAACTTTCAAGAGAACAGCCATTTCAGTTTCTTCAGTTGATGCAGTTTTGACCCTTTCTATTTTTCCATATGCGACATTTCCTGTTCGAGTAAATCGACGAAGCTAATTTTCAAACGTTTCTTTTCTGTTTGGAGATCGTTCATTGTAAATTCTGGTTGCTGATAAACAGTTTTTATCACTTGCCCCCAGTACAAAAATCATATCAGTCAATTCATCGGTGGAGAAACTTATTTCAAATGCTATATTTTATTATGAAACGATACGTACAATATGCTGAAACGTATGGATCATTGAATGTCAAATTCATAGGCCAGTTTCAAGATGCATAGAAGCCCTGGTGTGATCTCTTATACCTGTGATACCGACATACAAAAGTGTTCATGTACGGCCTACTTGATTCATGTTATTTTTACTGCATTGGTACCGTTTCACTTCTTTAGCACAGATGGCGGCAAAATTACAGATTAATGTTGTCATTGGCGATTGACGGTTGGAAGTATCATGTCAACATTCAAAAACAATCAAATGACAAATCAAGGCACCGTGGAATGTTGAAAACTCGGCTATTTTCGACTTCTGCTCCATCCATCGACGAATGAAGCCAACGGTATCACTGCAATTACAGTATCTACAAGTTTGGTAGAAACAAAATCGAATCTGAGATCGCACAAGGGTTTCTATGCATCTTGCCCCGTTTGATAACAGTTTCATTGTGCATGACGTGCACGAGAACCACCACTTGTCTTACTGAAATGCGCATGACGCATTTATTTGCGCACCATGAACCATTTTACAAGCAATAAGTTAGTATTATTTTAGCACTGCAGATGCTTGTCTGTGATTAAGTGAGCGTTTTGTACGGAGTATAACCTATGGAAAACTGTCAGTTCCTGATTTCTGTAAATGTCAAAGTGATAACCACGCAGTTTTAGCCTAAATTGAAATGATATTGAAAATTTCACAAAACCTGCCTGTTTTAGGGCCATATTAGCAAAAATTGTAGGAATAAAGTAGTTCTTAGAAATGCTGGGACAATATACTGAGTGTACTCAAATATTTTCGCTTGAATTCTATTCTTAAAGTTTTTATGGAGGTATATTTGATGTTCTATTTTACCAATAACCTGACAACGCCACAAAAAATTCTAAAACAAAGAAATATAGCCGTATGTGAAACATTTTGCTCATTTCAACGGTGAAACAATTTATTGGATGGTCCATTGAAAAAATTTATGCTTTGTGTTGCCTCGCATTCAAGAAACACTTTGTATATTTTGAAATATTTTTGAAATGAGCAACAAAGTAAACCATATAACTTTTATCTGAAACATTTTTTCATAGTCCTCATGATAGACGAGATACTGTCCTCACACTAATGGAAAAAACTGAGACAGGGACATACGGAAGGCAGCTCTAATAGACCGGTCTTTATTATAAACCAACATGCCTACCTAACAGAAAAATCGTGCGAGACGGTTTTGCACCAATTGGTGTCAAGGTTGGAGGACTCTCTGGCGAAAAAAGAAATAGCACTATGCATTTTTCCACACATCGAAGGAGCCTGTGACAATACATCCTTCAAAAGTATGGTCTCAGTGGCCAGGAGGAGAGAAGCGTTGACGAAACCACCTACAGATGGATACTCTCAATGCTCCAAAATCGGAAGGCCCAGACCAATATGTTCGAAGACTCCACGCAGCTGAAAATTGCCAGGGGAAACCCAGAGGGCGGGATTTTATCAGCCCTACTGTGGGATATAGTAGTTGACAAACTGCTGGAATCATTGAACAATCAGAGATACTATACCCAAGGTTATGCAGACGACATAGTAGCCGTCGTGCAGGGAAAGCACGCCCAAATAACCTCTGAGCTAAAGCAAAATGCACTGAGGACCGTAGAGGAATGGCGCAAAAGAGAAGGACTAAGGGCAAACCTCAGCAAAACCACACTCATTCACTTCACACTCAAAATAATTCTGGGGGGCATGCGAAACTACCCAAATTATTTGACGAAACACTACAAGCAGCTAATCATGTCAAATACTGGCTGTTTCTGGAAAAGAAAGTAATTTGGAACATGCATCTGCAACATGTAATCAACAAAAGCAAATCATTATTCATGATGTGCAGAAGGGCTTTTGGAAAAATATGGGAACTGAAACCGAAAGTCATGAACTGGCTATACACTGCAATCATAAGACACAGAATTACATAGGGCTCGCTGCTGTGGTGGCTCAAAGTGAAACAAAGATACGAAAAACTGAACCTCGGTTAACTTTAGAGGCTCTCTTTTGTATGTATCACGAGCGCTCCGACCGCTGCTATAGAAATCATCCAAAACCTTCCACCTTTGGACATCACAGTGATGGGAGGGGCGAGGATGAGTGCATACAAACCTCAGATCAAGATACAAACTCATACAAGTAGGTAGCTGGAGATTCCAACCATAAATTGGGCACACCAAAATCAGTCATGAAGTCAACATAACCGAACTGGAAATAATATCAGACTACATGCTACCCCAATACTCATACGAAAACCCATTCAGCTCATGTGGGACGAATGGAATTTGGGAGTAGAACCACTATCATCATCTGGAAACACAATCTAGTACACATATGGCTCAAAAGCAGAGGTAGGAATTGGAGAAGGAATACAAGGAGTGAAGCCAAAAATGAACGTTATACTTCCACTTGGCAATAACACCACAACATAAGGATATGCATACAGATGAATCTAGACAGTGGGTATAAAAGAAAACACATCTATACTCTACCTTTCAGGCAAAGCGCAATGAAAGCTCTGAATTCAGTACAGATTAAGTCAAAGCAGGTTTGGGAATGCCTTCAGAGCCTCAATGAACTAGAAAAACACAACAAGGTAACACGTGTGTGGATGCCTGGACATAGGCGAATAGAAGGTAATGAAAAAGCAGACCAACTTACAATACGTGCATCTGAATTACCATTCACAGGTCCAGAACCAGTGTTTGGAATTAGCAAAACCTGATGCGGAAACCTAATAAATGAGTGGAAGAAAACAAAACACCAAACATCGAAGGGCATCGACACAGCACAGCCATGGTGAGGTACTTAAGCCAAACACTGACGACTTACACTATTAACCTCAACAGATCTAAGATACGCAAAATTACCGGCTCACTAACCGGAAATTGCGGCCTCAGGAAACACCTGCACACTATGAGAAATAACAGAGAAACTGTGGAGTGCAGACTGTGGTGACGAGGAGGAAACAGACTCTCACATCATCTTCGAATGCGACGCGCGGCACAACAGGCCCTACAAACAGACCGACCAACTTGGAAATAGGCATGAATCCGAAACACCTAGTGAATAAACTATTAAACCTGGTGAAAGACACAGGTTTATTTAACAAGAAACCAATGACGACAAAATAATACAATAGATCCAAGCAAGTCTCAGTGTTACGGGACACCCTCACGGGTAAACCCTGCATCTGGCCCATCTCTCTGTTGATGTGGTGTAATCAAGGTGTAATCATGTTGGTGTTTTGGTGCGAGAAATTTCGCGCTTTTTCTTCCCTTCAAAGCGGTCTATGAGCGGTCTTCATACCTTTTTAATTTCCACGCTTGGCTGACTGAAAGCGCCATCGGTTTCGATATACGCGGTTTCCATAAATTTTCGTTTGAACCAATATTCCTCTCTATGGATGAAACTAGCCTCGTCCCAAAGAGTTAAATAGTGCAATTTCCACGATAGAAAGGAAAATATTCATCACACTCAGGAAATACGAAATCTTCATTCCAGATAAGGAACTTGCCATTGAGACCAATCACCATCTCCCAGAGCTCACCGACCCATAATCTAACGAAATACATCTTACCGGTACTACAACCCGTGCAGGGTACTAGCAGTTCATTCTTCAATGATTCGAAGAACTTAGTAAACACTATCAAAGAGGTTCAAGTAAGAAATGAAGATCGTTTTATCAGCTTTGACGTGGAGAACCTTCACACCAATATATGCATAGAAGAATCCCTAAGCATCATCAAGAGAAAACTGGAAGAAGACATCCATTTTTATAAAAGAACCGACATACCCATACAAGTTACATTGGAATTATTACATTGCTGCCTACAACATTCATTCTTTCAAGAAGAAAAAGATCGTTTCTTCTCACAAGTCCACCTACTCCCGATGGGATCTTCCTTTTCCCTTTCAAGGAGTTTTTTGACCAATTGGCTATTATACAGAAGCAGAACACAAACCAAAAGTATTTTTAAGATACGAGGATGACACTTTCATTACATGGAACCATGGAAATGAAAATCTTGAGGACTTTCTCTCAGGAATAAATAACATGAGGAACTCAATCTAGTTCACGATGGAAAAGAAAAGCACAGATATTGGCATCCGTACTTCTGTCAACAGGACAATATCTCAACTTCTGCTCCAACCCAGTTCATTTTTCTGATGGCCTGAGAAAGTGCCAGGAATCGCACGTTAAAAGGTAAGACCTCGTTAATCCTTGGCTTGCACAAGTTTCGACTTCTAAATGCTGTCGTTCGTAGGGGGGGCGACAACTGGTTAACGAAAAAAAAAACAATCGCCTAAATTCCACTAAGAGGGGGGATTGTAAGAACATTGATGGAAAGAGCGATGCAAATTTGCCCTAACTAGGAATCACTGGATGCGGATATAAACAATATCAGAAAGGACCTACGCCAAAATGGATCCTCTAGGAAAATTCTAGAAGTACAGGAACAACTCGAAAGGACCAATACCAACGAAGAACGACCACAAAATCAAGTTATCATCCTTCTATATCTTACAGGTATCTTCGAGAAAATTAGAAGGATCTGAATCAAGTAGGTTAAGAGCTGCTTTCAATCCGGCAGCACCTCACGGAACTTTCTGACGGGATCGAAACCGGAAAATACAGCAGACACTGTATTAACGAGGTCCCATGTGAATGTGGAGATGCTTACATTGGATAGACCAAGAGACCGTAAGAATATCCGATTCAACGTGGGGAGACATCTGAATCGAGAATTGCTGACTATGGCTGTACTGAGCACCAACAAATTCTTTGGGGCGAGGCTTCATAGAGAGAAAAATTTATTCAAACGAAAATTCATAGAAATAAGCAATTGAAACGTTGTGAAGAGGTGGAAGAAGTCTAACATCTCTCAACCCATTAGAGCAATGGATGTCCAAAACTACAACCTTCAAACAAATTATATTCTCTTTGGAATCCTTAGAGGATTACTCATAACTTTCCCACATAATTCTCTCTACTTATCTGTAACGGTTTTCGGGATGAAAATTATTTTGTCAAATTTTTATGTAAAACCTGACCAATGGAATTTTTTTTTACATTTCAAATTCACAAAATTTTGCAATTGGGTCATAGCTGCATAAGTATTCTGTCGAGGAATTACTTATGTATCAAATTCAGCACACAGAGAGACTCAGGAGTAGGTAAGTTCCTTCCGGGGCTCATGAAAAAGACTTAAACACGTTTTTTCTAAATTGAATATCCTGTATATTATTATTTGTTTACGAAACTGTGATATTTTTCTATTTAATTTTGTATACTTTCCATATACATATTTCGTACAGTTTGTGCTTTATGATCATTCATGTTATGAAATCTTTTAACTATTATGAAATGCAGAAAGTATCAACGTTGAACATGCATACCTATTAGTAAATGTAGAGAGATGTAATGGTCCTGAATCATTACAATAAATCTTCAAAATATCGACCATTACTTTCCAAACACTTTCTTATGCAAACATCAACGGCATTCATTGTAGCTCTTTGAATTTCATTTGCATCTCATTCCTGAAATGTTTGAGACACGCGATATTCTAATTCTTCCGGTGTTGACCTGTGTTCGGTATCTCTGCATCATAGTATTCATAGTACTACCTTGCTGATCTTAAAAGTGGTATCTCCATTTTTTGGTCAAATTGAGTTAATAGGCTTGTTGAATTTTTAACCATTCTTCATAGCTAGAAAACAAAAATAGTGGTATTTTCATTTGAAATGCCTACTAGGAATCCAATAAGTGGTAAGTATTAGCCATTCCTTCGTATCGTAATGTTTGACATTACATATTGGTAGTAGGTAGTAGGAGAATTAATTAAAAAAAATTGAGTAGTAGTGCCAGGTGCAAGATTTTGCATGCTGATGGTATTGGTACCAGTAGACGTGTAGGGCAAAGGGCAGTTACTCAATTTATGTGAGATACTTATAGTGTAAATCAAGGTGAAAATGCAGTTTTCTAGATATAACTAAAGATTGGAAAAAAACGTATGCTATGGCAAACGCTGGGGAAAGATATGAGACTCAATTCTTATTTAGATTAATTTACAATTATTCTTCCACACTTAGTAATCGTTTCCCGCCAATATTTAGAGCAAGATTTTGTTTCGGATTTAGTTAGAGGATATTTATTACATCATTTACAATTCCTTGCGTATGAAAACATAAACGGGTAAAACAGAAAGTTTGAGAGAAAAAGTATATAAGGTAGAGATAGAGATATAAGAAGGGGGTAGTGACAGAGTATGAAGGGAAAAAGATACAGGACGAGAAAATTGAAGAAGCTTATTTCTAGGCTGACGCAGTAGAAGTAAAAGTGGTGTCTGAATATTTGTCTCTCACACAGACGACATGCATTCAACTCCGGCGTCTGCTACCGAGAATGATTGAGGTAGTGAGGATATCTTCGAAAACTTGATGGTTCATAAAGAAACAAATTTGAAACATGCTGAATAATGAAACGAAAGAATGTTGCGGTTTTTAACAATTTTTCATTAACTTGATTTCTTGTTCTCTTTCTTTCTATTCGTCCAATTAACTTGAATTTGGTACTTCGTAATTTCGGTGACAATGCATTATGTAATTTTTGTTGCACGTTTGTAATTACAGCCCGATTCTACTCAGAATTGGTATGTGGGGGTTTTTGGGGCAGTAATTATGAATATTTTGTCAGAATTCACGAACACAAGATGACCACCCCAATATGAAGAACGAGTTTTGTGATTATGCTCCGAATCTATTCCAAATTGTTATATGAGGGTTTTTGAGGTCGTAGATTATGATTTTTGTGTCAATATTCATAAAATCATGTTGACGGTTTCAATATGGCGACGGTTTGTCATAGTCTCGTCAGATGTTTAAAATCGATTGCAAAATTTTACACACATGTGATTTAAAGGCTGAAAATAATTAATTGAATAAAAAAAATTATAGGCACGTCTTATTGAACCTGACTTAATAAGAAGTTGGTTATTCATTCGAATATCTCGGCGAGTTGAAGTGTATGGCTGCGATTTGAAATGTTTGGAGTTGATAAAGTTCAACCAGAGGAGTTAATGGACTTGGAACAGGCACACATACAGACCTTCATGAGAAACGAAGGTTCAAAAGGGAGAGTTGGTAGATCGCGTAGAAATGTGGAGAACAGAGGTTTACAAAAGGGCCTATGGAGGCTTACTCGTCAGGCATTAGCCTCCCCACAGGAACTACAACTATACTAAGTACTAGCATAGTTAAACCAATTGACATTTAATGTGAATTGACCTTTTTTCTTTATAAAACCTCTTCAGTCAACGGTTATTCAAGACCAAGAACATACATTTCATTGCAGTCATGTGAAGAACGTTTAACAAGCTGCTCACCACCAAATTTGACAATGCTGTCAGGAATAATACTTTCTATTTTATTGTAATGATTTATTCATTCATTTACTTCCTGGTTGAAATGTTAATGATATAAATTCTAAATGTCTCAATGCCACTTAATAAAACTGTCAGAGTAACAAAATTAATAACTAGGTTCCTATTAGCGAAAAAATAAAAAAAAAATCGCTTTTTCATTTTCAAGTTGTCAATTGACTGCTTGTTGGTATGTTCAAGTCATGTCGATTGATTTGTCACTACGTTGAGAATTTGCAGTTGTTGCAGTCCTTTCAATCCCAATCTTGAGTCTTTCAGTCAATGACATTTGGCTTTCATTAATTGCATTCCCAGACTTGAGTGTTTGAGTCATTTATATTTGAATTTGAGTCTTTTCAGCCACAGTCTTGATTCACTTAGTCAATCGAATTTGGCTTTCAGTCATTTCATTCCCAATTTTGAGTCGTTGAGTCATTGAGATTAGATTTTGAATCTTTTCAATCCCAATCTTGAGTCTTTCAGTCAATCGGATTTGGCATTCAGTCATTTATGTCCCAATCTTGAGTTTCGTGTCCTTTAAATATTTTGAGTCGTACAAATTTTAGCTGGATGATTCCCCCTCGGAATCTATTGTGATTCAGGTCAAGAATTCGAGAATAGCATGCTTGAAAACCTTTGTACCCTACGACATAGAACTGACCTACTCTAGTCTGAAATATTTGGGAGTTATAATAGAACAAAAACTGACTTGGAACAGCCAAATCAACCACATTCTTCACAAAACTATTGTGGCAAGCTGGACATGTCGCAAAGTCTTTGGTCTGAAACCAAAAATGATTTATTGGTCATACCAAACAACAAACAATCATTAAACCCATGGTTACCTATGCCTCACTGGTATGGTGGTCAAAAATTCAACAAATTTCGGCACAAGTCAAGATGCAGAAAGTGCAGCGGCTAGCCTGTCGGGGGATCACTGGGGCAATATTTACGTGCCCCACTGCAGCACAGATTTCATGCCAGTTAGGTACGACTTCGAAATGCATTTTAAAGTAGTCATAAACAGCCACCAAACTTGAATAGAGAACGGACCTCAACTGGGAAGGGATGCATCAGTGTGGTACACAGATGGATCTCAGATGGACGAAAGGGTTGGAGTTGGCGTTACAGGACCAAATTTCAGGCTCTCAAAACACCTTGGTAACACCCCAACCATCTTCCAAGCAGAAGTACATGCTATAGAATGTGTCCAGGAATGCCTTGAAAGAGGCACTCGAAGGGCAGAAATCTATATACAGTCATATAGCCAAGCAGCACTAAAAGCTCTGTGAGTATGAGTTGACTTGGGACTGTCACAAAGGAATTAAAGGCAACAAAGAAGCAGATTGTCTTGCCAAAGAAGGGACAAACACACAATTTTCCGACCCAGAACCCTTCTGTGGACTCCCCAGAGCCCACTTAAAAGAAGAGTTCCGACGCTGGGGAACCGAAGAAATAAAATCTCACTGGAATAAAGTGCCAGGACAAAGACAAGAGACTAGTGTGTCTATCGCCAAAGAAAACTAAACAGCTTCTCGAGTTGGACAAGAAAGACTTGAAGATGGTAAGAGATTTCTCACTGGACACTGCCCTCTGGGGTACCACCTCAGATTGGTAAATCAGAGAGTGATAGTTGCCGCTACTGCAAGAACTTCGCGGAAACTGCAGAACATTTGCTGTGCGAATGCTCAGCGCTTTTTTGCAAGAGTCTCAAGTCTTTGGAAGGGGCCTTCTTAGGCCCTCCGACATCAGGAACTTAGCTCCTAGAAAACTGATAAAGTTGGTGACAAAGTGTTTGTAAAGAATCGCAAATGAAATATAATAATAATACTTCCTCATAAACTCTCATAGAGTGAACCTAAAGGCATAGCTATTATTATTATTTGCCGTGGCGCTCCGGGGCGACTTACTGATTTTTGGTGGCGTATTCACTTTTAAGCTGCAGAAAAAACCGAAAAATCTACAACACCACCCCGGGTGGTCAGTTGCACTCCATGCAAGCATTAGAAAGCATTAGACGTCAGGAATGGCATCTAGGTGCCAGACAAGGTATGCGGCCACCTATCGACTTCGATATGCTTGAGAAAAATTTCTCGCATCCGATGATTCGAACCTCGGTCTAATGCGTGCAACAGTTCAGTAGGCTGTCACTCAACCACTGCGCTACCAGGCCAGACTTAGACAAACTAATCAATCAGCCCTATGTGAACAAACACATGGTTCACATGTTTCACAATCAATCATTGATATTTCTGTACTGTTCCAACAGTAATAATTTCTAGTAAATTATCGATTTTTAGTGAGATCATCCGCTCGGATAGATAGCATATTCTTTATGTTATTCGAATTATATTTACGAATTTCAAAACACTATAGAAACCACGTCAGATAAACTTAGGTGCTTCAATTGCTTTCGCAATCGAAGACTTCTTGTGCCATATTTGGTCAACACAGTCTGGCAATCTGGTCAAAGCGAGGACTTCATATTCATCATCGTCGATAGTTTCTACTATAACTTATCCTAGCACAAGTTGAACCAATATTCTGAAAACTTAGAAAAACTAATCAATCAACCCTGTGTGAACAAAAACATTTCATGGTTCACATATCTCACAATCGCATCAATCATCTCATTGATTCTTCTGTACGTGTTGTGCGAATGTGGACGCAGAAAACCCGCAAGAATCAGTATCATGGATGGCATCGAATAGTTAACCTCCACCTCCACCTGGAACAAGAAGTCCCCTTAGAATTTTTCCACGAAGACGTCCAAGCGTACATCTCGAAAAACCAATAGAAGAACAACTGAAGCCGACCGTATCCAATAACGAAGAATTTTGAGTCCGATTTCTCAATTCAATATTTTCAGTATTTAAGTTTTCTTTTCATTTGCAAAAATATAGCTTTTGCACCAACTTTTTATTATGAAGGGGGGTTGTTATATGCGATATTCTATGTTCTCATTAGTATCATGTTACATGCGATGACAATTTTCTGGAAAAAGCTGATCCTTGTTACCAGCATCCGCAGACTTGTAACGGTGGTACAAACCAGCTCGTCTAATTTTTTTAAAAGTCATTCACATAATTATGACATAATTAACCACTTCATTATGTATACTAGAAAATTTGGACTAGGGTCAAAATTAGAATTGGAGGGACAAAGCAAACATGAATAATACTGAGCAAACCGAATAACGGTAGTTTGAATATTGTTTGAAGTGGTGATCATTAGCAAATGAAATAATTTCGAGGCACTTGATACCAATATGTTTTTCTCAAATTTGATAGTGCTTCAGTGAGCAAGGTAATATATAATATGAGGTAGAGGACGGCTATTATTATTATTTACCGTGGCGCTCCGGTTGACTTACTGATGTTTTTGGTGGTGTATTCACTTTTCAGCTGTAGGAAAACTTGGAAAACCTACATCACCACCCTGGGTGATCGGTGCGCACTTAAACCTAGCACCAGACGTTGGGTTTGGCATCCAGGCAATTCACATCACTACTTCCCCCTACGGACATTGAATTATATCTGTCGTCCATTTGTGCAATGTTCCTTACGGATACATAATTGCAAGTGCTAACTCTTATAAAGCCATTGCATATTATTCTTCATTTTGTTGGAAATAACCACCTGCATACATGCATGTTTCGAGGTTTTCTCCTCTCATCAGTGCAAGGATAGTGTTTCTCTGAATTTACATTGTGATAAATCAGTAATACTTGAAAATGGTGTTAAACCCAAAACCGCGGTCATATTAACTAGTATTAGTGGAAATCAGACAAAAGTTATATCTTCATCCCTTAACATGAATTTCCACAAAATAAATAGGTCATCAATCAAAAGCTTACATAGTACTAAAAACTTTGTTGCTTAAGCGGGGGTTGTTATTATAAATATGGCCATTTAATTGGTTTAACCGTAAGTAACTATTCTATATAAATTTTTTTTATATTATCGAAAATAAGAGTTCATTTATGATAAAAATTAATTTCCATATTTTTTTTTTCTCCCCTGTATACCGTTTGGAAATTTAAGATTTTGACTATCTGAGAAGTTTGCTGCGATGCACCAATTTTTATCGATGATATAACTTTTTTTAAGTGAATAATAAACATGTTCTTTGATTTATGTTACATCCATTAATTATAGACGCGTAGATTTTAAAAAATCGTAGTATTAATTTAAATATACCGAGAAAATAATAAAAGAATTACATATGGTGCACACTTCCAGCAGGCCACTGTGTAATACAGTAAACACTTGGTGTGATAACAGTGATGGCAAATATTAGGATGAACTAAAATTTCTTATTCACACGATTATCGAATCCTTGAATAATTTGAAATTACCTTTTTTTTTGTCCACGAAAAAAACATCGCTATACAATAATTGATAAAAGTACTTCTACACTTATATTATTTATCCAAATTTTTTCATTGTGTCTCCTAACAAATAATTGAATTTATAGTTATGAAAGTTATTTCAATATTAGGTTCACAAATTTTTTATTCTATTACCTATCAAAACATGGTAGGTATCTAACAATTACGTTTGTGTTCAATGTTTGTTAAACAAATCTTCCTAGCGATAAATGTCAGGCTCAAAACTGCCTTCAGTTCTGTTTTTGAATCTGTAATGAAACTGAAAATTGAAAAAAAAAATCGAAACAAAAGATACCTCATATATCTCACATGGGTGAATATTATTGACAAGAGCTATATGGTCCCTATGTCAAACTTGTGAATAGTAGTTTTGCGCTTTTCTTAGTTTTTACTCAATAGTATTTCCTCAATATGATTTAAGTTGTTTTCCATCCTTTAAAAAATATTCAAAAGTCGTTTAATATTGTAATACCTACTCGATTGGTGATAGTGGTTCAAATTTTGAAATATTAAATAATGATTGGATTGATTAGAAGCATGTTCAATGAAAACCCAAGATAACGCTAACTACTGTCTACAACAGGAAACCCAAAATCAAACAAATAGTCGTGACTAGTTTGTTATGAATTATAGGATTACACAGGCAACTTACCTGAACTAATCTGGTACCGCTCGACATTCTTATATTGATATTTCAATTGAACCACTAAACTGATGATTCACAACTTGATAACTATCACTGAACTGACACTACTACTGACAGCAATGGTAAATGGTATTGACAACAATCAGTACTTTTACCGGAAATAAGCCCGAAATTTAAATTAGGTTTGCTGTAGAAATTGAAAAGTTTACTGTAACTTTTTAATATAATTAATTTATTCGTAGATTTCGTTTGAAAGTTAACTGTTGGTATGTTAATTACAAAATAAACTTTGCAACAAGTTTACTTCATCTTCAATATAAAACATTGCACTTAAATTCTAGATGACACTGTCAAGTTACTTTTGATAACATTCAACTTGGTGTTCTAGCAACATTATAAAGTTATAAAACGGAAAGTTTATGTAATTGAACAAGTGTTTGTGCCGCTTTCCAAAATGAGAACAAGAAGTAACAAACTCGTATTTGAAGATAATTAATCATTACTGGACAATCATACATTTATTATTATATGAAAATCTAACGTTCAGCTTGACTTTTCTATCAATCGAATTTACACCAAACGATAGAGCATAAAATGGGTGAATTTTTAACAAAAATACTAGTAGAAAACCGACTGTGCCATCACATGAAAGACTGTCCGTAGTTAATTATATTCTGTTATGTTTTGGACTCGCTACTGTCATTTATTAATTTGTCATAAACATTTAATAACAAAAACAATTTTTTTTTCAGTTTTTGTTTATAAAATGAGAACTCATACAGCAATTTGTTTGCTAATGAGGAACATTGTAGAGAATTGAAATACGAACAAAATAAACCTTTTTTTGTTTTTAAAAATTCATAACAAATTTATAAATGACAGTTGGGAGTCTAAAACATAACAGAATATAACTACTGTCCACGGACTGCCTTTCATGTGCCATATTCGGTTTCCAACCAGTAATTTTGTTACGTTGTATCGATTGGCTCAATTGTTTATTCTCGCATCACGCTGTTACCAAGGTAGCCTGTTGATTTTTTCTAACAGTCGATTTGCCGAGTATCTACTCTCTAAAAGTCTAAACAGTTATGGTACTTACAATGTACGTTTCGTATGTTAAGTAACTGAGAGTAATATTTCAACAAGCTTATGTAATAATTCATGTTCAGTGGGATACAAGGGATCTGACACTTTGTAGGAATGTGTGAAGAATAGGGTATTTAGATTTTGCCGGAATTTCTTATTTCACTCTAGTCAATGCCATAATTGGTCCATGACTGGTGACTTCCACCTTAATATGCATAAAGAAGCTCTTTACATTTTAATAACTCGTGGGTTAGAGAACCAAATTGATGCTGCTGATGGCAACTTCATACAAGATTGACTTCACTTCAAAATAAGAATAACTCTTTTCTACCAGTGGGATAGTGGTTCAAGGATAGATTTTTAGGAAAATGAGTTGGAAGAAGGGTGGCTAGCAAAATCACTAGATTTTACCCCACTGAATTTATTCCGTTGGAAGCATCTTAAATGTTTACAAAACATCACCTATTCATATTGATGATATAATGAGACCAATTATAGCAGTATTTGAGGTATATAAATGTTAGGTCAGGTTTGTGAATAGACCATCGCTTAAAACAAACCGGATAATATTTTGAACAATTCATTAAATCAGTTGTTCCAATTCTAGGTCACTTTCAAGGCCTAGCTTTTAATAATTACAGTGTTTATTAGTGCTCTCATTTGATGTTTACCTGTAACCCTAAACTGTTATAATTGTAATTAGTATGGGAATAAACCATTTTATTATTAAATCACTATTTTCAGCAGTTCGATTTCTAGTAATTTGGAAAGCAATTCCTTAGATATTACTAGCTTATTATCATTAAGAATTCAGGGTATCATTGAGAAGGTAATTTAACGGGTTTTTAATGAAGAATCACTGAACTTCCATTCCCATTTAGGATTTAGGGACGATCCCATCCCTGCTAGGTGGTGGATCTGAGGAGGACGCCAAAACCCTATAAAGGTGTCTTCCTCTAAGGTACCTATAAAAATCCAAAAATCTACCATAGTACCATAATACTGAACTAATGATATTGCGGGTGGAAAGTTTTCATATTGACTCCCTGTACTTAATTAACTTTGAACTGTGAAGGTGAGGAAAAATGGATGTTATGTATATCTGTTGACATCAATTAATTTTAATTGATTCAAACATCCCATAATTCAATAATGATGGATTTGTTTGTAAACAACTTATTTTTCTGATTCAGTGGCATAGGTACTAAAAAGTTTTATGATATTCTGTTTTTTAAACATTTTGCTTCAGCATTCAGTATTTCGAAAACTACTAAATTTTGTAGATCGATCACTGATCTTAAAAGTTGAGCGTTGAAGAAAATCAATTTATGAGTATTTATTTTATTGGTTTCCTACGATATTGTTACCAACTTCCCCCTCGAGTTTTTTAAATGACAAACATCCTCAGATACAGAAATTTAACATATACTTTTAATAAGACACATATTCCAACTAAACCATGTCTAAACCGACAGATATCATGCCGATCAGATACGACTTCGAGGTGCAGTTTGAAGTGGTCAACAACCACCAGATTTACACAAAGAACGGTCCTTAATTGGCAATGTAACGTATGGTCCGAAGGTTTTGGGAAAAAATCAAATGCTGACAACTCATAAATATATTTTTATAATCTTAACAAATGATCTTACAATATCTCTTAACTTGTCTTATCACTACCTAAAGTTCAAATAATCGACAAGGGACTGTTATCTTCGATCTGCCTAAGTTTTCCCCTGACGCATTGCATCATCCTTTGGATTTCTCTCATTTTTTGTTCTTGATTTTGTGCTTCTCATCCGTTATTGTACACTTTCCGGCTCAATATTGCCCAGAAGTCTTTAATTGGGCGTGCCTGAAGTAGGTTGGGGGGATTGTCCACTTTCGGTACAAAGTTGATGTTGTTGGCCCCATACCAATCCATTGTGACTGTCGCATAATGGCAAAAACTGAAACAATTTATTATTATTATTATTTATTATTATTTATTATTATTTATTATTATACATAAATTGAGGTTGAGGACTAGGTCTTATAAAAGCCTAACAAAATACAAATTTACTGTATATAGAAAGAAAAACTATTCAAAAAACACTGTTTCGTCGAATTTATTCTTGAAAATGTTAACTGATGAGGTGTTGACGACTTCTGCACATTCCAGATATCGAAGATTCGGTTGGTTAGGAAATGTTGACGCTGTTTCGTCTTGAAATTTTCCTTTTTCAATTTGAATTGGTGTCCTCGTAGACGACTATCATGGTTTTGAATAAACAACCTGCTCAGATTTCCATAATCAAATTTCATAACTCGGAAAGAGAGAATGATATCTCCTCTGAATTTACGCTGCAGGAAAGTAGTTAGGTTTACAGCCTGTAGACTTTCTTGGTATGTAGGTCGGGTGATAGTACGGCGCTAGACGTTTTCTATCAATTTTTGATCACGTATTATCTCTGGGCTCCACACTGGTCCAGCATACTCGAGAATCAGACGAATGTAAGTTTTATATAGTTTTATAGATGTTTTAAACGATAAGTGTGTGAAAGTCTTGCGAACTAGGTGAATTAGGAAGTTTGCACGTTTACAAGTTGCAAAGATGTGACTGGACCAGGTGAGGTCTGGTGTAAAAGTGACACCCAAGTCCACATGAGCTGTAACTGTTTTTAGAGGATTTCCTTGCAGTGTGTATGGGATGCAAGGATTGATTTTACCAACATGAAGAACGACGCACTTTTCTATGTTCAGCGGGAGAAGCCACTGGCTGCACCATTCATGAATTGAATTCAGATCGTCTTGCAGAGTAAGATGATCAATCAGTGGGTTAGAGTAAATATCCGTGTCGTCGGCATACTCCACTCGAGACTGCTGTATCGGAGGAATAACACTTTCCAACCCTAACTCTGGAGGTTCTGTTCGACTTGTGATCTTCAATGAACGATTTGAGCTTTCCACGAATACCAAAGTTGTCTAGCTTGTACATGAGTCTTCTGACTGGAACTCTATCGAAGGCCTCTGCAAAGTCTAGATAAATTATGTCTGTTAGAATTTTTTGGTCGATGGCATGCGTCCAGTCGTTCATACATTGTAGCAGATATGTTGTTGTCGATCTTTCATTAACAAAACCGTGTTGTTCTGATGGGTTGTTATAAATGTAGTCATTGCCTCGATGATAATGGCTTCCATAACCTTTGATGGAACGGACAGTAGACTGATTGGTCTGTAGTTTTGAGGACATAGCTTATCTCCCTTTTTAAAAATTGCTGTTAATGATGCAGTTTTACAGGAATGTGGTAACCGTGACCTTTCGAAGGAAGCAGTCATGATGAGAGAGAGGGGTGCTTATGGTGTCGACATTGCATTTGAGAAGGTAGGGACTCAATCCGTCAAGACTAGGTGAGGAAGGAATTTTTAGTTTCAGTACATGTTGCTTGACAGTTTGGGATGAGAATACAACATTTGAAAAACTTTCTTCCAATAGGGCGGCTGGTAGTATGGGCATTTGATCATTTCCGGGTTCATGAGTAAACGAAGCAGAAAAAGCCTGAGCTGACATAATCTGCAGTGTCAGAATCGGAAGAGCAAATAGTACTATCGTTTTTTCTGGGTAGCGGAATAGAGATTTTAGCATTTAAGTTTGAACGTATGTATTTGTACATGCATCTATGGTTTTCGGAATTTGCAATTGATTCTTCATATTCTCGTCGCGAATAATGCAGGGAGTTCCATGAATAGTTCGGAAAGTCGCAATGGGTTTGGTAATCTTCGGTGTACCTTGATAGTTTGAACCTTCGCCACAGTTTGGTGTATTAAGGATAGGAGGTCAGAATTTATCCAGTGCTTCAGCGGGTTTTTACGGCATGTTTTTTGGTGTAGTAATGGTGTGTACATTAAGGTTATTTCTTTGACAATGAGTTACTGGATTCAATTGTATAGGAACTGCTATGACCAAGTTAAAATTGTTCATTCTGCCTTCCCTCAAGAGTACAACCATGCACGAGACCGATGACCATGCTGGGAATCGAACCCATTACCGTTAGGTTAAGAGACAAGCTCTCTACCATCATGACCATCACGGCCCAAGTGATTGAAAAAGAAATCTGTCAATATATCGCTCTGCATTCAAGGCCTCACCACGAACAACGCCAATGTATGGCTGTGAAATGAAACCAGCCTCAGAAATGGCACACCATACCAACATTTTGTCCCCAAATTTCTTTTTGGTCTTGAATCTCATATCGTCCGGAACATTTGCGTAATGGTCCGTGTAGAAACCATCTTTGCCCTTCATCTCAGAGTTGGCCAAAGTGAAATATTTTTCGTCGTCCATCACGATCAACTTGTTGGCAAAATGCACTTGCCTCAACGCGCGGCAACATCTCGGAATTCTTTGTAACTGAGCCTCATGTGTATTTTGGAGCTTTTCTCCTTTTCCGGAACAAAACATTGTGTCTTGATAGGGTCTTAAACACCGTAATCTTTCCAATATGGAATCTTCTGGCCAGTTTTCGCTGTGAGATCCCTCTCTTATTTGCTTCAAAACCCGCTGCCGACCGTTTTTTATACATGGTATCCCTTATTCACAATCTTTGATTGTACGATATATTGTCGACTTTCTTATGTTCTGACTTGATAAATATCGACAATCTCTCGTTTCGTCATTCGCCAAACTAGAAAGATACAAACCTCAAAACTATCAATATTCCTGGATTTAACCTGGTTAATTTTTATTACAGGAAAAATCACAGAATGGTAGGTGTAGCTATATATCCGAGACAAGACTTATTATTGTTCAGACCCCTTGACTTGAGTGCCTTCAGTGTTGAGATTCACTCTGAATTCTGTGGCATTGAGCTTACAGAATTGAAAACCTTGGTGTTAACTTTATACAGATCTCAGTCTGGAGACTTCAATTATATTCATTGACAATTTGGAACGCCTATTGGAACACTTTTTGACGTTTGACAGAAAAGTCATAATTCTCGGTGATTTCAACATTCATTTTGAACTCATTGATGACTCCATGTTGAATGAACTACTGAATCTGTTGAACTCTTTTGGCCTGTCGGTAACAATTAATGATCACACGAGGATCACGGCAGGAAAGTCTAGCTGTATTGATGATATTCTGACGAAGTTTGACAGAGACTTGATCAAAACCGGTGTTCTTAAACCATGTTCGTCTGATCATTCTGGGCAATATGCAATTATCGACAAAAATCTCAGTATCGCCAAAATCATTCATATGAGAGATCTATCACAAAATGTGATATACAAAAATTAAGAAATGAGTTATACAAAACTAACTGGGATATTTTCAAAAATAATGAATTTGTTGCTGAGCATCTCGAAAATTTCTTCGTAAATACTTATCACACTTTGGTTGAAACAATTTTTTCAATGAAGAAAAAATCTTCACTTATGAATTGGTTCGATGATGCGATTAAAACCAGACGATAAGAGAGTATTTAAATCACTGAAAAAAAAATATATGAAAGAAGTAAAAACTGCAAAAAAATCTGCATACAACAATTATATTTGTTCTGCTTCAAACAAGTCTGAAGCTAGCTGACAAATAATAAATTTCGAAAGAAATAAGACAAAATCTATCATCCAAGTGAATGATAATATCACTCCAAACAATTTCAATGATCATTTTGCTCAAGTTGCTGAATTTATTATGAAAACATTGCCTGATATTCCTGAAAATGATATTCTCAACTTCACAAAAACTCTTCCAGTACCTTCCTCTTCTTTTTTCTTGCTTCCAGTTACCCAAAATGAAGTGATGGATACCATTAATTCTTTGAAAAATTCTGCTTGTGTTGATGTCTATGACTTAAATAGTAAAATCATAAAAGAAATAGCGGATCTAATTATAGAACCTTTAACAGACCTGATGAATTTAATACTAAGTACAGAAAAATTTCCGGACATTCTGAAATTCTCGAAGGTTATACCTTTATACAAAAAATGATATGGTGAACGGCATAGTCGAGGGTCTCGAACAGCGGCATCATATAGCTATCACCCTATGTGATCTGTCAAAGGTCTTCGACTGTGTCGCTCACGACATTCTGCTGCAGAAACTATACCATTAAGGCATAAGAGGAATTGCACTTTAGCTGTTTGAATCTTATCTGACAAATAGATTTCAGGATGTCTATTTAAATAATGGTTCATCAGATTTTAAAGAGATAAGTCACGGTATACCCCAGGGATCCATCTTGAGGCCAATTTTGTTCATTATATATGTGAATGACTTAAGTAGCTTCATGATCTCTTGTAAATGTGTAATATTTGCCGATGATACATCATTTATGTATTCAAATCCAGATTTCAGTTCTTTATTAGATCAGACTAAAGAAATCGAAGGAAAAGCTGAGGCATGGTTTATATCCCATAATTTACAACTGAATAATGACAAGTCGCACATATTATTCATCACCACCCGTCAGATTCAACACGAAGAACAAAATGTTAAGATTCTCGGAATGACTTTGGATCATAAATTAAACTGGAATGCTCATATACAGACGCTTAAACTCAAATTGTCAAGTATATTGTTTCTACTACGCCAGCTCAGATATATTTCAAATTTCAATGCTCTAAAAACTGTGTATTATTCTCTTTTCCAATCACATATGGCATACGGCATTCTACTGTGGGGATAATTGCTCTGCTGCAAGTGTTATTTTCATTCAACAGAAAAGAGCGATCAGAATATTAGCTGGTGCAGGATATATAGATTCTTGCCGAACTTTGTTCACTGAATTCAAAATTATGACTCTTCCGTCCCTATATATGTACAACGTAATTATTGAAATCCACAGGATATCATCCACTCCTACCATACAAGCTGACATTCACTATTATAACATTAGAAATGCAGACAATCAGCCCTATGCTGTATCACTTACGTTGAAAATAACGTCACCGTTATTCGCCATTTCCGTTATTTTGCTATTACTTGGTGGCGTATCGATTGTGGTTGACGTACACAAAAATTGGTTCAATCATCTCGGATAGCTCTGAAATTTTACAGGTGCGTTCGCACATGACAGACCAGTACACCATTAATTTCGTGCAGGTGGTGGTAAATCAGCCTGTATACAAGTCAAACAATAGATATCATCGAGATACGTCTATGTTTCGCTCATCGATATTAATGGAATCTGTGACACTAGGGTAAACACGATTAGAATTTCCACAATTTTTTATTACACCCGCGACATGTTTTGCTACACGGTAGCTTTATCAAGCGATTTGATACACTGTGTATGGAATCGCTTGATATAGCTACCGTGTAGCGAAACATGTCGCGAGTGTATTAAAAAAAATTGGGAAATTTTAATCGTGTTTACCCTAGTGTCAAATATTATGGAATTCCATCAAGTAACGACCAATTCAATCTAATGTCAATGGAATCGTTCCCCGTCAACTGGATATTTCACAGAATTGTTCTGGATTCATTAATTCACTATGTTCTTGATGCTTCCTCGCCTGTGGCGAACTTCCAAAATACGCCCTTAAAGGAATTCACTTTTCATTAAATTATGTTTTGAAGAACTTTGTTATTAACAATAATCTCCCATATTTCCTAAAAGGTAATGAACAAAAACAGTTATGTATTTTCAAAATAAAATATACTGTTATACCTTTAAAAATAAATAAGCGAACAAAGTAAATAAATTAATGATGTCATCTACAATATACAGGGTGGGGCACCGAAAACGAAACAGATCAAATATCTTCAAAACATTTGTGTTGTGAAGAAAATGCAAAAATAAGTCAATTTTTAATCCAAGGGGGACATCTTCCTATCATAACCTCAACTGTCATACCTCTCCCCCCACCCCTTGGTAACTATCACCCAAATAATTTGAATAGGGAAAGAAGTAAGTGTGATACATCATTGAAGAGGTAATTACATAAGGAAATCAGCCATGTCAATTTTCGTTACCTAACTTTCTATTTTGGCGCTCTCTTGCGTCCCTATATATGTACAACGTAATTATTGAAATCCACAGGATATCATCCACTCCTACCATACAAGCTGACATTCACCATTATAACACTAGAAATGCAGACAATCAGCCCTATGCTGTATCACTTACGTTGAAAATAACGTCACCGTTATTCGCCATTTCCGTTATTTTGCTATTACTTGGTGGCGTATCGATTGTGGTTGACGTACACAAAAATTGGTTCAATCATCTCGGATAGCTCTGAAATTTTACAGGTGCGTTCGCACATGACAGACCAGTACACCATTAATTTCGTGCAGGTGGTGGTAAATCAGCCTGTATACAAGTCAAACAATAGATATCATCGAGATACGTCTATGTTTCGCTCATCGATATTAATGGAATCTGTGACACTAGGGTAAACATGATTAGAATTTCCACAATTTTTTATTACACCCGCGACATGTTTTGCTACACGGTAGCTTTATCAAGCGATTTGATACACTGTGTATCGAATCGCTTGATAAAGCTACCGTGTAGCGAAACATGTCGCGAGCGTATTAAAAAACATTGGGAAATTTTAATCGTGTTTACCCTAGTGTCAAATATTATGGAATTCCATCAAGTAACGACCAATTCAATCTAATGTTAATGGAATCGTTCCCCGTCAACTGGATATTTCACAGAATTGTTCTGGATTCATTAATTCACTATGTTCTTGATGCTTCCTCGCCTGTGGCGAACTTCCAAAATACGCCCTTAAAGGAATTCACTTTTCATTAAATTATGTTTTGAAGAACTTTGTTATTAACAATAATCTCCCATATTTCCTAAAAGGTAATGAACAAAAACAGTTATGTATTTTCAAAATAAAATATACTGTTATACCTTTAAAAATAAATAAGCGAACAAAGTAAATAAATTAATGTTGTCATCTACAATATACAGGGTGGGGCACCGAAAACGAAACAGATCAAATATCTTCAAAACATTTGTGTTGTGAAGAAAATGCAAAAATAAGTCAATTTTTAATCCAAGGGGGACATCTTCCTATCATAACCTCAACTGTCATACCTCTCCCCCCACCCCTTGGTAACTATCACCCAAATAATTTGAATAGGGAAAGAAGTAAGTGTGATACATCATTGAAGAGGTAATAACATAAGGAAATCAGCCATGTCAATTTTCGTTACCTAACTTTCTATTTTGGCGCTCTCTTGCGGGAAAAACAACTGATCCGTATTCCAAATTATGATACTCCATTTGCAAGCTAATTTGATATGAATTCGGTGACAATGTATTATGGAATTTTTCTAAGGAAAAAACAAAATAGCAGCTCCAAAATGGCGGACAAGATTAAAAATGATAGTCCGATTTGATTCAAACTTAAGTGGTGGTTTTCAGGATCGGAAATTATGCATTGTTTGTCAATGCAAAAAAAAACAATATGGTGGCTCAAAGATGGCGGACGAAATTTGATATTATGGTCCGATTCGAATCAAAATTAGTATGTGGGGATTTTCAGGGTCGGAAGTTATGATTTTTTTGTCGATACAAAAAACAAGATGGCGGGTGAAACGGACCATATTTACAAAATTCGTCCGCCATCTTGCAACCACCTTATTGTTTTTTCGCACTGACAAACAATTTATAATTTCCGACCCTGAAAACCACCACGTATCAAGTTTGAATCAATTCGAAACATAATTTGAAATTTTGTTGTTTACCTTTGAAAAATTCCATATTGCATTGTCACCGAATTTATGTCAAATTAGCTTGAAAATGAAGTATCATAATTTGGAATACGGATCAGTTGTTTTTCCCGCAAGAGGGCGCCAAAATAGAAAGTTAGGTAGCAAAAATTGACATGGCTGAATTCCTTATGTAATCACCTCTTTAATGATGTGTCACACTTACTACTTTCCCTATTCAAATTATTTGGGTGATAGTGACCAAGGGGTGAGAGGAGAGGTATGACAGTTGAAGTTATGATAGGAAGATGTCCCCGGTGGATTAAAAATCGACGTATTCTTGCATTTTCTTCATAACACATGTGTTTTGAAGATATTCGATCTGTTTCGTTTTCGGTGCCCCACCCTGTATGTTAAAATGAATAATAAAAATCATTGATAATTCTTTTTTATTCAATAAACTAAAACTTTTATTTGGTTTCTACAAAAACAATTATTCTAACAACAAATATTCTTACAAAGTAAATAAATAAATACCCTCACCAACAAAATAAAATAAAAAATAATATGTTCCAAACTGTTCCAAAAAAAGTCTTTATTTTGGATGAAACCTGGGCAGCATGAACTCCAACTAAGTTCAGACTATGCGCTGTGCGGGGAATGAATCTTGCAAATTCATTGTTCTTTGAAATTCTAGTCTTGACACCTTTATATTTGCCCGTCTTATTTCCTGCATTATCATAGGATTGGCCTCTGATATTTCCTATATTCAACCCATCCGCTTTCAGTTTTTCTTAGTTCAGTTTAGCAAGAGCTTCTACGAAGGCGCTGAAGGGCCAGAGTTTTTCTTTTTTTATAATCCCGACTTTAATCTCGGGATCCTGACTTTATTCTCGGGATCCCAACTTTATTCTCGGGATCCTGAAGAAAAACTCTGGCCCGAGAATAAAGTCAGGCTTATTGGCTTGTATTTGCCTGAGGGTGGGGAATGAGTGTCTTATATGGTAGTACAACACTCGTAGCGCCGCGTTATGCCTGTGGATAGAGGCTGAGACCGCATGAGCTGGACAAGCTGACAGAAAATGCATTATGATCTCAGCTATCCCACGACATGCTCTGCATCTAGCGTCAGGGACCTCTGTCCACTTGACCTGAGAAATGCAAAAGTCAGGTTTTTGGATAAGCCAAGGTCTTCAATGTTCCTGAAGGAGACCCCATGCATTGGCTTATCCTTGTGGCTGTAGGAGCCCCTCACACTCCGCAGCTTTTACGTAGGCTTTCTGCTGAACGGGTTCCAAATCGGTGACAGAGTTTGGATTCGTCCGACCAGAGTCGAATACGATACCGAGTTCATCGGCTGCACGGGCTGCTGCCTTGAAGAGAAATGCTCCAATCCCTGCTTTTTCATGATCGCATACTAAGCAGAGAACGAGATCTGAACTTATGATGACTTTACAGGCTCCATCCATTCTGTTGTGTAGACACTCCAAACTCAAAAGTCCACGGCCTCCCAGTTGTCTGGGGAAGTATAACGGTGGAACAGACGATTTAGGATGGAAGCTCCTATGAAGATGCATCATTTTGAGTTTTTTTACGTCGAGTTGTCGCAGCTCTTCTTGAGTCCATTTCATTACTCCGAAGGAGTAAAGAAGAATCGGAACCGCAAGCATATTAATTGCAGCAACTTTGGTCTTCTCCGACAGTTCTGATGACCAGATCTGTCGGAGTTTATGCTGATACTTGCCACCACGGAGAGAGTTTTTGGGTGTGGCGTTGTTCCACCCCTAGGTAGGTATACGTCCCTCCGGCATCCAGATGATGTAGGATGCTTCTGTCTACGAGCTGAACGTCACCTCCGTATTCCTCGCATCGTCCTCTTTTGAGATGAACCGTGGCACATTTGTCGATCCCAAACTCCATTCCGATAGCATGCGTATACTCTTGCACCACCCTTAAGGTCTGATGAAGAACCTTTTCTCCGGAGATTGAGGTCATCCATGTAAAACAGATAGGTTACCTTTTGCCTCCGATTACTGGGGGTGCCGCAGCTGTATCCGTGGGTTTTCCATAGTGCAACAGACAATGGCAATAGTGAGATGCAGAAGAGAAGAGGGCTGAGGGAGTCTTCCTGAAACACGCCCCTTCTGAAGATTAGCTGCTTTGTTTGGACTTTGACTCGATCAGATGTTATGGTGTTGCGAGTCCTCCAGAGTGGCATCAGCTGTTCCATGCATCTCACTATTTGAACGGGTACCGCAAGGCATCTGAGCAAATGCATAATGAGTTCATGCGATGTTGTATCAAATGCCGCAATGCGGGCGTGAAGGTCCTATTGGCCGCCACGTAGTCTTAGTTATAACAAAATGATAAAACTAAAGAAATTATCTACCCTTATTTCTTGCTAATGTTATTATTTTAATTAATTTTACATCAATCTAAAGGGGGGGAATGATGGAATTGTGTTACCAAATTTCACTTCAGAATTGACAAATTCGATTAAGGTCGTGGGGAAAAATTATATATTATACCAAGTTTCATAAGCTTATTCATTGATGATTGATGTATTCGAGAAATGAAAAATGAGCCTAGTTTAATATTTCTTCAAAGTTTTCATCTTCTCCAATATCTAATTTTCTTTTTGTTATTCGTGATGATAGAATGTGCTTGCTCCAATCGTAAATTACTCGAAATTTCAGTTATTTTTCTATTCACTTGGTCGCTACGCCACTGTCGGATATACAAAAAATTGTATAAAGTAGTTATGTAGAGAAACAGAGAATCGGCAGTTGCTCATTTGTAATAGAATTTTGAATGTAGTTATTATTTACAGTGACAAATTGTGATTTTTCTACAAGCTATTCAATTGTCATTTAAATTGTTTAAAATTGTTGTTGTGTTTAAAATTGTTTTTTCCGTTAACCAGCTATTAAGAATGCAGAATAAATCTCACAACCTTCTTTCCTAAAACCCACATTTTTTACAATTTTACCGTGAGTATTTAATCTAAGTAATTGATTTTTTCTTGGAATTAATATATCTCTAGTAATCAGCCCCAGGCTCATTATATAACTATCGAAGGTTTATATTCATACAGAATGACACCCTGTAGAACAAGCATAACACAAAAGTGATTATTATGCATTTAGGTAATTCCACCGTCTAATATGTTTTATACCTTCCAAGCCTTTTATGAACGTCAGCATGATTTGAGAATCATTAAGGTTGTTAATTATTAACTCGCTGTTGGTATTTCGGCTTTCGGTAAAAGTGTTGAGGGCGCGGTATTGCATTTGGTGAGTGAAATTATATCTATTTGTAGCTCTAAAGTTAATAGAATAAGTCCAAGAAAAAACAATTAAATTGAAATACTTTTAGTTTCCTAAAACAGTTTGATGTCCTGAACAAAAATTTTTACATTCGTTTTGCGGAGCTTGACCTCATTTCCGAGATAGAGTTCAAAGGTCCAAAACGGGAAAGTACCTATGCAATAATTTCACCGAAGAGAAGCCTGCGGCTTTTTTTCTTTGCACAAACACGGTCTCGTGTTGTTAAAAATTGTGATTTTTTTCTAATCTAGAGACGGGTGAATTTGCTAGAAAATTTCACACCAATACTTTTTGACCAATCAATGCTCTTTTATCGACATATTACCATGGTAAACCACATCGATTTCCTTTTTTTTTTCCAGGGTACCTGGTTGTTCACGTGATTAGACAGTAACATAATTTATTGAGATTACAAATTTTAGGTACTTCCGTCGACTTTGGTAGTACGAAAGTTAAATTCAAAGTTTGAAACGTTTTGAATTTCCTGAAGTATATTTTATGAAAAAAAAGTTTACAGAAATTATAAATACATGAATGGCGTGGGTGGAAAATATCTGTATTATAATTAAAATTCAGTTGAAAATTGTTCAAAGTGTGTGTTGAATATTTTGGTGTGACATTTTTTTATCCATTGTCAATGACCGAAAATTTTGATTGTGCACGATTTTTAAATAGAAGCCCGTTTTTGTAAACGAGGCTCAAAGTAGGTGTAGCATATTTGCCCGAACAAAAACATGAGCTAACATGTAATGCTTGATTATTAACACGTTGACCGCCACGGGTGAATTTGAGGTGTTACATTTGAGCGCCACGTGTTTCCATGAGGATATACAGGCTGTCGCCATGTGAGGCCATGTGTATCCTCAAGGCACACATTCATAGTTTAGTCGTAGGCCTGTGTATCCAACAAGACGCGCGTATTCATGCATTTTAAATGGTATTCGAATACTGATGGCCTCTGACAATCTATCAGTACTTGTGGGTTCTGAGTGAGATTTGTAATTTAGTAAATTGAAGGGTAAGAAAAAATGTATTCCTGAACATATTTTCTTTTTCAAATTTATTATTTATTTTTCACTGAACATGTTGAAACAAAAGTATACATAAAAAAATCAGTGAGTTTTGTTAAAACAATTAAGACACAAAAAGACATTACACACGGAACATATTCTTTGAGTCTGCGTGGCAAACTTGACATATTTCAGAACTAGACTAAATCAGCCGTGCTGACATGCGCTATCTATGTGCTAACAGTATAAATACACCTTCAGGGTTACAGAAATCAACTTAACAAAATTGTAATATAAGACGTGTATCCTTGAGGACACGTGGCCCCTACGCTTATTTCAAGCCCAAATAATTTCAGAGGCCAGGTGTATCCTCAAGACACACACACAAAAAACAATAAATTTCAAGAAAAAACATCTTTTCCAGCATAACTGAGCTACTAAATAAGGTTTCATTACATTTTCAAAGAAAAATAAAATACATGAAAAAAAATTTACACCTCAGTTTTACCCATGGCCTTACATGGCAACACCCTGTGTATCCTCAAGGAAACACGTGGCGGTCAACCTGTTAATATATAATTTGAAAGTGATTCACAACATTAACCGAAGGCAAGTGTCGTAAATTTTCTACAAGTCCTTCAAAGATATTGATTTGCATATCTGGAATAAGATGGATTCAATTTTTTTTATGATGTGCAATGTGAACCCTATTCCATGCTAGATTGAAATTATCCACGAATATCAGTCTTAATTCATGTAACTTTGACCAGAAAACAAAACTAAATTGCTTGGCGCTTTTAAATGCACGTAAATCATGCAAAGTGAGAATCAAACAGACTATTCCTAGGTATATAAATTACTTTTTCCTTGTGCGGTTACGTATTGGACCATAACAGTTTGAAATCAAGATTTTGCCCTGTTTGAAATGAATCACATCATTCACTGCCTACGAATTTTTACTTTGTTCCAGCCAACGCGTGAACGTCAAAGTGACACTTGTCTAAATAATATATTTTTCCTACAAGCGTGCGTGTTCCGCCCTATTCCCGCACGCAATTTAGTTTGAGAGGTGTCATTTTTCCGCAGAAGTGCGGGAAAAATTTTCCCGCACGCTATTGTCATACTTCAAGTGAGTTTTTCCCGCACTAGTGCGGAAATAATTTTTCCTGCACGCGAAAGTTTGTTCAAGAGCGTTTTGTGTCGTTCGGGTAACGGCAGTCACATGCGGGAAAGGCACTCTTTCTGTAATCGTTAGGATAACGATTATTTCCTACGAGAGTGCGGAAAAGTAACTTTTCCGTACGATTTTTCGTTTAGAAAGTTGTACTTTTCAGTGCATAAAAAAAATCGTGAGGGAAAGTTACTTTTCCGCACTAGTGCTACTGAAAAGTTACTTTCCTGCACGATTTTTGTATTGTTGATAATAAGTATATTTAGGACCAACTGAATGATTTATGTAACTATTCTATCTTATGTGTCATTTTGTAGCAATATTATAAAATCTTATTTATTATAAACCTTTTTTTTTCATAAATAAGATGGACAAAAACACTTGTAGGAAAAACATTGTACCTAACTCTTGCGGAAATGACGGCTTGCCCGAACCCCGCTCCGCGTCGTTCGTGCAACTGCCGTCGCGTGCGGAAAAGTACTACTTTCCGCACTTGTTAGGTAATAGTATATTACATTACGAGTGCTGAAAGTAACATTTTTGACACGAGTGGGAAATATTGTAGCACGAGGCGTAACTAATAAGGATGTTTTTGACATATGTTCAAGGAAATCGACGATAAGGGCTGACTGAGAACCATTTCAACTAACTTCATCAATTCTGAATTATTATTTTGTAATACAAAATAATTTCTTTGACATAAAACCTAAAAGATCAAAATCATAATTAATAATTACTATGAAATATGAAATATTTCAAAATGAAATGTAGGTCTAAGATATGGTATGTAGCCATTTAGCTTAGTTAGTAAAGCCACGTGACTTTTTGAACTTGCAATCGGTATTACGAGGGATCGAATCACACCGGTAAAACCTTTTTTATTTGATTTTGAAGACAAAAGGTATACTTCTCACATATTTTTTTTGTCCTCAAATATTATAAATTTAATACCTTGAAGCGGTAAATCTAAACAGTAATTACGCAATTGAAAGCTTATTCACACGCGTGCGATTTACTTTCAGCATGCGTGTGGATATAAGCCACTTTCCGTGTGATATCTGTTACTTTCCTATGTGGTCGTAGGAACATAACTATTTCCCGCTGCCGACACTGTAAATAGTCCATACATGCTTATCAACAAAACAGGTAAATGGTCTATATCATTCGTTTACTAATTCATCTTGACAAAGTAGTGTAAATAGTGTCATTTACATGCCTAGGGTAATAATGACTTTGACTTCAACAAGTAATAAGTACCTTCAGCTTCATTTAAGTATATCAATTTTTAGATTATGAGACTTTTTGAATATTATTGTTGTCTGTTTATTTGGTAACTTAGTTACGCGCACAAGCAACTTAGAATTTGTTTGTTGTTTTTGTTGTTATATCCGTCAACCGGTTGCACCCCTACGTGCAACCCTCAAAAGTCAGAGACTTGTGCGAGCTAGGGGAAGACGTAGCCCTTACCTTTTAATACGTGTGATGCCATGCACGAGACCGGTGGCAATGCTGAGATTCGAACTCACGCTCTCTGGCTTATGAGGTGAGGACTCAACCCGCACACCATGAAATAGCGGAACGAATAATCATGAAGGAAGGGTAAGAAAACAAACTTCAATCCAGACAAAGTTTTAGAAATATCAACAAGCAGCGGGAAAAACGTAATATGTAATACGGACTGTTAACATCCTTGCCAAGCGACAAGCCTCGGCTTTGCCTTGGCTCGTACTCGCTCTCCTAGAATGTTAACACGTCTTTACATTCCTTGTTATTCAAACACTATTTCTACTCATGTAGGTATATGAAAATGATCATTTTTCAACCGGATGCCCTACATAAAAGTGATAGTTTTTCACTCTAATGATGAAAATGAAGCAAATGAACATTATCATGCGACCCGATGGAAATAAAACAATTTGATGAATTTTCGACACTAACGACAGTTAATATCACCATTTGGCACTTGAATCAGCAAACGAACGTCACTTTGTTTGACATTTTATGAACATTTTCACGATTATATTTGAACTTCTCTCTATAACTATACAGGCCGTTTCTTTTATCATGTGGTAACATTGCTATACCTATTCTAAACCGTAATAGATACAAAGACAATTAAATGGGAAAAAAGGTAACTATTGTGGTGGGCAGTAAATTGGTCATAGAAAATTTACGGAGATTCTCGCCCTTTCCAACTTATACAGGGAAAACTGAAAATGCTGTTTTCGTTTTTTTACGAATAGAAGTGTTATTTCAGAAAATATAAAAAAATAAAAAAGGAAAGTTTTATTGTATTCAAAATGTACTAGAACTGCGTAACGATAAATTTTTAATCAAACGTTTCGTGTCAACACCGCCATCATCAACTATTTTTTTCAAATACGGACCTGTCTATTTCATCACAAATATTGATGGAGCGATAAAATCACAATTCAGTGGTATATCACACTCGACATTTTTATAACGTTTCATATAAAATAACTGGCATCATCAGTGACAACAATTTTTAATTACGGTCCTGTCGTTAGTTTGTTTATGAATTCCACAGAATCTAACGCTTCGATATAAAAATTATCAGTGACGTTTTGAATGAATGTATCTATGAAAATTGTATTTATACTATAAAAATTCATAAAAGATTTCTGCAGTTTCAGATACGAACGATAGCAATTTACCCCAGAAATAAACTTACTAAGGAGGAGAAGAAATCAAACACACGGAAAAACAATTTATTTCATAATGAATTTGTGGAAGAAAATAAAACCAATACAGAAAAAGAGTTCTACATTAAATGCTCGAATTGACGACCTCTTTGTTGAATGCACATAAGTTGTCTGTCCATAAAACTTCTGTGGCAATTTTCTAGCATGATGGTTGTAATGCTATTACATGCATCTCTTATTTTCTGTTTGAGATAATCGATATCGGTACTAGGTGTCGAAAAAACTTTATCCTTTATGTATCCCCAGACGAAAAAATCCAAAGGAGTATGGTCTGGGGATCGAGCTGGCCAGGCAATTGGTCCATTGTTTCCAATCCACTTTGTTGGGAATATTGCATCTAAATGTTCCCTTACTATTGCTGCATTATGGGGAGGGGCACCGTTTTGTTAAAAATATTGTATTTCACGGCGGGTGCTTAATGCCAATTCATCTAAGTAGCCATCAAACTCATTGGATAAAAAATTTAAATACATTCCACCATTCAAATGAAAGGACCTAGTATGTTTGTTCCCAAAATTCCCAACCAGACATTTATTCCGGAACTCTGGAAATTGGTTTCTCTATGTAAATGTTCATTCGTATTATTCCACCTATAATGGATGTTTCTGTTAAACCAACCATTGTTGGTGAAATTTGATTCGTCCGTCCATATTATTTTTTTACAAATATTTCGAACTTCCCTATTTCTACGTCTTAACCATTTCGCAAATCGTACTCTCCTTCCGTAATCCCTTTCATTAAGGTGATGAACTTTGCGTATCCTGTAGCATTTGAATTTGTTCTTTTTCAAAATATTTCTGGTAGATTTAACAGATATCCCAAGTTCGTGGGCAATTTCTCGTAAAGAACAATCTTGATTAGAAATATTTTTGTAACTGACCAATCCTAGATTTAAAAAAAATACGTTAATTTTCACTTTTTAGTATTTATAAGGTAATATTTGCTTATCCAAATCATTTATTTGGTTCCGTATACTTCCAGTAACAACACATTATCTAGTTTTATTTCTGTCAAATGCACCAGTCTCTCAAATTTCTTTCTAATCCTCTAAACATTTGAATGTTTGGAATGCGACGATTCGGGTATAGCTCACCATACATATTTCTTGCCAAAAAAGGATTTCTATTTGATTTTGCATAAGTAAATAGCATATCAGTCCTTTCGTCATTCGAATACATCTTTAATATGTAACCGAGTGCTTAAATGTCTGACAATTCTTAACAGATATCAACAACTCATTTATTTTTCCTGCCATAGAAATCAAGCAAAGCCTACGTGTTTAAATATGGTAAAAGAATTGAGATGCTATTTAATTGTACCAAATTAGACAACACTTGTATTTTGATCAAAAACTGATATTTTCATTACTTCCAGGATTGAGAATTATGAAAATAATCCGTGTAAAAATTGATACAGGAGAAATCAGCCTTGAATCAAGGATTACTGTAATATAAAAATCCCCAAAAAGGAAAAATACGAATGTACGTTGTGTTGGGGTATCTTCCTATCGAAAGTATTGGGTAATGACTGAAGTATCCTAATAGTTGAATGAGTTTTGAAGAAATCCAAACAATTTACAAAAGAACTAACGACAGGACCGTAATTAAAAATTGTTGTCACTAATGATGCCAGTTATTTTATATGAAACGCTACAATAATGTCAAGTGTGATATACCACTGAATATCAATATCTGTGATGAAATAGACAGGTCCGTATTTGAAAAAAATTGTTTATGGTGGCCGTGTTGACACGAAACGTTTAATTAAAAATTTATTATTACCTAGTTCTACTACATTTTGAATACAATTAAACTTTCCTCTTTCATGTTTTTATATTTTCTGAAATATCCATTTTATTCGTAAAAAACCGAAAACAGCATTTTTAGTTTTCTCTGTATAAGTCGGTAAGAGCGAGAGTCCCCGTAGATTTTCTCTGGCCAATGTACTGCTCACCACAATAGTTACATTTTTTCCCATTGAATCGTCTTTGTATCTATTACGGTTTAGAATATAGCAATGATACCACATGATAAAAGAAACGGCCTGTATATATTATGGAATCTGATAGCGAAATTCCAGTATTTTATAAACAACATCTATCATCGTATCGAGATTGCCACACTCGCTCCGCTCCGCTTCACTCGTGGACAAACTCTCACCTCACGAAAAAAACAGTATTTGCATCTCTTGTTGAAAAATATACTAGTTCATAGGCTTGACTGAGTTTGTTCAAAGAATTACATAAAAATCTAAACACACTAGTAGAAAAAGCTTCACCCTGTATATGGAGTCATAGAACTCTTCATTGCAACTCGTTTCGAAAATATTGAGATTGTAATCGCTATAATTAACTTTTTATTACAAAATAATCGCCACATTATTGACTTAATAGGTGAGTAACAACCCTGACCCCGCATGTATAACATTCTGTATCTCAAAAACTGTCCATTAGATCTCTGAACTGAGACATTAGATCAGGACACCATAAACTACATTTAGTCTAAGCAACAACAAGGTCAAAATTTTTTCGCCTTCTCCGAAAATTATGATTGAGGTGTGATTCTATTCGGAATGACATGTAGATAGTTTTTGAGAAAATGCTAAAGGCCGCTCGCAAAAGTTGCAATAGTTATAAACAATTAAGTGAAAAAATGGGGGGTGATTTTTCGTCAATATCTCAAAAACTATTCAAGATAATTCAAATTTGAAAAAAGATTCGAAAAGAGGAGGAAATTTCCTAAAAAGAGTTCCATCTCGCGGAACTCTAGGACCAATATGTATAATTTTCCCAGAGGGTTGAAAATACGCCCGAAAACGGGTACTCCGGCTTGCGCAAGCCACCTAATCTTCGGACCTTTAATGAATAAATATTATTTAAACTTTTTAAATATGAAAATTAAAAACTGAAAAAATTCAGGCGTCTGCAGGATAGATTATTGAACAAAAAAATTTAAATTATCTCATAAACAACGCATTTCGATTTTGCTGCCGTACTGGTGGTCACGCGACATATGTCAGAATCGAAATTTAGCTTTTTCGATATGCAGTAACGATCCTGTACTAACTCTGCTTTTCCTATATGTTGCTCACACTGTCTATATTTTTATTTAGATACAATTACACCACCTGATGCTCATAATTACCAAATTCCTTGATTAAAATGCAACTATTCAAATAATTATCTATTATTGTGTTTAATTAAAATTATTGTTGCTTCAATATTCATCACCATTCTTCATCTTTATTGTATACATTCTGCAATCTGATATTTGTTTTTATTTTCCTATTGTTTTTGTCAGGGTTGAGTATGAGAAAGTAATTACCCGTGTCACACATGGGTAAACGCTTATTCTGCCTTTTGATAGTAAGTACATGTTCGTATACATTGTTCTTTTTTTCTATCAATGAAAGCGTTTATTATTCAGGATGCGCAAGCTTTCATGAAGATGCATCATTTTGCGAGTTTGTACGCTTAGTTGTCACAGCTCTATTTCACTATTCAAAGTCTATTTCACCACTACAAAGAAGTGGAGTGGAATCGGAACGGCATGCATATTAGCTGCAGCAACTTTGTTCTTCCTCGATAGTTCAGCATAGTTCTTATGACCAGATCTATTTCTATTCAAGCCGTTTGCTATTACCAAGCAATAGCAAAATAACGGAAATGGCGAATAACGGTGACGTTATTTTTAACGGAAGTGATACAGCTTAGGACTGATTGTACCGATTTCGAGGCCGGTCCTGATTAATTATTCACCCTCGGCTGGTAAGTAAACAACGCGTGATCGCATATCTGCTGGCTAACGGATCAACCATGAGTCATCACGTCCAAGAAGGAACGAGAACTAGTCCCATTGGGATCGTAGAATAAAAAGAATCTGCTTGTCGTTATAAAAGACGCTCGATATGAGAAGACGGGCAGAGTCGCAGAACTGCAGTACATATACAGGAAGTTCCAAATTAAGTCGGCACCATTGCCAACTCCGTTATCATTGATGCTACGAATTTGGTTAAATGGGCAAACTAGTAGCATTGTTAATGGCCTTTTCGATGCAGAAAACAAAAGAAATGACAGTCACGTTTTCAGAATATTTCATAAAATTATATTTCTTTCAATGAAACACCCTATATTTTTTCATGCATCTCGATACTAATTACATTCTCAACAACAAACCTCATATTACCAAAATGAGCGACTTATGTGGAAATATTTATTTCTTTCACTAGTACAAAAAATTTCTTTGTCGAATAAAACCTCATGATTGTCCAAACACCCAATTTCGGTACTTATACGAATGACAATATTTTGTTACTAATAGCAAAATAAGACAGTAAAAAGAAAAATTTGCGCTGGGATGTGAACTCGTGAAACCCGTGATCATCATGTCGCACCACTCAATTGAGACCACTGAGCTATTTGGTTTTAATGTGCAAAACGATAATTTCCATCTTAAACCCATTCCGCTAGCCGCATTTATTTTGTGATTCAAAATACGTCTGCTGTAATGATAACTTTAAAGCCGTTTTTGTACAGAACAGAAAATACTGGAGGGTCATATGAATGTGGTTGGAAAAAATGTGTTTGATTCGATAAAACATAATTATTATGAGCAATCAAGTTGCTTTGGAACTTTGTTGAAATACTATTTGTCAAATATTTTCAAGTATATCATGACAATGTCATAAATTATTGTAACTGTCAACTACTTTTCGAATATTTTTCGAAATGCCGTTTTCCCATCAGAAAAAATGTTAGAATCCTACTTGGTTTGCCAGAAAAATAGCGTAAGAGCATTCCAAATTATTCATTGCCATACTTGAAATTCTTAGAACTTAAGTGTGTATATCTATTGACATTTTTTATGTACATACTTTGTCATCCGCCAGTTCAACAAGATTTCTGTATGAGATTCTCTTTGTCTGTTCACAGAAATCAATATTTCCAACCCTGCTGGAGTGAAAAGACACCAATCCTGGCAAAATATATCTGTATTGCAAATAATACAAATTCCCCCCTTTCGTGACATGCTACAAACAAACGCAGATTCAATAATGTTCCCTCTTATCCGACTGGCATTTTTTCTATAAAACATTCTTTTAAAGCAACTCAAAAAAAATGTATATTTTATTATTTATAAAAATATTTTGAAAACGTATTTCTTCATAAACCTATTTGTCCTGGGACGGAAACAGCTCCTTGATTTGTGTAGGAACGTACTCTCAATTCTGTACAAATTTCAATATGCTGAAAACAGCTTTGTTGGCACCCAGCTAATATACTTTTGTTCATTTCAGAAAAGATCAGTGCATGATAATATATATTCCATTATTATTTCACTTCAAATACTTCTGGGGAGATAATATTTTGATGACTTAGTTATCAACTCAAATAATCCCTATAGGAAAAACGTCCACATAACCAATCCAAATGAAATATCTCTTCTATGGGAGACAACACTCTTGTTCTTTGCCAGAATAATTCAATACCCTGATACATTTCCACCCTACTCTTTGTAAAAGATAAACACTAATAATTTCCTAGAAACCACAGCATTTAATACAATTCCAATCCACTCTAAGAATTTTTGACGTCTTGTCTGCTCTGCTATAAATTTCTACTCACTTTCAGACGGATAATCGCAGCTGGATTTTAGAATCTTAATTAGTATCTTTCACTATGAAATTTGTCAATAATGAACACAAATTTTCACAGCAAGAACAAAAACCTTTGCATGACAGTAGGATTTGACATGTCTGTATTAAGTCGGAAACCGGTACTCTAAACTACGCTCGCAGCTCATGATCTGATCTAACAACATATTGAGAAAACTATTCCAAGAGTGTGTCCGTTGTTGGCTTACATATAATGGTTCGATAATCCTGGACTATGTTGCATATATGGAATGAACAGATAAATTCATCTTCTTTCGTTTCGGATGGTCAGGGGTTTCTGAAAATTCTGTAGTTCGACAAAATTATTTATCATTTAAAAAGAATGAGTTTTTGGACACCCTCTGAATTTAAAAAAAAATTATAACACATTTTGGAGTTGTTTTTGTGAGTTCAATAACAGAAATGTGAAGTGCAAACCTCCAGCTTGAAATTGCATACTTTATTTTTCATGCAGGTTGTGTATAAGCAATTATTTTCAACATTCACTGGCTGAGATGTCGGGATTATGAAGTAGTTGAAAATGGAGCAGGAGTAAAACCCAGTTTTATTTTGGCGTGTGTAAGTGAGACCTGTCTCAGTACTCTTAAGTCATTTCATAGTGTCTAAAGAGGGTAATGGTTCCTGCTTCAGTGATTATGAAACGTGGTAAAAACAACCATTCAGGTACTCAGATACCCACATGTTATAATTGCATGAAAAAGTAGTAGTCTTCACGACCAAAATGCACAAAAATTTTTGTCATTTTTAGCAAAGTTATGATACTTGAACGTTTGGCTCCTCCGGAACTTGCAGCGGCGGGCTAACACGAGCCTGAAATTTGATGTCGGCGTTCAAGCACGTTTTCTGAGAAAACGGGCACATTTTTTTGGGTTCCACCCCCTGATTTTTGGTAAACAATTTTTTTTCTTCCAACTACTAGCATGCCAAATTTGGTGGTGTTACAACCGATCCTCGTCTTAAAACTGTGTAGAATGTACTAATTCGTGTTTGGAGACTATATTATAGTAGGGGAGCCCACGATGCTGAATGTGGATTTACTCGAGCGTCATAGAGACCTATTAGGTTGCAAAGCTTAGATGATAAGAAGAAAAAAATGTTATGTAATGTTTACCTTTTCATCGGTGGGGAAAGCGGCTATAGATATTCAAATTTGTAAAAAAAACTGTTGCATGGACATACTCGAGCGCGTCAGATATTGATAGCATCAATGTCCTACGTATTTTTAATAACGTACGTATGTTAATCTGATCGATTGCATGATGGTGGTGGTCATAGTTGAGGGTTGAAAATGAAAAAAAAAATCGAGCGTGTCAAATTTTATTAGGGGGTCTTAAGTGAACCTAAAAAAAAGCTCCCATGCAATAGTCTGACGATGTCGATGTGACGCAAACTCGCTCCCATTATAATATGAAAAAAAAAATCGCCATTTTGAAATACTCAAGCGCGTCAGATTAAGATATATATGGTTCATCTTTATGTTCTAGATGTGCTGTCTCCCAAGCTGACGATTATCTAGACGGATTCTCCTAATCTGACGAAAAAAATTTGGAAAACGGTTAAGGCCATCCCTGCAACTTCCCGCTAACTCCATACCTAAGCGTTCAACATTTCACTCATTTTGTTTTTGAGCTCTTCAAGCTCAAAAATATGATTTTTGTGTCATTATGAATATACAATTTTTTGAATTTTCAAACCGCAAAACTTTTGGATATATGAACCGATTTTCGCGCGGTTGACGGCATTCGACGCAATTTTTCAAACTCCATGAAGAATCTTAGTTTGAATTGATCGAACTAGAAATTTCAGAGTGATTCCGAAAAAACATTTTTCTCAGTCTTCTTTCTACAATGATAACTCACGAACGAATCAACCGATTCTGACCGGACTGGCGGCGATCGACGTGGTTTTTTAATATTAATAGCTGATTCATCGGTCGATGAAGCCATTTAATAGTTGTTCCAAAGAAACCACATTTAAAATAATTTTTTTGACATTTCTCAAAATCTACCCGTACGAATCGGTTCAAATTATATTCAAAATCTATGTTTGGCCAAGCCAATTAGATAGAGAAAGAGTGAGAGAGATATAGTAACGCCGAGAGAGGAATATAGGCATTACGCTGCTGCACGCATTAGACTTTATCGACGAATTTTTGTTATTTCGGCTTGTGGAAATCGTCAGTTTATATATCTTTCGTTATCCTTGAATCATTACCTTCAAAATAAAAAAAATATAGCCACGCTCGAGAATGTCGAGATGACGTTTTTTTCACAACTTTGTAGCGCTCCCCTTTCTTTACGCCACTCTCAAATTGTCAGATTAGTAGAATATTTTTTTTAAATTTTATAGCATGTAATTAATTCACCCTACCTTAATCTGACGCGCTAGAGAATTTCATATGATCATTTTTTTTATTAATCTGATCCTTTATCCTGGACGCGCGGCCTTATTTATGAGGTTCATATTTGGTGAAGGTACTTAACCGGGTACAAGGTATCCCCATATATATTAATCTGCCGCGCTTCAGTAAATCCAGAAATCCCCGCTTGGGCTCCCCTGCCATTACTTTAGAATGATATTTGAAGAGTTTATTGACATTCCGTCAAATTCAATTAACAACAATCACAATCCCTATGTCCTTGAACTATTGACACGAGACCGAGGCGCCATCTCTGGATCCGATTACAGAAACAGACCACGATTTTATTTGTTTTTTCTTTAAAAAAAAAACAAAATCTACTCAGTAGACACACCAGGGTTTTTAAACATCTTAGTTTGTATTATCAAAAATGTCATAGCAACAAAGCGATGTCAACACTTACTTGATATTTTGTCATATAGCCGCACATAGTTCCACAACTTTCTGCAGTTGTTCTTATACAAGTATGCATGCATTAAAATTTTTAGGACATTATAAAAATGAGTACCTTCAAGGTAGTAGAAAAAACTGTGTACCCATACCTCAGGAGATAAATGCTTTTCCTCCCTTGGTATGTAAATACACTTACACTTACAAATACCTAGCTATTATTCATTTATTCAGATTTAGATCCCGACATTCAACCACTCGAATCTCACATCTGTAAATCTAAAAATAATACTCCAATTTCATTTAACTATTTTTTTGTGTATATACCGTTAACCTCCTACCCCCATACAAGTAACTCTCAGAAGTCTTCGCCAGGAGAGACGAGGCCCTCACCTTTTAACGTGTGATCCCATGCAAGGGCCAATTACCGTGCTGGGATTTGAACCCACGCCCTTATGGTTGAGAAACGAACGTTCTACCACGACGACCACCACGACTCAGTTCTCATTATGTTTTTCGAATTTAAAAGATGTTCGCATTCAACAACATTTGCAGTGTTTTCATCCTTGACTTTGACTGTGGAGTAATGAAATCCGTCCCTGGCCATTGTCGACAAGTTACGCGTAATCGGTACAATATAATGGTACCGTCTATACAAGCAGGATGCCCCTCCATAGGTGTATCAACCTACTTTGTCCTCACGTTTTCACCGATACTCCTATGCAATTTTACAAATATGCTGTGAATTATATCTCGGAAACATTCTCTTGTCAAAAATCAAGAAAGCAACACTGACAGCAAAATTTCGATATCGATAGGTACCACAAACTATCAGGTACCGTTTGGTGTTTTCGTGAAGTGGTTCGATTTTTTGACAGTTCGAAATGGATAGGAAGGAAATCGTGGAACTTGTTCTTCGGTTTCTTCTGGTCTAGAAGGTCGATAGGATATGAACTTTTCGAAGAAATGCGGAGAAATTGTTAGGAGCTGAACGTTGGAAACATTAGTGAATTTTGAGTAAAAATTGTAAGTTTTTTTTTTTAATTTCAGTAATGTTCAAATAATAATGACGATATCGGAAATTTAAAATAAAAAGGTTGGGAATATAATGAATGCATCAAATTAACAAGAGTTTGGATTTTGTTTAAATGTACAAAACAATTTTATGAGGACTCAAACAGTCAATAAAAAGTTTTCTAACGAGCACAACAAAGCCTGTTTTCCCAATTTTGAGAATATTACCAATACCTCAAAAAAACACCATTTTCTAGACAGGAAATAAGAATAATTCATTTCTCATAATCATGTGTCTATGTTTTTGTCGTTAGTGTTTTGGGCCCTGTGAGGAATAATACGAGAGTTATGATCTATTTATCCCTCTGAAAGTGGGTAATTTTCTTGGTAATTGCATGTAATTGCAACATGTAGGTAATTAAGTTTTGAATGAGTTGAGAACGATTCATCCGAACATTGGATTTTGTGCGGAAATTTTTCATAATGGAAAATAATGTAATCACGTTCAAGTTGTTTTTGTTTTTCTACATGTAAAAAAAGAATGAGTATGGTTGAATGATATAAAATAAATAATAATTGAATTATATAATTGTCTATACTTACGTCAGTTCATTTGGTATTGGTGATTACACAGGAGTTAATACATTTCACAATTCTAAAAAATTAAGAATCGGTATGCACAGAAACATCACTGTAGTTAACAGGCTTGTAGGTGATTTACAATATGTAACTAATTTTGCCAATCTTGATGAACAGACATTTCATATATCAATTAATAGAACACCTTCCGGTTTTGCTGTAACAAGTACGCATACGAATGTGAAAAAATTCGAGTGCTAAAAAATGTTGTTTGACATTGAGAATTGAAAAGCTCAGTTTTTCAGTCGTCATTTCAATGAGAAAATCGTCAGTTTTACATACCAGTAAGGAAACTAATATATTTTTCGCACTAGTCCGAAAAGTATAATCGAATGGAACAGATCAATTGATAATCGGACTAATCAGCTTCTTATTGTGCTCGAAATTTTTCTAGTTATGGACAATTAATTGTTAATTTCGATCTTTTTATAACAAATTCCTCAGAATATTCTGCGAATTCATCGGAATTAATTATTCTGGTCCAAAGTTCCTATATGTGATTTATTTCATGAGATTTGAACTGTCACACATTAACACAACACTCAGCAATGACATCACACGTTGATGCTCGCACAAGTCACTCGAAGAGTTCTGAGGGTTGCTCGTAAGGGTGCGGCCGGTTGACGGAAATACATATTTTTTTTTAACAACATTTTTTATCTAAACAATCCGTAGCAACCGACATCGCTACTTCAGTAACGCCTACTTTATGAATAGGTGATCTAAAATTCTAATGATATATACCTAGCAGGTATGTTAAAATTTCGTTAGCATTTTTTCAAATTGTACTTCCGTGTAAAAAAATGTGTACGCTACACTTGTGACAAGTGTGTTCTAAACATTGAACATCCACTTTTCACACTTGTATCATACATATCTATTACCGCACAAGTGCGATGAAAACTTGCTTGAAACAACGTAAGCCTGTGAGAAAAATTTCCATGAACTAGTGCAAGAAAATGACACCTCCCAAACTGAATTGCGTGCGGGTATAGGGTGAATCATGAATGCCATGCTTCTACCTCCTTGTATGAATTAGGATCCAGATTTTTTCCTACAAGCGCATCAAAAAATTTTACGTAGCGCTCTCGAACTACGTTTCGCATGCGGGAATTTTTTCGACATTGAGAACTAGAGAGTATTATTTTTCAATTGTCATTTTAATGTGGAAAACGGCAACTTTACACACCAGTGTGACAAGTAGTTAGTAATTTTCGCCCTGGTACGAAGAATAATCGAATTGAACTAAAAACAGAGTAAATAGATTCTTATTGTGCTCGAAAGTTTTTTGGTAAAGGGCAATTCATTGCTAATTTCGCTCCGTCTGTAACGAATTCTTCAGAATATTCATCGATTTCATCGGAATCAATTATTTTGGTCCAAAGTTTCTATAAAGGTACCATTTCTTTTATGAGATTTGAATTACCATAAAGAAACAATATTTTTTTCTGCACAAACCATAGCAACTGACGTGGCTACTTTATTCACGCCTACTCTATGAATAGGTGATCTAAAATTTGAATGATATATACCAGGTACGTTAATTTCGATAATATTGTTTTAATTATACTTCCGTGTGAAAAAATAGCATACGATACACTTGTGTAAAATTTGTTTGATATACTCGTGTTTTAAATATCCACTTCTCACACTTGCATCCTAAGTGCGGTAAAAATTCCTTCGAAACAACGTTAGCGGGCGGGTAAAATTTTCACGCACTAGTGCAGAAAAATGACACCTGTCAAACTAAATTGCGGGCGGGTATAGGGTGAATCAAGTACGCTTACAGAAATAGTAATTATCCTAACTAGTACGGAAAGGAGTACCTTTTCTGCATGCGATTGCCGTTACCTGAACGATGCGGCGAAAAATGTTTATCAATGTTCAATAGAGTTTGTATCTGCCTTTCATTTTGTTGAATAAATATCTTCGAATCAAGAATTCCTTTACAACAACAAGAGTGATGTCGACGGAAAACTATTGTTATCAACTGGTATATTGAAATGCGATTAATGATTTCGAAAATTACACTACACCTTTGTATTTCAGAAAGCGTCAACTTCATTTCAGAAAGCGTCAATTGAATTTCAGAAAAGTGAGTTGAATTTCAGGAAAGTCAGTTCGATTTCAGAAAGCATCAATTGTATTTCAGAATGGCCAATTGTATTTCAGAAAATACCATATGTAAGTAATATCAATATCTATCACTTTTTTGAGAAAATGTAAACAAAACATTCTGTTCAGGCTTTGTTACTAATTCCATACGCCACTTTTGGAAAAGGACTGTTAATTTGTAAGCAACAGTGAATCGTGCAGGACCCACCATTCGAGCTACATAATGTGATAATTTAATCTATCAGTCCATTCAAACTGAAAACATCTCAGCTTCGAAAGTGGTCAAACCAGAAACGTCTAGACATATGAAGTTGCTGCTCTAACACCACGCCACGACCTGTCTTTAATGTTATCATTTGATTTCCATTCTGCTTCTGGAAACACAATAAAGAAAGTCATAGTTATTCCAAATCAACAGAACTTTTGAACGTTCTGAAAAATGGCGAACAATTTCCTGATTTTTTCTTTATTTTGTCATACTTTTAGCGATGCTATCTCTAATTTATCTATTCTTCATTTTGTCTTAATTCAATTTCCCATTCTCCTTCTTCTTGGTCGAAGATTCAATGGTATCAAAATCTAACAATTGTAACACCACACAAACAATTTTTGGTCTCCACCTTTACGAATGTTTCATGTACCGTACTGAGACTATATGAGTTAGGGCACTCTCTAATATGATCTGAATCCTCAGGTATGGCCGTAGGTTCCGAGTAATTTGTGATTTCCTTTTCACGTTTTCGAATGTTTCAGTTATTCTCGGAATTCTTCCCTTTCTTGGTCAATTGTGAACAAAATAAAACTGATAATTTTAAGTGTGTTGTTACGAAATAATTGACTATGAACTATGAGTTATGTTCTAATTTTACTTCATTTAAGATGTACTTACTGTTTTTATATCTATGGTTTTAGAGTAAGTCCATAAAGTGACCCCCTCCCTGTTAACTCTTTAACGGATTGACATTATTCTTTGAATTCGATTTGGTCAAATGGTAGTTCATAACCTGCTTTTTGACTACAATAAAAAAAGTCTATCTCTTGAAATGGCGTCGAGCCGCAATTTTGAAAGATTTTTTTTCAATGACATTGGGGGTCGAAGGGGTCAAGTTATACCCTATTCGATATGTCTTTCATTTTTTTCAATCATCTTTACAACAGCAAGAATCCATGCAAAAATATTCATTTGAAATAAAATGGTAGTAGTTAGAACTGTCACATGTGAATTCTTTGGAATAGATGGCTATTAACGAGTCCTGTCAAAATAAAAAATATTTTTGGTTTTCACAAAAATGCTTTGTCCCTCAAAATCGCAGGTGATTGAAATCTTCCAATGAAATTCAAATGAAGTAGCAGGTACAGTGAGTGATACCTCGTGCTAGGAATCGCACGTTAAAAGTTAAGACCTCATTAATCCTTAGCTCGCACAAGTTTCGACTTCTGAGGGCTGTCGTTCGTAGGTCGTTCGTGGATAACGGAAAAAACAATTTCAAACAATTTTAATTTTCAATTAAATCTCAGCAAAATTGAGGCAATCATCTCCCATATATGTCGTTCTTAGGGATAGAAAACTTTGTAGATTCCAAAAAAATTATTTCATTTTACGAGAGCTTGATAACATTATGTACAGCCATTTTGTTTTGAGTGAATATTTTTGTTTGCAATGTTGCTGTTGCATAGAGACTTGAAAGACGTTTCGAATGGGGTATCACTCGATCTCTATAGTGCATTCATATTTCAAATACGGACGATGTCAACAAAAGCACGTGAACGCCAAATTAGAACAGAGACGCATTAAGCTTGGTAACCCAGTGAAATGAATTTGACAATGTAACATCATCCAAAACCATCCAAAAATTTCAAACCAAAACAAATATTTGAAATAAATAATCAATAATGTTATTAAAGTGCATCCTCAAACAAAACGCAGCTTTAAAAATTGTTACGCTTACGCATCAGCCAAGCTTAATACATCTCTGCAAAAACATTTCATTTGGTGTCGTGTCACGTTGATGTTCTATCGACCAATAGCGTTACGAGAATTGGCGGAGGTAGACATGCTGCAAGCATGCATTGATCACTGTTTACATGGAGCGTATTTGAAATATGAATACACTACAGTTCCATTTATGAACATCGTTCAAAAAGATGGTCCATCGCCATTTTGGAAGGTAGACATTTTTTGTTATAAACTATCATTCTACCAAAAAAATCAAAGGAAAATGTCAATCCGTTCATAAGTTAACAAATGGGATTACTTTATGGCCAGACTATATATATTTGACATGCTGTGTCTAAAAAAATTATTCTTAATGACAATATGACTATTATTGATATCATTATTTTAAGGCGACCATGGTAGTATTGACTTTGAACTCTTCCTTAAGTACTCAATAACTAAGTTTGATCAAAACACCTCTTTGAAAGACTTGTGCGAGCTAGGGAAGACGTAGCCCTTACCTTTCAACGTGTGATGTCATACGCTATTTTTATTTTGCCTGCATCGTGACTTCAAAAACAATACTGAGAATTAATTTTAGATCAGCATAGTCCCTTGCATTTCATTGCGTCCAATTAAATTCTTATTTTCAAAGAAGGTTTCAACGAATGCAATCTTTTGTTCAGTGGAATAAACCATGACCAAAGTCAATCATGCATATTACTCTACAAGAACTGAATATAACACCAATAGAGTTAATAAATAATAAGACGAAAATGGTCAACTGAAGCATTTCCATCAGCCTCGACGGGGAAGGAAAATTACGTTTGGAATGGGAATCAGAGTACTGAGATTTCGAATATGACGTCATATTTCGCTCGTCGTACTCCAAATATCGCGTACGGCAAATTAGTACCTTCTAAAACTTGTATAATAATTCACTTTTACCTTTTACCGTTTGAACTTCTCCCAACGAGACATTAGTTGGTTAATTTTGAAAAACTGATAAACTAGAAGGATTATAACAATAGCAAACTTTGCATCATAATCAACTTTCGTATTCTAGATCCTGCCATGCACCAACCCTAATGAGATGGTCTCGGTCCATGAATGGATTCAAAGAAAGAATTGCACTAGCCTTACTTATCGGTTGATTGTTCATTCATATTCTTGTCTGAATGATTGAATATGAGAAATTCTTATTGAATTTTGAAGTGACTCTTTTAATTCTTGTGTAGTCAAATTACTACTGATAATATTATTCTTATCTAACTTTTTAGTTCTCACATTATTGATAAATCGATAACAATAGCCCAAAACTCGAATCAGTTAGGTGATGAAGAACTTGAAAACAAATCGAATTCTTAAACATTTTTAACTGTTGCTGTATTGACAACAACTCAGAACATAAAATAACATATAAAGTAGGCGGCACTAGTGGCCTGTTTGTGCCGCCTAGTGAAAGGTATTTGTGCCGTCGGCAGTTTAATTTTTCATTGTTCCATATCCATACTTGGAAAAAAAAGGATCCTGGGGAATAATATGACGGATGACGGTGACGGTAGTTAACAATAAGCGACATAAGCGTGGTCAGAATGTTCAGACAAGTCGGCAGTGTTGGTTGACAGCGAAAGACACCAGAGTATAGAATGATTTTTTATATATATTCTTTATATCAGAATTTGGAAATTATTTTATCATTATTATGTTCGTAAAGAGTGTCTATTTTTATTTTTCGTTACCCTCTCCTTGGTTGTATTGTCATACCATTAGTGAGTCAAAAAAAAATGTTTGAGAAATTCTACGAGCTGTAGTGCCGCCCAGTCAAACTTTCTTAAAATATGCTCTGCAACAACTCGTTGCTCCGACAACACTGTCAATGAACCTTCATTTGAGGTATCAAAAAATTTATAATCTTTGATCTCCATCTGAGAAGAAAATATTATTAATAATCAAAGTTGACTTTGTCTTTGACTATTGTCTATAAAAAGTTCATTCTATCTCTTGTTTTTCGATCAAAAGACCTATCAAAAGTTGTTCTATCATTTTATTTTCGATGAAATTTCCGCCAACCATACCCGAAACCTCGATTCTCGATTGTTTCATATTATTTGGTCACTCTATATTTCAACTGCAACACTCATCAGATCGATTGCCGGTCTATAGGCTGGGAGAAGAGAAACGGAACTTGTTATTTCCTTGTTATGTTGAGGTCACCGGCGCGAGAAGAGAAATTGTATAGGCATTTACATAAAGACCAATGGATAAACACCTTTCAAAAATGAACGCATTGGTGAAAGGGAAAGTAGAAGCTTGTGTGCGTTAAGAATTTCCTCTTCAGAATACCCGATTATCAAATACTGTTTTGGTTGTTGAGTTACGTTGAATTATTTAATAGAATTTCGTTGGAAGTGAACGCCAAACTGAATACGAATTAATGTATAGCATGACTCCTATTATTTGTTTTGGTTACCTATATTGTGAAAGATAAATATTGAATTATGTGTCATTTAAAGTGATCACGTCTGTATCTTGTGTTTCATTTACAAGTGAAATGAGTTCCTCAATTTAAGATGGTTTATATGAAAGTTTCCTCGTTGGCTTGAAATATCATAATTATAAGTATACAGGGTGTTCCAAATCAAGTCGGCAAAATTTCTAACTCCGTTATTATTGATGCTACGAATTTTGTTGAATAGGCAAACTAGTATGGCATTTTTAATGGCATTCTCCATGCTGACGACAAAAAAAAACTGACAGTCGCGTTTTTAAATATTTTTTGAAATGGAATACCTCATATTTTAACATATATTTCAATTCAAAACTACATTTTCAATAACAAGGTTTGTATGACTTTTCTTCTTTAAGTTGAAAATGAGCGACTTAAGTGGAAATATCTCTTTCTTTCACCAGTAAATTGAATTTCTTTGTTTTGGCGAATAAAACACAAAATTTTGGTAATTATATAAATGATAATATTTTGTTACTAACAACAAAATAAAAATATTGTGCTGTAGAAATGATGTTTGCCAAATAATCTCAACTATATCATGTCATATATGATTGTAACTGTCGACTGTTTGAATATTTTTTGAAATACTGTTTTCCCATCAAGAAAAATGTCATATGTTAGAATACTACTTGGTTGCCAGAAAAATAGCGTAAGGGCACTCCAAAACTACGGCAATTAGTTTCTCGATCGTGAATTACCTAATCGGCGATATTTTGCTACGCTTCATTGGCGATTGAGGAACAAAGAAAAAGTTTTTGAAAAGAGGAGAACTAAAAATCCTCTGTAATATTTAAGGATACATAAATTGACGTTTTATCCTATTTTGAAGTTGATCCAAATCATTCCATCACAGACTTATCAAAAGGAATAGCTGTTTTACTGTCTGATGTTACACAATAAATTCTAAAACATCAAGATGTTTCACTAGACTTTCGTGATCCTGAGAGACGATTGGGGTTTTGTCTGTAATTTATAAATGAATGTAAACTAGATCCAAACTTCTATATAAATATTATGAAGAACGACGGGGCAAATCTTTCAAATCGTGAAATGTACCTATAATAGAATTTATTTTCATTATTGGAGTAGAGATAATCCATTTTTAGTTCATCCCCACAATCCGCAAAGACGATTTAGGGCGGATTGTACAGGTTCACCAGCAGTTCAAGTGAACCGAGTTCAGTTGCTAGGGATTAGCCAACGAAATTTATAGTTCCTTAGCAATTGAACTCAGCTTACTTGAACTGTTGGTGAACTCATATTGTACAAATCGGCCTCAATAATTTATTTACAAGAGTGTTGCAAGAGTTTTTAGACGATCCCAATCTGGATCAAATGATCTATTTTCAGCAGCACATAATTTCAGTGGAGTAAAAATAATGTTGCGACGCTGTTTTGAAAACAGATGAATTTTATTGCTACCAATGGTCTTGTTGAGTGCTCCCCTCGTTCAGACATAACACCCCTAGATTTTTATTCTTGGGGATTACTGAAAAATGTATGTGAAAAATAAAACATAGAATTAGATGAATTAAAAAATTATATTGAAACTATAATCAATAGAATTGATACACGCACTGTGTTGAATGCAACACGTTGTGTCAAGAAAAGGACCCAAATAAGTGTTCAGCAAGAAAGCGGTGTTTTTGAACATTTACTTCATATTTTATAGCACTTTTTCAAATCCGATTGTTATAAATGTTTCTTATTAATAAAACTGTCTTAAATCAAACTTCAGGAAGAAAAGTCATATGAGCTTTGTTATTGAAAATTTAACTACGAATCGAAATGCATGATAAAATATAGGTTATTGCATTCGGCTACGCAGTGTTTAAAGTGATTCTGCACGTAGTGTAAATACTTGCTATAGGATGGCACTCCTGGACCCTTCATTTGTCATATAGAGCAATGAGATCATTGATACGTAATCTACAAGACATTTAAATTTCTTAGACAAAATGTTTCCAGGTCCCTAATGTCGATATTTTTGTTGTTAGGATCGAAATATTATACACCTAGGTTGTTGTTACAGCTGAAGCTCATGAGAGACTATTTATTGAGGTCCATAAACAAACTATTTTCCAGGCAAATTCTGTGATGTCGAGTAAGGTAATTTTTGGTTGAAAATTAATCTATACTGTTTATTAACAGTATATATGCATATTTTCATCAACATCATCGTATATCATGATTTATCGTCAAAGTCAACATTCTTGATGGCGCTTCTGATGGCGCTCACTGAGATAAGACAAACAACTTTCGTAAGATTACCTTCAAAGAATTCAGTTTAGTTAGGATTTTATTGTTTATATCACGCTTCACCGAAATCGGTATTAAAAATTCATTTGCAATTTCTTAATATGTATTTGGTGTAAATGAAAAAGTTGGTCCCGACACGGTCCAATATACAGGGTATTTCCTAACTATGGTTCCTAACTATGGGGAGTGTTTTGTTAGGTCATTTTGAGAAGAAAAGTTCCTGTGAACATATGTCCGGAGATGCTTTGTTTCTGAGATACAGAGCGTATTTATAAAATAGCATAAATATTCTAGAACCGATTTGGTACATTTATTTGAACCAATGAGGCGCTCATTTAGCCCTAACTATGAATTGAAATTATTAGGGCCAGTGGCCAGGCTCCCTGGGGGTCCTTCTCAGGATACCGCCAATAAATCGAGTTTTTCCGACTTCAAAACTTCTCCCCTCATTAGACGGTCGCATATAGACATTTTTTCTGAATAAATTCCTCAATATCGCAATCAGGAGAGCACTCAGAATTGTACCAGCTGTCTTCCTTCTTGAGATACTGCCAATAAATCAAGTTTCTCCGATTTTGACACGTTTCTGCCTTATTTGACGGACACATAAAGACCTAGATTCTTTTCAAAACATCGTTTCTGAACTGATTCGATAATTTCACAATCAGAAGCATACTCAGAATTGCTCCAGCTGCTTTTGTTCTCAAGATAGTGCCAATAAATCGATTTTTTCCGACTTCGATACGCCTCTTCCTCATTTGACGGACGTATAAGGACCCAGACGTATTTTAAAACGTCGTTTCTGAAATAATTTGATAGTTCCGCAATCAGGAAAGTACTCAAAATTGCTTCATCTGTATTCCTTCTTGAGATTTTCCAACTTCGACAAGTCTCTCCCTCATTTAACAAAAATTCTAGAATGGGGATTCAACAACTCAGAAGAATTCAATAGATACCAACAATACACAAGCATGTCTTTTTCCTCGAAAGGTTGATCTCACAGTGACACTTCTTTGGAAGATCGGTCTCTGTTTTATAATAGTTTATTACGTATTGAAAAAAGTATATTACGCACGAATGGAAAAACTACGCACGAATGGAAAAACTACGCACGAATGGAAAAACTACGCACTAATGGAAAAACTACGCACGAGCCGCATAGCGGCAAGTACCGTAGTTACATGAGTTCGTAAATGCTTTACAACACGCAATACGTACTATATTTTTTCTATGACTCTTATATACCGGGTGGTGCGTTTGTTGAAGACTTCAGTAATTAAAAAACGAAGGTAACTAACGTAGTTTATGGTTTAATTTTCAGCAAGAATAAACTAAATCTTAGGGCCAATTTATGCAACTTGTCATCATCATAGTCACAATTTTAGTCACAGTTTTAGTCTCAATTGTTGTTTTTTAAGACTAAAACTAAAAAATTGCATAAATGCTACTGGAATGGAAAGATTCAATTTCATTTTATGATTAAGACAGTGATTGTGATTAGGATTATGATAATGACAAAGTTGCATAAATTGACCCTTAGAAAATATAAATTTATAAATACATTTTGATATCAAATTGAAAAAAGGTAAAAAATTTGTTTGGGGAGGTATCAAATAAATGAAAAGGAGGGCAGATTGCAACTGTTGATTTTAATAAAGCCGTTGAATATTATCCTTCAGTTTGTTGGAAATGACCACCTGCATACATGCATGTTTCGAATTTATTTCCTCTATCAATAAGCTAGGATAGCTAGGATAGGTCAGACAACAATTGAGTCGCCTTGTTCCACAAAACGAACGATAACATTAAAGAGTCTTATAGAGTTCCCCTACGAATGAAGACGTGACTTACAATCCAGGGGAAAAACAAAACAGCATTCCTCGGTATTATATACCAGGAAGAGTTTGTGCAATAAATTAAACAAAGTTCGAAAAGTGTGTATACGGAGAGGATCAAATAAATGAAAAGAAATAATTCCGACTACGGATAATTCCGACAATGATGACCGATGTAATTCAATGTCCGTATGTGAAAGTAGTTGTTTTCTATCATATATTTGCCTGATTTTTAACTTTGTGGGAATGTGTGGAGAGAAGGGAATTTTCGACCGTAGTCGGAATTATTTCTTTTCATTTAAGCCTTTTCATATCTATCCCTCCATTTTTGCGGCAGAATATTCTCTACAGCACGACCAGTCTGAATGAAAATTTCCGGTGGCGTTGCACTCATATTAATATCGGAGTTGTTCATCATTTTAGACATACAAAAAATACTAATGAAACAAAGATGGGTTACTAATTTATAAAGTATATAGATTTGAACTTCAAATCTCAAATAATGACAATGTCATATGAATATTCAATGTATAAATGGATTGACTTACTTTCGGAGTGAACTGTACGTAAAACAATATTAACTAATATAGGAATAGAAAAAGATTTTTATGGACGATGCTCTTCTGAAATATCATCGATCGTAGGGCCTAAGAGCAAAATGCTGTATGTGCTAGAATGAGTTTTGGCACCCCATATAATGAAAATGGGTATACAGATATGGTATTAAAAAAAACTTCGAAAAATAGTAGCTTCAAAACAACTATGAAATGACCAAACGAATCCAGATTTCAAATATGTGAAAGGCGAAAGTAAAACGTACCTTCATTTGGCATAACTCAGCCCATTCGATGTCGCTGTTATCCCCATCTCAAAAGAGGTCTTCTAGGACATTGCAATTAACAAACAAGTCCTCTTTGTGGAGCAAAAAGAAACTAAATGTTTGACGTCTGAGCTGTTCGAAAAAACAACCATTCGGGTAGTTCAACAAGTGGCATAAAAAATTCAACACTGAAATGCCCTTCTTTTCCCCTATTCAATCGTACTTTGATTTTGTAGCAAATTTTCTACTCCTGTATTAGCAAACATTGTTTTACATATAGTTCACTCCCTAAGTAAATCCATTCCTAAGCACAACTGTACGTAAAGATTAAAAACGCACAACTGTGCGTTATGATGCCTGGTATAACAATCAAGTTAGCCCTGAACCACTGAAATCGTGACATTTATCTGTCTTACATTTTGGATACTTATTTTTTTTTTATTTTTTTTAACGATTCTTCCAGGTTTCCAGGAAGAGGAAACCCCTCAGAAGCTCCTAGGAGCTTGTACGAGCAAGGAAAAGATCCGGGACCGATGGCCGTGCTGGGCTTTGAACCCACGACCTTATGCGTGTAAGGCGAGCGCTCTACCACACGACCATCACGGCCCAACAGTGACATTGTCATTATTTGAGATTTGAAGTTCAAATCGATACTTTATACAATATAAACCGATCTTTAATTTATTAGTATTATTTGTATTGTTTTTGTTGTTTTTGTTGTTGTAAGTACAAGCCTCAAGTCTTCGAAAGACTTGTCCGAGCTAGGGAAGACGCAGCTCTTACCTTTCAACGTGTCATGCCATGCACGAGACCGATGACCATGCTGGGAATCGAACCCATGACAAGTGCTCTACCATCATGACCATCACGGCCCATGTCCAAGAACATGAGCAACTCCGATATTGAAATGAACGCCACCAAATAAATAGTTCTAGTGGCTGCTTCTGCTGTAGAGAATAAATCAAAGGATAGAAATGAAAAATGTTTATAAAAGATGTATTTTATAAATTTACATTTCAATTAAGATCATTATGATTGTCAGATTGTTTAAAAAAACAGCTGTTATTCCTCTACGAACGACAGCTCTCAGAAGTCGAAACTTGTGCGAGCTAAGGGTTAACGAGGTCTTACATTTAAACGTGCGATTCCTAGCACGAGACCAGTGACCATCCTGACCACTGCAGCTCATATGCCATATGTTTGAATATTACCAGTTTCCGCAATCATTACCTCTTCTCCAGGATGGTTTTAAATTAAAAACTAGGTATGGAATAACTGTAAAGTGAATAAATATTGATTACCCATATCGGAAAACCACGGACTCGATTTACTATTTCAAACTCTCGTGAAAACTAATATAATTTTACTATTCGTTGAATATTACCAGAGCATTTCATTGATTTTAGTTGTATAGTTTCATTCACATTTAAAAACTAAAGTTGACCGAGCATGCCTTTTGATATAGTGTAATTTAAATTATCGTTAGAATGATGATGATTTCATTTTTTAATCATGTGATTGCCAACCAAGTATTGTTAAATGCAAATTTGCTAAGTGCTCTCAATGTTAATGGCAATTAGCAATAAATGCACCGTTTCCGATGTTTTATGGTATTCATTACTCAAATTTATTTGGACTTCTATACTGGGAAACTATAATAAATGGTCCGGATATATTTTTAAATGAGTGTGTGTGAAAAATACGGTATATAACTCGTTTATGACACTCTTTTATTAAACGAAAATGAAAGACCTGTATCCCTGGAACAAACTTAGGTGTGAACATACATGAAAAAAAATTGTATACTTACGTGTTAATTTGAAATTAGAATACGAATCAGTTGTTTGGTCTCCAATGAATAATATTCACATCAAGAATTCAGAAAGGGTTTATACAGGGTCCTGCAGCAAGGGCGCGGTCTTCGATATCTCCATTATGGTAATATATGGATGGATCATTCAATGAGCTGAATTATACTATTTCTTGAGCTCTACAAATTGAAAATGATGGCACTCACACAGGGTGTTCAGTTTTTTCTGGGCGGGTCCAACTTTGTTTTTTTAAATGGCCCAGTATTTTATATCAATTTTTCGGTTTCTACATTAAAAATAATAGGTACTTCATGTGGATCTTTTTTTCAAAAATATAGACGGTTTTTAGCATGACAGCTTTTTTTTCCCAAAATTCGTCACTCATACTATTTGAAATTATGAAGTTGTGCCAAGTCCTATTAAAATTAGTTTATGGTCAAATTATGTATGTTGATGACTCTCTTGAACGGTATATCAAAAATCGTCCTGTGATATACAGGGTGCGAATAGCTTGCCAAACATTGTAAATAAAAATGTGCAAAAGCTTCCTTATTTCAAACGGAGCACCCGGTATATTAGTTTAGATATAAGTACAAATTTAGAAAATTAAATTCACTTCCATAGTTCAACTCATGAAGTTGGAAACTTTGGAAAGTAGAAAAACTCTTAATAACTCAACTTTTATATTAAAATTCTTGAATGGGATGATCACTAACCAAAATTGATTGTATTACTCAACTTGAGCGTTCGTAAACGCCTCCTCTGGATCTCAGATACATTCATTCAACAAATGATAGACAAAACTCTCCTATAGATAGATTGAAGATCATTAAACCCAGATAGCTCTACCGTCTTTTTAAAAGGACGCATTACTAACTATTTCTTTCCAGCTAATTCTGGCAGCTGATCAACACAGGATATGAAGTGTTGAGAAGCCACCTAGAGTACAAGTTTCCAGTAACTGTAAGATTGCCGACAGTTAGACACGTGTGTTTGTTTGTTATTTCAGTGACCATTGATGATGAGTAAATCTAGGTAGGTGATTGCTATTGATAAGAGTAATTACGATCGTTAAATTTCATTTTTAAGTAAACTAATGAAAAATTAATCTTTTCATTATGATAATCTCGAATTTTCATTTGAATTTTGCAAAATAAATGGCAAGAAACAACACTGTCCTTTTAAAAGGACAGTAGGTCTATCCACTGCTATTGACTATCTTTCTTTCTAGTTATTGGAAAAATCCGCTGACCCTTTCAGAGTTGCTGACAGAATTGGAAAATGACGAGGATGCTGTGCTTCCAGAACAAATAGTGATTTTTCCTCCAGAAAATGCTAACAACGGTTGTGATACTGATGAAGATTCAGGGAATGAGAACGTAGTTGAACCTAATAATTTACCTGGAGCACAACTGCTACCAGAAATTGAAGTTCAAATGCCATCAAAATTAGAAGAAGAACTTGGGCAGGCATGGGATAGTGACGACGACAAACCTCTATCAACATTCGTGGAAAGGAGACCAAAAAAAGTAAAAGATTTTCACTACGAAAAACAAGATTTGGTCGTGACGGACTTTGCATGTTGGGAAGTTCCATCATCTGCGGCAATGAACCTTTCACCTTGCGACATTTTTCGATTGTTCTTTGATAAAGAAGTGATAGATTTGATTGTATATTTTACGAATACATATGCACAACAAAAAAATCGTGCAGGGATAATATTCCAGATGAGATATTTTGTTTCATTGGAGTTCTTCTACTTAGTGGTTACGTGTCTTTACCACGAAAAAAGGTGTATTGGCAAAATAGGGATGATACCAATAACAAATTAGTATGTGAAGCTATAGCGCGCGACAGATTTCAATATATTATGAGTAATCTTCATGGCAACGACAATACACAACTAGATAAGGCAGATAAATACTCCAAACTGAGGCTTTTATTCGATATCCTCAAAAGAAATACAAAAAGGGGTCTTTCAAAATCGCCTAAAAATTCTCATGAGTTTTCTCGTTATGACAGAATAGACCACCTAGTTCTGTACAACGAAAATCAGCGACGATGCGCTTTATGCCACAAAAAATCTAATTTCATTTGTCGAAAGTGTAACGTTGGTTTACATCCAAAGGATTGTTTTGTAATATATCATACAAATTAATTATAATCAATATTTTGCATTTTATCTATGATGATAAAATAAAATAATTTTCATTGCTAATAATTTTATTCCATAGTAGTGGATAGACCTACCGTCCTTTTAAAAGGACAGCTTGTCTAGGCCAGTCGTGACCTTTTGAATTTTTTTCATTATTTTTGTGAGATACTACCTCCTTCATAAAACAAAAATCACAAGAAAAACTTTGAATTTTTGAAAAAAATTAGTTCCAGGGCTGAATGGGTTTTAATAAAACAATGTGGATATTTTTGGTCGATCAATTATGTCATTTAAAACTTCTGTAAAATTGTAACAGTGTGTATATGGTTAACTTTACACTAGTTGTTGATTTTTATATGTTTGTATAGGTACACATTGTATTTCCAATTTAGGTTAAGTATAGCTTTGGTATGTTTTATGTGTCAACGCATTTTAACAGTGTATAAGTTGTATTGTATCATAATGGTGTTTGGCCCGTAGATAAATAATATAAAATTGAATGACAACATTTATTTTAGCAATCAGTTTATGAAAAAATGTATAAGTAACGAACTTTATAAAATATTCCATTGATGCTCTAATCTTGATTTTGATGCAAATGTATTTGAAATTCGATGAATGTCAGAAACGAATTGTCAGTATCGTAAATAATATAACAATATATTTCATGATTTGTCTCCACCGTTGAACCTCTTCCATCAATATTTATAAGTTCATCGTGTTCCAATTCAACCGTAATTAGGTGAATTATCGATATTATTTTTCACAGAAATGCCTTACCGCATCAACATTCTAATGGCATTATTTTGTTCCAGGTTGTATTAAGTATTTAGTAAAATGGCGGATGTAGTGAATTCAACACAGAGTCTAGTTTCCAAAGCCTACGATTATTATTTATGGACATTATCGTTGTCAGGTGAGCTCTTTAATATTTTTCAGTCTATAAAGCTATATCAAGACAAATTAACAAATTGTGAAAGTCTCAATAATTAAGAACATAGGAATGAATGTTCACTTTTCACCTGATAACCAGCACAACTACATACATACCTAATTGTAAAGAAGATCAAAACGACTTTGGATACAGCAATCGTTCAATAATTTGAAGAATTAGTAAAAAAAACTCCAATCAAATATTCCAATTAATTTTTTTTTACGTGTCACTATTTCTTTTATTATTTCATATAATTTCCATTCAATGCACTAATACCTGCAGAGTTGTATGGCTTTGTGATTTATTTCAATAATATTCAGAAATTTGTTAACGAAAAAGATATGTTGAGTGGTTAGATCTTTATTTGGTAGACCTTAGGTTTTGTTAGTGCAATACTTTTTCATGTGTTACAGGTGTCAAGGTGAAAACTTTCCACCCTCAATATCTTCCTTCCAGTAAATGCTGAGAAATCGAAATAACACATCTATTTTGCTTTTAAGGGAGACACTTTTAATGAATGTTCATAGCCCTCGTGGTTCAACCTCTTAGGAGGGGTTACCCTTAGAATACTAGAAGGACTTTTCCTTCTAGTATTCTAAGGAGTCAAGTAGTGCATAATCTTGATGAACTTTTAATTCTCTTTCCAATGGTACCCTGAATTATTATTTTCAAAGAGCAAATTCCGAAAAATTGCCTTCTAAACTTACAGAAGAAATAAAAACTTGCCTGCACTGAGACTCATTGCTTTCAGGTAACTATTTAAACAAAAATCATAGTATTAAGACTCTTTTCAGTAAAACCAGTTAGAAGACTAGGTAATACCGTTCCAACCTTTTATCAGGGGTAACATTTGACATAAGCTCTGAAAGAATACATGCTCCACCTCATTATTTTCTTCCCGCCCGACAGTGGTTAAACGAGAGGTTCTCGGGTGAATAGATTGGCAGAAGGGAAGCAGTTGAATAACCTCTGAGATCACCGGATTCAACACCCTTAGATTTCCTTCTCAAATCCCTCGTTAATAAAACCTCCTGATATTGATGATCTCGAAAGAAGAAATTCAGCAGAATGCCAGTCAGGCAACTGGTAACCCTATAAGGCTACTCTAACAAACTATAACAAGGCGATCAGAAAGGCAAAGCGGAAATCTTGGAGGAAGTTCTGTGAGAGTATGTCCTTCATACCTCGCAGCACAAGAATCCACAAGATTCTGACTGGAGAATCGATTGCTAAAATCGGATCGATGAAACAACCCGACGGCACATTAACGATCTCTAAAAAAATCTTCAGAATTTAGATGGAAAACTACTTTCCTGGAAGCCAAACGTCCAAGAAGGAACGATTGGGAGGTCGCTAAGAAGGTTGTCACAGCACCGGCAGTTGAATGGGCAAATAAAACATTTCAGCCAATCAAATCCCCCGGTGAGGATGGTGTATTTACAGCTTTGCTTCAAACAGACTGGATTTGCTTCTACCTATCCTAATTAAACTGTAAAAGCTAGTCTGGCGTGAAATTATATACCACTTAGTTAGCTGGCGACTAGGGTGGTATATAAACCAGAAGTGGGCAGCACACACCCACACCTCAAATTGGTGAGTCCATTCAGCCTAATATCCTTCCTGTTGAAAGAACTTGAAAGGATCCTGGACGGACTTATCAGATAGAACGTTCTTTGCACGCTCCCCCTGAACAGCCACTAGTATGCCTATCAAACCGGCAAATCGACAGATTTAGCATTACATAACCTTGTAGAGAAAATCACCCAATCACTCAATAACAAGGAGACTGCGGTGGCCATATTTTTCCATATTGAAGGAGCATTCGATAACGCACTACCAAACTCTATTGGATCAGATTTGACGGAAAGAAGAATAGAACCAACCATATCGGGCTGGATCTACGCCATGCTCATTATCCGGACTGCCACTATATCTCTTCAAGATGAGGTCATTAGGTTCAGAGTTTCCAAGGGATACCCACAAGGTGGGGTACTTTCCCCTCTTTTGTGGTCACCCCTGATGGACAACCTGCTCAATGATTTCGAGAGGAGAGGGGTGGAGCTTCAGGCTTATGTAGCCTCTATTATCCCTAGCAAAACTGTGATAATACCCTTTACCAGGAAAAGAAATCTGGAAGACCTAACTTCACTTTCTTTTAATGACAAGGTTATTCCATTTGCAGCAGAATTAAAATATCTAGGGGCCAGCCACCCTTGATAAAAAACTCACTTGGAACGCTCATTTGGAAAAGGTTCACCACGAAGCCAGAATGTCCTTATGGACTTGTAGTAGCATTTGTGGAAAATATTGGGGCCTAGGACCCAAATAAATCCACTTGATATCTGTGATGGATGTTAGACTTATGATCACATAAGTACTGTGCCATTGCCTGGTGGCCGAAATCTTCACAACGGCCCAGGTGAAGCTCTCAAGTTCACATAGACAGGCTTGTCTGGCGATCACTGGTGCCATCAGCACCACACCGTCATCAGCTATGGAAATCCTACTAGACCTACCCCCATTCCACATCTTTCTGAAGAGAAAGACTAGATTGGCAACCCACAGAATCATGCATATTGCCAATTGTATGCAATAGACTGATAGAGAGCACAGCAGACTGCTGATTGACACTGGAAGTCACAGCATTCTGGGAATGACCTCTGATGTAATGACTCCAACAGTGAATTTTTACCTACCTTATACCATTCTAATCCCGAAGAGAGATTACTGGGTCCTCCAGATTATGGTGTACGTGTATACAGTCGTATACCTAGAACAGAAATATCAACCTGTCTTAGATTATAGACCGTATTCCAGGCGAAAATTCACGCCATCGATCTATGTGTAGAGAGACTGGAAGAAACCAACCTCACACAAAGAACGATCAAAATTTTCTCGGACTGTCAAGCGGAACATAGGAACACTCAAGAGTCTGTCTCTGGATTCCTGGCCACTCCATCAATGAGACGGCGAACCTTCCTGCAAGAGAAGGTGCCGCAAGTAGGTTCATTGGACCATAACCTGCCATTGGCATCTCACCAAGTTTCTCCAAATATACATTGATCACCTGGACAGCAAGTAAAATATGAAACTTCTAGTAAAACCTACCAGGATTGGCTCATTCATTCCAAGGCATTCATACATTCTTCGAAGAAATTGGCCAAAATAATGTTAGACTCCAGCAAGGATAACCTGCGATGTCTAACAGGCCTACTCACAGGCCACAGTCGTTTGAATCATCACATGACAAGACTAAAACTGTCGGAGGACCCGATATGTAGTATCTGTCTTGAAGATGATGGAACAGCAGAGCACATACTTTGTGTCTACCCCGCCGCGGACGAAATCAGGTTTTCGATGTTTGGCAGAGTTTCACTCTCCCCCTCGGACCCGACAGATCATACACCAAATGAACTAACTAATCGGCTTCGTCAAGAAGCTGGGTTTATTTGGTGAAATATGAATTGGTATGAGTCACAATAGACCCTTACGGGTCTCAGAGGAAGGCCGAACAGACCCGCTTATTTTAAATCTAACCTAACTTAAGCGTTAGTAGATCCCATGTTTGAAATTTCGTTGTCACAAATTACCAATAATTGAAAAATCACACGTGAATAATAAATTTATTCCTGTTATCCAAGGGTTGGAACGGTGCCAACTACTCTTCTAACCATTTCTGTTTAAAATAGCGTCAATACCAGTGGAGAGACAATCAAAAGCCCTTAAAAATAATGTGCTTTTTGGACACTCTTCCTATTTGAGTTTCTACAGATAACATCTACTCCTTCTAGGGGGTTGAAAATAAAATTAACGTGTCTTTTCGACTTTTCATATTATTTACTGAAAGAAAGATATTTAAGATGAAAGATTTCAAGATGACATCCTGTATATATAAATTACAGTGTTGAATCAATAATCACTGCTTTGAATAGAAAATATATGTTGTGTTGGCAACAGAAGGTTAATATCTCTTAACAACGCTTTTATTGCCTGAACAGAACTTGCACTTTGTCTTGTACGACGGTCATTATGGAGAAAAGATTAACTATTTTTATATTGTTGAAATTGAATTGTATGGCAATAATGTATGAAAAAGTTTAGAATAGAGGAAACAATAGCCACATTAGAAGAAAGTGACAATTTACTGCTAAAAGATGTTTTCATATTGTTACTGAAACGTACATATTTTTTATTTCAAAATTGATTTTGAAACTGTGGAGAAATTAGTCGTGAATAAAATGTATTGTCTATCAAGAAAAAACGTTTCAATCGTATTCAATGCCCTTTTTTGTTAACTTTCCGTATTCCAAGAAGTAGATCCAATTTACGTTTGAGGTCTTGTCTGGATTTTTTTCTCAGCATTACCTAACCTAACTTGACGAATAACGGAACTGCAAATTCGAAATTCACTACTCAGGAAGTTGTCAAAATGTGAATTGACTCAAACAAAAGTGCTTCTATCGGTGCAACTTGGTTATTTCCGTTTATAGTTCATTCATTCTGCTGTTTAGGTTTTATTTATAGCAAATATCTTTTAGAATGATTTGCTTCCGTAATCCTTCATTGAAAGTTATATTGCGTGTTGTTAATATCCAAGTTCCAGCCATATTGTTTTTGAGTTCTCAAAAAACATTCAACATTATCGGTATAATTTACCTCGTACCCTACCATGTCGAAATCATTCGCTTTGACTAAGTTTGAACCCACATAACCCACTGAGAATCAGAAAGATACTCAGAATTTTAACAACAATTCTCCACTTTTTCAGATCAAAGGACACAAGGATGGCCCCTGGTCGACTCCCCGGTACCTATGATATTCTACACCCTTGTGTACCTTTTTCTAGTATGGATAGGCCCAAAAATGATGGCGAAGAGAAAACCTTTTCACCTCTCTTGGGTATTAGTACCTTATAATTTATTCATGGCTGTTCTAAATGGATACATAGCAATACAGGTAAGAAGAGTATGACAAAATATTGATAAATCCCATTAATTTAACGAATAATTGATTTCAAACCGCCTAGTTACTGTCATTATACTGATGAGGTACGCGGAGAACCTCCTGGTTCCTACCAAAATCTTTCACATGTTGTAAGTATGCTGGGGTAGAACTTTGTTGGAATATTAATTATTCCGAAATTAAACCAAAATAGGAATCCATATCGTGGATTTTTTCTTAGCTAATATTGTCGTGGGTAGGATTGTCAAGCAGGTGGCTATTGCTGCTCCATGGCGACGTTAGTTGTTGCCTTGAATCTTCTGAGTGAAGCCACATATATGTTAGTTTTCTGATGTTGACTCTTTTTGGGTCTAGCATTCAAGTGTCTCCCATCTTTACATTTGGCTACATCGTATGGATATCTACCAAGAAGTCTGAAACTCATGGATACATACAGTTGATTGACACTCTGAGGGTAATATTCATTATCTTCTCTCTATTCTTAAATTATGGAGTTTTTCACTTATGGGTAACAATGAACTGCTGATGATCTGGATCGATTATCGCAGGTCATTTGATTCAATGGGCAAAAGTTCATCATGCTTTTTTTGTGGATCTTTCCAGTACCAGGTTGAATAGTGAGATGCATGAATGCCTCTCAGTGCTTCAGAGTACTCGTTTTACTATGGAATGAGATAAGATTAAAGTCTTCACCTTCAGACTATGATAAGCTGTTAACTATAAATGTAAGGTCGCCTATTTATTTTAATATGGATGACTCCAAACCGCTTGCTCTTTGGAGTACAACGAAGGGTTGGAGTATACGATACTAAAAGAAGGATCTCGATTACCCTAGGACAGCATGCAACGATATAGCGGTTATAGAAACTGTGTAGGAGAAGACATAACATTTGTATTTCACTCTGACAACCGAGTAGCTAGGAAGGTTCTCATACAGATAGATCAACTCTTAGTTGATGTGGGACAACATGAGCACTACTAACGAATCGGTTAACCACAGCAGAATCGTGTTGGACTGGGTATCTGGACACGAAAGATTTCGGGGAAGAAAAAGAGGCTGATGATATGATATTAGGAAGCTCTAGTGAGTACAGCATCCTTCTGTAGAATCGCTGAAGTTAATACGAAGACATCCACTGCCAAATAGGAGATCGTTGAAGGGACCTGTCACAATCTTAGGGCTGTTGAAATAATGATGAGTCCGCTGACTAGTTATTTCAAGCTCAATAGCTGGCAGAAGAAAGGCTATGGAGAAGAAAGGCTATGGAGGTATTGCCATCGACAAGGCTCAACAAGGTAAATGCATTACGGAGAGGAAAAGCCAAAGGCCGATAGCTCCATTGAAGAACCACTATCCAAAATTTGGAATCTGCTTATTAGGAAATCAAGCTACGCACTGAACACAGAGCATTTGCCTTTCTATATAATTAAAAATAATAATAATACTCCCTCATAAACACTCCGAGCGTACCCAAAGACATAGCCTGTGCGGGTAGAGGACGGCTATTATCAGGGCTTCGCGAGACCAAGCCTAATCTCTTGACACAAGACCAAGACCAAGACCAAGATCAAGACTCTCCTCCAAGAGTGATGGTCTTGGTCTCGAAAGAAAAATAGTGAACTTAAATCCACTCAATATTAAGAAAACTTTGATGGAAAATGTTATAGCATTTCATTTCTATTATTTATTTTTCGTATGGTAGGTTTTTGAATTTTGATCATTTAAAATCGAAAATACATTTTTCAAAATCTGTATTGCAGTTATACAGTTTACAACAAATAGGTGTGTATGTTGTGAGGTCGCAGTGATTAATAAGTATTGCAATTTCCTCGTGATTCCGATTCCACCACTCTGCCGCAACCGCATCTTACATCACACAATAATCCATTGTAAAATGATCAATAAAAATCTAATTACCATTCCAACCATTTTGAACCTTTCTTCTGGCCCGTCGGGCGTCGACCTGTGTGCTGTGTGGGTCTGATTTAATATTTATTCAAGATTTCTTTAAAATTATATTATGATGGTGCAATGGGAAATTTATATTTCGCTTACTTTACCCGTAAAAATTGACAATTCGTTGGCTAAGAGTGTTAACCTGCTAAGTCCACTATTGACCAAAACTGAAATTTTTTATCAGTTCATTCGATTATGACTAAGTACTGCCTTATATTCAAAAAATAGCTTGTTCCATTAAAAAACCATTATTTTGTACCCACAAATATCTGCTATCGGCAAACGCAGTTATAAAATCTAGAAAATTGGACGTTTACACTCTTAGCCAACGAATTGTTAAAGACTGAGAAATACGAAATACTTATTATATGCATATAAACTGTTGGACAATTGAATTGGATACTTAAAATTTCTAGACAAATTTTGATCCAAGGCCAATACTATCAAGACAAAGACCAAGACTATCGAGACCAAGACTGAGCCAGTCTCGTCTTGGTCTGAAACATCAAGGCCAATACCAAGACCAAGACTACATTTATTTTTCGAGACCAAGACTGATCAGTCTTGGTCTTGGTCTTGGTCTTGGTCTTGCGAAGCCCTAGCTATTATTATTATTTGCTGTGCACTCCGGGACGACTTACTGATTTTTGGTGGCGTATTCACTTTTCAGCTGTAGAAAAACCCAGAAAACCTACAGCACCACCAATTGATCAAATAACGACGGTGCGTGATGGTAGGAGTCCATAAATTTTATACTTTCTATAGAGCTTCAAAAAGGTAACATTATTTATATATCCAGAACTAACGAAGGATCTTTAAGTATGATTTTTCAAATCGTACATTTTTACAAAAGTTAAGTTTTCTTTATATTGAATATTGTCAAGAGTGATTTTCATAAGCTCCGCTCTGCGAAGAACACAGGCTAGAGCAAAAATGGTTCCTATTTTAATCATAAGATATATCTCATCAGCTAGCATAATATTGGATGTCCCCTGTGGTAAACATTTGCGCTTTATGTGGTCGAAAATCAACATTTTGCTTTTTTAGAAACGATGTCAACGTTGAAACTTGATTGCTTTATTTTAACTAAACATTTCACCATCGAGTAACGCTACCAAAGGGGAATTGGATTTCAGTACCTTATTCAGCTCGGAAAAATACGCCCAATATCCTCTTTACTGAAGCTATTCACTCCTTTTTCCTTACACCAGTTTAAAAATTGGTTCTATTGCTGTTCGTGTCTGTCTCGTGATTTACTAGGTAGCAAGTCTGAATTCATCTCATCTGCCTTTAAAATTACTTCTGACAACTTGGTTTTGATAAAAGTATCCCAATTTTTATTTAATTCCAATGAATAAATAACTGCGAAAACAAGAAAAATAGTCTGGGTTAGATTAAATATTAAAACCTAGATTGTAATATACAGGTGAAATCAATGAGATGTAAGTACAATAACGTTAAATTAAAATATTTTACTCCCCCGCACTAGTGCAAGAAAGCAATTTTTCCTGTAAGTGGGTAAAAACGCACGTTCGTAGAAAATGATACTTTCCGCAAGAGTTGAAATCTATATTTTTTCTAAAAGTGCTTATAAAATCTCATGGTACGTGCGGGAAAAAGAGTTTCTGCAAGAGTTATGATCAAGATATTTTCTACAAGCACATTAAAAATCGTATATAGCGTTTTTGTAAAAATTTAGACTTGTATTCATTTATATAGTAACATGACATTTATTGATACTTTTAATTTTTTCAGTTATTAACAGCGTCAACACGACTGAGATACAGCTACATCTGTGAGCCTTGCAGGCAAAAATTCAACTCTGACGAGCTGCAGGTATTTGAAATGAAGAATCCAAGAAAAACTGTTTTGACTCACTATTTTACAGATCACAAATGCGGTTTGGTGGTATTACTTTTCCAAGCTTTTAGAATTTTGCGATACGTTTTTCTTCATATTGAGGAAAAAAGAAAAGCAGCTCACTTTCCTCCATGTGTACCATCATTCTACCATGTTTGCCTTATGGTGGATTGGCATTAAATGGGTACCAAGTGGTTCCAGTAAGTATAAAATCGGCTAGTTCCCAAACATACTATTTCGAAATACACTGGCAAAAAAAATAACCAGTTACTTATTTTTACTCATCATACTAGTATTTTGACTAACTCTCTGTATTGGTATCAGTTTATTATTAATGTTTCGAATGATCAATGAAATCGTTAATAATGAGTGTGATGGAAAGAAAACATGCAATTTTTCTGAATACACTATAAATAGTGATCAAGCATGATTTTTCCTGAAAAAGACAATATGGAATTATTCAGAGTTACTGAAAGAATCATATCTTTATTTTTGATCGTGTTCTTGCAATTTCTTAAAATTTATTGTATTTTCTCCTCATTAGTATTATCATTTGGTCTACATCTCACGATTGGTGTGTGATCATTCTTTCTTCTCTTCTGCTTGTCACAATTTGTCCTTCATTTATCATGTTTTCATTTTGTACATACATACATTCCTTTCGTCTATTAATGAATTCTGGCTCTTTGAATACCTATACACAGTTGAAACGTCATTTTCACTGCTGCGAATATAAAGTTTGGGAGAACTAAAGAAATTGTCTCCTTCCTATTTACCTAATTAGCAAAGATTATCCAATATTATAATAAATAGTGAATCTTAGGTTAGAGTGAGCATCAGTATTTCTACAGTCGTTGATTGACTGTTTAGCATATTGAAATACTGAACGATAGATTGAATAGAGTATCATAACTTGAAATTTTCATTTTCAAAATCGATCCATGGGTCCCAAAATAACAGGGTATACATGTATATTTATTTACTGATGCCAGCAGATGAAGTCTTGTATAAATTCGGATAACAAACAAAAACAATTGTGGTGCACAACTATTGTCAGAAAGATCGTCATTATACCCAAATAACATATTATCGAACATGCGTGACTAGTGACAAGCTGTTAGAAATTATCTTTTGAAGATTCGAGGAAAGAAAATTGAAATTCTCTTCAGATATTTATTTCAAAAATAACTACATTGGGAAGGAACATCTTATTCCCCACGATTTTTCAGTGAATCACTGCCTTCTTGTTTCTTCCTCCTTCCTATTTATAATTACCTCCAGTTTAACTTTGTTTTCGCCTCCTGCTTTTTCCTCTTTGATGTTTCCTGACTATGGATCAACTGCCTAACAATAATTTTCTTTCAGCATTTTTACCAGCTATGGTCAATTCAGGAATACACGTTTTGATGTACTCATACTATGGACTGTCCGTTTTCGGCCCCAAGGTTACCCAGTACTTGTGGTGGAAGAAGTACCTAACAATTCTTCAACTGGTAATAATATAAAAATAGCCCAAAGGTTTCGACTTGTTTCGAAACGTTCGAATTATTAGATCTCTCATGGTTGACATGCTTTTTCAGATCCAATTCACGTGTGCCTTGGTTTTGGGTGCGAATGGGATCAGAACGGGTTGTGAGTTCCCCCTTTGGATGCATTATACTTTGATTATCTACATGATGTCGTTCATAGTACTGTTTGGTAATTTCTACGTCAAGGCTTACATGGAGAAGGTAAGAAATATTCGTCAGTTGAAAAAAATTGAACATTGTGTTACAGAAACTGTATGTGATAATTTTTGAGACTTATCAATTGGATTGATTGATTGGTTGTCCATGAATTCGATTTTCGAAAAGGCCCGATAATTGAAGTTCCCTGGATACTTGTATTCAAACATTTTCCACATGTTCTAACGGGGCATATTTACTAGTGTACCAAAATATTATTTTGAAGTTAGTTAATCCATTCCAAAATTATATGGAATTTTGGTTTCGAACAGACCAAGCTTCATACGCATACTGGTTGAGGTATACAGATTTAGCCAAATGTGTGTCCCGCCTATTTTTTCCAGGTAATATGAGAGTTATTGAAAAAAAGTTGGTATAAAAGTCAAACGGTAATTTCCTCTGCATCTTTTTGAGAATTCAGAAATTTTTTTGATGCCCTATTGGTGGAGGAGTGACGTCTTAGCAATTGTTTTAAATAAAACCATATGTCAAGTTTAGTATCGTTAAAAAGCTTATTTTTTCTCACTTCAGTAGTACCAATATTATTTCCACTCTCTTGATTTGTTATGACATTTACTCAGTTGAGGAATATATAGCCAGACGAATATTCTAGCGATTTGTCAATTTGAATCAGACAGTGACTTGAGTATGTTTTAATAAAACACGATATTCTTTCATGCTACATTAACAGTTGTTTTAATAACAAATTTCACTTCCGATGATTGGGATTGAGATAATTTTAAGTGTCAAAAACTGAAATTAAACCATTGATAGTTGAAGAAATATAAGGAGAAAAAAATCTTATTTCGTTTTCAAACAAAATTAGTGCATTAGTAATTGAGAAAAATTTCGAACAAAACAATAGTTGGGAAAATTACAGAGGTTAACACAAAAATACGAAACACACTGAATCTATCATGAGATCTGAAATAATATTAGTACTAGTGAATTAAAAAAAAAAACAAGCTTTATTATAGTAGTAATAACCATGATAATTTAAAAAATTGCCGTGGACGTCACTCCTCCACCAATAGCACAAAAAATATTAGAATTCACAAAATATGCAGTTTAACCATTTCACTTTCATACGAAGATTTTTTCAATAACTCTCATAGTAACTGAGAAAAATAGGCGGGTCTATACATTTGACCAACTCTGTATAATTCCGAGTTTTTATGGAAATATATCCAGAAAAATATCTAATAATGTCTTGATGTTTAATATTTTGTTCAAGACGAACTCGTACTCTATATTGAAAGGATTATAGGAATAGTTTTTAATGAATCTGTTTGCTTCAAAAAAATTGTGTTCATCATCACACGATTAAGATTTCGATTTTCGTAGTAAAAATTAATGAAAAAAAAATCAATCTGTGTCAAAATATGAACACTGGATATTTATAGCGACTTCCTTGACTCCAATAATACCCTTTTTTATTTCACATTGTTCAAATTAACATTCAAGTCTGAACTAAATTTTTTTTCTAGTCAGGATAATTTATGTTGGTTGTAGAAGAGGACCCAGTTCTGATATGAATTCCATAAAAGTTATACAGGTCGTTCCTCAGGCAATGATATAGATGCGATGGAAAAAACTATTAAAATTCCAATAATTGAAATTGATGGTTTTTTCAAATGGAAAATTGGAGGTTTTCATTCATCATTCAATTCAGTATCAAAAAAAAGGCTAGCTTTGAATATATTTCTGAAATAGCAATCTCCATATCTTCATCATCAACAATTTTCTTGTTTCTCTGCTCTGCTTCGGCAGATCCAAAGTTTTTGAAGGTTTCTATAATTCGTTTAACAGTATTCTGTGATGGCCGATTAGCAAATGTATCACGTCTTCTTGAGAAAACTCTATTACATTCTCCCTAAATAATATAGGTCAGGTAGCAGAATGGTTAGAATCAATACTTTCAAATAATTCTGGCTTGCCGGTCGTGGGTTTAAATCCCTGCGATTTCAATTTATTTTTCTTTTGGCCTGAGAAAGTGCCAGGAATCGCACGTTAAAAGGTAAGAACTCGTTAATCCTTGGCTCGCACAAGTTTCGACTTCTAAGGGGAGGGGGGACAGCTGGTTAACGGAAGAAACAATTTTAAACAATTTGTTTTAAATACAATTATATGAGTAATCTTCATTTGAATAATTCAAACGAACCGACATGATCACTACAATGACATTCCATGGCGTTGATGGACTTCTATAAGATATCCTTCTGGAATATCCAAAAGATATCATTCAAGGATATCCATGAGATATTGTTCACACATATCTATTAGATGTTGTTCAGGAACGTCTACAAGATATCCACAAAGATGTCCATAAGACAATGTTCACAAATATCCAAAAGATATGTTTTAGGGATAACAATAAGATTGTCATTGAGGAATATTGGAAACTATTGAAAATTGATATTGTACTCTGTATTCATCTTATTTTTGTTTCGGATATTCATAGCCACGTGTAGAATATCTTCTAATGGATGTCTATTTCGAATCTATGAATGAACATCTTATGGAACTTCATATAAAGTCCAGACAGATTACGGTCCAGGAAAAAGATACAATATTGGTATACGTTGAAGATATTGAAAATTTATCTCGACATACACATTCATGTTGGTATATTTGCTCAGACTTCTCCGCAATCTGTAGAATATTTTCAGAAGAAACCGATCACCTATTTTCAAAAATATCTAACTCATCTCCGATGAAATAATCGAAAACAATATACGTATCTACATCTATTGCTACCCATTGGTACCATCCAACAATTAATAACACTTATAGATTTTTGTGAGTCCTATTTGTGGCACCACCTATCTGCTAGAAGCTGTCCTACCTCCTGCTTGTTAATTTTATCAAGATACATTCCTGTAATTCACCATTGGTACCACCTATCAGTCAATAACCACTACTCGAAGAAAGTCCTAGTTGTGGAACCATCTATCGGCTAAAAGGAAACCCTTCTTCTGCTTGTCTATTTTCTAGTTACCTACCATACATCCATAACAATGTCAGACGGTTGTAACAAATGCCTGAAGAAGATGGATCGTAGCAGGAGGGATACAGTTTTTTGCACGAAATACTCCAAGAAATCCCATCTGGCTTGCCTCGATCTGGAGGAACAAAATATTCCCGCCCAAAACTGGTTGTGCTCCGACTGCAAAACTCTTGTCCCCACTCTCACGGGAGTCGATTTTTCTCTCCTCCTATCAGAATTAAGAGGTATTGGTCACTCACGCCTCTTTGATCGCAAAAAATTCTAATATTATTGAAAGTAACTCCAGTAACATTGACACTGTTCAACAAGTTCAGTCTGAAATGCACTCTGCCATCGGAGATCTACAGAAAAAAGTAACCAATATTGAAAACAAACTAGCTACAATTTCTGTAACCGCGCCCTCCCAAACGAGAACAACGTCTCTCTCTGGGAAAGAACTGAATGAACGTATGGCCCGCGCAAGCAATATAATAGGTTTGTTTTGGTTCTGAAGATGATCAGTCCTGGGACGTCAGGATCATGCGCAGTTGACGAGAAGTGTGCTCTTTAGGTTCATATTCGCTCACTTTTTCTCAAATGCGCATGATCCTGACGTCCCAGGACTGATAATTTTCAGAACCAGAACATGAACAGGACGAGCATAACGACAGCGCAACTGTATCCGAAATTTTAAGTGCATTGGGGATTACTGAGACACCTAAACAGTCTATGCGAGTCGGTCAGGCCAAGGACAACAAAATCCGTCCCCTCAAAGTTGCATTCGACTGCTCCAAAACCGCCAGTAGGATTCTCAGAAATATACTGATCCTGAAATCAACTCTCAAGTTCAAGAATATTAAAATTGATGACGACAAAACCCCCATGCAGATGACAGAAATGAAAGAACTACGTAAAGAACTAAGAGATAGACTGTCAGTCGGTGAGAATAACCTCACCATCAAATATATCCATGGTACCTAATCTATTGTGTCCACAAAAAACTAAATTCAAACTATCTCGCAAACCTCACTTTCGCATACATAGACATTGCTTCACCAACTGCTTAATACAGGGACCTTACCCTATATTTGGAAACTACCCAACCTGACTGTATTGCCCTGTCAGAAACTTGGCTGAATACTAACATTCCCGACTCTCTGATAAATTTTGAAGGATATCGTGTTTTCCGACAAGATCGTCCAAACCGAAGAGGAGGTGGAGTTTTGCTATATCTTAAGGAATCTGCATTTGCTCAATTCACTATAGTTGAATCCCATTACGATATACCTGAAATCGAGAATATTTAACTCAATGTGTCCACAAGAAATTTCTCCTTCACTCTTGGATGTGTATATAGACCGCCCGCATCTATATATCACTCAGACCAGGAACTTTATGAGATTATCAATAGGATCTCTCACTCAGCAAACAACCTTGTTCTCTTTGGAGACTTCAACTTTCCAACTTTAAAATGGCCCTGGATGAAATTCCCGACTCCCGTGATAGTAGCTCCCTGTTCGCCGAACAATTGGTTGATCGCAATCTCTCCCAATTGATCTATGAACCCACACGATATAGATCAAATCAAATCCCCTCACTTATCGACTTACTATTTATAACGAATGATCCCAATCTGTTATGCCATATTACAACTGGTCCTCCAATCGGTTGATCCGATCATGTTACAATTACGTGTAACCTCCAAGTAATATCAGACAAAGGTCCCCGAAACACCATCCAGGAATACAGAAGAATAAACCAGAATGATCTAGCTACTACTTTAAGTACATTCAACTGGGATGAACTTTATCAACATTCCGATGTCGACTCCAAATGGAAGTTCTTCTGCAATTCACTTCTTGATGCCATCAACAACTGTTCCTATGTAATTTCTAAAAAAACAACAGCAAAAAACCATGGATTGATGAGACATTGATCCACCGCTCCCATAAAAAACGTAAGCTCTGGAAGAAATACTTATCAACTAAGTACCCTGAAGATTTTGAGTCCTATCGTTCTTACTCCTCCAATTAATCTCAAGACCTAAAAACGGCCAAACAGAACTATGAATCAAATCTTGCGGGAAAAGGTTCCAAGGCAATTTATAAATACTGTAGAACTAAACTCTCGTCGAAAGTCTCTATACCAATGATTCGCGATAATTATGGAATTAAATGTGAATCCAATGCTGCTAAAATGCTCGCTAAAAGTTTCTAAAATTCTTTTTCGCCAGTTGAAAATACAGCGCTCTCCAAAGTTAAGTCACCAAGATGCCAAAACTCTTTAACCCATGTGTATTTTCCACCTGAATTAGTGGAGGAAAAACTGAAGAATGTCAAAACGAGTGTCTCACCTGGGCCGGATAATATACCAGCCTTCATTTTGAAAAGACATGCATCCGTTCTCGCAAAACCCCTTAGCCATATCTTCGAATACTCTTTTTTCACTCCTTCCTTCCCAGACAATGGCGGTTAGCCTCTGTCATTCCTATTTATAAAAAAGGGGACAAACTCGATCCTGGAAACTATAGAACTATTAGCCTGGTGTCCGTATGTGCCAAAATAATGGAGAGAATAATTGTCGATAACCTCTTACCCTTCTTGCTTGGGAACGATGTGATCCCACCTACACAACATGGTTTTATTCCTGGAAGATCAACAACAACGAACTTACTCTATTGCCTGGATAAATGGACCAGATTTCTAGACTCCTCAGACCCCGTTGACATTATATATCTCGATTTTTCCAAGGCGTTTGACAAAGTTCCACGAATTAAGCTACATCACAAACTTGAACACTTCGGAATAAGAGGTCAACTACTCAACTGGATTGACGCATTTCTTTCTGACAGGGTATTCAAAGTGTCAGGAGTTTCACAAGGTTCTGTTTTGGGACCTACTCTTTTCTTGGCATATGTCTCAGATTTGCCCACTGTACTCCATTCAGACCATGCTTTTTTCGCAGACGACAGTAAGTTCATTAGAAATCCCCTAACTACTCATGCTGATCTCCAATCAGACATCATTTCTGTGCGAAGGTGGTGTGAAACTTGGAACATACCACTAAATGTCGATAAGTGTTGTGTGTTACACATCGGCTATAATAACCCAACATTCGATTACCTTTTGGGCAACCAATCGATTCCCGAAGTAGACAACCATAGTGACCTTGGAGTTATATTCAACAAAAATCTTACTGCTGCTAACCAAGTGACAGCCGTTGTTAAAAAAGCTAACAGTCGTACTTTCCTACTGAACAAATGTTTCTCCCATCCTGATAACAGACTCTTCAGTAAGCTTTATAAAACATATATTCGTCCACACCTGGAATATGCTGTCCAAATCTGGTCCCCTTACTTGGTAAAAGACATCCAACTACTTGAAAGGGGCCAACGCAACGCTACCAGGATGGTAAGAGGATTCAACCAACTCTCCTACGACCAGAGACTGCCTCAGCTCTACCCTATCTGAGTGACAGACGTACCAGAGGCGATGCGATTTTAACCCACCGAATACTACACGAAGACTTCTCTGTAGATCTCAAGAGCTTATTTTTACTTCAAGACAATATTAGGTTGCGTGGACATCCTTTGAAATTGAGACAGGAACCCTTTCGAACAACTGTACGCCAAAACAGAATTTTCACGAAGTGGAAAACTTTACCTCCAGAGGTCGTGACGGCCCCAAGTACAACCACTTTCAAGAACCGATTTGACTATTTTCAACAATCAGCGAACATTTGATATAGTTTATTAACTCTTATTCATCATTTTGATTTTTGTTTTCATCTTAAAATAAAATTGTAACATTTTTTTTGTAAACTTATAAATTAATATTTTATTGGGCACAAATGTTCGATAAAGAGAGAAAATTCAGCTAGATGTTTATATTCATTCAGACTTGCCTCGGATATTTTATGTTCATCTGTAGAATATTTTCTGGAAGATATCTGTTTCGAATCCATCAACCATCGATAAATATCTTATGGATGTACTACGAGCTATGATAGTATTTGTTGAAAGACGAAAATATAGGATGAACACTGATTCAAATTTCAAATCTGGGGATATTCCGTCCAGAATTGGACATGAAACGGATATCCATAGAATATTATGTGTTATCTGGGACACTATTCTAGTATTATGATGTGAAGCACCATTTTATTGACACTAGGGTGTCTCCCTTTCCACTTGTGGAATATTATCTATAAAGCCCTTTGGACTACAATCTTAAATGCTACTGCATGGGAATATTTCTGAAGTCAAATTGTTTTCATGGCAAAGAAGTGACATCACCCAATTTTCTGTGGTTTTAATTATTTTGGGAGTTAGATAATAATTACAATAGTCATATCTTTGAGTCTCCTTTCATTATTTGAGATATTTAACTTCTATAAACCTTGAACCCGATTTTCTCGAAGAAGATGAGGTTTTGCCATTGTACCTATTAAATCCATCCTGTTTCTTGTTTCGTTTTCTGGGTGAATTATGCTTTTTTACAATACTTTGATTCGTTCAAAAATTATTACCACGCAGCTGAATCATCGTCTTTTGAATTGATGTTTCGAGACTAGCGGTGAAGAAAACTTATCCCAATTTCTTTTACCTCGTTGTGGAACTATCACCAATTTTTTCATTATAATTCAAATAAATAACACGTGTTTCATTACAGGGTAACCAGGTATTCTTCGGTATGGATGTTGGTTGTGGCCAAGGAAATACTTACGTAGAAAGGCGTAAGAATTATCCAACCCAGTCGCACAATGGTATTCAAGGAGAAGAAGAAAAAAAGTATATGTAAAAGAATCAAATTCAAGTCAACTCGACGGGTGTTGATCAAAAAGTTAATCAAGATCTTCCTTACTCAAAATGAGTATTTTAAATACAAATATATACCATTTAAGAATTTTGTTATTTACTTACTGTTGATTAGTTTTATATGGTACCCATTATGTATGTTTATGGTTTGAAGAATGTCAATTATACGAAAGTATTGATTGTAAATTGTTAAAACTTACTCTGTTATTTTTACTATGTTCATATTTTCTACAGAATATCGACTGTAACGGTTATTGCAATTGTCCCTATAAAATAATCACTGCCATTTTGCTGACATGCACCTTCATCAAGTTTGTGAATACGCAGGGTAATAACTTAACAAGGCAAACACTTCTTCACCTAGTATCAAAGTGAAGTGCTTCTTCTCGATTCGGACAATATGTAGAGCTCATTATGTAGAAAATAAATTTTATGAAAATTTTTGGTTTGTATTTATTCGCTTGGACATACTATCGTAAGGAACCCTCCAACATTCTAAGGCCCTGACAGAACTGACTAGAGTGAAGATATTATATTTAAAGGAATGCAATTAGGAGTATTTGACAATGCTGGAGGGAAAGTCTGAATTATTAATGAAAGAGAGACTCCATGGGTCGGATCCCATTTCAATAAGAATTATTTAGAATGGGCAGTGCTCGCGGTCATAGTTAAAATCCAACCAAAAGTCTTGCCTACGAATATAAAAAAAAAACATAATTAGTGGAATATTCGGAATCACTGTCCTAGAATTAACAGAATACTCGTTGAAATGTGAGGAAAATTCTCTCTATTCCCTGTTTCAGACTTACACAGAATCAAAAATTCATTGCATTCATCGGACCGAAACTTTATAATCAGCTTCCATGTGATATTAAAAATATTACCAATATGAATCGTAAAAAAAAATATAAAAAATTATGTGAAATCACATCCACAACCTTTTACTAGGAATATATCAACATGAGCTCAAAAGAATACTCTATTGTTCCCCTTTTTTTTACATATGTTGTTAAATTATGTACCAAAATCGATTATACTCATTAAACTTACAGAAGAATGACCACAACTCAAGCCTAGCTTAGGTGGCTTTTTCTGGTCTACATTAAGATATCTTAAATAAATATCACCATGTACTTGTATATATGTTTCAAAATTCTACTGAATAAACTTACTCACTAATTAATTCAGATGTATGAAGATTATCTATCAGAACAATGATTAAATTCTATGAGAAGGCCAACTGGAAGTGGTAATCAAGAGCTCACCGCGATATCACATTCTAGTTGAGTAGTTCGCACTGGCAGATGTTGGGAGTTTTTCAGGGGGGGGCATGAGTTGATACATTTTTTTAACCAAACAGGTTCGTATATAGCTTTGTTCCATAGGAGGGGGGTAATTCGTAGCGCGGAAGTGACAGAAAATAGGAAAGCGCCGCAGCCGAAATTTTTTTCTGTTCAAGGTCAAATGCCTTCAAATTGATAGTAAGATTTATCAGCGGGGTATCATAAAGGTGGGGAAAAAAGATGTCAAATTCAGTTTGTTTCATTTAATACGAAAAAAGAACAAATAATTTATCGATATCAACAGATGCATTCTGAAACTGAATACATTTTACTTTAACATTTAAAGGTAAATCTTAATTTTGATTGAAAAACTGAATTTTCTTCGATTGTGGGGGCGTGTTTACCCCCATTACACCCCCTTTCATACGCGCCTGTAACCAAAGTAATAAAATTCATAGGAATATGAACTGAATCTCACTGATATGTTTGAGGACCTAATAAGAAATTACCTTTTTCCGTCAATACCAAGAGGAATAGAATTATTCTTTGTTTGTGCGGTTTCCAATAAAAAACAACTACTTAATTCCTTTGTTTCTGAATATTACCGCTCACCGCCACCGCTCACGGCTTACCGCTAATGGTAAAATGCATTTTATTGAAGCAAAGTCCCCGGAAGTAATTATTTTTCTCCTATCCTAATCTGTTTTGCCGCCCTTTGATTTGGCCGCCTGTGTTCGTTTAACATATTCGCACTGCATAGAAGAATATTTCTGTTTCATGGTTGTATTGGATGATGAAAGATTTCTATGAAATTCTAAAACGTGTGAGTGTTTGAGGAAACATTCAATATGAAAAATACGAATACAAATTATTTTGGTTTGTATAACGTGTGTTTTCTTCTTGTTAAATATCAATCCAGGTTCAGATGCATATGCACACTGGTTGTTGAACCAATATTGAGTACTCGTTCAGAACTCTAGGGGGGGGCATGCCCCCCCCCCCCTCAGATCCGCCAGTAGTTGAAGCAAAGTACATTAATTTCTATTGATATTTCGAAATAAATTTGTTTTCTAGCTGTTTTCTAATGACTTTTCCATAAATTGATATAAGAAGGGTTGAATTTTGTGGGCGGGATTACATTTTACCAGACAGGTAACAATTTTGTTGATACCTGAAACAGTTTTCATGCTCTAATGTAAAAGTGTAGGAGATGTACGTAGTGTGTGACAAAACGAACGTCTGATATCTCAATGAATCTGTCAAATAAGTGACATCTGTCAATAAAAATTATGGTGAATTCGTAGCTGGTACATGGTCAAAATTTTTGTGAAGGTGAGTTGTTTCTTTCAACTATTAATTACTCACAATTTCAAATAATGCAATTTGGTGCTTTATGCTGTTACTCCCAATATAAGAAAATTATGTGTTATTACATACGTTCAACGTGCTGTGCTGGAATGAAAACACACCAGACACAACCACTTTCAGAGGTCTAGCATTCCTAGCAAGTCCAAAAATTGCGATTTTCAAGATTTTCAAGACTTTTTTGTATTCCCTCAACTTGTTTACTGAATGTTTTTAATACTAAAGATATGTGTCAAAAAATTATTCACATTTCGATTACCCAAGCTGGCATTATAGAATTAGATACTGCTATGTTCTTCTTCACAAACTCTGAGAACCTGCAGCTTTGATGTTACATGTTATATTTCGTCACATGCATAGTCTAACTATTTTACGCTACGGTTGTGCTGTGGCTAAAGTAAAGTAGTAATTTGGGAATGCAGCTGCCGCAGCTAGGCAAGTAGACCCACAGGGACCCTTTTTACCATCCCCTGTTTTTCACAAAGCAACATGTCCATAATTCCTTCTCCTAGTCTTCCTTTTCGAACCTTCTCGACCTCCTGATGAAGGTCAGTATGTCCGTCCATTCCAGGTTAGTTCCTCTTGTTGGAGTTTTCAACTCCAAAGACTTCAAATCTTAGCCTCCTGTACGCCTTGCCGAGGAAGTGAGATGAAGTTTCTTCATCTTCTTTGCATTCAAGGCAAGAGGGGTTGTCTTCTATACGTATTAGTGATAAGTGTCTACCTAAATTATCGTGCCCTGTTAATATTCCTACAAGGAGGCGTAGTGCTTGGCGGTTTCGGACTCAAAGCCACGCCGTTCTTGCCTTGTTGAAGCTGACCACAAAGTCCTTCGACTGCCTGCAACTGGTATTATCCCTCCAAAGTTGTTTCAGCTCTTCTTCTGCCCTGTCGTCAAGGGCTGAAGAGCAAGGTCGTCTGTCATTTCATTTCCACGCATCCACAGGTGAACCGAAACTATCTGAACTTCTTTTCTTTCAGCTACTTTCTTAAGAGTATCTCCGCATTCCTGCACAAGTACTGAACTTGGTTCAGAATGGCAGATGACTCTGAGTCCTGTCTGACTGTCAGAACAGAAGTAGATTCTCTGCTCGGGCTCTTGTTTCACCTCTTGGTCAAGTTTTTAAATTCATCGATGGATTCATCGATGAGCATTGCATCTTTATTCAACTAATGAAAAATGACAGCACGAATGCGCATTATCCATCGAAAGCGTAGCTTTCTCGTACGTCTCTTCCTTCCATGTAAATGCCTGCACCCGAAGCCTGTTTGTCAGTCAGACGCAAACCGTCTCTAAGATTTGCATGTGTATTCGAATGGAATGTTTTCTTACAATGAAATGATAATAGTTTAGAATTATAATTTCAAACTTTCGGTTCTATGAAACTACATATTGTAGTAAGAATTCACTTAGCAATAATTTACTAATTCATTCACACTCTGAACAATAGCCTAATTTATAAAAACATGTATAGTAATCACTGTCGCTACTCTGTCTATTTGCGAACTCTCGAACTAACTATATTTCCGCAACTGCAACAGTACATTCCTTTTACCATTCTCGAACTGTCGAGAGTATACGGTGACTCGTTCAGATGGCTCCCATACCTTCTTGATACTTATAGAACGATGAGTCATGGGTGTACCGTAATCGAGCAGAGATGAGATCATCCGAGCAGGCTCAGCGTGAATATCCAAACAGAGGCGGTCAGGTCCGGCTTTACATTTACATTGCCCCCTTCTTGAAACCATTTCGTCCCGAAATGTTGTCCTTGGAGTGAGACGATACCTGCAAGATTCTCCATATCTGCACCTTGAAGTTCTATGGAAGTAACACTCCACAGTCTTTACTTTTGGTAACGAAAGACGGTTACAGCACACCAAAATCTTGACGTGCCAGCCCATCAATCCAGATAGTAAATGTTTCTCTGACCCCTCTTAAACTTCTGGGTGTGCTATTCTCGTAGTTTCTGGAGTCGACCGAACTTCTTGGGAAATACCACGGCTGCCTCTGGACATTTGGAGATCTTCTGGTACACAGTAATTTGCAGGCACCTTAAAAAGGTCTCGTGGCTCCTCCCAGATTACTCCATGTAGAATTTTCTGTCCGTTTGAGTACAGGGACACGAACTTATGGAACGTCATTACATCTTCCGGTGGTCGGAGGGTGCGGACTTGATCATGGTTTTCAGCGTAATGAGACAACCTAATGAAATGAATGACTCTGGGTTTTTCTCGGGGTGGCTTATAGATTCGGTATACGAGCTCGTTTAGCCTCTTCATCCGCAACTTAGGTGATTCCACGGCGACGTTTAGGGTTGTACAGCTAAACAAGGTCACCTATCTGATATCCACCAGAATCGGACTCAATGTCGAAGGTCTCCTTCATTCTGTCGGCTGGATGTTCAAACAGACTTGTTCATGGATGTCGTCCATTCTCTGCCGTAGTCATTTACCGCAGTGATTTGTGCTGGTGGCGTCCCAAACTTCAGGTGCAGGAAGTTGGCCGGTTGACTCGTGTACTGCGGAACGATAGGCCATCAGGAACAAAGGGAGATACTGATCCCAATCTATCTGGTGGTCAAAGTGGACAGAGTGGGCGGGTGACGGTTTATCATTCGACTTTACATGCTCCATCCAGTATTATTTTGTTACTTAATGATACTCTAAACTCAAACGTCCACGGACTCTCTGTTGTTTGAAAAAGTATAACCGTGGAACAAACGATTTAGTATAGAAGTTTATATTGCGAGTTTTTACGTCGAGTTGTCGCAGCTCCTTTTGAGTGCATTTCACCACTCCAATGGAAAATACAGTAAAATCGGAACGGAAGCATTTTAGTTGCAGCAACTTTGCTCTTGCCCGACAGTTCTGATGACCAGATATGTCCGAGTTTATGCTGATACTTGCCGCGGAGAGAAATTACTACATCTTGGGGAAAGCGTTGTTCTTCTCCTAGGTAAGAATACGTTTCTCCAGTATCAATATTATATAAGATGCTTTCGTCTATGAGCTGAACGTTCGTATTTCCCTCGCCATGGGGTAAAAGGCTTTTGGGTCCGAGAATCATGTGACCTGAGCCAAGGAAGACGGCCTTCCGCATTCTTACGGCTGAGATTTCTACCATATTACTGCAATCCGGGTAATATTTTTTAGGTTCTAGAGCAGTGTGTTCATCATTTCACCAAAGACCTCTTTGATCAGGAACAACATTTCAACAAAATGGTTTAGGTAAAGCCTACGGAGTTCAAAAAGTAGATCTCGATGTTGAGTACATTTTTCCTCCTCTTTTTGGACGATTTCGTTTTGCCATAGCCGAAAACTCAATGACGAAAATCGTCTTAGTCTTCTGGTCAAGGAGGACTACATCAGGCTTATTGGCATAAGGCAACACTGGTGTCTCGTGTATACCGTGCGAGTGTCGTAGATGGTAGTACAACACTTATAGCGCCGCATTAGGCCTGTGGTTATAGGCTGAGACTGAAATGCATTATGGTCTCAGAAGCCCCACGACACGCTCTACATCTAGTGTCATGTCTGGGACCTCTATACCCATCACGCAACTACGGTAGACGAGGGTGTTAAAGACACCATCTTGGTTTTCTGACTTCAGCCCACTTGACCTGAGAAATGCGAAGGTCGGGTTCCTGGATAAGCCAAGGTCTTCAATGTTCCATACATTGGCTTATCCTCAAGTAACTATAGGAGACTCTCACTCTCCGCAGCTTTGATGTGGGCTTTTCCTGAATGGTTTTCAACCCTGGGTTCGTTCCTTCAGTGTTGAATACGAGACAGTGTTCATCGGGTTCAGAGGTTTTTAACTGGAAAACAAATGCTACAACCCCTGCTTTTTCATTGTCGTACACAAAGCAGAGAAGGGAATCTGAATTCCTGATGACTTAACAGAATCCATCCAGTACCATCCTGTTATGCAGATACTCCAAACTCGAAAATCCAAGGCCTTTTCGTTGTCTGGGAAAGTATAACCGTGGAGCAAATGATTTATGATCCAAGCTCGTATGGAGATGCATCATTTTACAAGTTTTTACGTCGAGTTGTCACAGCTCTTCCTGAGTCCACTTCATCACTCTGAAGAAGTAAAGTAGAATCGGAACGGCAAACATATTAGTTGCAGCAACTTTGTTCTTCCCAGACAGTTCGGATGACCATATCTGTTTAGGCTGATATTTGCCACGGAGAGAGTTTTCAACAGTAGTTAACTCTTGGTAGCGGCGTTTTTTCACCTCTAGGTAAGTATGCGTCTCTCCGGTATATAGATGATGTAGGATGCTTCTGTCTACCAGCTAAACGTCCTCCCCATATTCCTTGCATCGTCCTCTTTGGAGATGAACCATGGCACATTTCCCGTTCCCAAACTTGATTTCGATAGCATGCGTGTACTCTTGCACCACCCTTAAGAGATCCTTTCCTCCTAAGGCATATAGTTTGAGCTTCTCCATGTAAAACAGATGACCTTATGCCTCCGGTTGCGGGGTGTGCCGCAGTTGTATCCGCGGGTTTTCATAAGTGTAACGTACAATGGCAATAGGGAGATGAAAAAGAGAAGGGGGCTGAGGAAGTATCTATGGAACACACGCCTCCTGAGGATAACCTACTCTGTTTGGACTCTGACTTGACCAGATCTTATGGTGGCGAGTCCTCCAGAGCGGTATCACTTATCATCTGTCTAATGCATCTCATTATTTGATCGGGTACCGCAAGGCATATGATGAGCTCATGCGATGTTGTATCAAACGCCATGCGATTATCAATCCATGCCATTCAATGGTTACGCTTAGACTGTACGGAGTACTGCATGATACATCTGTCGATCAGCAGATTCTTTTTGTGAACAGCGACCCTCTTTGCTAGCATATTAAAATGAAATATATAATTAATAATAAATATATAATGTATAATTGGGCTGTACTTCTGTCACTAAATGTTTCTCAGCAACTCTGGAGATCAAGGGTGGCTCTACGTCCCTCCCCAACTATAAGAGTGTTTCCAACCCAAATTGAGAGAGATTCCGCTCAAAAAAAAGAGAGACAATTGACGGAGTAACTTTTGAACTGAAGTAGTATTTTGAAGGGTGAATTTATCGACCTACGAGAGATGGTTGAGTGAGTTATATATTTTTTTTACAAAATAGAGCCTATAATCAAATACTGACATAACCTAAAAATAATTGACAAACTCCCATTATTTTCTTTCGATTCTATCAAACGACTCTTGAAAGAAAGATTTGATCTGCTCTGATATTCCTAACTGATGTACATTGGTCTTTCAGAATCTCAAAACACCTTCCTGACTTTATCCTGTATCACAGAACCAGCCCTATCGATTGCCGTGGTATTTTGACGGCGGCGCTGTCCACAACGCTCGATGTTGAACGTCGCGATGCCAGTCGACCTGTTGTTATACTTTCGATAGCACATTCTCCTCTTATGGCCTAAACACGTAAACTAAATCCTTGCAGTGTGTCAGGAAGTGAACATCGTCTCTTTGAATACAGAGGGTGAGTGATTCCTTTTTGTTACAAGTAGAGATTAGTGGAAAGGCAGCGGACAACGTGAATCTTCATTGAAAAGTGGGAATGCTTTTTGCCAAACTCAACGGGGATGTGAAATTTCCAATGTTTATTTTTCTATTTATTCGAATAATCATGATACATCCAGCCAGTTTTCCACGAGGCAAGTACAAAAACAAATACAAATATAAGGGATTAATTGGTTTAATAATACCTGAACACTCAGCTGATCAATTCAATGCAAAAATAATTAGTTTACATGCATATATATTTGATGCATCAATATTACTCATTTATTTTTGATAAACAGGTCAGTTTTATAAAATGGTTAAGGCTTTCGTGGCCGAAGTCTACTTACAGTGTGTCATTATCTTCACTCGGGTTTGAAGGCCATCGTTTTTTGGAATTTCTTCCTGACGTTTCGCTAGATCGAGTGACTGGCTTCTTCAGAGACTTACACATCGTGGATAATCTCCGATGACAGAGATTGTATTTATTATGACTTAGGTACTCCTGTGCGCTAATTACCATATCTGGATTAGGTACATTTTCAATAACATCCGTTGACTCCTTTCTACCTGCTGTCTTAATGTCATTGGTATTCTTTGCTATTTCAGAATTACTAAAAATTGGATTGGGTCGAGGTTCATAGCTTCTTCTTTTCTGTTGAAATTCTCTGTATTTATGGATCTCTATTGCCACCCATACAAGAGTCTATATGGTATCCCTGGATGGGGTCAAGAAGTTTTACGTCCTCAAATAGCATCCTGTGGTTTCCTTCACTGAGCGCGTGTTTTGCTACTGCCGACTTGTCCGTTTGGCCTAATCTACAGTTCCTCTGATGCTCCATCAGCCTTGTTCCCATGGATATTTTTGTTTTTCCGATGTGCATGGTAAGGTATGCTTTGCTGTATCTTCTTGGTCGGTTTGAAGACCGTTTTTATATTGTGTTGTCCTACAGTTTTTGAATTCTGTCTGTGATCCTGGGGAAATATGGTAGATACGCACGTGCAACTAAGCCTCCGCGTCACTTTCACTCGCGGAAGTCATCGGTTTCATGGGATGTTACTTCTACAATGGAATGGAAACTTCTATGAGCGATTAGAAGGCGTGGCAGTGGGAAGTCCTCTCACCCAGTGATAGCCATTTTCTCCATGGATCATTTTGAAGAGAAGGCAATCAATGCCTTTGATTTTAAACCCACCTCCGATCAAATAACACAACCTAGATGAGTAATTCGCCGCACACGCATTAAAATTTGTGTGTAAGGGAAAATCTTCTTCCAACGGCAATGTCGTGCGTTGTTAACAGAAATATTGAGGTTCAATAAAATAAAAATAATGGAAATCCAATATGGAATGGAAACCAGAAATTATGACGGAATAATTTTCACAGGGTTTTGAGAACAGCCAATGCTCTAATTGACATGTTTTTTCATAATTCATTCATTTTACTCTTTTCCAATTCGGTCTCTTTTTCTCGATAGTTACGACACTGGTAACTTACCCATGAAATGACATATTTTGATTTCCAGCTTCAAATTGTCTCTTACACATTTCGCAATGCTTTACCATTGCTTAATAATAAAAACTAACGGTAGTTTAAAACTAACTCAGAATTTGATCTTTTATTCACGAAAAAACACTCAAATAAGCCAAAGACGAAAAAAACTGATATGTTTTGTGGTTGTTCTGTCATATTTGACATTCGATATTCCAAATGCCATGTTGCCGTACTGACCAGACTATATCGACAACGAAGAATTTCCGTTCGATAGAATTACTATCGTTTTTACATGCTCCCAACAAGCTGCAATGAACATTTCAATTGCCTACTTATAAGCTATATATTTCATCTAAAATAGTATTTTTGGGTTTTCGTTGCCATGAATATACCCGACAGATATTAAAATCTAGCTGATGTGCTTATTGTATCCTCAAAAAATTACGACATGGCAATAATGACATTGTTTGAGGGATAACAGTATGAAAAGATGTTACCTTCAGTTCTATTAGAGTATTACTCATCTAGGTTGTGTTACTTGATCGGAGAAACCCACCATGTGGCTACGTTAGGTGGATGATACCTTTGTCCTTTGGAGACACGGAAGGGACACACTAAACCGTTTCCTAGACCACCGAAACGTTCAAGACCCTAGTATCAAGTTCACCATGGAGACTGAACAGAACCAGCGAATAGTATTTCTAGAAATACTCATCGAAAGATGTGGCGCGAAACTAACACACAAAGTATACAGAAAACCTACCCACACGGATAGATACATTCAAACACTATCGAACCACCATCCTAGTCAGAAGCGAGTAGCTAGCGGATCGTGCTCGAAGGATATGTGAACCTGAGCATCTTCAAGATGGATTGAAATACTTTCAATCAACGTTGAGATCGAATGGATACCGTGTACCCGAGATCAACATGGCCATAAAACCGAGTACTTCCGCGAGTCAAAGTAGGCAGAAGGCTGAGATAGTTACACGTGCGTATCTACCATATATCCCCAGGGTCACAGGCAGAATTGCAAAACTGTTGAGACAACACAACATAAAAACGGTCTTCAGAGCCACCAAGAAGACGAAAGAGACCCACTACCAGGAGCGGTGGTATATCGCATAACAAGCACTTCCGGAATGGTGCACATCGGAACAACGGAAAGATCCATGGGAACAAGGCTGAAGGAGAACCAGAGGAACTGCAGATCAGGCCAAACGGACAAGTTGGCAGTGACAGAACACGCGCTCAGTGAGGGAAACTTCTTGTTCCCAACCAGAAATACCATAGCCAATTTGTACGGGAGACGATAGAGATCCACAAACACACGGAGAATTTCAACAGAAAAGTAGAAAGTATGAACCTTAAACGAATATTCCATTCTAGAAATGTATTTTATTGAAAATGGTCCTAATCCATATTCAGTAATTTAGCAAACAGGAGCACCTGCGTCCAAATAAATATAATTTCCGCAGACGGAATCTTGTCATCGGAGATTATCCACGATGTATAAGCCTCTGAAAAAGCTAGCCACCTGTGCTAGCGAAACGTCAGAAATAAATTCCAAAAAACTCCCCAACTGTCTCGTTAAAAGTCACCAATATAAAATTTTTTGATGATGAGAAAGGACATATTTTGTGTTCTCTCATCTGGAAGTATTTTTTATTGACTATCTCTAATATTTACTGTGTTCTTTACATTTCGTTCCTCTCTGGTATCAACTTATATCAGATTATGATATAATATATTATTTTTGTCCATATACGAAAACACAGATTCGGAATAAATTACAGAGCTAGAAAAGAAAAATCGTTGAGACACGTTATATTTGAATTCGAACCTGCTGGCCTTGACTGTTTTGACATACCTGATGACACAGCAGACATGTAGCAGCCTGAGTTTTTCATTTGAAGAGATACAAATTTGAAGTTCGCAAAAGTTACATAATCAATTGATAGCGCTTTCCTTGGACTTAACGACAGTTTTTTCCAACTATCTGCTCACGACAAATATTCATATCGACCACCGCTTTAACCCACCGTATGTAAATATATCAATGGAAAGTTCTTTAAAAACGATTTTCGGTGGTAATTTTGGATTGTGAGGGTGTTATTGTCAAAACACTCAAAAAATGAGTTTTGCTGTTCCATCTTGGGAATATATTTGGATAATTATATAACTACTGGTTGTTTCAGTTTCATAGTAGGAGACACAAACATAGATATTGAATCAAATAAATGAAATGCCCAGGAACATCTAAATTTAAAACATGCCTACAATTGATAAGTTCACACGATTGAGTCAATCTTCAATTTTCAAAGGACCGGAAAATACTAATTACACTGCATTTGTCGTTCAATATGATAACGTTATTTTGTAAAAACGTATTTATTCTTCTCCTGTAATATCCAATGAATAACTCACACATAACAAATAGGAGCCAACGCAAATACCCTATGATCAAAGTGCCCCCCATCATTTTCCTGGAATCTCCAGACTTTTTGAACCTGAAGTATTCTTCTGAGTACATTTAGTAGCTGTTGGTATGCAATTTCATTGATGACAGTTCTCATTTCCCAGTCGTCGCGGTTGCATACTGGATTTCAGATTACCTTCTCTTTAAAGAGGAAATACAATGGCGTAATATCTGGAGATCTGGGTGGCCACCTAACGGGTTCATTGCTCCCTTCAGTTTTCTCCAAATCTGTCATTTAAATAGTGCACAATAATATCACTATTGTGTTCAGGTGCTCCATCTTGTTGGAATGCAATTGGCTTCATATTCAGTGATAACTCTTCAAGTCTTAGTTCGGTTTGGTCCTGCAAAAATCCCAAATATTTCTCACCAGATAATATACGCCTTCAATAATTATGAGTTCGATTATTCTTATTCCTAACCCTACTGTAAATCCAAATCGGTTTCAAACGCGGTTTTTCCTCATAATCCGCGGATTTTCTTAGGTCCAATAACGCGTGTTGTTCGATTGTTGTTGGCAAATCGGTTTTCGTCCGAAAAGATAATTCGTTGGTGGAAACGGTTATCCATCCTAAAATTTTGCAAAAATTATTACAATGTACCATCCTCCAATTATAATCGCCTTCGTACAAATAATAGTGAATTTGGTAGGTACTAAAAAGATCTGAATTAGTGTATTTTCCAAACTCTTCTAGCGATCTCTCGATTCACGCCGATTTCGTCTTCAATTTTTCTCACTGATATCGTCAGATGTGCACTCCCCGATTATCAACAACATATCGACTTTTTCGATTTTTGAAAACATAGATATTTGTCTGATTGAACATTGCAGTTTTAACCAGCACAAAACTAATGGAGACAATCAACACAATATTACCTGATATCAAACACAATAGCCATTTGTGTATTAAGAGAGCCAAGTAATACTTTGTGATTTGAGAAAAAAGTTTTATTTTTCACTTGTCCATTACTGCTATAAAATATCTTGGCAACGGTTGCTATTAACAGACCCATAACGCCCAGGGCATTATGGAGGGCATTATGAATCATAACGCCCGCTAAGTAAATGTTTTTTCTGTAGTTCAATAAATTAATTATAATAATTACATAATAAATTATAACTGTACATAAGAAAGGGACAAATTGATTTCTCTCAAATAGAAATTACAATTTTCAAATGTTCCTGAAAAATTAGTACCAAGTTTGAAGTTCTGTGAGTTGACCGATGATGAACTCTTCAATGGGCATTCGGTTTCGTTCGGAGCGTTAACATTTTCTTTTTCGGAAACAGAATGGGCTATCATTGTAGCAATTTTGTTCTTCGAGAAGATACTTTCTTCAATATAGCTCTCCGCTACCGTAGGTACTACGCTAACATTTTCAATGTAATTTTAGCGTTTCAAAGGAAGCACCACCTTGAACAAGAAGCCATGATGACGTTCGGCATAGACAATGTCCGGTGTAACCTTTCGGCCTTTCCAAATTAAGGTATTTCGCTATGATAGAAGGAACACTTCCTATAGTATTTTTACCTGCAGGTAACTCAATGCATTGATTAGTTCTGTAGGTTAAAAAAAAAACGTTTACATCCTTTTGGTCGTAGTGCAATGTACTTTTCAACTAATTTCAATGCTCCCATTTCGGTTTCTTCAACAACAATGAGTAAAACGGCTCCTCTGTCATCTTGACCATTTCATCACGTCTTGAGCCTCCAAACACGCCCATTACCAGAACAACTTTATGTAGCAGAAAAGTATCATCTGGAGCTTTTCTTATGTAAAGTAATACTTGTCCACCTTCCAACACCTTTGATATTTTAGGAATGTATCCTATCGAATTAACTTTCAATGCTGATATATCAATGTTTTCTTTAACAATCAATGTTGATTTCAGTATTGGGTCCATAGACTATTTGTACTATATTTGGAATCAATGTCACATCATTTATTATTGCGGAATAAGTATATTAGAATAGTCTGATACTTACAGGTTATCAGATATTTGGTGTTTTATATCTAATGAGTATGAGCAATGATCCTCAATGCATCAGAGGATACAACAGCAAGTGTTCTCTGTAACCAACTTAATGAATTTTACTTTAATTCGGATAAATGAATCACCTGGAAACTAGTTTAGAGGTATTGCGTCTCATCAGTGCAGGGTAAGTTATTATAGACAGCGCTGAATCCATCTGTTTGCCGTCCAAATCATCACATCACACTGACTATTTGTTCACTCTGTTATCCCTTTTGGTACCTGTTACAAAACACTGCAATATCTGGAATAAGCTATAAGATGGAAAATATTTATCGAAAAATATGACAGCATAATATAGAAAGACAGAGGTAAGTTGTAGGTAGGCAAACCAGGTATATTCCGATCAGTATTAACATTAACAATATAATAATAATAATATTTCCGCAATAAATGCTCCGAAAGCAAAAGTTCATCTTTTCGCTTCCTCACTTAGGTACTATAATTTCGTTTCATATTCTCACAGACTGAGACGTGCAATTAATTACATGATTTCAATATAATCCACAAGCAGTGGACCCAAAAAAATATTTTTCTCAGTATAACATTCCTGTAAGTTCCTTTCACCTACTTTTGAAATTATATGTTCAGTTTCCGTAAAATATTATTATGGAACTTGAGCCAGACGTGTTATTTCAAAGCCAAACAAAAAACTCCTTCAGTGTCAAAGACTTATTCCAGGGAGTGGTGGGTGCTCTATAAAACAACGGAGCGTTCTTATTCGTAACCGAATCGAGAGTGCCCTTTCACAATACCGAAGCTCGAGGCGTGTTTTGTCTTTTATCGGAAAATTCATCAAAGACTTCTGAGAGTTTATGAAAGATCTGGAACTCGGAAGCAGATAAAACAGATTGGGTATATGGAATATGATAATGAGGCTAAGCACTTTGAACGGATCTAATAGTCCTGGGGACTATATTACTTGAGAACACATCATAGTATGCACGAGTAGATTCAGTTGTTATGAACAAAACAAATGAAATCGTGGTCTGTTTCTGTAATCGGTTCCAGAGATGGCACCTCGTCCTCATGTCAATATTCCAGGGACATAGTGATTGTAGCTGTTGTTAATTGTATTATACCGATTGTCAATAAACTTTTTAAATAGCATACTTAAGTATTATACCCAGCCAACACAGATACATCTCTAAGATATTGCTGCGATGTCACTTCGTGACCTGCGACGTCGCACAGACGTCCCAGTGACTCACTTTTGTCACACTCATGATGCATGCTGTCAACCTCTATACGATGTAGCTCTGAGAAGTCTTTGCGATGTAGTTCTGAGACTCCGCAAATCCTCCTAATAACGTATCAGGGATGTAACAGTGCGACATTGCAGCGATTTCTTCACTGTTATATTCAAAAGACGTCAACGTCTATGCGATATTCTAGACAGAAACATCAAATAGAAACAGAAAATATATTTTCAATAAAAAAAGAATAAATATAACAAAAATAAAAATTAAAAAAATTCTTCAAAAAATTAAAACATTCTGGCACAACATTAAAAAAGTACAAAATTAAAAATTATCAAGGTAAAAAATTTAAATAAATTAATTGAAAACAAAAAGTCAATTACTTTGGTTCCTTTTCCTGTAGAGCATTTGATTGGCATGCCTGAACCAATTGGAACAGGCTGCTTCCACATTTTTTTCGTTCTCTCCGTGAAATAATGGAATCTCACTTTGTTGATACTCAACAACGATACTCACTTTTCACTTTCAGTTTAAGGACACTAAAATTTGGAAATGTGATCAATCCAGTTGGAAATATCAGAACATGAACAGTATAGAAACATGAGCATTCAAAGCGACAAAGCTTTGATCTTCGATCAATGCATCGATACAAAGAACTAAAACTAAATATGGATATACAATACAAGCCGATCACGCAGTCGCCCCCCTCTTTCAGGTTGTCCAACATTGAATACGATCTGTGTTGCCAACTTCTTGCCAACTTACCGCGTTACTTCAAAATATGCATTTAACACAAATTGAGGATTCGCCTTTCGACTGTGGTGGAGGACAGATGGCGTCCTTGTGGTCGGCAGTCAAGTGAATGAGTGTGAAAGTCCTATTATCACCTGATCTGGAGATAACTCAATAAAAATATAGTAGCAGAGATATCTAAGCATGGATTTTGATATCTAAATGATGCCGCAGTATGACGTATGACAACAATATGACATCGCAGAGACATCTATATTCGGCTATTATTGATTTTGATATGGAAAAGATGTCGCGGTGTAAAATCGCAGGAATGTCAACGATATGATATCAAAAGGAGATCTAAATCCCTTTTTGACGATTTTGACATCCCTGAGATGTGGATGTTTGCCCAGTGTTGACTGGGTAGTTCATTTTCGAAACAGAAGAACAAATTTTTTGGAAAATATCAGCACGCAAATTGTGCTGTAGCGGAAAAAAAAATTGCAGAGCAATCTTGTTGGCTATCATTGATGAAAGTTTCTTCATTTTCCTGTATTCTATATTATTATTATCTTAAATAATTTGACCATATTTTGTTTTTGTGGGACAAAATCCAGAAAGACAAACACAATAATTAATATCCAGTACCGAAAGTGAGTAATATTTAGAATATTTAACATACTTTGGAACCACTTTGAAACTTACATTTTATTTCTAAACTCGCCATGATTAATTCATAATAATACTTTATAGCAAACATTTTTTCAAATCGATTCATTCAACTGGGTGCGTTATTATATTATGAGTACAAGTTGTGAAAGTCTGTGATAAAGTGAAAAAAACATTCCTACTGAAATGTATCAATGCATATTATCGAGCTTGTTTAGGTTTTGATTATTTTTTACCTTTCCTTTTATTTGTTGAAATGGTAAAATCTTCTCAGTGTAGTTAGTTGATTCGAAAAAAATTGCTCAAGAAAAAATCTGACAGTAACTCCTGAAAAACAATCAAACTCAATATAAGCGACAGAATTATTATTGAGAAAACTGTGATTATTATTTATTCTAGTAATTCGCCATATTAAATTGCATTTCTACAAAACAAACATAATATAATGGGTCGAAAATTTAACGAATAAAACTGCTTGTGGACAGTGATTCCGTGAATTTTAATGAATAATATGTGGTTTTATTAATTTTATGTTCGTGCGTAATACTTGAAATTTCTGTTCATGAAAATGTAGCTTAACAAGAAATCCGACGCCGACGGTGGCAGTTCACGTGAGTATCGCGGAATATTTTGAAAACAGCACTTGATTTCATTTGTTTTCCCGTAATCAATCTGGTGAATGTCAACACTATATTCGAAAAAAAAAAACTCGTCAGACTCGTCTGTTGGTGGAATGCGTGTCAGTCATGCGTACAAAGTCGTTGGAAAGGTGGAAAATTAAAGTCATAAAATGCAGTTGGAATTGATACAGGTGATAGGTTGTAGTCCGAATCACTCAAAACCAACCGTCAGATGCCACAAACATGGTGAATAGACCGTCAGCGTTGCATCTCTAGCAGTTCAGCTGACGGACTTCCCACCACAATTGTATTCACGTTATATATACTATTATTTCAATGAATTTCAGTCTGCAGACCATGAGCTTAATAGTATGAGATATAAACAGCAAAGTATATAGATTTGTTATCTACCTATAAACACTTGTTTTATACTTTTTTGGAAATGCTATGAATGGTCGATAGCATTGAGAGTGATACTTGTGAATTTCGGATACTTCAAATGACAGACTTGCATCATAAAACTGATGCTTTTGTATGACTTCAAGTATTCATTTACATTTTGCAAGTTGATCATCATCAAATGATTTCATCGGCTCCCTATTTTTGAAACAAAAAACCCAAAATTGCTTGGAATCAGCCATTCTCCAAAATTAATTATCATGAACAGTTGACAAGTTTCTCGCCAAATAACTGTAGCAACTGCTGTAGATCTAAGCAATATCGAAAATCCTGGTGCACCGACTTTTTTGAAAACAACATTAATGATTCCGGAGATAGCTCCTGATATGATTTCAGCCATCGACTGAAGTAGGTACTAAAGATAACTTTTCATATATTCGAGTCTGTAATAGATTGTTAGTAATAATTCTGGTTATAGTTATACCTATATAGGTATATCTTGGGAAAAAATAATTACCTACGTAGACAATCCCTTCTAAAAGATTTCTGTCGATAATCTAATTGATCAAATTGTTATTTATTGACTGACTGAAGTAGGTACTAAAGATAACTTTTCATATATTCGAGTCTGTAATAGATTGTTAGTAATAATTCTGGTTATAGTTATACCTATATAGGTATATCTTGGGAAAAAATAATTACCTACGTAGACAATCCCTTCTAAAAGATTTCTGTCGATAATCTAATTGATCAAATTGTTATTTATTCAATGAAGTGCATTCATTATTATAAATAAAACATCATTATTGATGAGTACAAGTAAAAATTAATGTACACTGGGTATTATGACACTGAAACAATATACAAATCAACGATGAAAATAGTATGCTACATTATCTACTGGTTCATAAAGTGATCCATTTGTGGTGGTCGGTGGATCAGCGGTCTAAGGCACAGGCCGTTCGAAACTCCAGCATAGCGATAGTCGGTTCGAGTCCGATGTAGGTACGATAATTTTTCTCAACTACTTTATATCGGATCGATAGGCGACTACATGCCTTGTTGAAAAGCAAGTGTATTTTGAGTTGTCCAGATGCCAATCTCGTCTAGTGCTAGCTTGGAGTGCACACCGACCACCCGAGGTGGTGCTGTAGATTTTCCGGGTTTTCCTTCAACTGAAAAGTGAATACATCACCATAAACATCAGTAAGTTGCCCCGGAGCGCCACGACAAATAATAATAATAGCCGTCCTTTACCCGCACAGGCTATGCCTTTGGGTACACTCAACGAGTGTTTATGAGGGAGTATTATTTTTATTATTATTATTTCACACGAGCTAGAGAATGTCGCACTAGACTAGTGTCTCGTGCGAAAATCTACATAAATATTGTTTACTATTTTCCGATGATCACTCAATAATTTTCCCAGATAACAGCAATGTCTTTGAGATTTGAGCAAGAAAATCGAATACTTTGACTGAGAACCATTTCAACTGACCTAATTTATTTTCAATAACGACCGTGCGTTTTTACCTACTTTCCCGCACGCATTTCACTTTTGAAAATGTTAATTTCCTGCACTACTGCCGGAAACTAAAATATGTCAATTTAACGTTATTATATGTACATTATATTGATTTTACCTAACTAATTTCATCTAACCCAGATTATATTTCTTGGTTTCGCAATTCTTATCAATTGAAATAAAATAGAAATTGGGATTCTTTTATACATCTACCCTTTACATTTTTCAAAATCAATCCACATAACAATCAAACTAAGCTGAGTCAAGTGGTTTGATATGGTGAACAAAGATCAGGGGGTCTATTCTCCAGTTCATGCAAAAATATTTTCAAACCTTTGAAGTAATATAGAGCGATACAGACACCGCTCATTGAAGAGAGATACAACATCAAATTCGTATAATTCAAATCTCCAGTATAGACCCCTTGCTATGACCCAAGTTGTCATCAAGACGTCAAAGTTTCAAGTCGAAGCGTTGTCGAAGTGACTGATTCTGCATTTTTCGAATTATTTTCGATGAAAGCAGTATTTTAATGGATTCGTCAGGCAAGGAGCTCCCAGAAGCAATTTTGAAGGGCGCAGTTGAGGTAAGTTCAGACTTGTTACATAATAAATCACGAGAAAGATACAACCAATGTTTGAACAGGTGTAAGAAATATGGAATGAATAGCTTTGGAGAAAGGTTTTTGGCGTATTTTTCCAAGCTGAGTGAGGTACTGAAATCTGATACCCCCATCGCGTTAATCGATGGTGAAATGTTTAGTTAAAGTGAAAAAAACCTGGACATAAGCAAGTTTCATAAGTTGACATCGTTCTACAAAATCTTGGTTCTCGACCACATAACGCGCAGATTTTCACCAAAGAGGACATATTCAAGTTTATGCTAGCCCTTGATAAGAAATATCTTATGATTAAAGTAGGTGCCATTTTTGCTCTAGCAGGTTCTCTTCGCAGAGCTTATGAAAATCACGCTCAACGATATTCAAGATAACGAAAACCTAATTATTGTGGAAATTTTCGATTCGAAAAACCATACTTGAAGATCCTTTGTTATATGTATCTAAAGACAAATAATGGAACCTTTTTGAAGTTATTTTAGAAATTATGCAAATTTACGGCATCCACCACTACGCACCGATTACTAAAGAGGCAAATGCTCTGTTCAGTGAGTAGGCGTGAACACAATTGGTGAAATGCCGGCAGAGATCGCTTACCGACTTAGGCGTACCTAATTCAGAACGTTTCACAGGTCACAGTTTTGACGATCCTCGACAACGCTTCTAACAGATTCAGGCGAAGAGATAACCAACATGAAACGCCTTGGAGGCTGAATGTCAAATGTTGAAGGTTATTTGAAGGACTCCGTAGAATAGAAGAAATAAATACTCCGTAAAAGGACAAGACTCTCATGGAAAATCTCACGGCTGAATTAAAGATCCTGGGAATGCCAAACTTAATAGTGGTTTTAGTAATAAGCTTCCACTTCTTATCAAGTTCATTATTAGCCATAAGGTTGACCTGTGTTCCTAATGGAAACCAAACTCAAACAGGATCATAGACTGAACCTGAGGGTATTCACCACCACTGGAGCTGATCGCCATAATGCAGCGAGATGAGGTGGCGTGGGCCTCCTTCTAGGGACAAGGATTGCTCACACTAGAATTTCAGTTCGGAAAAAATGAAATCGAGTATGTCGAAAACGTAACCTGCATCTTTGCAGCCTACAACGACACGAATAGGAGATTCTGTTTGACGCAGGTAATCAGGTGCTGTTGTTTGGAGTCGTAAACGCTAGGAAACCAGAGTAGAACTGTTTTAATCAGCCCAATGCTAACGGAAACTGTTGGACTACTCTTTGGACAGTGAGGTGGCACTCGGCGAAGCCAACGCACTACCTATAGAATGGATCCACCGATACCATAATCGACTTGGTGGTGAATGAGAATGTCTGGAATATGGTTGATATGAAGGTGGTTAACAAACTAACTTCCGATTACCCGGTTATGTTTGAGTTAAAGATCATGGGCAGAGCCAGGACGGCTAAGTTTCTGTTCGATTACAAGAACACTGACTGGGAAGTGTATTGAAGGCGCTTGAACAGACTGACAAGAATTCAAAAATCAGTCCTGAAAACATCGAGAGCGAAGCCCAGACTCTGATATTAAATATCCACGCAGCAAAAGATGCTACCACCAAGAAGATTGAGAGAAGGGAAGACTGGAATAAGTTGTTGGTAGAACAAAATAATGAAGCATGCAAGAGCTGCCAAAGGACGGGAAACCCGGCTATGAAGAGCCTTATGAGTAGATAAATCAATGTCTTTGTTTAAACAAGATACTGGCAAGGTGTGGCATAATAACCTGGTAAAAGTTGGACGTCCGGGATAACTCTTTGTGGCGCATGTCGAAGCAAATTCGAAAGTGCTTTGAACCTGTGCCAGCCATAAAAAAGGGTAACAAATGTGCAGTGACGGATCCTCAGAAGGCCAACTGCTTGAAGAGTATTTCAGCAGTGTACACCAAAAGGCGTTCAGCTTTCAGCATGGAAGATGTTTGAGGCGGATGGTAATGATACAGTTTTGTTCAGAAACCTCCCGCGTATGGCCCTAGCCAGCAACTACACGTTATCAATGCTATTTCAATATGGCACGGTTATCCAGAATGTCTGAATCGAGCTGTGATAATACCGATTCTGAAACCTGACAGGAACAAGCATCGCCCTCGCCCTATCTTGCTGCTTAGCATTGTCGCTGAGGTGGTGGATAGAATCATCCTCAAAACGCTGTTAAACCTCAAGGATAGGTTGAAACTCGTCCTGGAGGTGCAGTTCGGATTCCGTAGAGGTTATAATACGACCTCACAGGTGGTCCGAATTACGCACAGAGTGAAAGATGCCTTTCACCAAGATCTCAACACAGGCATGGCCTTGTTGGATATGAAAGAGGCCTTCGACACAGTATGGATCGAATGCCAGTTCAGCAAGATGTTTCGGGCAGGCATGCCTTCAAACTCAGTGTGATTAATTGACTCCTATCTAACAAAACGGTCTTTTTTGATAAGAGTAAATTACTCAGGAGGCTATACAATTGAAGGAGGTATCCCACAGGGCAGGTGCTTATCTCCTAACTCTTTTTAAACACACAATTTCTCGTGGATAGAAAGGGTGAATGCTGCGATATGTGCTGATGGCACGCATAAACGCATTCATTCTCAAGCGATGTCGCTGCTTCGCAATTCATTTTGATCGGGATATCGTGCCATATATGGAGAGTACCAATATCAGGGTAAATGCAGAAAAGACCGAGATCAACCTAACAGAGACCGTTTGCTTTTCGGAGCTGATTCCTTGGGGGTTTAGGGTCAAAGAGAACGTGAGGAATTCAAGCTCCGTCAGGTATCTGGAGGTAGAACTCAACCTGGATATCCAGATGGCAGGAACTGCAATCAGGCGGACCTAGGCTCTGATAGCAATAAACTCTAAATCGAGTACTGATAATAAATTGTTGATGTACATATATAAAGAGATTATTAGACCTGCAATGTTGTACCCTTGTCCTGGGTTCTGCATCCTGGGCAACATGTTTCTAAAGGAGCTTTATAGGTTGTAGAACAAAGTGCTCCGTATGGCCACAAACAGTGACATATACACTCGTCTGGATACCCAATTTGACTCAGATCCAATTAACATAAGAAAGTTATCGCATAACTTCTATCAATCTTTCCTATCAAAAAACCCCTTGACAAGCAGTGTCACTCTTAACAGGGTGTATAACAACGCCCCCCCGTAATCAAGGGGGCCTTATTTATCAAGCTCTCGATATATTCCAGGAACGCTACAAAGAACCGTGTCCGTGAAGGACAGCCAAGGGTATAGCTGGACCAATTTCTGGACCGGTTTTTTGCTGTGAGCTTTTTCCGGGTTTTGCATCACACGGCCGGCCGCATTGTGTGATATTGTCCACAAGTGGGATTTCAAATGAGATTTCGAACGTGAGGTAGGTTCAGACTTAATTGTTTTTTGGGATGCCATTATAAACGGTGATTTGGAATGAAAAAGATTATCAAATATTTGTGTTTTGAATGAGGGACGTGATAAAGTTCCCTCATATCGCACATTCAATTTGTGGACGTCCGAGCGGAAAGCTATTTTTCTATGTAAATGAGGCGGAGTTTTGGAAATCACTATTTCATGAAAACAATTTGCAGAATGGAGTTCTGTCCTGTTAGCCATGTTCAACCAGTCATTATCATTCAACTGGAAAGATAACATGGACCATAAAGAGAATACCCATAATTAATTATCGTTAAAATTGATGTTTCGCACAAAATGGTTTTGATGGATAGTGAGAACAGATGCCTGCTACCATATACAGGGTGTTCTAAATTTAGTCGGCATCATTGCCAACTCCCTTATAATTGATGCTACGAATTCGACTGAATAAGAGAAAACAAGTTTTTTCCTTATGAATTACGATCAGTGCAAACACTAGAGCCTGGTGATCCTGAGAGACGATAGGGGTTTTGTCGATGGTTTATAAGTAAATGCAGACAAGATCTAAACTTCAATAGAAATATTATATGGAGCGATGAGGCAAATTTATCAAATCGCGGGATATTATTATATAAAGAATTATCATTATTGAAGTAGATATAATCCATTTCTAATCCAACTCTATAATCCGCATAGATGGCGCCCAAAAACAGTTTTTCGAAAAAATATTTTAGAGCAAAATTGAAGATAAGAAATGTTTCCAGCATATTCTTACTAAAGTGAGCCGTTTAGGATCAAGAGCTGATTGAATGACAACATTGTTGGGCAGGATGTCGACCTCATTGTTCTGTTGACAGCACTGTGCAAGATTCATGATGATGAAACAACGGAATTTTGAGTAAAAAAGGTTTTGATTAACTTTTTGGCAAGTATTTCATACCACGATACTTTTTAAATCGAAATTACGATAGTGTAGCATTATTTTGATCATTTGGAATAATTTTAGGGAGTTATGACTCTCTAGATGGAAAAATAAAATGGGTGTTTTGACGAATGAAATGGTATGAGGTATGAGGTACATTGGATTCAGAAAATTATGCAGATTTCAAAATGTAATAATATACAAGGTGTCCCGTTTGGAAATCGACAGTTGTTGTCATTTCCGGAAAAAACAGAAGTTGTATTTTTTTCCAAATTTGTCAAAAAGTGCCCTATAGTGAGCATATGCAATGTTCCAAATTTCAGAAATATAGCTACAGAAACAAAGGAGAAAAGGGCGTGTACCATGAGTCTGTGTCACACGGTATATGCCTTTTACCAATTCTAAGAGAAATAATTGAGAAACTAGCAAAGACAAAATATGTATCATAAAAGAGGGTAATATTTTGAGTACCCAACAGTTTGGATTTCATCAAAAAATTCTACAGGTGACACTGTTTTCACATCTTCCAACGACTAAATACTGAACTGAATCAGAGTGAAGTGCGTGCAACAATATTATGTGATCTGTCGAAGGCCCCCTATTGCGTATATCATGAAATATTGCTTCTGTTGATTCAGAAACTGTGTCATAAGTGGAGACTACCTGAGTCAAAGAACCCTATTTAGTGAAACCCACATGTAATCAGTCAGCAAGTGGATCAATTCATTGTGGAGTTCCCCAAGGATCGGTTCTTGGTCCAATCTAATCATTTGGCTAGCATAACACCTCATTGATACTACCATCTTATAACAACAATATCGATAGCCTCAACAGCAAAAATTACAGGATGGTGTAATGTTACCATACTCTTCTTCAACATCAACGAAACTAATTATATAGCATACCGGTGTGTACCACCAGGTGTTCCTTTGGGAAATTACTCCATAGTCAATGTAAATATGAACAAATTTCTTGAAGTTTACATTGCCAAGGAATTGAAGTTTCAATATCAAGTTGAGCAATTAAAAAAACCTGTGTTATGCCTCCGGCACAGTAGCCAATTAATTGGGTACAGCATCACCATGCCTTGATTAAATTGCATATTCGATTCAAAATTGCCTGATGGGAATCGTGTAACTAGAAAAACTTCTATCCTTAAAGAAACGTGCCATCAGATATTCATGTAAAGTAGAACCGCGAGTATCATGCAAGTCATTCAAACAGAATAATTTATTAGCTCTTCCATATCTGTTTATCCTCAAAACAATTTGCTTGGTTTCCAGAAATAAATCCTTATATAAAGTCAACGAAGGCATCACTCGTCAAAAAAGTAACTTCATAGTCCCCGTTCCTTCCACAAGTATGATACGAAATTCATTAAACTATAGCAGCAAACATGTACAACCATAATTCATGGAATATAAGAAGTATTGAGCATTATAATCCGTTTAGACCAAACATCTCAACGATGTTTAGTTGTTTAAAATAAAGTACAGAAATATCTGAATGACAAGTTTTCCCTAAAGGCTATTTCGGGTCATGATACCAAAAGCGTCATAAAGGGAGATCTGATTTTGAGTATGAGAAAATTCTAGGAATAGTGACACAGACTAATCCAGACGATTTGGTGAAAAAAAATATTTTGTGAGCTACAACAGGAAATTGTATGCAAAAATTGTAAAACCAGAACATCAACCTATGTCTCTTATGATGCAGATGAAAACGCTGCATATAAAGAGTGGATCAAGTAACGTGAAGTACTCAACAAAGATGGAGAGAAAAAAGTTTCAAAGAGGTATTTTGTATCCAGTCACATTTGGTGAGAGGACTAGAAAAAAAAACTTCGAATAAAGCACTAGTATCAAGCCTTATATTACATATTATAATCTCATCCAGACAAAAGGGATATTTTGGCTCACATGGAATTTTCGGAATAGTACTTCTGTGAATATTTTCAATTTGGAGGTGCAAAACCTCAGATTTTTCTCCACGCTGTAGTTTGTTATGATAAATCTCTGAGTGGCGACCTGCATGGACATTGTTTATGCAGTATCTTGAAGAATCTAAAGCATTATCTATCGGTATTTTGGCACACTGAGCTACATTTTTAATACATTTCAAATATTTATCGCAATATTCATTTTGGCATCGTCGGACCCAGAAACACCTATATGACATGGAGTTAGTGGTCATATGAAAGGGGGTTTGATGGTGTGCAATGATAAGTCCGAAGATAATGAAGAAATTTCAAAAATTGTTCAAAATTGTTTTTCCCTTAACCAGCTGTCATCCCCGTACGAACGACAGCCCTCAGAAGTCGAAACTTGTGCGAGCTAAGGATTAACGAGGTCTTACCTTTTAACGTGCGATTCCTAGCATTCTTAGCAGCATTCCTAGACGTCTCAGATATCCCAAAACCTGGTAAATTTCTATTAGTTGAATATTCCTGGTATTCTGAAGTTTTTTGATGAGAGCCAAGTTGAAAGTATTCAGAAGGATGAATCGATTGAAGTTAATTTTATGCAGAGAACGTTCACACCCAGAAAATAAAATGTTTTCATATGGACGTAAATGGAGGACAAATGAAGACATCATTTTGTGTTTCTAACTCTAACGTTTCAATTTTGCCCACTGATCTGTGTTAGGCTCTTAGGAAGGATGTCAAAGATTAATTTCGGATTATTTGGTATTTGTCCCATACGAAGTCAGAAAATCATTAAAAAGGAATGAAAGGATTGAATGTGTTGAGTCGCTTATGGTGGTATTGTTAGAGAAGGAATGATATTTTTCAAAGAATATCTATGAAAAATAGGTAAATAAAAATTCTTTGTGATCTACCAGAAAAGTCGGCGAGTTCTGAGCGAGGTTTCGCAGATGAATGAATTGTATTTTCCTTAATTGAATCGAAAGTCCATATACTATATGAGAACCTTACGGATAGTTAGACCAGGAGCTGGTGACAGGTGATGTTCTCCCATTTTACACTGCATGCCTTTTAAAGGCTTGATAATTAACCATAAAATATGAAAAATAGACGGGTTCCTGGCCGCCCCACGTGTGCACTTCACAAGGAAAAGCACTTTTCTTTATGTGGAGAATTTTCGTGTTTTTTCCGCAGTGGCCGAAACGGCTCAAAGGAATACGAAAAACTGAAAAAAATTAAAGGTAACTTCCGTGTTTTCAAATTGCATGCCGATGTAAAGAATTGAAATTTCAGTAATAAAAACACTCTGGAAGAATTGGCATGCGCCTTTCGTCTGAACAACGGTGGAAAACTGCTGGAAAACTCTATAAAAATTTAATACAGGTTTCACGTGATTCCAAACTGCATGCCATTAGAAAAATACGTCATTTGTATAATTAATTAATAGTAGGTAATTTGGCATGCACACCAGGATTTCGCAAAACAAAGTCACATACATTTTCACAGTGTTTTTTGCAAATTTCGTCATGCATGCCTCTATTTTGCGAAATCCTGGTCTGCATGCCTAATTACCTGCTATTAATTAATTATACAAATGACGTATCTTTCTAATGGCATACAGTTTGGAATCACGTAATACCTATATTAAATTTTTACAGAGTCTTCCTGCAATTTTACACCGTTGGTCAGACGAGGGGTGCATGCCAATTTTTCCAAAGTGTTTTCGTTACTAAAAGTTCAATTATTCACATCGGCATGCAATTTGAAAATACGGCAGTTCCCTTATATTTTTTCCAGTTTTTCGTAACCCTCTGAGCCCTTTCGGCCAATGCGAATTGCATGCCATCAATTAGTAGGGTTTCAATTTGTTCGAACTTCCGTATATTACAACGGCAGGCAGTATAATATCGCGGAAGAATTCTCTACAGAAAGAAAAGCGCATTTCTTTATGAAGTGCACAAGTGAGGCAGCCAAGAACTCGTCAATTTTTTTTTTCAATTTAGAGTTGATTATCAAGCCTCAAAAAGGCATGCAGTGTAAAATGGGAGAACGTCACCTGTCACCAGCTCCTGGTCTAAGTGTGCGTTTTACTTGCCAGGACATAAAATAGCCAAAACGACATTAATTTTCTGTGAATTCTCTACATGAACGAAATCGTGAAAATTAATTTTTATATGCTTAAGTTTATGCGACTCAGATAAGAAAATTACATAGCGGTCATTTGATACACCATCGAGTCGAATCAGGATGCAGAAATCGACCAATTAATCAACATTATATGATTTCCTGGGATGCAAAGTTCACGCTGCATGCCTCGCAGATCGAATTTTCCTCATCCTGCAGTTAATGAGGTCCGTACGTTCAATTTCCTACTAACATTTTCCATTTAGTTCCGTCAAATGTTCAGCCGTCCAATTATTTTGCTGAAACTGGCAATGAGTAGCGCTCCTATCATAGAAATGAGAATTTCCAAGATATTATGATCAGAGATTATCAAAATAAGAAAAATATGAAGTGCCACTGAAAGTAGTTGCTTGATTGGGTGCTGTAATGAACAGCTGCAAAATGTAACAGGGTCGGATTAACAAGTATTTTACGCGATAGATGAGCGTAGACCTAACGGTTGTCTAGATTATTGTTGGAACGTGTATCATATTTCCGATGATTCAGGAACAGAACTTCTCGATAATTCAGATTCACTATCTCGATGATTCGGAGTAACTATATAGAAGGAATGAGATTCAAGCGGTCGTATACAGTTTAGATTGAACTTACAAGTTAGTCAGAAGTTAAACAGGTTGAGATGGAATATAAATCGGGGATAAAGTAAAAAGTCAGAAAGGTGTTTTTGCAGCGTATTCGAGTTTTGAGTTGTTGCGTTTGGCTATAGATATTTTTGAGTAGATTCGAGGAGGTTTACGAGAGTCGGAGATAGTGATTGAGCAAATTCTAGGGTGACCCAAAAGATTAGCGAGAATTAAGTGGATACAATCGGTATCCAAAGAAGTTTTGGAAAGACACAAATAAGTTTTGTCAGTTTTCAGACTGCTAGTCAAGGAGAGTTCGGTATAGCGGATACAGGTTCAAAGTCAACTGAAGGTGAGGAGAGTCGCAGAAAGTTTGCTGGTTTTATGGAATAGATGAAAGGGCATTTCCAAGTAGAGGAAGGGCGTTTCTGAGCAGAAAAAGAGCGTCTGCAAAATATTGTGGGCGACGCTGGCCAAAGAGAAGAAAAAGAGAGACAGAAAGAATTGAAATGAGAAAAAATGTTGGCAAAAGGAAAAGGAATAAAAAGATGAAACGACAAAGGACAAAGAAAGAGCATTATCAACATGTATACAGTGTGTTTCACTTCTCATGGAAACACCCCCGTATCTTCCGTAATTTTCAACATAGAACCATACAATTTTCAGGATCGATAGATATACTAGAAATGAACTCACTGTATAAAAGAGGTCATCCTATATGATATACACTTTACGCCAACAGCGATGGAACTACCCATTTTTCTAGAAAATTATATTAGGGGGCAAAAATGGCACATAACTCCTTTGGATTCGTGTTTAGGATCCCCAAATTACTACTAATACACCTGTCTCCTGAAAAATTTTCAATCCTGAAAAATTGTAATTTGTTTCACTTCTCACGGAAACTCCCCCGTATCTTTCGTAATTTTCAACGTAGAACCATGAAATTTTCTGGATAGATAGGTACACTAAAAATAAACTGACTGCACAAACATGCTCATCATACGTGATATACACAGGGGCGTTTCCATGGGAAGTAAAACAAATTAGAATTTTTCAGAACTGGAAGTTTTTCAGGAGACAGGTGTATTATTAGTAATTTGGGTATCCTAACACGAATCCGAAGGAATTTCGGGTAAATTTACCCCCCTAATATAATTTTCCGGAAAAATGGGTGCAGTGTATATCACGTAGGATGATCCCTCTCTTGCAGAAAGTTCATCTCTAGTGTATCGATCGATCCTGAAAATTTCATGATTTTTCGTAATAAATTACAGAAGATACGAGGATGTTTCCATGAGAAGTGAAACGCACTGTATATTTCCGATGATCCTACACATTTTTGTCCTGTATAGATATTGTGAATTTTCTGATCTTCTCTTCTGCTATCTTCATCAGCGGAAATGGAATCTTTCTCTGTCTTCTCGTGGATTTTTCTATATCACTATTTCTACCTCTTCTTGTAACTATTTCCTGTGTAAGAAATATTTCTACTGGAATTATTATTGACAACTGCCAAATTCGTCAAAATTTTCTTTTAATGATATTGCTATTAACACAATGTTTTCCAATTCACAAAAGCACTTTTGTGTACATTGACCATTGCGGATTTCGTTTTCAGTTTTCAAATTATTGATCATGCTTATTTTTATAATCAAAAATCACTTTTACGAAGAAATAATTTGACAGTAAACTCTGACAGTAATTTTTCCTCGGACTAAAAGCAGATAACACCGGATTTACCACTTATATTAGATATTTTTACTGGAGCTCCGTCAAATAGGTTCTCACTCGGTTGAAATATCGTTTGTATTGGGTGGATTTTCACTTATAATTGCACGAGAGGTTTTATTTTTCGGATAAATTTGAGTTGTTTAATGAGAAACTGTTGGCTATTAAAAACAAGACACCGAAGGTGAAGCGTTTTTTGGATGAAAGTTAGTAGAGAGTCAAATTGCTGAAAGAAACAGTTTAGAATTTGAACAACAAAAACTTACCTGATATCAATACAAACATCGAGTATCAATCGGCAGGAAAATTTTACGAATAAGAAATTTAGAAACGAATCAATGCAAACTTTATTTATAAAACATTAGAAATAAACACATTTTTATTTTTATCTACAACTATTGAAAACGCAGTTATTGAAATTCATACTAGGAAAAGTGATGTCGCTGCGGGTGCCACAGCTTATCGGTTCTGTAGTAGATGTTAAAGTTTTTCTCATTTTCCAAACGAATTGGTTGAATATTGTTCGAAGATACTATTTGTCAACTTGTAAGTATGGTTATGGTACGGGTCCTATTATTTTTACACGCTTCTATTTAGCTTCACCTGTATGTATGTATATTTGTAACGAACTCCTTTAGACTCGGTTTTGACCCACTTTAAACGGACAGATTTTATTGAAACTTTGTACATGTATCAAAAATCGTTGACAATACGATAATTTGATGGGTTTGTCTCATTATCCTGATCAGGATCGCCATAATTGAATTATTTGCCTTTCTGTGTGAGCGCCTTCGCCAGAATTTTAAAGAATCCACGTCGTCGATTACCTTTCAAATCAAAGTCCAAAACTGTCGAGATAGCAGTGAATAATTGACAGATAATTACCTCCTACAGGTAATAATAGTAATAATAATAATAATAATACTCCCTCATAAACACTCGTTGAGTGTACTCAAAGGCGTAGCCTGTGCGGGTAGAGGACGGCTATTATTATTATTTGCCGTGGCGCTCCGGGGCGACTTACTGACGTTTCAGGTGATGTATTCACTTTTCAGCTGTAGGAAAACCCGGAAAACCTACTGCATCACCTCGGGTGGTCGGTGTGCACTCCAAGCTAGCTCCAGACGAGATTGGCATCTAGACAACTCACAATACACTTGCTTTTCAACAAGGCATGCGGTCGCCTATCGATCCTATATAAAGTAATTGAGAAAAATTCTCGTACCTACATCGGGCTCGAACCGACTATCGCTATGCTGGAGTTTCGAACGGCCTGTGCCTTAGACCGCTGATCCACCGACCACACCTGACACGGGAAAAGGATGTCAGAGCATCTGTTGAAAACGATACTAAAGCCAGTACTGCAAAGATAAATTTATTTAAGTGCCGAGACCAGTGATTACAGGTTTGATTAGTTTAATAATAAATTGAGAACTAAAAAGTGAAAATTAAATATAGTTTAAAAAACACGCTTCTATAACATATTGTAGTAAAAAGTATATATAAGCAGAAAATAATGATAAATGAAAAATATTAATATCACTGTGAAAAAATCGTGGGGTGCTCGATATACGAAAATATGAATGTTCTTCCTTTCCGTTTTCACCTAATTTGTTAACTGCTACCGCTCGAATTGAGTGATTTGTTATATTGACACGTTTAACATCTATACCAATGCGGTGTGCTGAGCATTTAGTTTATTTGGAAATTTCATCAATTCCAATCGTCACATTCTTATACCAACCTTTAGAATTTTTCTTCTTCCAAAAGGGGTTTGGTGCAAAAAATACTCTGTCCAATGTTATAAAATTGTCTCGTTTTTCCATTAACTTTTTGAATAAACGTATTGGGTGAATATCTTCCTTTAAAATATGAAGCGTAATCCGTTTGACGTCACACAATTTATTATTAGCGCCCTGTCTCGTTTTCGAAAATAGAGGATTATACTAGATAGGTACCTCCAGTTTCTTTTCCATTATTTTCAATTTCAGATACGAAGTAAGTGGTTTTGCAGCAAGCTGTTTCTCCTCCGCGCCAAGCTGATTCAAACGCCAAAATGTGATATAATTTCTTTTGCAGCCTTTCCGGTTCATTTTCGTCATATAATCTTGCCATTACAAATACACTAGATTTTCTCTTTTCGGTTTGTGCTTGTAGGATTTTACGTTCAGCATTACGTGCAGCTCGTGATGAATTAAATTGAATGTCGGTGAAAGGGTTAAATACTATATTGAATACGTTATAATATTATATACAGGGTGACCCAGGGTTAAATCGCCAAACGTTCAATAATGATTTTTTAGGTGAAAATAAGATATTTTCTTGATATAAGCATATGTCCCAACTTGCTTCGTCTTCGAAATACAGAGAGTCAAAATCAGTTTTTATTCATTACTCAAAATCCTTTTGGTTGATTCTGATAAAACTCAGCATGTTTATTTGCGGTGATGGGAGGTTTATTCTAATGTATCTGGAATTAAAAAAAAAATAAAAAAACTTAACTTTGACACCCTGTATCTTGAGAACGAATCAAGTTTTGCCACATGCTTATATGAAGAAAAAATCTTATTTTCTCCTTAAAAAACGATACTGAACGTTTGGCGGTTTAACCCTGTATGATAACTTTGTAACATTTTAGCTGTGGTGTTCCAAATTGTTTCAACTACCGCTTTTTTGTAGTCTTCTCTGTTACTTCCAACCTTGTAATATTACATTCAATTTCTCGATGAATCTGATTCAGATTCATAACTTTTTGCATTGCAAAACGTAGCAAAATTTTTGCCAGATAGATGATTGCGTCGCAACTGTATGAGTAGGCAAAGAGGTATTAACAATTTAACTAATTTCGGCGTTCGTAATCAGCGTAGTCTCACCGAATCAACTCATTGATAGTGCTTAGAAATTCAATCAGTTATTGACAAACATGTCAAGCTATTTATTTTATCAACCAACACCGCGATAATTGATAAACAAATGAATGAGGGAAAAAACCACTAGTGCATTTTGTCGCTGTAAAAGTTGCACCTAAATTTAATGAGACCATATGAACATTAATAATCTGAATAATTCCCGAGAGCTTTAGCTCGAGGGAGTTATTCTTTGATTATTAATGTTCATATGTTCGAATTGAATTGTCTCAAAATACAAGTTACTCGAGATGAATTAAAGAAAATAATAGTCTCTATTCGTCATGGTCGAGTGATATTAAGGAAGATTGTTTCATGAACATTATAAAATCATTCAAATATACTCGTTCATATACTCTTTACTCTTCACGGTATTTTCTGGGATGGATTTGTTTATACATATATGCATTGATTTCTGTCATAGAAGACAACCCAAAACGAGACATTTCAATTTTGAGTGACTGAGTTGTCAACGTTTGACACTTATAAAAAGAAAGCTTTGTTTACAATGACTAGCCGTATTTACCAAAATATCCGGTTGTTTACCTATATAGCCGCTCATATCACATATCATGTGACTTTAGTCATGAAATTTCATTGGTGTAGCAATGTGTGAATGAAATAATCGGTGACTATTGTGTACCATGCAAATAGTCGCTAATAGAGCGTGTTGATTGATCCTGTCAAATAGGAAACAAACGTATGGTTGATTGATGACTGATACTTAATAGACAAAAGAAACAATTAGTTATCGATTAAGAAAAAAAAATTCTCAATAACTAAAAAGGTTGATCTCTATTTGATGAATATATATGTCTTTATGTCATATACCTACTGCATATTGCTTTATTTGAAAAAAATCGTGTCTGTCCGTGTGTACATCCTACTTCTTTCATATGTTTCGATATTAACAATCGTGTTTTCTCACAATATATCAACACGAAATTATTATCTATTTCAGCCTTGAAAAAAACGCCAATCAAACTTCAAAACGTCGCGTCGTGTCGCAAATCTCTAATAGACTACTTATTGTGTCCTGTTTCCCGCAACCTCAAACTCAAATACTTTTTAGGTTTGCAAGTAGCGAATGCATCATTTCAACTGAGTGGTTTGGGTAAAGCCTGCGGGCTTTAGCAACAAAAACTCTGTATTTTGTTCGTTTTCCCCCATTTTTCCGAGCGACATTCGTTTCGCCTGGAGCCAAAAACTGTATGACGAAAAGCATGTTACGTTGACGGTCGGAGAGGACTACATTTTCATATACAGATATAATTTTGTCAATTTATAATCTCACACTCTTTTTCAATGGATGATTCCATTTATGCGCAAAAGTGCTCCATTGATTGTGATGTACGATGGCTCTGAGGGGACATGGTATTTTTTTTCCTACAAGCGTGCATGATTCACCCGAACCCGCACGCAATTCAGTTTGAGGGGTATTATTTTCCCGCACGCTTAACTCATTTCAAGTGTGTTATTCCCGCACTAGTGCGGGTAAAATTTTTCCCGCACGCGAGAGCTTGTTCAAGAGTGTACATAATTTCTTTTTAATTCACTTGTAGAAAAAATATTGATCCCAACTCATACGGAAAGGTACTTTCCCGCACTCGACTGCTTACCCAAACTCCGCTTTGCGTCGTTCGGGTAACGGCAGTCGCATGCGGGAAAGGTAATCGTTCCGTACTTGTTAGGATAATAACTATTTCATATCAAATTTATGAGTTAGTTATAATGAGATAGTTGACTCATTATGATAATGACTTACGGTATCTCATAGTAATGAGATAATTTAACTCATAATAATGACTTACGCTATCGCATAACAATGAGATAGGAATTTAATTTTATCATTACCATGATATGATCAGTTGATAATTTGCAACGTTGCCAACAGGTGCTGATTTTCTCCTATTTCCTTATGTTTTGTTCAAGCAGAAAAATGCATGTGGGTATCTTAGGTTGCGTTGAATTATTTTTCATCTCAGATTTTCAGTGCCTGGATGAGACGTACTCAGAATACATAGATTAGTAAATACTCATTACGAGTACTAGTTCATAATTCCAAAGTTTATTATTCTTCTCTAGGAATAAAAGATAAAATTTATTAGTTTCAGTTTTACTAGGAAACATCGAATTCCTGAAGGTGTAAGTTGAAGCAGAGTCAATAGTAAAAATATACACTGAAAATTATATCAAAAATCTGTACAGGGAAATTCAAATTCGACCCCCACCATTGGGATCTCCTAAACTGCAGGAGATACGTCGAAGCTTAAATTGGCGCAAAGTTGCGTATTCTGGTGCTTAAAAAAATACTGTTTTGAAACTTGGAAAATTCCGAGTATTTCCGGAAATATCGGGAAAAAACTGAAAATCGGAATTTTCGTTTTTATTTTTTTCTCTCGTTATTTGACAACATAGCTCAAAACCAAAAGTACATTTTCATTGATACTTTTTTTCAGCTACACGTTTACATGTTCAGATTTACTATCCGACGTTTCGTCTTGTGGCATTCATCATCAACTTTTTTTTGTTATGGGCGCCATATTGTTTTTTTATACAGAAAAATAGTGATTCTCATTCTGATTTCACTAATGTATAATTTGTTATGATTTGCACTTCTGAAACCACAGATATTAAAAAACAACAACTTCATCTGAGATGGTCATGACTCCATCGAAAAATTTTGTTTAATAAACACTAGTTGTCAGAACTCATTAAACATCATAAGTTTGCATAAATACTTCAGTCGAAATGTCCTCATTCTCAAATGAAGAAAAACGATATATGTTGAAACTTTATTATAAATTTGATAGGAATAGTACGAAAATAGCACAAGTTTATTTTGAATTATATCCGGAAAGACAACAGCCGGATAGAACATTATTCGGAATTTTGGACAAACACTTGGCTGAGTATGGTGCGTTTCAAAAACCAAGAATGAAATATGGAAGCAGAATGGAACAAAATATTAGACGTAACTTATTAGCCGAGGTAAAATAATTGTTCATTCCATATTCAAAGAAGTATAATTATTTTTGGTACTCTTTTAGATAAATGCAGATCCTTCCAAATCAACACATCAAGTCTCGGCAGAAATGGATGTGCCACAGACGAGCGTTTGGAGGGAATTCAAAAAAAGTGGTTTGAAATGATATAAGATACTTATTTCACAAAAATTACATCCAGGTGATCCTGAGAGAAGGATGGAATTTTGTAGCTGGCTCTCGAATAGGGAAGACCTTAGAAACTTCTTGAAAAACATTTGGACCGACGAGAGTACTTTTTCGAACTGTGGTGTTTTTAATAGAAATAATGAGCACATTTGGGTGAAAATAATCCACGACACTTCAGAGAAGTCGACCACAAGTTCGGTTTCGTTTGAATGTGTGGGCTGGAATTTATGACGACCGAATACTTGGACCTCATTTCTTCTCTAATACTTTGAACGGGGAAACCTATCTTCGGTTCTTAAGAAACGAATTCGAAGAATATATGGATACGTTTCCCCTTGTTAATTATAACATCTGCTGGTTTCAGCATGACGGGGCTCCTCCACACAATAAAAGAGCAGTTTGCGAATATTTACACCAAAGATTTCCTAATAGGTGGTTAGGAAATTCTGGACCAGTGAGGTGGCCGGCAAGGTCACCTGACCTTACAGTTTTGAATACTTTCTTGTGGGGCACTTTAAAGAACAGAATCTATGGAGAGCAAGAATATGACACAGTAGATGAACTTAGAGGCAATATCATCACGCAATTCAGGTCTATCAGAAGAAGGGATATTGTTAGGGCTGTTCTTAATTTGAGACGACGAGCTCGGTTATGTATCCAAGAGGAAGGCCATCATTTCGAACACTTGTAATACTTTTTGTGCATTATTTACAAGCTCATGATTTCATTCTTGTTTTTTGAAACGCACCGTACTCAGTCAAGTATTTGCCCAAAATTCCGAATAATGTTCTATCCGGCTGTTGTCTTTCCGGATATAATTCAAAATAAATTTGTGTTGTTTTCGTACTATTCCTATCAAATTTATAATAAAGTTTCAACATATCTTGTTTTTCTTCGTTTGAGAATGAGGATATTTCGACTGAAGTATTTGTGCAAACTTATGATGTTTAATGAGTTCTGACAACTAGTGTTTATTAAACAAAGTTTTTCGATGGAGTCATGACCATCTCAGATGAAGTTGTTTTTTTTAAATATCTGTGGTTTCAGAAGTGCAAATCATAACAAATTATACATAAATGAAATCAGAATGAGAATCACAATTTTTCTGTATAAAAAACAATATGGCGCCCATAACAGAAAAAAAAGTTGATGATGAATGCCAGGAGACGAAACGTCGGATAGTAAATCTGAACATGAAAACGTGTAGCTGAAAAAAAGTATCAATGAAAATGTACCTTTGGTTTTGAGCTATGTTGTCAAATAACGATAGCTAAAAATAAAAACGAAAATTACGATTTTCAGTTTTTTCCTGATATTTCCGGAAATATTCGGAATTTTTCAAGTTTCAAAACAGTATTTTGTTAAGCACCAGAATACGCAACTTTGCCCCAATTTAAGCTTCGACGTATCTCCTGTAGTTTAGGAGATCCTAATGGTGGGGGTCGAATTTGAATTGCCCTGTATATCCCTATCTATTTGCTAGTAGGTACGTCAAGTCATTTTGTTTCAACGCAACTTAAGATGAGGAGACAAGTGACATTTTATTCAAATCGATGTTAGAAGCTCCCTCATCAATTTTCTGCAAAATTCATATCAACAAACCTGTTGGTTGCTTGATCACATATAATACCAAAATTTTAATTGCATCGAAATTTCCACATGATGTCACGGTCAAATAGTTTGATCAAACTGCCTTGAACAGTTATGCGAGTAGAAAACATATACAGGCCGTTTCTTTTATCATGTGGTAACATTGCTATATTCTAAACCGTAATAGATACAAAGGCGATTAAATGGGAAAAAAGGTAACTATTATGGTGAGTAGTAAATTGGTCATACAAAATTTTCGGGGATTCTCGCCCTTCCCAACTTATACGGGAAAAACTGAAAATGCTGTTTTCGGTTTTTTACGAATACAATTGTTATTTCAGAAAATATAAAAAAATTAAAAAGGAAAGTTTTATTGTATTCAAAATGTACTAGAACTACGTAACGATAAATTTTTATTCAAACGTTTCGTGTCAACACCGCCATCATCAACAATTTTTTTCAAATACGGACCTGTCTATTTCATCACAAATATTGATAGAGCGATAAAATCACAATTCAGTGGTATATCACACTCGACATTGATATAACGTTTCATATAAAATAACTAGCATCATCAGTAAAAAACTGAAAACAGCATTTTTAGTTTTCCCTGTATAAGTCGGGAAGGGCGAGAGTCCCCGTAGATTTTCTTTGACCAATGTACTGCTCACCACAATAGTTAAATTTTTTCCCATTTTATCGTCTTTGTATCTATTACGGTTTAGAATATAGCAATGTTACCACATGATAAAAGAAACGGCCTGTATACATTCTTATGGTTGAAAATAGTTATTTGTTTTACTAGACGCATAAAAGCACAAGATATCATACTCATTTCAAATAATTTAGATCTCCTAGATCATGGTTGCAGAGAGGTGGTAATGGCTCCGACCACCAACTGGTTTTTTGCACACTAGACATTCGCACAAAATATAACAAAAATAAAATACTTGCCAACCAAAATTTGAGGAACATTAATAAGGATCTGCTAGAACATTTCCTGATGATTGCTCCTTTTGAAAATATTTACCAATCAGGCGATGTAAATGATAAAGTCAAGTGTCTAAATCAGGAGTTACTAGATATTTTTGATACACTAGCCCAGTTACCGTTCGTAAAATCAACAAACAGACACCTCCCTGGCTCACTGATAATAAAGTTCATGATGTCTATTCGTGATAAAGCTTTTAGGAAATATAAGAAAACCAAAAGTAACAATCATTGGCAATACTACAAATATCTCAGGAATTTTACGAACTCTGCTATCAACAACGAAAAGAAAGCATATTTTAAACACTGTGTTGAAAATCATAGGAAGAACAGGAGACTCTTGTGGAAAAAGTTGAAGCACTTGAATATAAAAACCAAAACTCATTCGAACTAATTACCAGATGAACTAAATAGGCCTAATGAAATAAATGCTAATTTTCTCTTATATTCTGGATATTCAATCCAAGCTAATGCTGAACTACTGTCATACTATAGCAATAATTCACTACCCGTTATTTAAATTTTCAACTGTTGATAGCAATACTGTCTACAAGTATTTGATTGATATCAAGTCGAAGGCTGCAAGTATATAATAGACGCATGCTGCCCTCGAATTCTTCCCATTTTAACTCACTTATTCCATACATGCTTATCCCCAGGCAGTTTTCCAGAACAATGGAAGGTATCAAAAGTAATTCCTCTTCCGAAAAAATCAAATATTTCAAGTTTCAATGATGAGGCCCATCTCGATTTTACCAGTTTTGTCCAAAGTTTTGGAGAAAATCAAGAAATTTCAGATTATTTCATGCATTAAAAAATATAATATTTTACCCACGAACCGGTTTGGTTTCAGGAATGGATATAGCTGCACTACGCCCTATTGGATGTTACAGATGACATTTTCAGGGATATTGATAAAGAGAATTCTGTAGCCTTGATTCTATTAGATTATTCGAAAGCTTTCGATACTATAAATCACAGTTTACTTTTTGCAATACTACAACCAAGTACATAGGTTTTTCTCCAACTTCGATAAATTTTTTTGAAAAGCTACCTCACGGACCGAGTACAATTTGTTGAAACCAGTACAGGAAAATCTGATATGAAAAATATTTTTTGTGGAGTGCCTCAAGGCTCCATTTTGGGACCTATACTGTTTTCAATCTACACATATAATATTTGAATAGATGTAAACTTTTCATGTACGCTGATGATACCCAAATCAAATTTACCCTATCAGAAGCTGATATTGATTCAACAAATATCGTAATTAATCGAGAATTATGTAAGCTCGTATAATTTTCAGCTTCAGGTTAATCCTTCCAAAACACAAATTTTGATATTCGGTAAAAATAAAACACAAATTGAAAGTGATATTGATATTGCTGGTAATAATATATCTTATGTCAGAGTCGCCAGAAATTTGGATTTGGAGTTAGATACAGAATTGCGGTTTGAGAATAATATTAGTAAATGCGTGAGACGAGCCTATGCCAACTTGAAAATTTTATATCCCCATCGTCACGTTCTGGAAAAATCAACAAAAATTTTGCTCATTACAGAAATTAATCGGATTCAACGGGTACAAAAATCCTGTCTCCGCATTCATGGCATAAGAAAATACGAAGCCATCTCACATAAACTGAAAGACACGAAATGGCTTAGTATGTCTGCTAGGAGGAAATTGCATTCACTTACCTTATTTCATAAAGTTATTCTCAACAAAACCCCTCCTTATCTTCACCACAAAATAACATTTCGTAGTGATGTTCACAATTTGAACACTCGATTCAGGGAAATAATCTGACCTCCACCTCATCGAACTGCTGTTTTCAGGAGGTCCTTCACTTACAATATTTACAGTCTTTACAACCAGGTTCCAGCAAATCTAAAGACATTGTCAACCATGAAGTTCAGAAAAGTCTACAAAGAACAACTTTTAGAAGCTAATAATTGTTAAACATTGTAATTTTTTATCCATGTGCCAAATTAAATTAGTTACTTTTTTTCCTAGTCACTAGGGATGACACTCGCATCAGTTTGACCGTCTGTCATCTCTATTTTGCGGCATGATCAAATAAATATTGCGGCGTGGATAATGGCCCGAAGGCGTTAGCCGAGGGCGATTACACGCCGAAGGCCATAAACGCATTTTACGCACGATACATACAAAATTTTATGCACTAGCGGTTTATACAGTGTCCACTAAAATCTTGGAACAGCATGGGAAACTAACTTTTATGAAGAATGACATTTTCTGAGAAACTATTAATAAAAAAGTTTTCCATATGGTTCCAAGATTTTGGCGGACACTGTATATATATTTATATCACAATTATCGTGTCAATAATCATCTCTGTATACTGAAATAGATTCATTTATTCAAATTGTACACAGAATACCCAGTATATACCCACCTAATTATGACGTTGTTAAGCAAGCTGGTTGTTGTCTAGCAACAAATTCAATAAACAAGGTAAACGGTCATCTTCATGTTTATCTGAAAAAGTGCGTGAGTGAACTCAACACGAAAATTATGGAATCATGAGATGAAGAACATAGTATATACATACCAATGGACATTTTAGAATCGGCTGAGAGTGCCAAACTCGAACTGCTACCAACAGAGTCAAAGAAACTTTACGAAAAGACGTATAATGAGTTCATAAAATGACGCAATGAAAATAATGTGAAGGTGATTACAGAAGATATATTACTGGGATATTTTTTTGAGAAGTCCAAGAATCGAAAACCATCTTCTTTGTGGTCATACTATTCTACGTTAAAGTCTACTTTGAATTTGTATTATAATATCGTCGGTCCAATGCCAAAGTCACGAATGTGCATATTTGATGTTTTGAGAAAAATGCGTTTCAAAAATTCAAGACGTTGCATCAAATATACACATTCGTGACTTTGGCATTGGACCGACGATATAAACATAAGCAAATTTCCAAAATTGATAGCATTTTTGAAACGGAAGAATGATAGATATAAGCGGAAGAAATCCAAAATATTGAATAGGGATGAAATCGAACTTTATCTAAAAGAAGCTCCAGATAATGTATATCTGATGATGAAGGTATGTTATACCTACCTATATTGTTTTGTTAAAATTGTTATATCCGTCAACCATAAAGTAATTAAAAAACTTATTGATTCTTTTATAGGTTGCATTAATATTTGGGGTACATGGTGCTTGTCGTAGAGAAGAATTAACAAATCTCAAGCTTGATGATATTCAAGACCTAACTTATGCTTTATTGATTACAATTTGAGAGTTTAAAACTGAAATACAACATTTACCATCTGCAGTACTGAAAACCAGTCAGTTAATTATTTGGATATTTATATAAGATATGCTACGTCCCGCAAATACTGAACATGGGCGTTTTTTTATATTCTATAAGAACAACAAATGTACAAAACAAGTTGTTGGGAATAATATCCTCGGTCAAATTCCAAGAAAAATTGCAGCATTTTTGAAGCTACCAGGCCCAGAAGAATATACGGGTCATTGTTTCAGGCATTCTTCAGCCACTTTATTGGCTGATGCTGGGGAAAGTATCACCAATATCAAAAGACACGCTGGTTGGAAATCAGCTACAGTAGCAGAGAGCTACATTTAACAATCGATTTCAAATAAGTTGAATATTGCCAAAAAAATTGCCGGCGATGGTGATGGACCGATACCAAATAATAATTATTTGGACCTACCATCCACATCTAAAATGAGTGGTGAGGATGTTTCAAAAGGGAATAATTATTTTTAAGAGAAAAGTGAATATCCCACCCTCAATAAATTGTAACAATTGCATAGTTAATATAAAATTCTAATTTTCAGGGTTATGGAGCAAAAATGTAGATTATGAATAAAAGTTGTTAAATGAGTATTTCTTTATTGAACTGAATTCATTGTTTCGTGGTAGGTCTTCCGTGAAATGATGTGCGTAGGTATATATGGACAATTTTAGTATATTGTCTACTCTACCGCCCGCGGGTCATGATGCGCCCACGGGCGGTAAAGTGCCACTTTACGCCCGGCGAACCGGGCAGTAAAGTGTACTTTACCGCCCGCTAGTGCATAAACATTATTATAATTATTATTTGATGCCGAGGCTATGAAAACAGCCAAAACATTGAATCTGCTTTTCTGCCGTAAGAAACGTACAATTTTTTCTTCAAATTCGTTCCAATTCCACACAAAATCGACCTTTTATATGTACAGGGTCCTGCAGCAAGGGCGCGGTCTTCCATATCTCCATTATCATAATAGATAGATGGATCATTCAATGAGCAAAATGATACTATTTCAAACGGAGCACCCGGTATATTATCGATCCATAAGAAGTGCCAACACTTGTAGAGCACTATTATTAAGAAATTGAAAGTATATTGTGGTAAATAATTTTTTTTGCGATATGGCAACGCTGTCAGGCACATTATTTATTTTATCTGCAAGGCGAACATCACCAGTATAACCAATCAAAATCTCTTGCGTAAGTACGTCACGTTCCCGCCTCTGCTGGTCGATGAATTAATGAAAAAGAAAATTCGAAAACTGAACTGAAAATTTCGAAAAGGTACTTATGAATGCACTATATCGAAATATATTTTTTCCCTATTTTTCCTATTTGTTGGGTACCTATTGATAAGTTCCCCGGTGTTGGGGAATTATCAGAAGACCATAACCGAAAGCATCATAGTAACGTCCGCTGTCAGAATGTTAAAAAGAACGTTTCAGAAATGTTCTTTTTATGTTCAGAATGGCTGTAATTTTCTCGACGCAAAATATGATTTTCCATTATATAAGAATTCAAATCTAAAAATTCCTAATTTTAATTCCAAAAAGATGGATAACAAATTTTTTATTTTTGAACTTGTTCATTATATACTAATTTTTTTTGTTGATACCACAATTTTAAGAAAGTATGAAGAAAATGCATTGCTCGTATGGAAAAATATGGTTAAAAAATCAAAAAAACAAAAAAAAATATTTTCTATATTCGATTTTTTAGTAATCTTGGAATTTTTTTATTTTCATTGCAAATAAGCTGTGGAATTGACAAAAAAGGCTAATTTTTGTGTAATATGATGTTATTTACATTTAATTATAAGTTAATGGTTTTGAAATTACCGAAATCAGTGTTTCAACAATAATCGAATACGTAAAATCTTCAAAATACGAATGCTAATAATTCATACATAAACTATGAATAATGTACAGTCACTTTCCAAAATTTTAAATATTAAATTGATTTATTACAGTAAAATATAGAAAAATAAATGTCGAAATAGTTCTATTTTCATTTAATTCCTTTGTAGGTCGCTCTTCATCGCCAGAACAAATACAGCTTTACTTTTCATTGGGTACATTTTCGAACTCTTCGATTTCTTTCAGTTCTAAATGTATGAGTTCAGTATGATCATGATTGGAATATATTGGACAGAGTATAATGTCTTCGTCTGTTATGTCCTTGTATTCAATAATTTTTTCGTACGACACCGACGGTTTGTCAGCCCTCAAGCAGATTTCAGAACCATGACAATCAGAGCAAGTTGTACGTCAAGCCATGCTCGAAAGAGTCACATATTTTACTATTATGGCATCTTGTTTCGCAGCTAGAGCAGATAAGAACTTTTTCGATTGAAAATAATTATGCTTCTGGTTAAATTCAAATTCGCATACAATCGGAAAATAAATATTACAAGACCTTTTGAAACGCAAAAAGAACGTTTTTGCTAAGTATAATAATTAGCTACATCTAGCCTTTTTCCGGAACTTTTAATGGGACGTTCTGATTTTTTTAAATTCACTTATAATTTACCCTAAATTTTCCGACTATTCACATACTGCTAAGAATGTTCTTGTTTCAGAAATTGGCCCTGGCCTATACGCTAATAAAACACTTTTGATTTGGTAAAATTTCCGGAAAATGAAATATTCTCCTGGCGTCCGGTTCCATAATTTCTTAAAGGCAACAAGTTGTGAATAGGATATTGTTTTTCTTTATTCTACTAAAGTAGGGAATTCCGTAAAAGCATATATTGTCAGAAAAGCGCATCTTCAGAAGGAAAATTCATCATCTGTGAAGTCACCTGTGCCGCCCAATATTGACGTTATAGTAGTTAAAGTTATTGTTTCATATAGCAGCTTTAAAGGGAAAATCTTTGAATAATTTCAAGATGAAAGTTCATATGAATATGTGGCCACAAATGTTTCGTTTCGGAGATACAGGGTGTTGAAGTTTCAAAATTAATGATATTTTCATTCAGAATACCTTCCAATTTGAAAATGTATTTTTGATTGACATTAACTGACAAAATTTTGTTTAAACAATTCTAACAATATACAGACGGATGGATGAACAATAGATACTATGTAGGAGTTATTCATTTTTGTCGACGTTCTCTTCTGATATCTTCAGTTCAACAATAATAAAATATTACGTTTATTCACAACCTTATATGTAATGCTGTCATTACTAACGTCATTGAAGGTTGGGAAGTGTCACATTACACACCTCTACTTCCCGACCTCACTTCCCGCCTTCTCTTCCCGCCTTCATTTCCCGCCCTCATTTCATATATTTTATCTATTCTTTTCTCTGTCACCAAGCCCTGGACTGCTGCGTGAGCAGCCTGTCGTACTTCTGGTGGGGTACAATCCATAAATTCTTCGTCGGAAGATATGTTTTTCAATTTATTATTCGCGATTTTAATATCCGACTTTATCTGACATTTATTGACTTTATCTGTCATTCATTTATATTGGTGACAATTATATATCCCGTAGTCACGGTAACAATATATCTACTTGATTATTTTTTTCGTATGATTTTCAACCAATCAGAATGTCCAATTTAGTTAAGTTACCTCGTGTAATTTCGATAATACCTGATTATACATAGAGTAGCTCCACAAATCGAAAATTTCATTTTCATAGTAACCACGTCGACATCAATATACAACAAACAGAACTGTCAAATTGTGACGTTTATCAAAAATTGTTCAAAAATGAGTCGATTCGGAGATTTATCATCAAATGCAATAGACGAAAGTATACAAAATACTGATCCTCATAATACAGTGAAAACAAAAAAGTACGTATGGAAACAATTTCTTACGTTTTGCAGTGAAAGAAACTATGTGCTAAATGAATCAATTTCCACTGAAATGATAGCGTCCATTTTGAAAGATATTTCAATATGCGAAAATGTAATGGAGAAAATTATAAAGAAAATGTGGTTAAAACGATGTGGAACATAACGGCAAAACAAGTACAAGAAAAATATATGATGGAGTTTAATAGAGTAATTGATCCATTCTCTAGTCCCATATTTTTAGCCGCACGAAACGCAAGAAATTCAAAAAGAAGGGAACTTCAAATGTTACCGGACAAGAGAAAGGTTAGTGCATCAGCATTTAAAGATAACGAGTACATAGCAATGATAGAAGCGTAGGATGAAAATACACCGGAAGGATTACAAATAAAATTTTTCTTAATTGCTTCTGTAGAACTTGCGTGGAGAGGAAATGAAGGAGCGTCATGCTTGACTCATTATTTTCAAAAAGAAAGTGGAAATGATGATACTCCAACTGGTAGAATACAATATAATCCTATTTTTACCAAAACCACACAGGGAGGAGCAAAACCATGTGCTAATAATAATTGGCTTGTACCTAACCATAATGAAGTGAGTCGTTGTCCAGTGAGACTTCTAGATAAGCTAATGATGAAAAGAAGCGAAAACATCAATATTAAAACAGATAGGTTATTTCTTACAGTAAATCCCAACTGGAGAAAAGAAAAAACCCTTGGCTGGTACAAAAATATGCCAATTGGAGTGCATGAAATTATTAAATGGACCAAAAAGTCTGCAGAATTGGCAAATTTGAATATGACAAACAAAAAATTTTCAAATCATTCTCACCGAGCCGCTGCTGTTTCACAATTGGCAAAAGCAGGTGTATCGGAACAAGAACTTATTAAAATAACGCTGCAGGTTCAAGTTATAACACCTCCAGTATTTCCAGCACTTCAATGAGCAGTGGCCACGTTTCCTGCGCCGAAAATAACTCAGTTAAAAAACGTAGTATATAATAATTGTAACTTTCATTGCACCAATTTGTATTTAAATTAATAAATTGTTTATATATTTACTCAAAAAATTATCGTATCAAATACAATACGTACTTCAAAATAAATACGGTTATACATCTCAAACTTCCTGCATAATTACAAATCGTGTCGGATTATTTAAACTGTCAAACTGACACTCTTTATAATTATGCAACAAGTTATCGATGTATAACCTGATTAGTTTGAAGTACTTATAGTATTACTACTTATTATTCTGAGAAAACCGCGTTCTTGGTAATTTGTCATTAAATGTAATATTTTAGGTATGTTCAGAACGAAACAGAGGTTTATTAATTTTGATCGAAATATGATGGTTGTAAATAAAATGGTATACAAACCTCGTTAGGAAGTTTCATTCCTGTCTCGAGATCATAGCTAACATCGAAGCTTTGCGTCTCGGTTAACTAACTGATCTCACGACAGGAATGAATCTCTTCCCACCTCGGTGTGTAATATACTATCCTCATTTCATTTCAGATCCTGAGATATTCAGGATTGTCACCTGAAATCAATATAGAGTATAAACATTCATATATGCGATGTCTCTTTGAGTCACGTCAAATGAAGCAATACTTTCTACTCGTTAAAACCTCACGAACCAGAAGCAGAGGCAACTTTCCTTAATGAATGTCACCCTGGTGCAGCGTTATGGCTTCTAATTATCCGCCAGAGTTGTTTTCTGCAATTCGACGTCAGCTATGATGGTCTTATAAGGATCTCATTACACAAAGCTAATTTAAAAATAGTTAACCTTATTACTCCAATCAAATGGCAGGCGAGCATCATCGTATATCTATTGAATTTTGATCCACAAGTTAGCAGATACATACAGAATTATTGACAATATAGTTTTGGGACAAATATTAGATAAATGATCCTCAATCGAGAGGCAGGGCATTGAGGGTGGGCCAAAGAATAGTAGAATTCCTTTCTTAAAATAAATGAAAAAACCGTCAATACGTAAAACCAACAAAATGGTTGATTAGTATTACTTTTAATAAGACTTGAGTATAGCAGAATGAAATGTATAGAAATGATTCATAATCCGAAAAGAAATTTATCTAATGCGTTTGTATGAGAACCGACAAAGCATCATACGCGAAAACGGTATGAATTATTTTTCATAGATCTAAATTAACCGTCAAACTAAAAAACCAGCGAAACATAATTTCATCATAGAGATATGGCGTTTGCCTTTGGGGAAGCTCCCTACTAGCATCAAATGTATTTATTGCCCAAAAAAATATTGTTCGAATTTTATCAGTAGTTGATCAGGGAACATCCTGCAGGAAAATATTTAAATTTTTTTAAATTTTTCGGATATTTTCTTTTTCGAAATGTGTGTATTCATGCACACCAATGAGTTGAAATATGATCGCAATTTTTCTTAGCATAATATAAATACGAGAAAACGAAATGATTTCTACATAAATCCCTATATAAATATAATATAACGGCTAACTCCTTTCTTACTTGGAATGAAAATTATACTATAACAAACTTCCTGAATCATTGAAAACCACTCACAGAATCCAAGTTTTCGAAAGCACTCTCAAAAGGTTTCTTTTAGATAATAATTTTTATATTATTGACGAATTCTTCAATCTGTGATATAATTTCACCATCTCATTTATTCAATGTGAATGAAGTTCATATGTTTTGTTCCTAATTGTATATTGTATGCTTATAACAATCATACATACTCTGTATGTTTAACTTTACTCTTAGTATTATCTTAAATATGTACAAATTTGACTAATCCTAATACAAATATTTACTATAGTCGAGCCTATTCGTAAAACCGAAAAATATTTTAAAAAAATGCGATTTTCAATTTTCCTGAATTATCAATTGAATATGGATGTAAACCAGCACCTTTTATGAATAACTGTTTTCGATACGTTGCCAACTTTCCTAACTTATTGCTCCTTCATAGTATATTTTATTCAATTTGTCGCCATACTAGTGATCACATGACATATTAGAATTGATATTCATGTTGTTGAACATGCACGATCGAACACCTAAAAAATTCTTTCTTCCAATAATACACTTTTTTCCCACATTATGGTATCTACTTATGGCGGAGACTGTATCTTTATGTTCGAAAACAAATAAATCATCGATATATTCAACTCTCGATTTAAGTACTAGTAGCAAAGTTTCAGATAAAATTGAATCCACAAAAATTAAGTTTCTTTTGAGGTGACGCCATAACCCCACTCTCCCCTACACTTAATATTTTTGGACTATGCTGAACAAAAGACATTTTCCATGGCTGCGAAAATATGTTATTAATAAGTCATATATTGATTATTTCGGTTACATGGTTAATAAATGGAAGTATAAACTGACACCATATAGGTAAAAGCTTGAAATTGATGGCGTCTGAGCTTTGGGCATTTAGATTTGAGATAGAATAAAGGTTTTCCTCTTGGGAAGCCCGATGGAACTGAAATTGCCCAGCCGAATCTTGTTTGAGATTCAGAATAAACTGCAACTTTATATGCGAATTCCATCGTAACATACATGTTCTCAGGAACCTTTATGTTTCGCTTCTTACTGAAGATATATTGTGAAAAATCCCACAAATAAAATAGGTTTCCAACAAAATTCATCGGTAGTACGCATACTGAGTTTCACATTCCCATCTTAATTGAATTCTTTTAGACGAACTTTCAGCCAAGTGATACTAAGAAATGGCGAAACAAACAATGTTGATGATAATAATAATGTTTATTTGTCATTTGTACATAAAATCAAAACAGTGACAAGAGTTTCAACAAAAAATCAGGTTAATAACTAAAGCAGTAAAAACGCTTGTTTAGCGATGGCTAGATAATTAATGAGAAGTTAGATTATAAATAATTCAGTAAGATGAACACTTATTGAAACAACTAAAACACTCATAATCATTGAAATAGTGATATTAAATTCTCAGGAACAGTTTTATTATTGAATGTTTTAAAATCCAACTAATTATTTGTGAACTTTCTGACCAACAAAGTCCTGAAAGAACATCTTCCTGTGTCGGAAATCCAATTTTTTTATACTTTTCAATATTTTTTGATTCTAATAGTTTTTATTGTTTGTGGTCCGCTCCGATCAAATGACACAACCTGGATGAGTAACTCGCCGCACACGCATTAAAATTTGTGTGTAAGGAACATATTTCCCCAACGGCAGTGTCGTGCGTTGTTAACAGAAATATTGAGGATCAATAAAATAGAAATAATGGAAACCCAATATGAAATGGAAACCTGAAATTATGATGGAATAATTTCCACAGGATTTTGAGAACAGCCGATGATCTAATTGACATGTTTTTTCATTACTCATTCATTTTTTTCTTTTCCAAGTTGATTTCCCTTTCTCGATAGTTACGACACTGCGTAGCTTACTTATGTGAAATGACATATTTTGATTTCCATCTTCAAATGGTCTTTTACACATTTCACAATGCTTCACCCTTGCTTAATAATAAAATTCACGAAAAAAACACTTCAATAAGCCAAAGACGAAAAAAAACAGAAATAAATGTTTTGTAGATGTTCTGTCATATTTTACATTTGATATTTCAAATGCAGCGTTGTCGTACTGACCAGACTATATTGACAACGAAGAATCTCCGTCCGGCGATAGAAATACTATCGTCTTTACATGCTCCCAACAAGCTGCAATGAACGTCTCAATTGCCTTCTCATTGCTATATATTTCATCCAAGACAGTATTTTTGGGTTTTCGTTGCCATGAATCTACCAAACAGACACCAAAATCTAGCTGACGTGCTTATTGTATCCTTAAAAAATTGCGACATGGCAATAATATTTTGGTTGGTTTCCGGGTTTTGCCGTGGTCTTCTTTGGTTTAAATCTCCAAACGTTTCGACTTCAACTGCGGCAGTCATCTTCAGTGGCGTGGTCGAAGTACTCTTCTAGACGTATCAACTGAAACTGAAGCTTTCGAGTTTGCCATGTTATTTATAGTGATGTTTTTTCAAAACTCACATTCCTACATTAGTCGACTCTACGGGGAGGAAACCTACCAGTTTGTCAGGAGACTAGAAGCATCACGTAAGAAAAAAGCCCAACTTTTAAGTTGTCTATCATTTCTTTTACGCTGCAGAGATACAAGAACCACAGCGAAATTCATACATTCAAAGAAGATAATCAATACACCACAAGCTCAGAGAAGATATAACAGAATGGAGACAGCCTTATTACGGGAGAGAATCCATCAGACACGGAAAGAGTTAGCAAGAAATATGAACAACTTTTGAAATATTAGCAACCTACTAGAGCAGGAAGAATGGGAAAATATTAATCAAATAACCCTCAAAGCAATGGATTCAACCTTACAGTCATCCAATGATAGACAGAAGAGGAAATGCAATCAGATTCAGAGAAAACAGCCCGAGAATCCAAAACTAGACATGAAGCTGGTTGTTATCAATAAATCCAATCGACCACTCACCAGTGACGAAACAAGTTTGCTAGCTAAAGGGGGATATTTCAGCGTAACACCATCGACAATACCTACAGAAGAAATCATCGCAAACGTAGAAGCCGGAATTGAAAAACTACCTGATGATGTCAAAGAAGAACTACGAAGCGAATCTGCAGGAATTTTAAGAAAAGCTAAACCTCCAAAATGCAACATTTCAAGGGGTGAAAAGGCTGCCATAAAAAGTCTCAATGCTGATGAAACTATTATCGTTCTACCTGCTGACAAAGGAAACGCAACAGTGGTCTTAAACACCTCGTACTACAGAAACAAACTCAATAACCTTGTCAGTGAAGAAACGTACAGAAGAATACAGAAGGACCCAATAGAGAAAATCTTGAGGAAGACCAATCAGCTGATAAAAGGGTCTTCATTACCAACAGAGACAAAGAAGAAACTATGCAGATCAGAAGCATTACCACCAAGGCTCTATGGATTGCCGAAAATTCACAAGGAGGATGTACCACAGACCGATATCGAGTGCCATAGGATCACCAACCTACAACCTCGACAAGCATTTGTCGGACATGCTGCAGAAACATGTTGAGAAAACTAGTACTTACGTCCGAGACTCCACCCATTTCATCGAACAGTTGAAGGAAATCACCTTGGAGCCAAACGACATTCTCGTTAGCTTCGATATTGTATCCTTATTTACAAATGTTCCACTTGAAGAATCCCTCAGCTACATAAAGGAGATTTTTCCACAAGATATAAACTTATTTCAACATTCACTAACGACAACTTATTTTCAGTGGAATGAAACCTTCTATGAATAAGTTGATGGAGTCATCATGGGCAGTCCACTTAGCCCAGTAGTAGCAAATTTCTACATGGATAAATTTGAAGAAAGGGCCATTCGAACTTCAGAAAAACGACCGAAGCACTGGTTGAGGTATGTAGATGACACGTTCGTTGTTTGGAGCTACGGAAGAGAAGAACTTCAGAACTTCCTAAATCATCTGAATAGTTTTCATACAAATATCCAGTTCACCATGGAATTAGAAGAAAACCTTCAAATCCCATTTCTTGACGTATTAGTCACCAAAGAGGGTAATCATCTAGACCACAAGGTATACAGGAAGAAAACACACACAGATCGATATCTACACAATGGATCCATCCATCATCCAAAACAGAAACGAACCGTCATCAACACCCTAGTGAACAGAGCTTTGAGAATATGAGAACCAAGGCACATCGACGAGGAAATGCAACACCCCACAACTGTGTTACAAGCGAATGGGTACAACAAGAAAGACATCATCCGTGCTACGCGACCAAGGGAGAAGAAAACACCAATGAAGAGCAACCCCAAGGCACTGTCTATCTGCCATACATAGTAGGTGTCACCAACAGAATTGGGAAAATTCTGAAGAAGGAAAAAATTAACACCGTCTTCAAACCAACGAAAAAGATATCGGAATATCTAAGATTAGCCAAAGACAGCAGAGATCCACTCAAATCAGCGGGAGTCTACAGAATTCCATGTAACTGTGGGAAGGTCTATATCGGACAAACGAAAAGGAGCATTGGTACCCGCCTAGTCGAGCACAAGAGCACAAGCGGAGTTGTCGTTTGGGACAAACCGAGAATTCTGCAGTCGCTGACGGAGAACACAAGATCCTTTTCGAAAATACCGAGAGACTAGCAACGTCGAATCATTATTCAACAAGAATGTATCTAGAAGCAATAGAAATACACAAACACCAAGAGAACTCTAACAGAAAAGAAGAGAGAACATATTTACCAAAGATCTGGCACACAGAATTGAAAGGGGCCAAGTCGAAGCCATGTCACCCGAATCGCGCGGAAAGTGCGTCCGAACCCACTATTACAGAAAGTGCGCGAAAAAACATCACTATAAATAACATGGCAAACTCGAAAGCTTAAGTTTCAGTTGATACGTCTAGAAGAGTACTTCGACCATGCCACTGAAGATGACTGCCGCAGTTGCAGTCGAAATGTTTGGAGATTTAAACCAAAGAAGACCACGGCAAAACCCGGAAACCAACCAAAAAAAATTGTGGCCAGCCGTGAAAGCTGACATTCCTACATGGCAATAATGTCATGATTTGAGGGATAACATTATGAAAAGATGTTACCGTCAGTTCTATTTGAGTATCACTCATCTAGGTTGTGTTACTTGATCGGAGGTGATAAGATTAATAAGATTAATAAGATTAGATAAGAATAAGAGATCCATTATTTCTGCGATATTTGAAATCATTGTCAAAGGCCTATAGTTAACCATATCTGCTTTTTCTCCATTTTCATAAAGAGGTTTGATAACCCCGATTTCAAATATGTTTGGTAATCACTCAGTTTCGATACTTTTATTGATAATGAAAGCTATGGAATTTTGATCTCCTCTGAAATCATTTTAAGGTTTCTGATCGGATTCCGTCACAACCTGATGATTGGTATGGTTTGAGTTCCATCATAACGTTTTTTACCTCTTTCTCGTGTGTCTCAAATAGGTTCATGGAGTTTTGTATTATGACGATTTGGTTTTATTGATAAAATATCTCTTTATTCATTCATTTCGTGAGATATATTATTGTTTTAATATCTATAGTATTTACGTATACCTATTGACAAATCATATGATCACGCCATGGAAAATAATGATAATAGCCGTCCTCTACCAGCACCGGCTATACCTATGGGTTCACTCTATGAATGTTCATGGGGGAGTATTATTATTATTTTTTTATCCGTTAAGAATATCCCAGTCAGGCCCTGTCGCCGGAGCCCCGCCACTTCCGGAGGGCGCGCTGGATCATTTATCCCAATAACCACTCTCCACGCCGTGAGGTAAGTGACTATTGGGTCCGAGAATCATGTGCCCTGAGCAGGCAGAGTGAACCAAGACTTACGGCTTTGTGCATTCGTCCGGCTAAGATTTCTGCTATATTGCGACAAGCCGGTATGATTTTTAAGTTTGAGAGCAGTATGTCCATCATTCCACCAAGGACCCCTATTATCAGAACCACCATCTTGACAGAATAGTTTGGGTATATCCTGCGGAGTTCAAAGAGTAGATCATCGACGAAAATCATCCTACTTTGATGGTCGAGGAGGACTACATCAGGCTTATTGGCTTGTATTTGCCTAAGGGTGGGGAATGAGCAGGCAATTCATTAATTATACAAATGACGTATCTTTCTAATGGCATGCAGTTTGTAATCACGTAAAACCTATATTAAATTTTTACAGAGTTTTCCCGCAAAACCTATTTTAAATTTTTACAGAGTTTTCCCGCAATTTTCCCCCGTTGTTCAGACGAGGGGTGCATGCCAATTTTTCGTTTTTCGTAACCCTTTGAGCCCTTTCGGCCGCTGCGAATTGCATGCCATCAATTAGTAGCATTTCAATTTGTTTGAACTTCCGTACATTACACAAAAAGAGAAGCGCTTATGAAGAGTGCACACGTGTAGCGGTCAGGAACCCTTCTATTTTTCATAATTTAGGGTTGATTATCAAGCCTTAAAATGGCATGCAGTGTGAAATGGGAGAACTTTACCTGTCACCAGCTACTGGGAGTAGAGTAGAATCGAAACGGCAAACCAGCAACCCAGACAATTCTGATGACCAGATCTGTCGGAGTTTATGCTGACACTTGCCACGGAGAGAGTTTATGACAGTAGTTACCTCTTGGGTGTGGCGTTGATCCACCCCTAGGTAGGAATACGGCATCCAGATGATGTAGGATGCTTCCGTCTACGAGCTGAACGTCCTCTCCATATTCCTCGCATCGTCCTCTTTTGAGATGAACCATGGCACATTTGGACGTAGTTATGCAGAAACCTACCAACCCACAAAAGTCGAGAAAGATTCTTAATGTGAATATGCTTGTATTAAAACTCATATTGTAATTTGCAGAAGCCTACTAACCCTAGAACACTTCGCAGCTCTGACGTTGTAGGGTTGGTAGGCTTCTGAAAATAACAGAATGAGTTTTAATAAATGCATATTCACATTAACAACGTTTCGCGATTTTTGTGGGTTAATAGGTTCATGCATATCTACATCCATTTGTCGATCCCAAACTCCATTCCGACAGCATGCGTGTACTATTGCAGCACCCTTAAGGACTGATGAAGATCCTTTTCTCCGGAGACATATAATTTTGAGATCATACATGTAAAACAGATGGGTGACCTCATGCCTCCGGTTGCTGGGGGTCCCACAGTTGTATCCGCGGGTTTTCCGTAGTGCAACGGACAATGGCAATTGTGAGATGTAGAAGAGAAGAGAGCTGAGGGAGTCTTCCTGAAACATGCCCCTTCTGAGTCCTCCAGAGCGGCATCAGCTGTTCAATGCATCTCATTATTTGATCGGGTACCGCAAAGAATCTGATTAAATGCATGATAAGCTCATGCTTTAACTGCACGGAGTCCTGCGTGATGTATCTGTCAATCAGCAGGTTCTCCTTGCAGCCAGCGAGCAGCGACCCCCTCCTTCGACCCTCTTTGCTCATATATCCGTTCATATACCGGCTCAACTGCGGATAGAATTCGCATGTACAAGATACTGGTACATGAAATTTTTTTCCACCAACAGTTATTTAGACCATCAGAGCAGCAAAGTTCTTCGAGCCTTTAAGGGCCCGTCAAACTGCTTCCGGACTTATCGGATTGTGCAGTTCATTGAGCTCAGGCTGACGAAGCCTCCTACAGAAAGCTTCGAACTGCGCCAAGGCTGGAGTACCTACGTTGAGTGGCTGGGGAAACTCGTATATGTTCTTCCAGAAGGTTTCCACCTTATCAGTCGCCGACGGGTTATCCACAACACGTGGAGGCTCTTGTAATAGACGAGAAGGTTCATCGCAGAACTTATGTTTTCCGCCACTAGCATTCGTATCCTATCAAGACAGAGCTGTTTGATGGTAAACAGCACGCCTTGATTTAGTGTGTGGTGAGCTCGCCTTAAATTTGCGGCAAGTCGCCGCACTGCGGGCATGAAGGGCCTATTGGCCGACGCGTAGTCCACCACACACTGGATACGAGACGCGTGTTGTCTTGCCGACATGATCGTAGCTCCCATCTTGTGAATGCGTCTCCTATGAGTATTTCAATATCCGCATGATTCAATTGTTTCAGATACTCTGCAAGGTTTACATTGAATATTTTGGGACAAGTGCTCATGGGAACCTGTAAATAGCAGTTACTGAGACATTTTTTTTCAATAACAATATGTACTTTCAAGACTTTGATGACCCCAATGTTCCCCTCCTCACACTTGCATTCTAGACAGTTTTTGCACAAACCAGAAGTTTATTCGATGATCCAAGTTTTTAAAATATAAATGACGAAACGACGAAAAGGAATGAGACTGTCGTGTCTTACAAAATGAACACGCTGAGCTTCGTTCGGTAATAAATGCCCCTGACGATATTTCGACGTGCAACATTCCAATTTCATTTTTCATCCTCTCAGCCAGAGTAACAGAACCATTACCCCATTTACGTTCGATAACCACTCCGTTGCGCCTTGACGAAAGTTCCTGTCTCATTCAATTTACTCGAGATACGATTTGCAATTTGTTACTCTGGTGTCTACCGGCACGTCTACTAAGTAAATGACAATGAAAATGGAACAGGATACTCTTCGATTCACTCTGGTTGATCAATGAGAAATTCGTTCGAGAGGAATGGATACATACAAGGTTTATTCCGTTAGCGTTTGATACTAGAGAATATACTGAAGAGGCATTTCAGTTAACCGATGAGCTTGTTACTTGTTCATGCTTCTTGAATGCTGTTAGAAACTTAATTACCACGAATCAACATGGTTTCATCAACAAAACATCAACAATCACAAATTTGATGTTTCACTCAAACAGTACACAACAGTTTCGAGAGCTGTACACAAGTCGACACTTTTTATATAGACTTCTCAAAGACCTTTGACAAAATTAATCATAACATATCACTGAGCCAGCTGGATCTAATCAGTCTAGGCAAACCACTCTTGTCATTTTTTGATTCCCACCTTACGGATCGAAAATTACACGTTGACTTCGGGATCAAAAATCTTTCACCTTCACTACATCTAGCGGTGCTCCCCAAGGCAGTGTATTGGCCCCGCTCTTTTTTTCCATATTCATTAATGATATATGCAATATTTCGAAACAAGTTCGAAAATATTGTGCCAGGGAGGTATCAACAAAGTGAAATGAATATGGAGTACCCTTCACTCCAAGCGTTTCCACCAATTGAAAAATAAAGGCAAACATCTGTCAGACAATATCTACTTCCCCGGCTAATAGCACGACGGACATTGAACTGCATCTGACAGATATTTGTGCAACGTTCTTCCGAAAAGATCCAATTGCAAGTGCTTGTCTTATAGTTAAACAGAAGATTATCCTTCATTTGGCTGGGAATGACCACCTGCAGACATGCATGTTTCGAGGTTTACTGCCTTTCATCAGTGACAGGGTAGGTCGAACAACATTATAATTGTCATGTCCCTGCCAAATGAATAATAATCAACCGTTTAACTAATATTTTCCCACAGAAGACACTACGACCCACAAATAAGTTGATCGCAGCGCCATCCGCATGGGAAATCAAGAACAATACAAACAATCCTAAGCAGCACAGACTCCGGGAAAAGTAAACTGTAATATTTCGAAACAAGTTCGATTCCCTAAACAACTGCTGCATGAACATAAAAAAATGTAAATACACAACCTTTAGTCTGAAAGCAAACGTTACTCATTATCCTCAGCTAATAAACGATCATATCTTAACTCAATGCAAAGATCTGGGTATTTGGTTTGATCCTGAGCTGAGCTTTTCCTTATACATAAATAAAATCACCTTGCAAGCCAAACAATTCTAGGACTGATATTCCGCACCTGCAATGATTTTCAAAACAACCATTGTTTCACCAAACTCTTCAACTCATTTGTAACATCAAGACTGGAATACGGATCATTGATATGGGCTCCAATATATCGGGTGTGACAGGATCATGATACACCTCTCGTTAGTTTTGAAGGTAATTGATTGAAATTCGAGATATCCTATATACATAATAGGCGGCTCTTTTTGACCTAAAAATGTTCTTTTTCACTGCTAGTTTTGCCGGATTGATACCGACTTTCGATTTTTAAATGAAATACCCAGTAAATTATATAATTTTTTTTAACCAATGATACCACATAAGTGACATTTCAAACGTCAAATTTTTTTATATTTTTTGATTAGTTTTCCATCTTAGTGCGCCATGATGATGCCAGTATTTTCCAATTGACCCGTCAATGCTAGGGAAATCGAAATCCCGTCAAAAATACCAAACTGCGTTCTTTATGAGCAAATAAAATTCATCGTAATTGATTTTTGGGGTAAAACTCAATTTTTTCAAATGAAACCTCGTTGGTACAGTTGGGCCATATATTAGTACCTACTATTAATGAGGAATTATTCATACCTGTTAATCAAATGTGCGATAAATAAAATCGAAATTACAGCTAAAAGAAAACAAGAAAATACAATTATTTTGTTCTAATTTAGTTACTAGGAGGCTTTGAAATTATTCCTTCGGATTGTCAAATAAATATTTGTTGGTTTATCGGTGTTTTTATGGTGTATTGGAAAAGTTTTTACATTTGTTGATATTTTTGTTCAAAATGCCGCACATTTATACGAGGCTTGAAAAAGTGGACATGTTAATTATTTATGGAGAATGTAGAAACCTTTATGCCGATCGACATCCGGATAGACAATGTCTAGCAAGAAATAATTTTAATCGTCTTGAAAATTATTTCCGAAGAGAGCCTAACCATTTTCGCGAAGAAAACGTTATCATTGACGAAGGAACGGAAATTAGTCTTGAAGCTCGAGTAGATAAGACTATTTTTTAAGGCAAATTGTGTTGTGAATTGGCAATTAGGCACCAAACGGTAAGCCTAATCTTGCACAAACATAATTATAAATCTTTCAAATATCAATTGCACCAGCACCTGTACGAAAATTATTATGAAATTAGGATTGAATCTTACAATATCATCTTGCAGAATAATGTTGTTGTAATTTTTCGTCAACCAGCTGCACACCCTTAAGACTACAACCCTCAGAAGTCTTCAACGCTTTGAATTTGAAATTTTGGAAAAGTGAACTTCATCACCCTGTATAATCGAACCTATTGAATTTAGAACGATAGTGCGATGGAGACATTTGATCAGCATCATGAGGTCTATAACATATGAAAAAATCAAGCAAATTCACCGAAAGCCAATTACCCATTGATGCGGTGCGGGGTCCTTTGCTCTCTTATTGATGTTTATGCGGATAATCTTTGTCAATTCAAAAATAAAATCAAAATACTTTTACTTTAAGAACTGTAACAAAATGTCCCTCTTCTTATATCTCTCTTCATTGATTATCATTGCTCATTCCTTCTCATTATCTTTATTCTTAAGAAATTGAAATGTAAATTATTATCTATACTTGTCTTGTTATTGGGATTTTCTCCTGTTAGACAATAAATGATTTCATTTTTTTATTAAATATGGTCAAATACAGAAAAACTGGAGATTTGCCTCGACCATGTGTTTGTGAAAACAATTTCCTTAAGAAAAAGTCCATCATGTCCCTATTATCACTGAAACAACAGTCACGTACCACAAAAAGTAATAAAAATTCTGCTCGACATCTTCAGCAAAAGATGGAAGGAAGGCTGCTTCCCAGACACATGAAGAGAGGCTATATTCATATACCAATAATGAAGCAGAATAAACCCAACACCAGCCCATAGTCTTTCAGACCAATAATCAACAGGACACGAATGTATTTGGAAAAACATAGGTCTATAACAACTGAACAGAATGGGTTCCGAAAGATGCGATCCCTATTAGACTTCCTTGTAGATCTTGACAGTTACATTCACGAAGGCTCCGCAAACCAACAATCTTGCATACTAGTATTTTTTTTATAAAAAAGTCCTACTATATGGCATGACGACATTCTATAATTTAGCAGATAGTGTCAAAAGGAATAAACGGATCTTGTTTGAAATGTATAAGTAATTTTATGAAATAGAGATACTTCAGGGAAAGAAGGAGCAGCGCAGTACCAGCTCTCAGACAACAAGAAAATAGTGTACCTCACGGTTCAGTATTGAGTGACACATTATTCGTACCAGCCATCAATGGAATTGCCAAGCAGATCAAATTTCCGATTCGAATTAGCTAGTAAGAAGACGACTTGTTGAAATATTTGAAAGGTAAGGGCATAAACACAGGTTCAAGTTCAATTTAACGAAACCAAGTGTGTTCTGTTTTCGAAGGAAGAGTAACCCAAGCAAACCCAATCTCCAATTGAACGGAAGAAATATTGAGGTCGTAGAGGAAAGGAAGTACAATACCTCGGAATGATCATTGATAGAAGGCTCATTTGGAAATCTCAGCTGAAAAAGATAATGCCATCTTGTCGAAATAGCCTGAACCTGATGAAAGTGTTATCAAACCACAGTCGGGAATAAAAAACACTACTCTTTCTATATAGGGCATTGATAAGATCAAGATTAAATGATGGTTCGGTGGTTTATGCTTCAACCAATAAAAAATTATTGAAGCTTCTATATTCATTCTACAACAAAGCACTCAGGAATATTCTGCAATATGTAATACATGTGTAGCGAGTATCTACTGCGAATCGAGAAAGCCATCACTCTATATCAGACTTCAATATTTAAGCCTCTCCTATGCTGTAAAAATCGCTGCCAATACGCATCACCCACCTTGGAATAAAAATACACATCATCGATAAGACTAGAAAACTCATTCGCTTACAGAACCCGTTTCAATAAAACCGAAATCCCGTCTCATATGATTCGTCAGAACTTCTTTTCACGTCTATCCTTCTTCCCGGACCTCGGTCATGTTAGCTTCCGGCCGGCCAGCTACAAGCCGACTCACTCGATTCATTCCACCACGGTCTGACGGAAAGCAAGCCTTAATTAATTTAATTCTTTTCTCTTTTCTAGCATATGATTATTCTGTTGATTGTGTTCGAAAGGTTGCTAACAAATGAATTAATTTTACGAAATTGAATTTTGAAATTGAAATTGTTGGACTAATAGGATAAGTTTTTTTGACCAGCAACATTTGAAAACATACTGAAGGGGATAGAAGGAACATCAAGATGTTCTTTGATTTTCGAGAATGTTATGATAGTTTTTGTCTCTCACATGCCACTAACACTTGTTCTCGTACACAAGACTCATCAATCTCCTTATCCATGGTGAAATAACAAAATTACTTAACTTAACTTAAATTTAGCTAACGAAAACATCCAAAACAGGCGCAGGTCGCACGAAAAAAATCAAACTTGTTTGAACGCACAAATGGTTCTAACGACACCGTGCATATTCTGACGTGATATTCGCTGCCAGAATAAACACTCTCATGGAAACACAATCGTTTGTTTATTCCGACGAATTCATCCACTGTAACTGAAGCCTGAGAGAACAAATATATATACACACAACTAATTGGATAAAAATTTTATGGGTCCCATCACATGTAGGTATTCCAGAAAATGAAGATGCAGACTTGATTGCTCGAGAAGCAATAAACAAACACCAGTAAAGAAACCGAAAGTATGGTATAGGAACATAAAAACTCAAATCAAATGTCTGATCCAAGAATACTGGCCAATGCAGTGGCAACAAAACTGCACAAGGTATACCCATGACCATATCCTCAAAGATGAACCAGTTAGATCATATGAACTATGCTTAGCGCCTGTGACTGTGAATTTTTTTTTAACAAAGTTCCCTTCCTAGGTATGATAATATACCTCAGAAACATCAGTTAGGTCCTGAAAGTATCACCTGAAATCTATGTTGAGTGAAAATTACGATATAAGATATTTAATATCATTTCTGAACGAACTTCATCTAACAAACAAAATATAAATGAATATTGTTAAAAACCTACTTTCCTAAGTGTACCGTATACTTGTTGCTAATAACCCCTCGCGGTTGAAGCAACTTTTATTTTGAATAAAAATAAACAGTCACGGACCATTTCTCCACAGAGAAATTGAATTTGGCGGTTTTCTTCTAATTCCATTGTGAACTGTTCTTTTGGGTGAAAACTATTCAGATGGTTCAGGAAATTCTGAAATTCTTTTCTTCCGTGGCTCCAAACAACGAACGTGTCATCAACATACCTCAACCAGTGCTTTGGTCGCTTATCTGTTGTTTCAATGGCCCTCTCTTCAAATATTTCCACGTAGAAATTTGCCTATGGTGACTCCATCAACTTGTTCGTAGAAAGTTTGATTCCATTGGAAATAAGTCGTCGGTAGTGAATGTCGGAATAAGTTGATGTCTTGTGGAAAAATCTCCTCCATGTAGTTGAGGGCTTCGTTGAGAGGTACATTTGTGAACCATGAAACAATGTCAAAGCAAACTAGGATGTCGTTTGGCTCCGAGGTGATGTCCTTCAACTGTTCAATGAAATGAGTCTTCCCAACATGTTTATGCTTGTCAAGGTTGGTGATCCTATGACACTGAATATTGGTCTCAGTGGTGTATCCTCTTTATGAATTTTCGAAAACTATAGATGTTTGCTGGAGTTAATGACACACCAGCGCGCCCTCCGGTAGTATAGGAGCTCCGGCGACAGGGCCCGACGGGGATATTCCTTACGGAAAAATAATCTTTATTTAAAATAGGCATCCTAATATACAAAACTATTTTCAAAATTGGAATGAACAAAGTCACAGTCCAACTTCATAGCAATAAAATATGTATGCTTGGAATAATCCAAGCATTCAAATAAGAAGAAGAATTAAAAATAACAATATTAATTACAAAATACTAGATAATATTATAATATTAATGTTAATGTGGATAATGTATCTTCAAATGACTAGTAATTCCTTTTTTAAATGTCATAATAGATTTATTTTGTTTTATCTCAAGTGGGAGGTTATTGTAGTCCAATAGTCCCTTATGGAATAAGGAGTTCATGGATAGTGTATAGTTCAGACGCGGCACATATAAATTAATATTTCCCCTATAGTGGGGTAATTATAGATTTGGTGATGAAAAACTATAAATTGATCAAAATATGATGGTGCACTACCAGACAATTTTTTGAAGATACTCGTAAAACAGACGGTCTTTCACCGAAAGCCAATCCAGAACTTCCAACATTGTTGTAGTTGGCGTATATCTATTACTTACATCTCAAAATTATGCGCATGCCTCTATTCTGTGATTTTTGCAATGCGGATAAACAATTCGCATCAAGTTGCGATAGTAGTAGCACAGTAATCGAAATGGGGTTGAATGATTGATTTGAAAACTGCAATGGAAATCTGAAACGGTAAGCAACTGTTGACACAGACAAAGAACAATAATTTTGTAGCAATTTTATTATCAATATAATTGTAATGTTTTCTCATATGCAATGTTCGATCCACGATAAACCCCAAATATTTGAATTCCTCGACAATTTCAATTTTCTGATTTTAGATATTTATATTTATAGATGTTTTGTCAATCAAATCATGTTTATGTTTCGTTGTAATTATCATTGCTTTCGTTTTGTTGACATTGAGCTTATTAATGTTGAGGAATTCAGATATTCTGATCAATATATCATTAATTTTATTGATAGCTGTTTGTAATATAGGTTCACTCACTGCAATCACTGTATCATCTGCAAATAGGTTGATGAATTCATATCCATTAATGAAGTATGAAGTTGAGGCCATTAATGTACAGTACAAATAGAAGCGGGCCTAAGACACTACCTTGAGGTACAACATTATTAACACCTTTTTTGTTGGAGTATATCCCGTTAATTTTAGTATGTTGAGTTCGACCAGAGAGGTAGCTTTCAAACCATTCAAGTACGGGACCAGAAATACCATAATATTTGAGTTTTTCAGTAGGACATCAATTGTCCCAAATCCCCTTTTGAAGTCTAGAAATACTGCCACAATATATTTATTATCATCAACAGCCAATTTCCATTTGGATATGGAAACTTGTAGTACTGATTCACATGTGTGTTTAGATCTAAATCCAGATTGGTTAATCATAATCAGTTTATTACTTTTAATGTAATCAATTAATTGTTTATATACTGCAGTCTCATTCAATTTTTAAGGGGGGATAAAGTATTTATTGGACGAGAGTTGATGGCTTCATTAGTATTATAAATTTTTGGTACAAGAACCACTGTACTATTTTTAAGATTTTGCGGTACTAAAGACGCACCTGTCAAAAAAATTATTTTACAGTATTTTATCATTTTCAATAGAGTGTATTGTAAGGTATAAATCAAAATTTCGTGACATTATTCATTGTGTGGTAAGTGGTAAGTCGTTATGTAAGGATTAATTCAAATATCGGTATGCATTGGAAATATCAAAAATCTAAAAAACATCTATATAATCCTAAACTCTTCCATGCTTGCAAGAAACATGTAAAGAATGTACATAAGTCCACATGATAGTATATAAGTAATTGTTGAACAATTTCCATATCGACGATGGACTTGCAATTTCATAGATGAGAAAATTAACATTCAAAGTTAATAATTTAACTATTTTTGTTGGTTTCCATTTTGTCTTAATTTTGGCCCCGTTTCAAAAGTATGTAAAGTGGCGTTTCCTATAGTACTTTTGGGCATGCAAATTGCAGAGAGCTGTAAAAACGGAATTAATTTCTTCGATTGCAGACACATTCAAATAATGCGGTTTTTTAAGAACATTTTCCACATTACCATTTCCTGAAGTGGTAATGTCATATGTTGACTTCTAGTTTTTGTTCAGAGGAACAAAATGCATAAATATACCAAAACTATTGTCAAATTGGTACCAGCCCACCAAACTGAAATCTGACTCAAATAATTATGAATAACTCCTTTCATAACTGACTTCCCACATACTACATTTTTGATTCAGACATTTCACAGATTTACAATAAAAATAAATCAATTTGTGTAATTGATAATGTGTCTATTTTGTGAAAATTCATGAAATAAATAGGAAAACACTCGTGTCTAATTTTCGTTATGTATTTTATCCAATACATGACAGTTATGACTGTCACTATTAATGTCATTCTAGACAATTAAACTATCAAATAACACACTAGTGTTATTATAACGTTCATATTTAAATTAGTATTCTATTTATTTATTACTATTACAAGCACAATTCACATTGATATTGAAATTAAAGGAAAAAGCTAACGATTTATTCGAATTTGAAGTCCTTGTAAAATTCGTTGGTTCATTGGCACCAAACGCTCCCATATCGGTACAGCTGCTGATAGTGCTGGAAGACGCCGACACATTAGAACCTTGTAATTTTTCTGTAATTTGTATTTTGCTAAGCACCGATTCTCCTTGGTATCCTTCTGCTACCATCGAGGACTTCCATCCTCTGTGACGCTTCAAAGTTAGCCCCTGCAGTAGCCGAAGACCTTCTCAGGCAGTGACAGGTATAGAGCGCTGATTCCTCCAATTTCAAACACATTGCAATTGTTGAAGGTATCTTCGACAACGTATTGATTCCCACACTGGCTGGTACACCTCCCATTTCTGTCAAAAATAAAAAAGGGGCTAGGACTAGTATTATTTGGTCTCAAAGACATGTATTTTTCATACTAATCGATCGGGTTGACTGGAAATCCTTCTTCAAGTATGGTGAAACTTCTCAATTTCTTGGTTTCCGATCTGGCAAAACTACGTAAAAATATTTCCCTGTGTCTTGAATATTTTCTAATTTTAAATTCCAATTCATCGCATCTACATGCACCGCAAATAACCATTATCATAGCCACTGTACTCGTCGTCGGGAGCTTCGTTCAAAAACTTCTCTATTTCAGGCCGTTCTAATGTCTTGGACTTCTTTGGTTTGTATCCCTGTGATTTGCTTTTCAAAAAGCTCGTTAGTTTGCCATATTTTGAAATTTTTATTTATCATAAAGGTGAATAGTCCAGCAAAGCATTGAGTACATAGCGACGATGGGGCAATTTTTTTTGCAAATGTAAAAAATAAGCAAATGGAACATTTTTATCGATACCTTTTATATTCCTTGACCGTGAATTCATCCAAGACTCAAACATTTAGAACTTGTCGTGAGCATCTCGGGACATTTCTGGGAAAATTTGTATCGCTGCTTCTTCCGCTTCCGTGAGGATATCCTCAGGAACGTAATTTTCATTGGTTTCGTCCATTTTCTATGCGTTTTTTTTCTTCAAGTAAGCTTCACTTTTCTACAGGGAAAACTGACAAGTGTCAAAATTTATTTAAACATTTGATAACAATGTATCATGCCCGTGGCAACCAAACAAACAACCTGCTTTTACCAAAATGTAAAAAGGTCACTGTCAAGTCATTCTGACATTTATAGGGTACTGAGACGCAAGAAGCTTGAGAATTTATACCACTCGGCCTGAATGCCTCGTGGTATGAATCTTTCTCGCGTAACTTATTTTCAACATAACACACTATCATAAAAAACTATTATTATTACTAGTCAGTTATTATACTTGATAATGGGATAGACCCCGAAACCGGTCGTAATAATCAAAATCCCTAGTAGAAATTATACATAAGTGTTTTCCTATTTATTTAATAAAAGTGAAAATTAGTCGGTATTGCTGTAAGCTCACTCACAATCAATTAATTTGCAAGATATTAAAAAAAAATTATTATCAGTTAGTTTTTTCAGACTTTCATAGAAGTTGGCCAAACAGTGTGTATAAATTTTCATATAATTTCAAGAAGATTTCCTGGTTACTTCAGTTATAATTAGGTACTTCAAGTGATTACTTTTGTAAATTAACTGAGAGGAAGGTGTCATCTCTGAGAAATCTTGCTGGCATTTATTTGGAAAGTTTACACTAACAAAACTGATTTTGTGGGCCTCTACTTCTACTTATTTTTAATTATGACATAACGTCAGTCATCTCAAATAGAACAACCCTCTTGTTTGCAACGATCTCAAAATATTTTCCAAGATTGCCTGTCCCGACGATACCCGAATCTTCAAGCTGATCTCGACCGCATTGCTAACTGGTGCCACTCAAATGGTATAGTGTATAGTTATAAATATCAACAAATGCCATGTGATGAGATTATATCGGTGCAGAAAACCGATTATGATAGATATCACATCAACAACATAGTTTTAGATGCTGTTCCTAACATCAAAGACCTAGGGGTCTATTCTAGAGTTTATACGAAAACATTTTCAAACGTTTGAAGTAACATAGAGCGATACAGACACCGCTCGTTGAAGAGAGATATAACATTGAATTCGAATACGTTAAATCTCAAGATCGAATAGACCCCCTGGGAGTCATCTTGGATCCGACACTGAACTTCAACTTACATATTTGCTCTAAAGTAAAAGAATATTAAAATTACTTGGTTTTATAAACAAGATTACATACTACATCGGACTTCATAAACATAACCTCTTTATGAACCTTATATTGCGCCCTAGTCAGACCCCATCACCTCGAATGATTTCTCGTATGGAACCCTGAAAATTGAAACTCTCATAAAATCGACGAAAATTCATACCTGTACATTCCGGTAGCAATTTCTCTCTACAAAAAAGTTACTATTTTATTTGATATACCTACTTCCTCTTCGTAAACTCATTTAAAGCGAATAGCTACGTTATAAGTTGGCTCTGAATGAATATTATCTCCACGCAATCGTAAACACATGCAATTTTCCCGTTCTCGGGAAATGATAAATTATTTTCAATGGATCGGCGAGACAACCCGCATTGAGGGTGAACTAGGATAATAACCCTGAATGCAGTTAAAACTTGAATAAACTCAAATGTAAGAATCTTTTTGGCAGAATAGTTTTCAGTGATTTGAGTTCGTTTCTGCAATTGATACCTTCATTGAAACATCAAAATTCGTTGGTAATTAGACAAATAAAGATCCCCACGGCTAATCACCTTATAGAAGTAGCCAAAAATTAAATAAAAAAAAAATTAATCTTCGTTGATGTTTTGAGAATGTATTGATCACATCCCATAAAAATGATGAGTTGGTACCAACGAAACAGCGCGAATGGTGAGCTCTCGGAATTGAATCGAAAATACACTATTCAATGTAAAAATAATAGTTATGAATGTAATGAGGATCATAATGACGATCATTATGATAATTGACGTGAATTCCTACTGATTGTTTGGGTTCTGAAATCTAAATCATATATTGAAAGACTTCATCTGCTGGTATCAATAAATATTTATCTAGATAATTTTTGAAACTACAGATACATTCGAATTATTCGTTGGAAAAAAATAGTGAACAAGCTGTGCCTTACCATTTCGTTGAAAATGCAATAGCAAATTATGTATTCGCTGTTCAACACACTGCTGTCATTTGGATTTGTTTTGAATTCTTTGATTCTGACGATAATTTACCTTCCGATTTGGAGGGTGTAGTTTTGTATTTCGAATTGAATTGTTTGATATTAAGTAATTGCATTTTTTCTTGTAAAGTTCAACAATGCTAAACTTTCAGAAACCTTACATTTGAATTTCATTATAGTACTAGGACTTTTTGAACTTCATTTTGGTCCAAGGACCATAATGAACTTCATTAAGTCACTAAAACATAATGAGTTAACGATGTCACTATGATATCATATCGACGTAAGTGGTTCCCAAGTTATCAGGCTAGGTCGTCTCTCTACTGATAAGACTCGACCGGTTAAACTTACACTGCCCAACAAATCGGTTGTTCCTGTTCTCGTTATGAATAGCAAACAGCTGCAATCAAATGAAAAGTTCAACAAAATATACATCAGACCTGACCAAACAGCAATGCAGCGTGATCATTGAATGGATTCCCATCTATCATTAAAAAACGTATAAGTACATCCAGTAGGCCAAAACAAAACATTTCAATATTCTACCAAAACTGCAGAGGGTTGGACACCAAAACTCACATACTCTTTCAAAATGTTCTTGCAAATGAACATAACATTATTGCTGTTGGTTACAGGATGGAGTATTTAGTACTGAACTTTTTCCTGATAATTACCTAACCTATCGTAAAGACCGTTCGACTGGAATTCGGGGTGGTGGAATAATTCTTGCAGTTGATAATAATTGTTACCACTAAGAACTGGTAGAGTTAACCTGTCCTGCTGAAAAAATTGACTTCTTGTGTGTGAAAATATCAGATGATAATCACCAATTTCACTACTTGATGCTGTTATATGTATCCCCAACTGAACAAGTGTGGAATATGATGATGTCTTTGATTTCTCAGAAAACTTTGAGAACATCGATAAGACCATAATCTTAGGCGATTTCAATATCCCTGATCTCCAAGAGTTCTATGACACTAACATCCAGTCAAATATTGTTACCCGGTTCAACAATTTCCAGGAATACTGTGATTCTGCGCAAATAAACAGAGTGAAGAATCGTAATAGTTCAGTCGACAGGTTGAAAAAAGTGGGGTTAGGTGGAAAAAGGTCGGAAGTTAATGAAACTTCAGGAGGTTCTTCAGGGATGGTTAATCAACATTTTCTCAAGTTTTGGACCTAGAGGACCCTGTGCGAAAATAGTAGGGGGGGAAACTGCAAAATATTTTACTTCTCTCCGGTTTTTCCTCGATTACTTTTTTCTCTTGCGTCCTACGGAAAAAACATATCGATACTTTTTTGTAGAGCGTAAAATTTTATTTTGACTGGAAATACATGTTTGTATGTGAATTCGCTACCGAGATATGGTACGTCAAAAAAAGGTCATGTTTCAAAATTTGCTAAGAAATGACAAAAAATGCAAATTTACAGCTTATTTCATCTGTTATTATACCCGAATTATGATGAAATGTTGTAGTAATTATGGTTCTTAGTTGAAGTCACCAACTTTGGACACCCCACTCCTCCTTCCCCCACCCAACCCCAATTCTCAAAAGCTAACTTTCTGATGAAAGCCAACCATATCTATTCACATCATTTTGGTATTGATCAGTTACTTTTCGGATCGATATCCCCCCGTTCCCCTACATAATTATCCCAGGACAGGAAGAAAAAAAGACGTAGTCCTTTCGTAAAAAAAATGTAATTAACAATAGTTATTCTCAAGGCATATATTATATTGAGGAATGAAGATATTATAGCTAATCATAGTGGGTAGGTACTCATTTGTGGTCATTACATTTCCTGCCGAGATTTCTCAGCCGCTGGTTCTGCTCGTCGTCCTCCTGAGCGATAAGACTGTCAATGATGTCGCTGTCGTCGTTTTCGTCCAATATTTCTGGTGAGTCTTCCTCGATCAAATCAGTTGCGGGGGAGTTTTCGCAGGAGTGGCCTGTGCAGTGCTTGCACATTGCTGAGCATCGGAGACCTGCATTCTTGCAGCCGCAAGCTCCGCTGCTACAGCCTTTGCTGCACTTGCAGTAAACAATATGGAGGATGTCATCCGGCGCAGCATTTCTGGTTGTGGGGATTGGTGAAGTCAAATTTTGCAAATTGTGACCGTCGGGTAGATGCAGGAGAAGGAGCTTTGGATGTGTCACATCCACGACGTGTAAATGCAGCAGTTAATTTCTCATTGTTGTACCTTGTTTGGCGAGCACTGTGCACTCTTACTTCACTCAACTCACGCAGAAACTGTCCATCTGCCGAAAGTTTCCTTTTTACACTGGACTCCAACAGTCTGGCAACTCCTCTGGCTTTCACTACAGTTAGTTCACCTGCTTCAACTCCTCCTTTACAAATAAAACACAAGTCTGATCCACGAGATGTAGATGCCATCTCAGAAAATTACCCAAAAACCAAAACTGTCACTAACACTCGATGCTCCTTTCGCTAACAAAGTTATTCACTTCAAGAGCTGAAGGTTTCTGATGTTACTTATCTAACTTAATCTTATATATACTCTGAGTGGTTGAACACTCTCTGTCCCATATTTACTAATCCCTAATTTTAATTTTCTTATTACCTAATTTTACTATTCTACCTGAGGTACTTATACCCTTCTATAATTACAAATTTTTCGATTTCTTCTTGGAATTAATGAGTAATAGAGTCATGTTGAAATAATAAAATGAAAAGTGATCTAATATGACCTCAAAAATCGAAAACAAATAGGTCTAGGTAGCCCAGGTAGAATAGACAAATTTCAGCCTTCTATGTTGAATATTGGGTCATCGTTTGCATTCTGCAGTTCCACAGGAACAGTGTTCTAACATCTATTGTTTTCCAGCTTTTTACTGCTGTAGCTGATCACACACTCCCCTCGGCCCGACACTCTATTGTCCTTGGGAGGAACGACTTGACACCTGGTGGGCAAGCAGGGGTGGGGGTTATCTAAAGTTGGTGATTTCAAGTAGGAATTATAATAGCAACTACATTTCATCATAATTCTTTTATAACAGAAGAAATAGGGTGGAATTCTGCATTTTGTGGCGAAATTTGAAAAATTACCTATTCTTCGAAGCGCCTCAGTAACAAATTGACACACAAACATGTTTGAGGCAACGAATTCGTAGGGATCTACATAAAAGGAAAACGACGTTTTTGCTGTAGAACGTAAGACAAAAAAGTTATTGAGGAAAAACCACACCAAGGTCGAAAAATTTGCAGTTTCCCCCCTCCCCTACTTTTTTAACACAGGTTCCTCGAGGTCCAAAACTTGAGAAAATGTTAATCAACCATCCCTGAACAACATCTTGAAGTTTCATTAACTTCCGACCTTTTTCTATCTGAAACTACCTGTCGACTGAACTATAACAACAGACTGCTCGATTTAGTGATTTCACCATCGGAATCTGCTTGTGAAGTGATAAGGTGTGACCCATTACAGCCAATCGACCACATCATCCCGCTCTTTCAATTGAATTATCAAACCAAACAGGTACAAAACAAAATTTCATTTCTGTTGTCAAACGTTATGAATTCCTTCGTATCAATGTAGATAAATTCTCACACCTCCTTGGAGAAATCGATTGGGTACAAGTATTAGGTTCTTCCATTGACGTGGAGAGTGCATGTGAGTCTTTTATCAGCCTCCTGAACAACGCAATTGATGAATCTGTTCCGTTAAAAAAATGTAAGTCATGCAAATATCCAAGTTGGTATAACAATAAAATCATTCGCAATATAAGAACAAAAAGTTACTATTATACCTAGAACGTATCAAACAACTCAGACGAACAATTGAGCGTGGCATTTCATTAGCATATAGTGCTTTCATCAGGAAATCTGAAAACGACTTGAAGAAACACCCACGTGGCTTCTGGAACTATATTAAAAATAAGTCACGTATTCCGGGGCGGATGAACTTTAAAAATGAGAATATTTCCTCGCCCCAATCTATTGTCAATGCATTTGCAAAAAATTTCAGTGATGTGTTTGAAGATGATCGCGATGATATTAACGAACTTGGAAACCAAATTCACGAAGAACTCTTGAACCCTAGTCAATTTCTCTGTATAAATAAAATAACTGAGGAACATATAATCAATGCAGCAACAAAACTAAAGAACAAGTTAACTTGTGGACCTGATGGAATTCCAGCAAAAATTATCAAAGAGTTCATTAACCATCATATTCAACTTGATCTTGGAATCAAGTAATTTTCCTGCAGTTTGGAAGGTGTCGCGCGTTTGCCCGGTATTCAAGTCGGGAAAAATCTCTGAAATTGAGAATTACAGACCTATCATATTAATTTCTGTATTTTCTAAGTTACTAGAAATAATCCTGTTTGATTCAATCTACAATCATGTACGAACGTCTCTTTCAGAATTTCAACATGGATTCGTTAAATCCCGTAGCACAGCTACAAATCTCTGTACTCTCACTCAGTATGTATCCAACGCTCTTGACTCTAGAAATCAAGTTGATTTAATATACACTGATTTCAGCAAGGCATTTGATCGTGTATCACATAAACAATTGCTGAAAAAATTATCTCGCTTTGGAATTTCGTACAAAATACAGTTGCTTCTACATTCATTTTTAGCGAATAGGAAATCATTTGTTGAATATGATGGGGTCAAATCATTCACTTTCACAGCAACTTCTGGGGTACCTCAAGGCTCAAACTTGGGACCCTTACTGTTTTTGCTCTTTATTAATGACATATGCGAGCATATACAATGTAATAAATTGCTCTTTGCTGACGACATGGACATTTTCCGAGAAATTAAATCAATTGAAGATTGTGAACTGTTACAACGGGATCTTGTGTCACTCAATGATTGGTGCACTGAAAATAAACTCTCCTTAAACACTAATAAATGCAAAAGTATGACTTTCATACGATAATCGACCCCAATTTTATTTGACTATCACTTAAATACCTCATATTTATCGCGAGTTACCCAATTCAAAGATTTAGGAGTACTTTTTGATCAGAAATTGAGCTTTTCCAATCATATAGAGAACACTATAAGCAAAGCCATGAAATCATTAGGATATTTGATACGTTCTTGTAGGGAATTCAATTCATTTGATGCTTTGCGCTGTGCCTATGTGTCATTAGTAAAGAATATATTGAATTACTGTAGTGTGGTGTGGAATCCTTGCCATTCTAAATAAATTGAGGCTATTGAAAATGTGCAAAGAAAATTTCTTAAACTTGCCTTTTATAAAAAACATGGTATTTATCCTCAGAGGCACTATGACTATGATTTATTATTGATTGAATTCAATTTAATCTCACTAAAAAAACAGCGTGAGATGAACGACTTGACATTTATGTATAAAATTATTCACAACCATATTGATTCGTCCTCCTACTATCTCTGATTGATTTCAATGTACCTCGATCTGTATCACGATCTAATATAACGTTTCACATAGCTGTACCTAACTCTCAACATCATTTCCATTGTCCCCTCGCAACTATTTATCGTAGTTATAACAACTTGCAATGTATCGATATCTTTTTTTAATCTTTATCTGAGTTCAAACTCCAACTTGCTAGAGTCTTAATGTCAGGGTAATTTTATTCTCAGTTACTTGTTTACATTTTATTTAGCAATTACTACAATTTATCAATAGTGTTACAATTATACAGTGTGTCCCAACTAAAACTTGTCACCCCCCTAATATCCGAACTCATGAAAAAAATTGAAAATCGCTCAGACCCGTCGATTTTTATTTCAAGGGGGAACACTTTCACCAGATACACCATCATTGTGTTGTCAACCCCCTCAACCCCAGCACCCCCTACTTCAGAATTTTCAATGGGACTACTATACTTGTGATACATCATTTTGAAGGGAATTCAATCCCAAATACATCGGTGTACTGAAATTGAGGATCGATCAAGTGTTGTTGAAGTTTTAATGAAAACTAAGATTTATCCAGATATTTTAATTTTTCATCACCTCAAATGTTAGCGTCGTAAGAAAGGTTCACTGTGGGTTCGCCACTGTATTGAAAAATAATATGCTGTCAGAAATAATAGTTTCGAAGGTGAGACAGACGGTTTTATGAAAAAAAAATTGCCCTCATGTGTTTTTGTATACGCATATCTTTGTTTACGCCTTGGTAATTGATGTATTCGAGTCACTTGAAAACATTCGAAAATGGTTTATACTGTACAAGAGAGAATATCCATTGTAGCTGCGTATTTTGAAAATGGACGATGTGCTAGAGCTACGGCTCGAAGTTTCAATGAAAGTCATCCAGAAAACACCACATCATATCAGTACGTGCTTCAATTGATGAATAAGTTCTTGGAGTCGGGATCAGTGCTGAATAAAAAACATGAACGAGAGAAGCCTATGAGAAATGAAGGGGTCGCTGTTGCAGTTGTAGGACATGCAGTGATGGACAACATTCAATCGTTAAGACAACTTGAGACTATTTCTGGAGTTTCGAAAAGCAGCGTACATCGAATTCTGAAAGACGCAAAATTCCATCCTTATAAAATGCAGAATGTACAAGAATTAAATGAAGATGATCCTGACAGACGTACAGAGTTTTGTGAAATCATGAGTCAATTATTGATTGGTGATAATAATTACCTCTACAATGTGTGCTTTTCTGACGAATCTTCTTTTTATTTAAATGGACATGTGAACAGGCACAACTGCAGATACTGGAGTGACGTAAATCCCCATTGGTACAGGGAAACTCATTCACAAACTCCCCAGAAATTGAATGTTTGGGCTGGTATTCTGCGAGACCATATTGTAGGTCCATATTTTATTGATGGTAACCGCAACGGACAAACGTATCTTGAACTTCTTGATACAACTGTGAACCCCAGAATCACTCAGTTACTTGAAGACGATGATAGGTTACTTGACGATCAGCTCACCTTTCAACAAGATGGAGCTCCTCCACATTTTGTTGCACCTGTACGTCAATTTTTAGATGACAATTTCACAGGGCGATGGATTGGAAGGCGAGGACCAATAGAATGTCCGGCTAGATCTCCTGATTTATCACCATTAGACTTCTTTTTAGGGGGTAATTTGAAATCCAAACTTTATATTACCCAGCCAACTTCTCTTGATGATCTACGCAGGAGAACTGTTGTGGAGTGTCGTGCAGTGACTCCAGAAATGTTGAGCAATGTTCGAAGAAATTTCGAAGATCGCTTATACTTCTGTATGGAAATGAATGGTTCACATTTTGAACCTTTCATACGATGATAACATGTTAGGTGATGAAAAATTAAAATATCTGGAAAAAATTAGTTTTCATGAAAACAACACTTGATCGATCCTCAATTTCAGTACACCGATGTATTTGGGATTGAATTCCCTTCAAAATGATGTATCACAAGTATAGTAGTCCCATTGAAAATTCTGAAGTAGGGGGTGCTGGGGTTGAGGGGGTTGACAACACAATGATGGTGTATTTGGTGAAAGTGTTCCCCCTTGAAATAAAAATCGACGGGTCTGAGCGATTTTCCATTTTTTTCATGAGTTCGGATATTAGGGGGGTGACAAGTTTTAGCTGGGACACACTGTATACATCTGTAAATGGGCATCAGCTCGCTGGATGTATTCATGAAAAATAAAAAAAGAAATTAAAAATAAATATTCCAGCAGAGAAATATTTATGAAAAGGACTGGAGTAGGTATACATGTTATATCTCCCTTTTAATTAATGAGTTTAAAAAAAAGAACAATTTTTATGTGAGAAATATTTCTCACTCAACAAACTTTATTCAGAATGATACAATGAAAGTGACAGAGTATAATTGAAATGATACTAGTTATTATTGTTGCCTCTTCCAAAATAATATGACCGCCTTTCAGAGTTGGTCTTCCAGAGACTATATTAAATATGATGCAAAATTTTGTTTTATTTGTTTCATATTTCGCGAACTTTGTCATGAAACTTTTACTGGAAATTATAAGGATATGAAATGACAGCAGGAAGTATTTTTCCCCTTCTCCTCACAAGTAATTTAATTCCCAGATGCGCATTTCGATAACCAAGTTATATTCATCAGTAGGGATTACTAAACTACGAAATATGTTCCGTACCCTGATGAGAGTTACGGAATAAACCGCGGTGGTCTGATTGCCACAAACCATCCCAAAAAGTTTCAAAGAATAAAATTAGTAGTTTTCAAATTCAAATGTATTTAAAAATAAACGAAATTATCGATAACTTCACACTACATTCAGATAAAACGGAATGAGATCTTTCCTTCGTAAATCCCCGTAAAGATTTAAACAAAAACCAATTAAAATTATTACAATTTTTGAGTGTGTTGCAACTTCATTCACCCTTAGTTGTTATAACCGGTATAATGATAAACCATGTTTCTCACAAAACCAATTTTGAGTTTTTCCATTTTTGTAATTGCTGGGCAAAAATATTTGACTACAATGAACTATTTGAGTTGTCCTAGCAATAGTAAAAGATGGGAATAATAGAGACGTGCTTTGGCAATCGAGACAAGATCTTGATGAAGGTTCTTGTTATGTCATTTAAATTTCAGTGAAGATTCCTTTGATTTCGAAATATCCCCGTTAACATTCGAGAAAAAACAATGTTTTTATTGGAGCGAGAAAAAGCAATGATTCTATGTAATTTTCATGATATCTTACGAAAATTCTGATAATACTGTTATTCATATATTTCGAACTTTGTTAACAGTTTGTAAGTAGCTTAGTTACTTCTCACAATCAGATATTTTCGAAAAAAAAAAAGATTCTGCTTCCTTTGAACTATGTTGAAATTAGATTGTTCAACAGTCTTCATTCCTGAGAAAGAAGGGAGTCAGAAATGATTTTTTTTATTCTTGTCAAATTATTTGCACAAAAATTAAAGCTTTGAAAGTAGTTAAGCAGGAAACGTCCAACCCACAAATTCCTGTTTGCTAAATTTGCAGAAATCGTCCACATAATCGTTGTGTTGAATCAAATGTAAAATCATTGTTTCAGTGACTAAATCTTGTTTGTATTGATATGACATATATGACAATTTCAAGTTGACATTTTGAAAAATTGCTATTTTTGAGTTGGACGTTTTCTGCTAAACTACATCCAACTGGTATTCAGAGCGGATAGATTTGCTTCAATCTAACAATTGTAAATAAGGGAATACCACAATTTTTTATCTATGTGTGAAAGCTCTGCTTATAGTTTGCACTAGAATACTAGCGGATTTATAATAATATATTATTTTACAATTTATTAAAAAATCATACTGTAGCAATGAATATTTGCTAAATTTGCAGAAATCGTCCACACAATCGTTGTGTTGAATCAAATGTAAAATCATTGTTTCAGTGACTAAATCTTGTTTGTATTGATATGACATATATAACAATTTCAATTTGACATTTTGAAAAATTTCTATTTTTGAGTTGGACGTTTTCTGCTAAACTACATCCAACTGGTATTCAGAGCGGATAGATTTGCTTCAATCTAACAATTGTAAATAAGGGAATACCACAATTTTTTAATCTATGTGTGAAAGCTCTGCTTATAGTTTGCACTAGAATACTAGCGGATTTATAATAATATATTATTTTACAATTTATTAAAAAATCATACTGTAGCAATGAATATTTAGTAGTCTCCAAAATTAATTTGTATCTTAGGGTAAATTCATTACAGATAAATCATATTTTTTTCAATTCACACCTGGAGCAATGAACTCCTATACCTTATGAAACGGTTAAACATGGGATATTGGATGCCTGTCGTATCACTCAATGAGAACAAAAAGTATTTTTTTCCTTCACCACACGAGTAATTCAATTCCAAGATGATGCGCCTTTCTATAACCATGTTATCTTCATCGGAAGGATTTCCTAAACTGATGAGTACAAAAAAGGTAAAATTTTGATGTTTCTTTGCCTCAACTCAGCTCGCACAAGTTTTTGGAATACGCAAACTCGTGTTTCTACTACTCATATTAGTCCTGACAAGATGCCAACAAATCAAAACAGAACGCTTTTTTGGGCGTTGCAAAATAATCGAGAAGTCGAAAGAATATACATCTTCATTATCTACAAAAAGTTCTATTAAAATTTTTCCATAACGTGAGGAAAATTCGCTAAACCGGACTATCTCTCTTTTATATACATTTTTGAGACCTGTGCATTTCTGAAATATCATTGAAAGTTCTACCATTAGTAGTTTCATCGGATCAGATATGAACAGATTATTAATGACTTTCTTGATAAACTGAAAAAATGCCCATCAACATCTGAGCTCTAATTCTGATTGGAAAAAAAAACAGAGTATTCACTTTTTAAAAAGATCAAATCATGATCCACCGAAATTGAACTCAATAAAGACAGCATCGAATATGTTGAAAGTGGCAAATTCTCAAGGATGGTTATGAAGAACAGTTGAACTGGAATTTCCACATCCAGTATCTGAACAGACTGAATAAAGCTTCATGAAGAACAGGGAGAAACTAGAATCTAAACAGTTTTCTATACGGTTCCAAAATTTTTACGGACAGTATGGAGTGGTTCGAGGCATTGGCTGTTAGAGAGGCAGAACATAATCAGAAAGATCGGAAACAAGTACAACAATAAGAGCTGCTTTCAATCCGGCAGTACCTTACAGAGCTCCATCACCAAGAAAAAAACAGAAAATACAGCAGAATCTGATTGTGGAGACTCTTACATCGGAGAGACCAAGAAACCGATATTCGTAAGAACAACCGAACACAAAAAAGTGACTCACAGGGGGAAACATCGAAATCGGGAATTGTTGACCATCAAATTATTTGGGACGAGGCTCATGTTCTTCATAGAGAGATACATTGGTTCAAACGAAAATTCATAGAAACCGCATATATCGAAGCCAATGATGCTTTCAGTTAGCGGAGCGTGGAAATAAAAAACGTACGGAGACCGCTTTGACCGCACAATACTGCCATAATTACACCTTAATCAACAGACCTCGTAGCGTCTAAACTTGTCAGTATCAAGCAAAAGGCGATTGAGGATACAGGCAATTGAAACATGAAAAAGTGAAAGAATTCAATCATCTTTCAACCCATGTGTGCAAGATGGCAATTCATCAAAATATTTCATAACGGCTCACTGACTTCACTCAAAGCAATAATGCAACTATACGCACTCTTTTATTCCTAATCGAAGAAGTCCTCCTAGAGCTCCACCAAGAACATACCTGTATACATTTCATGTTGGAGCAAAAGGCAAAGAGGCAAAAAGGGTATATATTGATTACGTTTTCATAAAATTGTATAGCGACATAACACCAGAAATAAATAAGTAAAACACCGTAAAACTATCACTTCACCACAGGGTATGGTAAAGGAGGGAGTTTGACTGCATTCTACAGATATAGTTCGTTCCTGCCCGTCTGAGTGTTTCAGAGGGCTGGGGCAAACCTGCTCATACAGGCCCTACGCTGTTATGTAGGTTTCTGCCGTACGCGCTAAGTCTCGGTGGTGTCTTCCCCGCCTCCTCCTAGTTATGCGGGGGGTTTTCATGGATCATATGTAAAACATGAACTTATTGGACTTTTATTATCAGGATTTCAGTGTCCTAAGAATTTCCTGGAAAAACAACGAAAAAACTGGGTTTAATATGCCTGGTAAATGAGTCCACCATGCTTTCTTGGCCTGTTATAGTGGGCTCTGACTGCCGTGATATTTCTTGTCAATGGACTTCCGATGATGAAGGAACGATAGAACTTCCCAGAGATGGTTTTAATATTTTGTTTTCCACTGCCAACCTGTTCGCTTTATTGCTAGGTTGACATGCTTTGCTTTATGAGTGTTAGCCTTCTGTCTAGCTGTACTCCCAGGTACCGCACGGAGTCGGACTCGTCAGTCAGATTTCCCAGAACCCTAAATCCCCCAAAGATTTCAACATTGGTTCTTTTCTTTGTGAAATTTATGAGTTCTGTTTTGTCAGGATTGAGCAGTATTTTGTTTTTCGCTAGGTACGACACGACAAGTGTCTCCAAATGCGTTTCCACCATTGCCGCGGCTGGCTGTAGAACGACTTGGCGTATATTGCCGTGTCATCGTAGACAGCCGTGCTCGTTTTTCCGTGCATTGGAAAGTCAAGCGAATATAGCGAATTTAAAAGTGGGGACAAGCCCGATCCCTGCGGCACTCCTGCTCCGGCTACCATCACTGCTGAGCTGGCGTTGTTAACTTTATCCCTGAAAGTTCTATTAACTAGATATCAGTCTAGGATTTTCACCATACACTCCGGCATGCATGTTGGAGCCATCTCACTTGGTCATCAGGGGCAACAAAAAACCAGACCAGCTAGCGAAAGCAGCCATTACTCAACCGTTGATTGACATCGGGAAAAGAACTAGAAGCCCTATTATAAACAAATACCAATCTATCTTACAAGCTAGCAAAAGAAATCGGCAATTCCCTATCGAAATACGCCGAAGAACAAAAAACATCACGTTTGCATGTAACTTATGTTTATCTGATAACCCTAAATGTGAAGTGTGCGATTCTTCTTCAAGTGTGAAAAATCCTTACTGAATGTGCATTTAATAATAATTTTAGACAACATTCAAGCATCAACCAACTCAGTTGTGGGTCGCAGTTGATTATTATTTATTTGGCAAAGACAGGACAGTTATAATGTTGTCCGACCTACCATGGCACTGACGGAAGGCAAAAACTCGAAACATGCATGTCTGCGGGTGGTCATTACCACAGCCAAATTAGGGAAAATCTTCTTGCACTATTTTAATATTCTCCGACACAAATTTTCAAACTTCGTTCAAAATTTTATAATAATAGTTTGGATATGAATTTGGCGTGATTTTGTTTCAACATGAGAGTCGTTTGTGAAAGAACCTGGACTATTTATTTTTTACAACAAGAATATAGTTTGGGTATACATTTAGGATTTTCTTGTTTCAATATAAGCGCATTTTGAGTGTAAATTCGGGGTTATTGAAAATTAAACTTGCGAATCGAGTTCACCAGTTGACAAAAAAATTTCAAACTGCATGGTGTTAAGTTACCAGTTTTCAGAGGAATGATTTAACAGTTGAGCAGGTTTGCATGAGAGGGTGGTATTTTCATTGAAAAAAATCATGAATACTTGACTTGCTTGACAAATATTGAGTTTATAAATACCTTCGAATTTAATTTGCATTTCAACTAAATTGTGGTATTACCGACCCTCTTGCCTATTTTAGATTTAGATTCTTGGATTAGTGTGAATAGTTCATATTCTGTGCAAATTTATTTTTTTATATGGCAAAGGGGCGATTTTTCTGTTATTTCAAACAAATAAAAATAACATATTATTTTCTTAAAACAAAAAAAAATGTATTTTATTACATGTCGCCTTTTTTATTACCGGCCTACTAAAAAATATCCTAATCTAACGCCGGCATAAGTTTGATCTAATACCGGCCTATTACAAAATTTTGTGTTTATCACATCTTCGCGATGGGGCTTTTATATAGTATGATTTTGATTTGGTGTTCCCGGGATATATTTATTTTTTACTCGTATTCGCGATTCCATTTTTTCAATTTGCATTCTTTTCTTATTGAAATCGTATATAAAATCTGAAAAATTTGTTTAATGAGTTTCAATTCAAAATTGAAACCGTATCCTAATTCTACCATTCTCATTGAACACCTGGTTGGTCTAAAATATTAATTTCATTGACTCCTTTTGTAAACACTATTAAAAAGTGGGTACATAATAAAGGAGACGAATTTTTCTTGTTTCTGTTATAACACTTGTGGGCCGTAAATTGTTTTATATATTTTTCGAATCATATACGTCATAAAAATTCGAAAATCAAATTTTCTTTTCTTAAGAACTACATAAAAAAACAATTGAAAGTAATCGCGATTTTTTTGCAATTCCGGCTCAATAAGCCGTAATTAGATAAAGGTGAAAAATATTAGTCTATAACGGCCTATTTTAATTTTGCAATTTACAAAGTTTTTTCTAGCAAGTCTGCTATAAAAAGAGAAAAATAAGTTTAATAGACTTTTTTAACCAACCAAAATCAAAAACATATTAAAACCTTTTTCATTCTTCCACTTTTATTGAAAAAATGGTTGCCTCAAAATTTTTTCACTGAATTTTCATTTGGAAACACTTTGAAATTTATGAATAAAAGTCGTATATTTCCTATTTCTGTCGAGAAGTTGGTAGGCCGGATATAGTTCTACATATTTTTCAGATTATAAGTATGTCACAAGAAAAAGAAAAGAAAAAGTATCTTGTTTTTTGCTAGAAATATGAAAAAAAAAATTATCTAAAATAAATGCTACAGTGACATTATTATTAAAAGCGCTTTTTTTAATCGAACCGTGTCTTATACAGATATTCCCTTGTAAAATATCTGGAAAAAAGGTTCAGACTTGTTTCAATTTATTTGTCACCCTGCTACAAATATTTCTTTACCCAGCCAATGCATTCATTTTCCTTTGAGACCCGACCTAATGAAAGTTTTCATCACAATAACGTCTTTACAAATAATTTATTCATTTTCATCTCAAATCTAATAGTCGGTGCTCTTTTCCTTTTCGACTCGACGTTGGAAACTGAAAAACCTTTTGAATAATTCAAATTGCTCCCATTCGACAAATGTCAAATGCTCAAGCGGAACTATTTGTATAAAGCTGGCAGTATTGGGTACGCGGGCTGGTAAATGGCACGGGAATAGTGAAATGCCGGTGCACTTTACCTCGAGCTGGGTGTCCGCAAAGTTGATTTAATTGGATTTCCAAACGGTCGAGGTTTCAAGCTGTGCGATCGTTGATAGTGAATACGACTAATAAAAAACTTGATATGCCATTTGAGGATTCTAATGGAAATCTGTTTTACGCGAAATGGGGTCGATTACCCCCACTGCGTATTTTATCATTCTCATTTCTAAGATATCCTTAAACCCTCGTGAAATCAATGAGTCAAATTTGTTTTGATTTTTACAGGAGACCACTTCTTGGATCGCGCTCCAAGGCTAGTTCATACCTTTCCGAATAAACGCATTTTTTTTCGATTTGCCAATCGAAAAAACTGTCTCATTAACGTTCATACACGATCGACAAACATTGCCATCAAAGGTGAATCAGTACAAGTAATTTGTTGGTATTTGGGTTTAGACAATATTCTTTGTTTTTTTAATTTTTTCACAATATCCCTTTAACCCCAATTAGTTAGTTAATCATGGATGGAGTTCGCTGTTAAATATATTGCTCACTCAGTGTTTCTCAACTAGGTAACATTATATGTTTCAAATATAAATTGTGATAGGAAGAACTTTATTTATCTTGCATGCAAAAGACATCGATCTCATGGTATCTCATTCATAGTAGATAGATATCATTCTATTCAGATTCTATCTGAAGAAAGAAAAATATTTGAAAAACTTGAACACGATCACCAAACAAGATCGAACAGTGTAACCCCTAATGATACTGCCTAGAGTAAATAAATCTATTGGCAAAAGAAAATTCACTTACTTACAAATATCTGTAATTTCCAAATACGTATCACCCGTTCTTATTCCTTCAAATTTTGAAATCAGTTACACATTTCCACTACTACCGTAATTAAAAACCTGTATACCGTTTCAGCCTCATGATGAAATGGCAAAAGTTTAAATTTTTTGTATGTGTATAATAATGTTGTAATCAGTGTTTGCCATAGACAGACTAATAAGGATGTTTACACTCTTTATGTATTATTTTATAAATAAACATTTATTTCTTTTTATTTTTTTTTATCTGTTAAGACTATCCTAGTCAGGCCCTGTCTCCGGAGCCCCGACGCTGGATCATTCATCCCAATAACCACTCCCCACACCGTGGGGTAAGTGACTATCGGGTCCGAGAATCATGTGCCCTGAGCAGGTGGAGTGAAACATTTATTATTATTATTATTATTAATTTATAATGCCGCAATTGAATTTTCAAAACGGCTATTAGTTCAATAGGGGATTCAATATACAAATATCATACATTTCAACACAAAGTCACAGCTAGCCTTTCTGCAATGGGTATAACGGTTATATACCCGAATACACCATGTTTGATTCTCGAGTTTGTACAAGTGCGATTTCAATTTACTGATAATAATACACATGAAATATGTAATATTGTGTCTATTAATCATATACGAACTGAAGTCGAACGATTCGGAAATAACCCCCTAGAATGTAGGCGCAAGGAAATTGAATACATACATTTTTGTGGGGAGTAATTTTTCAGTCTGTACTGACCAGAACGAGCTAACCTTTCGTAGACACTTGGGCGCGAGAAAATTAGATACATAAATTTTGTAGGAAGCCATTTTTTAATATTTCCTCACCAGAACAAACTAACCTTACATTTGCGCACAAGGAAATTAAATACATGCATTTTGTGAGTAGTAATTATTTAATATTCTCTCGCTGAAATGAACTATCCTTTCGTAGACATTTAGGCGCAAGGAAATTGAATACATACATTTTGTGAAGAGTAATTTTTCAGAACTAACTAACCATTCATAGACATTCGGGCTCGAGAAAATTAACACAGAAATTTTGTGAGGAGTAATTTTTCAATCCTTCAATCTCGCCAGAATGAACTATCCTTTTGTAGACATTTGGGCATAAGGAGATTGAATGCATACATTTTGTGAGGAGTCATTTTTAAGTCTGTTCTGACCAGAACGAACTAACCTTTTGTGACATTTGGGAGCGACAAAATGAAATATATACAGTTTGTACAGTCATTTTTCGAAATTTTCTCACCAGAAGAAACTAATTTTACGTAGATATTTGGACGCAAAGAAATTAAACGCATACATTTTGTGAGGAGCAATTTTTCAATATTTTCTCGCCAAAATGGACTATCCTCTTATAGGCATTTGGGCGCAAGGAAATTGAATACATAAATATTGTGAGGAGTAATTTTTCAGCCTGTTCTGACTAGAATGAACTAAACTTCCGTAGACATTCAGCCATGAGAAAACTAAAACATAAATTTAGTGAGAAGTAATTTTTTAATCTTTTTTCGCCAGAATGAACTATCCTTTTCTCCAGAACGAACTAACCTTTCGTAGATAAATATTCTTTGATCTTCTCACCAGAAGAAACTAACCTTACGTAGACATTTGGGCGCAAGGAAATTGAATACATTCATTTATGCACGAGAAAATTAAATACATAAATTTTATGGGAAAACAATTTTTATTCTGTTCTAACCAGAACGAACTCTATAAATTGTCTAAGGACTAATTTTTTAGTCTGTTCTGATCAGAATAAACTAACCTTACATAGACACTTGAACCCGGGAAATACGCAATATTAGATCTAAATCAGGTACTAAATGCAAAATAATATTGGTGTGGTGGGTAGGGCCTCAACTGTGTCACTTAAATTCGAAGATTTAGGAAATGGCCGACATCAATGTATCGGGACCGCATCTGCCCTCATATTGTTAAAATTATTATTAAAGATGAAAAAAAATGTTGTATGTCCAAGTTTGATAGCATATTTGTTGAATATTAATTCTCAAATATACACATGACGGACCATCGATTTAACCATTTTTTTCTACGACAGGAATATTTGGCCGACGTTTTCTACAGATCAAACCAATAAAATCCCATTGGAAGCTTATCCTAAATCCAGATTATGTTCAATATTATAAACATTTATAACAATCGATTCCTCTTTTTTTCAAATGGTTAAGAGAAATTCTTTGAATACACTTAATATTATAGTACGAACGGTGGTAGGTTTAAATTAGTTCAAATACTAGATATTAATTTTTTTATTATTTTTCTGTAAACTTGATTAGAGCAGTAGCTTCTTGAATCTGGTTCTTTGATTTGAAATGATTTGCGGAGTACACTCCTCATCGTAAACTTCCGCAGAGACAATTTTTTTCAAATCCTCAATATGCGAAAAATGTCAGAGGTGAGGCAACACAACTTTAATTTTTGAACTCAAAATAAAAATGCTAATTTAACCGGATAAGGATTCCATTTGAAATAAAAATGTTCAGTAGACATTTCATATGCCCTGTTCAAACAGACATGTAAACAGAGAAAGTAATTTGGAATGAGCGATTATAGTTCCGTTTGGGTGCTTGCCAAATTTCCAAGTTCATATCCAAATACGAGTCGAAAAGCTTCTGAGGCACAGCAAACGCAGATCCCCGTATGTAGTAATCAATATAAATATTAATTATAGAACACAATTACTGATATACTGAATATTGACCTTTATTTCACAACATACATTCATTCATTTCTGTTACTGTCACCATGATGCTAATGAATATGTATAAACTAAATTTTCAAATAAATTGTGGCAGGAACCTTCATAATAAACAATCGTGATAAGTCCGTGAGACGTGATTCGATTTGTCCAACGGCCACAACTCAGCGCGATCAAGTAGATTATAGAACAAATTTTATATCCAATTGATAGTTCTCCAAGGCTGGTTCATTATTCGCTCATCCCTTCCACACTTTCATGATTCAATATCTTACATATATCAATTCTGATCATTTTATATATTACACATTCTGGTTCCATACATTTTACGTTACTACTGATTTATTTTCGGATGAAATATTGTTTTTACGTTTTTAAATAGAATTAAATGATGTTTCGATGAAATTATTTCGTGGGTTTTTGGATTTGACGGCTTTATGTTATGAACAGTTTAGGAGATTTGCGATTAGTTAGTTTTCTCTTTTCAGGCACTTTAATTTTTTTATGAATTCAGATATGTGAAAACCAGTTCTTAATGTTTTTGTCTGTGATGCTTTATTTGATGCATTACTTTTCGGATTATAAATCAGTTCTATATATTTCGTTCTTTTGATCCTCCTCTGGGTGCCAGGGCACGTCGGAGTGGAGGGCAATGAACAAGGAGCATCAACACCACTGATCCGGCCAGAACCATTGATTCTGCGGACATGAAAAATCTTACTTTTAAGAAGAACTCAATAAAACTGAAGAAGCAATGAGAGCAACATACTGTCAAAGACTTCCAGGGCTAAGGCAGGCCAAAGATCTCCTCGGCAACTTCAACCGAGCAAGATCGAAGACACTGATTGAACTCAGCAAAACTAGTCTAAAGACAATCACGGTATTTCTGACGGGGCACTGCAGACTCAAAGAACACCTGAGGAAGCTAGGCTTAGAGGAGGACAGCACCTGCAGATTCTGTGGGGAACATCCAGAAACACCACACCATATATTGATGGAGTGTTATGCTGTACATCACAAGAGATTGATTATACTGGGATCACACCAGCTGACTATGGGAGAAATACCACGAATAGACCCCCCCTCAAAATCCTTGAATTCCTCAAGGAATTGGGGCTTGAAGGGCTGCTGTGAACGAGAACACCTTGAAATAGCAGAAGAAGATGGGGCACAATAGATCGCAGATAGGTCGCAGCGCATCGGTCACCATCCATACCTACCATTCATTCTTTTAGGTTTTAGTCTTATGAAAAGATATTATGATAAATAATTGATTCTCCATTTTATTGGTTTTACGTATTAACGGTTTCTTTATTACAAAATTTATTCTGCTTTTCTATGGCCCACCGATGTGTCGACCAAATGGCAGAGTCTGGTGCCACCTCAATTAAAGAAGAACTGTAATTGTAGAAGGCAACATAGTATTTCCACTAGTATTATTTTTAAAATATCGAAGTGATATTGGACCAATATCGCAAAACATTAAAAAAATATTTACAGCAATATCAGCGTTTACTATGTCGTAAATATTTTCGTATTGCACCGATATTATCCCAATACAAATGTGCTACAGCGATTTTTTACCAATATTACCAATTTGGAATGATTCATTCAAGATATCAAAAACAATTTAAAAAAACGAAATATAGAAACAGCACCATCTTCATAAATTATTAATTGAAATTGAAAACACAATTATTGTATGTGATATTTCCACCATGCCTAATTTGTGATATTCAGTCTGTTCAAAATACTCTCGTATCTGCAGGTAAGGTTGAACTGAAGAAGTAGTAGCATGGCCTGTAATTTGGATGAGTTGGTGTTCTGGTACGCCGGATTTTGCCAGTTGAGAAATCGCAGTTGATCTGCAAGAATGGTTGGTAATTTTCAATTGGTTGGTATCTAAACCAATAGACTTTTCTCCCAATTTAGCCCGTGGGTTTCGTTCATTTTTAATAAGCCGCTTGATATCTGCGCATTTATGGTTTTCTCCTCGACAGGTTTTTGTAGAAATTGGGTTGTAATCCATCCTACCTGATTTGATGCCATTCTGAATTTCATATTTTAAATGTTCAATCAAAGCTGAACAACCTTCGCTACGCCAAGCTAATTCTACTGAAGCCAAGTAGTATTTTTTTTTAATTCATCTGTAGTTTTTTCATCGCATTCGTCAACAAAGGCAGTTCCCGTCTTCTGGCATTGCGTGCGTTTTTAGAATTTTTCAATTTCTAAGCTTGAAATGGATCTATTTTTTGCTATACTTGTTGAAATACAATTCTTGAATAGTTTCAGCTGTAGAATTCCTCTTTCCTACCTGTAAATTGGCGAAGGTACAGTACTATCTGATCTAAATTATGTTGTTCCATGATAAATCCAACTTTGCGAAAATTTAAAGTATTCAAATTTTATTACGGCAGGTCTGGTAGCCATTTTGATCGCAGAAAAATTGAGAGTATATGTTCTCGCCTTTGGTTCCATGCATATTATCCACAACATCGCGCCCAGATCATACTTAAGAAAACAAGTTAAGCAGTTATAATAGTACACACATAACAGCGTTTTGCATTCATGACACATTTTCACTGAATTTTTATTCAAATTCCATCGACGACGTAGCAAACCAGTAAAACACAAAAGCCTTATGAACATGTGCCTTCCCTATCGATTTCATATATTTCCAAGTAGGTAGTAGAATTGTATTTATCGAATAACCATCGATTTAGGTTCTTCAGCTGACTGTGTTTTTGTAGGTTTTGTAACAAACTCCATACCTTAAGAGCAGCCCAATGTGAATAGAGGACGACTCTTCCTGGTCATGTTACAAGATTTCTTGTTTACCCTTTATTTCTCTAAGGAAATCCATCATCCCCATGAAAGAAGTATAGGAGCCATTCGATATCACCACAGCTTTATTCCAATCTTTTTCGGAAACACTTTATATGACAACTCTGAAGTGTGTTCAATAATTCGAAATCCTAGGCACTATAAATACTTCTTGTGGATCTGGACGTTTTCAAAGTATTCCAAGAAACTCTGTACTGACAGCTTGAAATAATGCAACTGCTACGGAAAATTATTAGCGAATTGCCAAGTTGTGTTTGTAATATTGTCGCATAAACATTTGTCTTTATTGTCTGGAACCAGATTTGGGTCTGATCCAAAAAGTATATGTTACTACGCCGTGATAAATGTGCAATGTGAATTATCTGGACCGAGTGCGGGATTATTGAAACATATTATGAATATTTTTGGGCAAGTTTGTAATATTATTCGCTGGTATGCTCACTTTCACACAAATTGAAACTGATTACGATTTATATACGGAATGATTTAGTTTCAGTTAGTTTATTCAAGAGACATCATACGGATGAAATCTGTGACATACCAGGCAATATTGAACTACTTACTGTTGTGTTATTGAAACTGACCAGTAATAATAGTTATTTATGGTACGTACTAGTGTGTTATGTTGAAAATAAGTCAGGCTGAGTGGTATGAATTGTCAAGTGACTTAGGAAAACATAACACACGAGTGGCATGCAATGTTTTATCCAACAAGTGGAAGTAATCGTTTTTTTATGAGATAATTATAAATAGGTTTTGTGATCAAATCAAAACTACTTGCGTCTCAGTACCCTATAAATGTCAGAACTGATAAATGACAGTGACTAAGATGCCTAAAATCCCTGGTGTGTCGACCCATACCTGTTAAACTGTAGACAAAAACGCTGGACATTCGCTAGCTTGATTATGAACAAATGAAATCGTGGTCTGTTTTCCAAATATCGCGCGATACTTGCGTGAACCGCTACCGTCGGGTTTGTTGTTAAGGTACATTTTCATGAACTGATATTCCAAGTATTGCGCAGGAGCATGAAATGAATGAAACAATATAATCAATCAAATTTACGGAATCACTTGGTCCAATATCTTTCTGCAAGCAATTTTATTCGTTACATTTTCAACATTTTTTAAATAATTTTTGTTTTGTTGAAATGCATTTTACTGGAATAATTAGTAATAACACATTCCACATAAAAAGAATTGAAATCCAGCTGCATGGAAATTCACCATTAGAACCTGTCAATCTTGTGCCTATCTGATATCTGCCCAAGCATGCGCATTTTGCAAGTATCTGCGCAACTGTATCCGATTTATTTTTTTCAAAACGTTCTTTAAGTAATAGTTTTGTCGCTTTTTCTAATTGCTTTTCAGAAGATATATGTGTGATGAGTTGTGTGTTACAATGTTTTTGCACCATTTTGAAAACTGTTAATGTTATTTAATAGTGAAGATATTTATTTTTTGTTCAATTTTTTTGACAGAAAATGAATATTTTTTGGATGATCTAACAACACTGAAAAGAATTTACGAAAACGAAAGGTAAAATAATGGAAAACTTAAGAAGCTTGATGATATATGCAAAATCGATAGATTTCAGTAGGAGTGATGATTTTTATTTACTTTATCACGGTATGTTACTGATTCTAAGTGGTACTCACTTTAATGAATTATTGTATTCGTTTTTCAGGATTTCATCCACACAAAAACGAATAATGGTCAAATTATTCATTTTAATGGTCCCTACGAAATATTTCATTCTGCCACAACTATTTTGACTTTCAAACGGTATTTAGATCATTTTAAAAAAATAACACAAATTGTGTGGTGTTATTTTTCCAAAAAATTTGGTCTTCCACTCCGAGTATGGACACTATATTACTTTAGAAAGATATTTAAAAAGTTTATTGACATTCCGTAAAATTAAATTAACAACAATCACAATCACTATATCCCAGGAATATTGACACGAGGACCAGGTGCCATCTCTGGATCCGATTACAGAAACAGACCACGATTTCATTTGTTTTGTCTTCAAAAAATTCTAAACAAGATCTAATCAGTCGACACTCCAGGGTTTTTAGGCATCTTAACAGTGACTTTTTTACATCTTGGTCAAAGCAGGTTGTTTGTTTGGTTGCCACGGGCATGATACATTGTTAGCAAATGTTTAAATAAATTTTGACACTTGTCAGTGTTCCCTGCAGAAAAGGAAAGCTTTTTTGAATAAAAAAACTATAGAAAATGGAAGAAACCGATGAAAATCACGTTCCTGAGGATATCCTTACGGAAGCGGAAGAAGCAGCGATGCAGATTTTTCCAGAAAAGTCCCGAGATGCTTACGACAAGGAGTTCAAAATGTTTGAATCTTGGATGAATTCACGGAAGATAAAAGGTATCGATGAAAATGTTCTATTGGCGCATTTTTTACATTTTCAAAAAAATTTGCCTCATCGTCGCTATGGACCAAATACTCGATGCTTCGCTCGACTATTCACCTTAATAAAAAGATCGACATTTCAAAATATGGTAAACTAATGAGCTTTCTGAAAAGCAAATCACAGGGATACACACCAAAGAAATCCAAGACATTGGAACGACCTGAAATAGAGCAGTTTTTGAACGAAGCTCCTGACGACGAGTACTTGTTGATGAAAGAGGCTTTGATAATGGGAATAAGCGGTGCTTGTAGATGCGATAAATTGGTCAATTTTAAAATTGAAATTATTCAAGAAAATATTTCCACGTGGTTTTGCCAAACACTAAAACCAAGAAGTTTCGAGTCAACCCGATCAATTTGAGTAAAAAATACGTCTTTGAGACCAAAGAATACCTAGTAGTTCTAGTCGCTTTTTTGTTTTTTACAAAATTGGGAGGTGTACCAGCCAGTGTGCGGAAATAAAAACGTTTTCGAAGATACCTTCAAGAATTGCAATGTTTTTGAAATTGAAGGAACCAGCGATCTACACCGGTCACTGCCTGAGAAGGTCTTTGGCGACTCTTTTGTCCAATGCAGGGACTAACATGACTATTTTGAAGCGTCACGGAGGATGGAAGTCCTCAACGATAGCAAAAGGATAAGACCTAGAAGAATAGGTGCATAACAAAATACAAAATTGCAGAAAAACTACAAGGTTCTAATGTGACGGCGTCTTCCAGCACTATCAGCAGCTGTACCGATATGGGAGCGTCTGGTTTCAATGAACCAACGAATTTTACTATGACTTCAAATTTGAATAAACCGTTAGCGTTTTCCTTTAATTTCAATATCAATGTGAATTCTGCTTGTAATAGTAATAAATAGATAGAATACTACTTCAAATATCAACGTGAGTTATAATCTCACTAGTGAGTTATGTATTATAACACACTTGTGTGTTATTTGATAGTTTACTTGTCTAAAATGAAGTTAATAATGACAGTCATAACTGTCATGTGTTGGATATAATAATTATATAATATAATTTATTTGCTCAATTGACAAACAGTACAGTAAAAGGAAATGTTGAACAATGCAAATAAATTTGGAACACTCACAGAAGCGACAGGAGTCGCTTGTATGTGGTGATGGAAATAACATAACACAGACAAAAAACAAAAAAAAATAAAAATATATGTACATCAAAATTCATAATAGTATAATATTTAAAAAAACTTACACAAAACTAACTTATACTAAATTTACAAATTCACATCCATAAATATACGCACAAATACAATTATAAATAAAATATGAAAACTCACACACATAGATACACCCACACACATATGTATATATATACAGGGTGACCCAGGGTTAAACCGCCAAATGTTCAGTATCGATTTTTTAGGTGAAAATGAGATGTTTTCTCCATATAAGTAAATGTCCCAACTTGCTTCGTTTTCAAGATACAGAGTGTCAAAGTTTTCATAAAAAATCAGTTTTTTATTCATTACTCAAAAACCTTTTGGTTGATTCTGATAAAACTCAGCATGTTCATTTGCGGTGATGGGAGGCTTATTTTAATGTACCTGGAATTAAAAAATATATATTTTTTCAACTTTTGACACCCTGTATCTTTAGAACGAATCAAGTTTTGCCGCATGCTTGTGTGGAGAAAAACTCTTATTTTCACCTAAAAAACCGATACTGAACGTTTGGCGGTTCAACCCTGGGTCACCCTGTATAAGTATAAAAAAACAACATAATAAAGAGCTCATTGTAATGGTGACACGACCTTTTTTCTTTTTTTTTTCTATTGATTGTTTCAACCTTCAATAATTTCGTGTAATTTTGTTCTACCGTTTTCTGTCACAAATGAGACAAGTCTGTTTTTGAATCGTTTTAAAGAAATTTCATCTTTTATTACTAGTGGTAGGTGATTGAATAATTTGGGGGCTAGATAGGAGTAGCATTTTTGACCAATAAATTTGGAAGTCAGCGGTACACAATGATGATGCTTTGATCTCGTATCATATCTGTGGTTTAAAGAGACGAATTGGGTTTTGTTCTTAAATCCTATCTGAATAATGAATAATTGTCTCATATCTAATATTTCTGTTTAAGTATATATCAGAGAACTAGAATATCTCACAGGTTTGTTGAGCATCAATAAATATTCTTCGTTGTTATTGAATTTATTAATTAATTATTCGAATAAACTTTACATTGTGTCAGAACATTACCAAACAAATTAGGGCAGTTCTCTACAAAATGCTCCACAAGTTCCAACATCATCAGATGAAACAGGAGTTTTAGGCATTCGACCATTCAGGAATCTCATTTTGATCACTGAAAATATGACTGATGTATGGAATATACAACAAGGCAAAGGTAAGGTCATCTGGCTCCACCAAAAAATAAAAAACGAATCAGAAAAAAATTCAAGGGAGTCTCAATTACTTTTTGAGTCATGCCCTTCTGAATCTTGAAAAACAACCATTTTCAAGCACGAACTTGGTCGATTTTCAAGATTCAGAAGTATACTCAAAAAGTAATCGATATTCTTTTCGGATTCGTGTTTACGAGAAAAAACTATGTAAGTTGAATCAGTTTCATTTCAACTTCAACGTGGGCCTGATAAACTTACTTTTACCCAGATTCTACATATAATTATAAGTTACTCTTACTCTTATTGTTTCAGGATAACAATTTTCGAGATGACGACAGAGGACAATGGAAATGTGACAGAATTATTGAAACCCACTTCAAGTAGCAACGAAGATCTCAGCGAATACACAGATGCTGATGAAAGCATATCAGCTCCAACGGAATTTCTTGCCGAGGTATGAGCAATATTCATTTTAACAATATCTGAAAGACCGATATCAAACATTCAAATGCATGAAAATATTCAGAAAAGTGATTTTGAACGTCCAAAGGAAAATAATACTAAAACTTCTAGTCATCATATCATCAAGTCATCAAGTAGTGAATACATCAATCCACATCAAGATAGCTGCCCTAGTTGATGGATAAGGATATCCATTAATGATTAATGGGTCAATTAGCATTATCTTAAAACTCCTGCTCCTATGTTACTTAATTAACTGCTCTACTCTCACAATACCTCAATAGATCTTTGCAGTTCTTAACAAATCTCAAACAAATAATCTTTGAAATGTTTTAATTTAGAATTTATCTTGATTTGTCAGCATACTCCTTTTGATGTAGCGAGAAATCCTGAGAATTTCCAGGGGAGACTGTCATCTAGTATTTTCCAAGGCAGAAATTTGTGTTTTGGGTGTCTGATACATATTTTTAGAGAATTGTCCATGTTCAAATCTGAAATAGTACTTCATCATTCATCTTTTGAATTTCGAATGGAATAGGAATCCCCAATTCTTTCATGATTCATTCTGAATCCATCCATATGCTTTTTAACATAATTTATTGTTAGTATAACACTAGTTGGAAATAATTGACATCAGATATGGCTCCAGAATGACAAATCAAACGGTGGCCCCGTCAAATAGGCATTGGAAATGGAGATAGAAACCATCTCAAATTGTAAATTGAGTGGAATCAATATTTATACAAATAAATTCAGTATTTTCTCCATATTCTCCAATAGGAACAATGTCTACTTTACCAATACCATTGTTTTATTTGGCATTTCAAACCATATCAGATGATTTTTTTTAGTGTGACGTTATGATAACAATAAATTACGTCATATAGCTTATGACTGTATCCAGATGTGGGATTCCGTGTATCATAGACTCGATCAAATAAGTGAGATCGCATTATCGTTGAATTCATGGGAGAAGAAGAAACATATTGTCGACTACAGAATTCTATAGTATAGGGAATCCCACTGCAGAATGGAAATCCAGATTTGAATAATGAATAAAATTGGGGGCATTCCATTTCTGCACATTTAGAATTCTATTTGAAATTTAGAGTTGATGTCATGAACGAGGAAGTCCTATTACAAATTTGAATACGGACAAAAATCGAAAAATATCACTAATATAACATAACAGTGGCATAGCAAAGGGTGCCCAGGAGGCCGGCCCCAAAAATGAATAAAAATATTTTTTTTTTCTGTAACACATTCTTTCATAAATTTTCGTACCTTCATTGACGATACTAATATTGAAAAATATAATAACAATCACTCACTACTCTCATATATTTCAAAAAACAACAAAATTCTAAAAAATTATTATTGGACAGGCATTAACAGACTTTATTCGATATCAAGCATCTATCTCATATTATCCTTTTATCATAAAATTCCTTGACATAATCTTCGAAATCATTGATTTCATAGATTAGACATATATTTCTGAATAATCAAAATATCGGATTGTTTGCGTCAAATTGGCCGTCTTGATACAACATAATAATTGTGTACTAGAAAGCTGAAAATAAAAAAGTAGATAAATAAACTAAAAAACCCGACTCTGGTTTTGAATAAAAATCAAAAAAGAAGTAATATCTTTTCAAATCAAATAAAAACTGGAAGCAGCCGGGACCTTATTGCTTAAAAAAATCTATAGAAATAGAATGTGTCTCGGCTACTTCCAATTTTTCTTCATGAGAAGATTATTATATAACTTGTCTTTTGCATTTTAGTTAAAACCATAGTCGGATTTTTTAGTTTAGTTATATTTTTGGTGAATTTATTATTTATTGTGTGTGTCACTAAATAATTTAGTGTGGTGAAGCAAAATTAACTGTTTTTATTTGAAAAAGTTTAGTAAGTTAAACAAATATTAAATTATTCTTGTTCAAACCTTCACCTTACCACTTTTATAAAAAAGAGTGATATTGATAACACATAAAACATAAAATAAACAAAAATATTTCTCAAACAGAATACAGAAAAACTGAAAATTTCAACTCTGTTACAAACTGCAACGTTGAAACTAATCATAGTTCATAATATAAGGACGCAATCGTAGTTCTTGGGGGTGAGGGTGCCGCTGACCGCGTTTTATATTTTCAACAACATTCATAGATCCATATCTGAGAAAAGGCTTAGTGATTACTAAGCACTAAGTCTTTTCGTAAAATGCTCGAAGCACTAAGCATTGAATCCAAAAAGTGCTCAGGGGCACAGTGCTTACGAGCACTAAAATGATTTAAGCAGTTTCACGAGCACTAAGCACAGTCCTTTGGGACAGCTCCGTTATAGGGTATCACATGTTCGGGTGTTACAAATTTCAGAACAATGTCCAATGCAGGGTTATAGCCATCTTCGGTTAGAAATGGTAGTTCGTCATGGATTACAGAGCAATAAAAATTAAATAGAACGAAAGCAAATATGCGGTTCGAAATATTTAGCTGGGAACTGATTTGTTTTAGATCATAAAATCTATTAAATTGACGGGAGATTCTCTGAATTGCTAGCCCTGTACATAGTTGGGTATGTTGAAGTCACCTACTATAAGAATATTGTTATCGTATGAGCATTCAAGTGTTTCTAATTTGTTGTAGTTGAATACAAACTTACAACCAATGATGTAAATGCAACTCACTATTCGATCGGGTACCGCAAGGCACTTGAGCAAATACAAAATACATTATGTTGTATCAAGTACGTTACGATAATTGGGGCATTGAAAGGTTACGCTTATACTGCACCGCTCTCCTTGCAGCCATCGACCCTTCTTCAAGCCTCTTTGCTCAGATACCCGTTCATACACCAGGTCAACTGTGAAGAGTATTCGCATGTATAAAATACGGGTATACATCTTAGCAGTTCATCGAGCTCAGGCTGACGAAGCCTTATGCAAAAAGCTTTGAACTGCTGCGCTATAGGGTAGTTGAGTGGTTGCGGATACTCATAGTTATTCTTCCAGAAGATTTCCACCTGATCAGCAGCCGGCGCGTTATCAGGAGTAATACCACGAGTGATTGAATTTTCGCCTTAAGTCTGTCGATTTATTTCCGAACGAAACTGAATTGCTTCGTGAAAACACCACGAGTCCGCAGGACAGTGGTGTTTTCTCAAAACAATTCAATTGAGTTCAGAAATAAAAGACAGACTTATGAGATAAATTTAATCACGAGTTGAATTTTAAACTTTCACCATGAAAAATATTTAAATAATTCTCGTGTGGAGTACTTGATGAAAGGCAATAAATTTGAAAACAAAATTTGATTATAAAAATAATCCATCCTTTCGCAAATTTTCCTATACAATAGGATTGTCGGCAACGACCGCCGAATCACGTTTATCCAACGCCTGGCAAAGTTTTCCTACAAGGATATACTTTGCAATCTCCCTGTAACAACCACGAACGGGCAATCGAAAACATGTGACATCTGCAGACCGGTTTCTCGATTCAACTCGCTCATCAGTACAATCCTATTGTATAGGAAAATTTGCGAAAGGATGGATTATTTTTATAAACAAATTTTGTTTTGAAATTTATTGCCTTTCGTCAAGTACTCTTAGTTCCACATGAGAAATATTTAAATATTTTTCATGGTGAAAATTTAGATATATTCGGCTCAAACGAAGTCGTGGTACCAGTCAAAATCTTTCTGTGGCTTCTATAGGTGCGGCTCTGCTGCCCACTTTCTTAGTGGGTGCCGGAGTTACTGATGAGCGAGTTGAATCGCGAAACCGGTCTGCAGATGACATATGTTTTCGATTTCCAGTTGGTGGTTGTTACAGGAAGATTGCAGAGTATATCCTTGTAGAAAAACTTTGCCAGGCGTTGGATAGACGTGATTTGTCGGTCGTATGGGGCTGTTGAATTATTACTGTTCGACGTTTGCCGACAATCCTATTGTATAGGAATAAAGTTTCTTCATCAATATAAATACGAACAATGTATAACAGTCATAAACAAATTATTAAAATCGTCAATATTATAATGTTTCGTTTCATAATTTCATTTGAATTTGCACCGAAGCGACTCATTTTGACACAATCAGGTACATTTAATATGGATAGAACTGCCAAACTATGTGTTGCCATGATTACGTCGTTGAAAATACCGAAGCTGATCCTCCAATCAGAATTGAAAGACAGCTGGTGTTATCGCGATAACACGAGTTGTCTTTGGTTTGCGATTGGTCAGATTATGTGACAATTTCAAGATGAGTGAAATAGTTCACAACACTTGGAGGCTCTTGGAATAAGCGAGAAGGTTTATCGCAATTGTTCTCGCCCGCCTCACTACTCCTCTACAGCCAGAACGAAACGCGGAGTATCTGCCACTTCGTGAACCGGCTGAGGAGTGGCTCTAACAAGCCTCGACCCAAAGATGAGATATATAATCACTTATATTTTGGGAGGAAAAGGCAACATGCCATATCTCCTCTCCGGGCGGGCTCATTGCCCTCGCAGCAATGCAGAAGACCGTCCCTTAGTTCGTTCTTTCGTCAAAGAAATAGCAGAAATTTTGATATTGTGGTACAAAGGTAAGTACTACAAATTGGTGACCCCGACATTCGAAACGAACATAATTCCCAAACCCAATATTCAAAGACAATACATAGAGCCGACAGTCATCGGAGGAGCTGACAGAATTCATAGAATCTTTTGTAAAAGCCGCTACAATTCATTCCGAACATCGATTATCAACAAACTGCATTGATCGAAGTTGTCAAGTTTTATATCAAGCAGAAAGTTGCTACTCCCAAACAATTTCAGACCTTAAGGAATACGTGAGTGTCACATTATCCAGCACTGTAAACAATTTCAATAATAATAACTGTAAGTAAATGCCGAATCAGATTCAAACAGAAAATATTTCATCTCAAAATCCTAGTAAACCAAACATTTTGGCCTATAATGTTAAATTACCAACGTTTTGGACTACTAAACCTGACATTTGGTTCTATCAAGCTGAATCTCAATTTTTATTAGCTAAAATAACTTCAGATCGTACAAAATATGATTACGTAGTGGCAAGTCTTCCTATTGAAATAATTTCTAACATTTATGATGTCAATGAACATCCACCATCTGATAATATGTACAACCTTAAAACAAAAATTATTCAAAGATTAACAGCTAGTGAAGAGAAACGATCGGATGTTTTACTTTCTAGGATTGAAATGAGAAATTAAAAGCCTTCAGAATTTTATAGGAATATGATATACATCGTAGGTAGCTCTTCTACGGTTTCTCAAGAACTAATACTCAATCTTTGGAAGAGATACTTACCAAATACTATCTCAGTTACAATAAGAACTTCTGGGAAAACAAATATTGATGATGATCAGAGAGCAACACAACCACAGTTCAACAAACAAACCAACCTTCAAACTATGTTAACTCTTCCGCCAATCAAACAATATTGCAATGCTCTCAGACATTAGAGTTATTAATACCAAAAGAACAGTCAGTTGAAAACCAATTAAATGTTTTGCAAAATCAAGTATTTCAAATTAAACAATCAAAATTTCAACCTAAAAATACTGAATGTAGTTCATGTAGAACTCGTTATTGTAGTTAGAGTAGATCACCCTTTGAAGTCGAAGAATTAGCAGAAATTTTGATATGATGATTGATATTTTGGTACAAAGGTACTACAGTCGTCATTATGTAGCAATCCATCGTCATTATTATTATTGTACGATTTCAGTAAACACTTTGGCTATGCATCGGGGTCGCTATTTCGAATCGATTCAAGAACCAAGTTTTCTCACATTGCTGATAATGTGATCATGAATCGGAACACGTGATAAAATATGCTTCCATCGAAATACTCCTCCAGCAAACTATTTGATACGCTTCCTAAAGATATACAGAACTCGAGAAATATTCATGTGTTCAAGAGTGAGATGAAACAGTTATTATTGAAGAAAACCTACTATTCGCAGGAAGAATTTTATCGTGATTTCTGATCATTCCTATCTATTTTTAAATCTCTGTTTTAATTCTCTGTTTTTATCTATACATTTATATTTCGTCTGTTTTTTCGCATTTTTAGTCTTTTAGAATTATCTGACATTGTCACATTAGCGTATTGTATAGTTCTGTTACTGTATTTCATTCTTTCGTGACTGAAAATAAATGAAATGAAAAATGAAAAATAGCTTCATTAGAAAAAACATATTTTCATGCAATATTATGATAACGCGATCGTCAATTTTGTCTTGTCTGAGCATCGAGATGGCCGTGATAAACTTCATTCAGAGCAGGAAGTATGAAGTATATACATTATCGTTCCTAATATCCAAACTGATATTTAATTATGATTGTTCAAACCATTTTTATTAACGTGCCATAATTTGTTTCAACCCTATTAAACACTTATGTATCTGCTCAATATTTTTCAATTTCAGTTCCTTTCTGCCGTTATGATGAAGGACTACGTGACTGCATTGAAATATTGCAAGTTGAGTAAGTATTGAAAGAGCTCGTTTCTCATACCTATTGATGGTTTATTTTGAGACCTGCCTTATAGCTGGCTTCTTTCACCCTTTTCGAATTATCTCTACAATATTACCACAGCCGCTGCTCTTTTTCAGTTTGCTTAGGAACTTCATTAACTTTGAGATGTTTTTATATTTAGTTTGATACGAAACGAAGAATCCTATAATGTTTCTGAGGGGTTGGAAAAATTAATATTATTTTGAAATAAAAGCAATTTTTTGCACAAAGGACCGTGCACTTTTTATGATAGAAAATATGGCGTTCTGTCAAACTTTCTGAGATTTCACAATGTTGTGATACTCGACCTTCCGAACATGAGTATGCTTTACACTATCCAACCCTATGATTGACTGTTCCACAAAACGTATATCAAAAACCATACAGCTGAATTCCAACAGATCGAAAAGACATATTTCATACACTTCCAGTCAAAATATGCTTTCAAACGTTCTAAGTTACCTGTCAAGTAATCTAGTTTCTCTGAGATGTATGCGTTAAAGATAGAATATAGCCACTGCCGGCGTATTTTCGGTTGAGGAACTAGTCATCTGTTTTTGTTGAATTTGCATGAATTTGGTAATCAACTGAGGCTGATATTCTGCAGCATTCACGATTCCCTTTATTCAACATTTGAATTTGATTTAATTGCGAAGCATATGCACACCAGGGTTTCCTCGAAATTAATTCTATTACAAATGATTAATTAGTCCGAGTTAAGATTCATGTGTAATGACGTGATGTTAGGTATGCTGAAATTCATTCCAAGACGGTAGACAACTTCCGAAATGGTTTTCTCGATCCCACCTCTGTCACCATATATCATGACCTACCTTAACATAGGCACTCGCAAACGGAGGATCTCACTCCATCTTGTTGTACGATGGCACTATCAATGCTTCTTTAATGCATCGTTGTTACTTCTACTACTGATATTGGATACTACCCATTACCTCCCAAATTTTTTTCAAAGTATCTGTTTTGTTCGAACTGTGACAAATCATCAACAAAACTCCTGTAATGACTAGTTAACACTCCCTGATATGAAAACTAAAGTGTTCCATATTTCGAAAGTACTTATACACTTCGTTGAATTTTAAAATAATCTGCTTATTTCCACAGTATGAAAAGACTATTATTGTGTCCATTGCAAAACATCTCTTCAATTTAATACATACAATCCAGCATTGCATTTATGATCCAGTCGGATTATTTAAATTGATGTAAATGATATTCATTCCATTTTGCTAGTGTTGTTGAAAATGTAAAACCATTCGCCACCTAGTCTGAATACATTTCTAACTTTCTTGATTTCCATGCACAGTTCTACAATACGAGCCGAACAATGCTACCGCAAAAGAATTCTACCCCCTCATCCTAGAAAAGCTCCAGCAAAGTAAGTAAATGAGCCCTTTTGGAATTATTTCAACAAACGCCCGGAATTTGCATGAAATTTTAATTATTTGGTTATTACTGTAGAATGGCCTCAATGAATATACTCAGCTTACGTACAAAAGAACGTATTTGAATAATACGAGAATAACTAAAGGTTTATAGGAAGTGAAATATAGGGTAGGGTGGACGATTTAGCGATTCTTGACGGAAGACGGTTGAATAAATGTTGAAAAATTATTCAAAATATAACCTTTTGGTACAGGAATACGAGACACATACGAAAGTTTTTTGTATTATTCACAAAATTTGAGGATAAAAAAAGTTTCGTGAACAGAGACAGACTGCAATTTCTATAAAATCTTCTTATAATCGACCATTCACCTATATGCTAATTCAGGTTGGCCCATTAGTGTGAGGAAGTACAGTATCTTGTCCATCCTGAGGACTAGGAAAAAATATTTCAGATAAAAGTTATATAGTTCACTTCATTACTTACTATAAGAATATTCTGAAATATACAAAGTGTGTCTTGAATGCGGGGCAACACAGAGCATCATTTTTGTAATGGATCAACCTGTACATTTTTTCACCGTTGAACTGAACAAAATGTTTTACATACGGTGATATTTACTTTTTCTGAAAATTTTGCGACGTTGTCAAGTCATTGCTGAAAGAAAGAAAATCTTTGGAAAACAGATTATCACAAATGCCATCATAAAAATTTCACGAAGAGAATTTAAGCAGAAATATTTGAGACGTGCAACACCAAGGATAAGTTGGAACAGACTGAAAGTTCTATTTCTCAAACAGGAGATTTTATTAACTTGAAAAACTTCAAATATTAAAAACTTGATTTTTTTATGAAATACCCAGTATGTTATCTTAAAGAACTACCTACTCCATTCCTTCAATTTTTGCTAATGACTTAGCCCCTAACATGGACAGATTTTGTGAAATTTGCAATATCATTTTCATTTAGACTAAAACTGCGTGCGTTTATCAGTTTGACATTTATAGAAATCAAAAATTAAAAGTTCTCCATAGGTTCTGCTCCGTACAAAACGCTCAATTGATCACAGGCGACAAGTATCTACAGTGTTGAAATAATACTAACCGCTTGCTTTAAAATGATAATGGTGCTCAAATATGCGCAATGCGCAATGAAACTGTTATAAAAGTGGGCTATGAATTTGACATTCAATGATCGATGCTTTTTAGCATAAAACAAAAATTTTATTTTATAATAAGATATAGCATATTTTGAAATTGACGATAATATGATTTTCGTACTGGAGGCAAGTGATAAAAACTGTGTATTACCGACCAGAATTTATATTGAACGATATCCAGACAGGCGACAGTTCAGAAAAGAAGCGTTTGAAAATTTGCTTCCTCGATTTTCCTACTCGAACAGGAAATCGCCTCTGAAAAAATAAAAAGAACCAAAACTGCCTTAACTGAAGAAACTGAAATGACTGTCCTTTCAAAAGTTACAGAAGATCCTCATCTCGCATAGAGAAATATCCATAGAGAAACGAAAAATAAAGAGAGTTGTCAACCCTGCAGTAAAAGTTTGCACCACGTTCAGAAGTGGCGACCTACCTTGCAGCTGGGTAAACTAACTTAGTACGGTGGGTAAAACAGATTTCTCTTTTCAGTTACCGATTGAAAAAGTGCGGTTTTTATAACCGTATTGCTTTCATATGGTTGATAAGGTATATATTTTATCATTGATTAATTTGCCATTCCTGTATTTCATACGAATGGTTGTTTCATCTGGAATAGAGGAATGAAAAATCAATCACTACTAAAATATATACAGTAAACGATTTGCGGGCCTTGTGAAATCATTCATGAATAAAATGAAAGGGTTTAAAGAAAATATGTATTTCATGAAAACACTCAATTCAAGTATATATAGAACAAGAATAATAAGTTGAACGCTGTAATAACATTGTTTTGGGACTTGTAGGTAACAACTAAACAATAATAGAACTCAGAAGAACAAAAATGAGAATATTGTTTTCTTATATCATCAAATCCAAACCATAGATAACCATCAAAATCAACCAAAATAAAAACAAATTACATTTACAACAAACCTTCAATAATTTTGTACATTTATTGGCAAGAAGAACGAGTAGTTATAACACAACTCCACTTGAATAATCTGTCAACCATCTATTTCCTCCAATGTTGATAAAAAACGAGAACTAATGGATAGAAATAACTATCCATTTGTAATTTTTGCAACTGACTAATGAAAATAGGTATCAGTTTGAGAAGAGCAGCAGCAGTATTTTACCTTGTACAAGAATAATTCCAGGAATTTCAGCGTCAACTGGAACAACAAAACATTCCATTTCCGACGTTGGGTTCATGAATTAAAGTCCATAATATAAGTTGTACTGTTCGATACAATAACAGTAAAAGAATAATTCTGAAATTATACCGTTATTTGTAATAATAAAAAAACTCACACTTTAAAAAAATGCTTTTGTATTTTGACAAATGTCGAAATGAAAAAGTATCATTGTCATCACTCATCAGTCGTCTGTCGATTGCGTGCAGTGCCTCCACGCGCAGCTGGGTTAAGTAAAATTCGATGGTCAAGATCGCTAGTGTTTCAAACAGTCTCTTTATTTTTAATTTGTCTATGGAAATATCCAAACAAACTGACACAAGTCAAACAAATAATTTTGAAAAAAAATAAATTTCATCCGTACCGTATTCAGATACATTAAGAATTATTAGATGATGTTTTGAAGAAAAGATGGGCTTTGACAGCATTACAAACTGCTCGGCTATAGAATACGTGAACATCTGCATATTCGTTAAAAGCAAACTGTACGGCAATTTAAAACTTCAAAATATTCTCTAAAATATTGACAAACCGGTGACGAAGATTCGGTGACAATCATGTGATAATAGACTACAAGCCCAGGCCAATTTTGGGGGGTCATTTGACCCAGCATGAATCATATTCAGAATTAAAGTGCAATACGAAACAATTCTTTTCCGCACTGTGCCGTCAGTTGTCAGCGGTGCGGAGGAGTACGCAGGTCAAAAAAACTTTCCATCCAGAGGAGGGATTTTTCGACAATAGATTCTTGGACGGCATTTCTCAAGATGATAGATAACTGAAAAATAATCAAATAGGACCTAATGCCGTACAAAAAGAACGGTACTGAAATCCAGTAGTTTTTTTTTATTTTTCGCTAATTTTTGTTCAATTGAATTTGTATGACTACATATATTCATTTTTTAGCAACGCCGTACATATTTGCCGGTTTCAAGATCATTGGTACGGCATTGGTTCCATATTATTATTCAACATATTAAATGATTTTCAGAAATTATGCCGTCTAAAAATTTTGGTGCAAAAAATAAATTAACAAATAAAATGTAAAATTACCTCTATTAGGGGGGTTGAATCTAATATTGTTCAAAGATAGGTTATAAATGCCGTACGGCAACCAGTTTTTAGGCTAAATAATTTTGTTTTATGTAATAGCAGGTTATAATTGATGGAACTAAATAAAAATATTGATGGAAAAAAAATTGCACTGTGATTTTTAGAATATCATTGCTCTTTTAATTTTTCAAGCATCCCTAAATAAAAATAAATTGATGCCGTACATTTTCAATTTAAGGATTTCTCACAGCTGATAAGATTTTGCATTATGTTTTTACGAAATATTTAAATATTGTAGGGCATTCAGAAAACTTTATTGGCAATATAAAATAATAATTAAGAATTACAATGCCGTTCATATCAGATGGAACATACAATACCTACTCTGAAACCGTATAACTTGAAAATTCGAGCTTATTTTCTCAGTTCAATGTAAATTATTCTACTGTATCTTACAATCTTTATACTCAAAAGTATTTCACTTTGTCGCTTTTTTCAAACACCATATTTTTGATTCCCAATATGGATAAGAATATCCTCACAGATTATATTAATTTATTAACGGGTACTCAATTCAAAAATATGTTTTGACAAAGGTATGATCAATGAATAAGAAGGGGTCCAGGTACGTTGAATTGTGATCGGTCTATAATTTTGTATATTTGCTTAATCTCCTGACTTGAAGATTGGACTGATGAAACTAGATTTCCACAAAAGTGGAAATTTCCCTAAGTTCAATGGTTTAGTAAGAAGTAGGAACAAAGGTTTTGCTAAGGTAAATCAAAATTTCTTTAAAAATAGTGGAGACATTCCATCTGGTCCTGGACCTTTGTTGGAGTCTAACTGATATAATTCATTCAATATGGTTTTCAATCTGAAATTACAGGAACTCATATCTATAGTTCTCTTGCAGTTGAATCCTAATAAATTAGCATTAAATGATACATAGATTTAAGGTATGAGAGAATATTGTATAGGGATCCATGGTGGAATGATGGATACACTGCTCTTGAACCTAAAAATCATACCAGCTTACAGAAATCTTAGCCGGACGAATGCAGAAGACCGTCATCCTTGGTTCACTAGGGATACTCAGGGCATATGATTTTCGAACGCAGTAATCACTCACCCCACGGACTTGGGGAGTGGTTATATAACTTAATAATCCAGCGCGCCCTCCGGAAGTATTGGGGCTCCGGAGGCAGAGCCTGACTTAAAAATCCTTAAGGAAATAATAATAATAATAATACTCAGGGCACATGATTCTCAGACCCAATAATCACTCGCCCCACTTACATTTCAATGCAAAAGTTGGTCTTATTTATACTAGAATATCGATGCTTGTTGAATTTTTACTAGTTTTTTGGTGCAAATTGGATACCTATTTCACTCTGTATATATGTCCATAATAACTATCAGTGTGATATGGAAGGAAATTATTGAATCAATTAATTAATTATTGGTAAACGATTAAATGATACAAATATTCAAGTTTACGATCACTTTAATCATAAAACATGTGATTTTTTAAAAAAAATTCCGCTTAGGTGGCTATGATTCTGAATTTGAGTTTTGGTTCTGATTCTAAACAACTTTTCTGGACAAACTTTTTTGATAATGTCAAAAATAAGGGTAGTTTACACTTGATCAAATTTCCTATTTTTTGTTCGACCCTGTATACCGTTTAGAAATTTAAAATTCTGATAACTTTCGTGCAATTTTTTTGCAATGCACCAAATTTTATGAACAATAAAATTTTCTGAAAATGGATAATAAATAAGTTTTCTCCAGGTGCAAACTTTTTGAATCTCACTGTATACCAATTCCAGTTGTATAGAACTATTTTTTTTGTACGGCATAGAGTTTTTCTTGATTATTGTTATATTTACTAGTGAAATATATATACGCCGTAAAAAAACAAATTACCGTAAAATTACCCTTTTCAGAGGAAAATAAATTTTTCCTAAAAGCGTGCGTGTTCCGTCCTATTCCCGCACGCAATTTAGTTTGAGAGGTGTCATTTTCCCGCACTAGTGCCGGAAAAATTTTTCCGCACGCCACTGTCACTTTAAGTGAGTTTTTCCCGCACTAGTGCGGTAATAATTTTTCCCGCACGCAAAAGTTTGTTCAAGAGAGCAACATAAGATGTTTCAATGCGCTTGTAGAAAAAATATTGATCCTAACTCATACGGAAAAGTACTCTCCCGCACTCGACTGCTTACCCGAACTCCACTTTGCGTCGTTCGGGTAACGGCAGTCTCATGCGGGAATGGTACTCTTTCCGTACTTGTTAGGATAATAACTATTCCCGGTCAGCCATATGTTCCATGAAAAATGTACGGCATAACAAAAAATAACATCGTTTCATAGAATATTATTCAGATAATTGAGTTTGATGTTGTATCAAATGGTCCAAACTATACTAGGTAGGGGTGGGGGGTTAAGTGCGGGGCTTCTCACCCCTGTACCGGCAAATATGTACGGCGTTGCTATGTAGCTATACAAATTCAATTGTACAAATGCCGTACAGTTATAAATCTCCTGGATTCATAAGAAAAATTTGCGAAAAATGAAAAAAATTCATGGATTTCAGTACCGTTCTCTTTGTACAGTTATAAATTATCTTGAGAAATGCCGTCCAAGAATCTTTTGTCTAAAAATCCCTCCTCTGGATGGAAAGTTTTTTTGACCTGCGTACTCCTCCGCACCGCTCACAACTGACGGCATAGTGCGGAAAGGAGTTGTTTCGTATTGCACTTTAATTCTAAATATAATTCATGCTGGGTCAAATGACCCCCCAAAATTGGCCTGGGCTTGTAGTCTATAACGAATCACTCGACAACACAAAATTGCATTCCAGTTTCTCATTTTCCTGTCAAAACTATTTTCTTTCTCAAATGTTGATATTTCAACATCTGTGAAAGAAATGGAACATGATTATTCACTGAATATTTTTCACCCATTTATGTTCAACCGTTTTCGTAGTTTATTCGTTTGCTTTTCATTAGTATACATATAGTATTTTTCAATTTGGCAATTAAAATTATATACGTGGTAATGATTTTTCCCATGAAATCATAATTGATTCTCAGTAAAACTCCTCAACATTTTAGATGTGAAGAAGAATTTGAAACATTTAAATGTTGAGTTTCATGAGACTCGGATAACAGACCAACACAAAACGTGATTATTCACACGTAAATATAAAATATGGACTGAATTCGATTTTTCATAATTGGCTTGTCAGTTCAAAAACTCCACGAATCTGCAGAACTTGCTATTTCATTTGAAAAAATATCCGCTTTCACAATTGTGAATGAAACTTTCAAATAGGTAATTTAGGTACTTTTTGTTCACGACTTTATTTCAGCTCATTTTGTATTTTTTGCTGTTTATAGTGGCATCGATTACTAGGATCATTAGCCACCTTATTTTGTATTATGCCTATCATTAATGTTTCTGAATTAACGTTATCATTATTATTATTTCTGCTTGGAAATTTTCTAATTTCAAATAATAGTGGTGATGTCGTCGAGTAAAACTGCATTTTTATCAAGAATCGTTACTCCGATCGAATTTCCAACGAGTACCTACTTAATTGTCCAGGAAACCTCATTTTGTTGAAAAATATCTATCATTTCAAAGTTTTGAGGTGTGGACCATCGGGGGAAGTCTGTTCTTGACTTTGTAACAAAACAACTGACTTATACAAGAAACCTCGTTGAAGGAATTCATTTGTTTAGCCAATCACCAAAATTTATATGATTTTGATTATTCGCACTCGAAGTTATCATTTTGTAACTTCTAGGGCCCGCAACTTGGTAACGAATGATTTTATGAACAAAAGTTACATGAGGTAGATACTAGTAATATTTTAACCCCTTCTCTATACATTCCCTGGAGGAAAAGAGGAAGTCCAGGGACACAGGGACACCCTGTATGTGATATAATACCAATCCCAACAAAAGATAGCTTGATGAACAATATTTCAAAATAGACGGTATTTAGAGCGTTCGATAGATCCAATGTCATCGTAAAAATATGCTTCGTGAGCAATGATAATCGCCAGTTTATTCCCTCGCCTCCCGGACTATGAAATTATGGAATTAGCCCAGAAAGAGGCACTTTCATTACTCTCTTTTTTTCCCTCATGAAAAATCGAGGGTTAGCCGAATGACTCTCGAATTTTCGTATGGACCTTATATTTGATATTGGAGTTCAAAATTTGAAGCATCAACGCAGTTGATGAGGATGTACCCTGAGACACCATTTTAAAGAGATCGTGATAAATGGCTTTGATTTCAAAATACTACGGATTCACCTCTCATCCTTTTCAGGAGCTAAATCTCAATTTCCTTGCTGTGTGAGATTTTGAATAAGGGTGATATGCTGAGAATTGAATTCTTCATGAATATCAGCCAAGTCATTATATCTCATTTTGAAAATCATAGGTTTAGCAGAATTATTTACTGCAGTTTGGGCACATTGACAAATATTGAACAATCTATCGATTGCAATATCGCGAGAGGCACAAGCTGGCTTTAGCTTTTTTTCCGACATCATTATTATTTTCAATAAATGTCAATTTTATACAATAAAACTCGTCAAAACTATCAAAAAGCTGGTGAACGAGTAAGTAGGCAAATGTAACCCGAGAATAATACAGAATCGTCAAAGAATAACACGAAATGTGTTTAATAAAGTCAATTCATTTGGTACGTTTATGAACACACACTAGTGCCGAAAGAATCGTGAGAGCGACACTAGTTGAAAGAGAAGAACAAAACAAAAAAACACGTAAAAAGGTGATTTCAACTGGCGAGGCTAAAAATATCAAAAGAATAAATTCAAGGTCGATCCAAAATGGAGAACAAAACTACGTTAAAATGCAATTTAAATTCAGAAATTCTAACTGAAAATCGATTTGACCAAAAAATGTTGACTTTCTATAATTTTGAATGAGGTAAGGTGGCTCCTTTAGTATGTGAAAAAAAGAAAATGTTTCGGTGTTTACCTGGATTCCGATTTTCTTCCCAATTTTGACGGGGGTTGCACCTCCTATTCAATATGGGTTGTAGACTGCATGGCTGAATGTTCAGTGAAAATACAGCATTTCCAAATTTGACACTTATGAGCGAACGAGCGAATTTTGGGATTAAAATGAACTACGATACCACACTGCGTACTTGTGACCGAGATTCGCAATACTACTCTTTTCACGGTAAAAACACCAAATTCACCTAGTCTGACAGACAAACAAAATACACCGGGCGTGTCACAAATGTGTGAATACTAGAATTATAGTTTATGATAAGTTAATGAATTCCAAATAAGAATAAAGTAAAATTCCATTAACCAATAGCCACAAGATATCAAAAAAACATTTTTTCGGATCTTACATATTTTGGTCCCCAGAACAAATAGTCCAGGTGAAATGTTTGGTAGTATTAATTGATATCAAAGATATCGGCCCATTTTGGAGTGATGACTGGCACTTTTACACATTTATACCACGAAAAAAAAAAGTTAAAATTCTTATTTCTTCACCCTAACACAATGTATACATTTCCCAATTCACCCGTTTTACACAATTTTTTATTGAAACGGTACTTTTTATAAACAAACTCATCTGGTAATTTATACAATGCGAGCGCAGCGAGCATTTGCTTTGATTTCACTTCGAGGGGGAAACCGCTGAGGAAATTGTGTACACTAATTCCTCTAATACCCAAGTAATTCCCTAGTAATACCCAACTAATGCCACTAATGCCCAACTAATTCCTCTAATACCCGAGTAATACCTCTAATTCACCAGTAATACCTGTAATTCCCGACTAAGAGGCTTATTCAGTAAATTGTCGTTAGAATACGGTATCGTTGCGCTAACGACTTTTTCGCCAACGACATTCCTAACGACACATTCTTAAAATACATTCAGTATCGATGTCGTTAGAACAAAATCTGGTAACATAGTATTAAATGGATTTGGTAAATGTTGGTAATTGAAGTTTAATGTTTTGTAACCCAAAAACGTTTGTCGATACTTGTATGCGCGCGTTTGAACAAAGTTGTCTGCTCTCAGAGTGCTGTCTTAGCAGAATGGGAGTGGTTACAGTTTGAATGAAGTATATACGTACATACATCTGTAATTTTTTCGTATAATAATATACAATTTAATATAATCTGTAATAAATACTGATTGTTTTCATCCAGACTTCACTATGACTCCTGCCAAACCGATAACAAAGAAGCAGCGGGGTCCGGAGATGACTAGGAGCCAGTTTGAGGCATTTCTCAAAGAAATGGAAACTAATAATTCTGAAAACTAGTTGTAACCATTTTTATATGGGTGCAATCTATACATCCTATGATTCCGATGGTATCTCATGTTTGACATGATAAAGGATCTGTAATTTCATCAATTATTTGTTGTTATTAAACATCTGCTACATATACTCATAATTTGTGTGAAATATTTCATCAGCAGTATGTGCAAATTTCACATATGCTCTGTGCAAGATTATTCACTGTGAAATCAACAACCTCATGAACAGATCTATACTGACATTCGGTTGAGATGAACTGTTGTGTCTGTCTGATCCTACAGGCTTCTGGTAGCTTCCATGCGCCAGAAATAATAATGTGCTAAAAACTGTGAACATACAAATGACACACTCAATATGTATCTATTTTCATCTCACCCTGGTAACACGAGCTGTTCTTGTGTTTCTCTGTGTTGGCAACATGAACACCACAACTTCATTGAATAATTCTTGTGCTGCCTCTTTATTCGATCTGTACATTTGCCGAAAAAGAATATCTAGTAACTCAAATAACAGTTGCTTGTGTCCCTTAGTATTCTGAGTCGCTGTCGATTTTGTCTAAAATAGTTTTATGGATTATGTTTGAACGTTCATGCATGAGTGCTGAGAATATCGTAGTATTCACGTATTCCACCTGCGCAATATCTCTATTCTAACTATCTGTCCAAATTGTCCTTATTAATTTTTTAATAAACAATCGCACCATTTTGAAATATCCCAAAATTTGTGCTAACCACTCTTTCTTTCCTTATTCCAAATATTTAGATTCTAATTCAAATTTCAAATAATCACCTATACCACTAAGTTCTGTGTATTAAATCATGTTTCATGTTTGATATCCACCAACGACAATATAAAGACACCTCCATCGACGTCGTATACAAACGATGAATTTTATCGTAGAATAACGATAAAACGATAACGATATTTAGCTACAGAATCGCAAATATCGTTAATTACCGATTATCTTTCACTAACGACATAGTTATGCGTTACAGAATAGGCCTTTAATACCGACTAATACCGACTAATTCCTGATTAATACCTATTAATGCCTACTAATTCCTAGCCAAGTTTTATATAGATTCACTATATTTCTGAGGCTTTATACATACACCATTAATTGATTTTATTAGAAGTCTGGAATTTTTATTATTTCATGCCATTATAATGCACCAACCAATAGGTTTATTATTTCTTCACAACGAAACAATACTCATTTCATATTTTGTATTCTCAAAGTAGTTTATGTAATGTATTTTTTTTATAATACCACCATTAGAGAGTATTTATACTACGACCTTCCAGCCGACACCACAGGGGGCCTAACTTTTTTAGTTTTAGAGTTAGACCTATAGTTACTGAGAACGAAAACCTGATCTGGAAAAACTACGCATTTTTTAAAAAAGTATGTCGTCTGTCTGTCTGTCTGTATGCCTGCCTGCCTGCCTGCCTGTCTGTCTCCGGACCCGTTGGAGATTGAAAGATGAAATTCTAATGATGCCAATAACAAGAATAAAACGTACCTCAAAAATTAAAAATTAAAGGGCTGTTTTTCCGAAAATCGAATGTTACCTGATAGGGGTCGGAGCTTTCGTTTTTTCGAGCAATTTTTTTTTGAGAGACGTTTTTATGCCCTTCAATAACCTATAGTAGTATTTACCGTCCGATTTTCCGAATAAAATGTTTTTTTTTTAGAAAATTCATTGCGGCTAAATCGATAAAGAAAATGAGAATTCGAAACATGCAATCGATAGAGCTTGAACCGGAAAACAAATGTTAAAGAATCCGTTTTATTTTTTAAACGCTCGAAAAATTATGAAAAACCGATTTTTCCGAAAATCTAGGTCCTCATTTTGGAAAATATCGAATTGGAAAACGGCTGCGAATTTTCAAATTTCACAAGATACCTTTTCTGATCGCCTTTCAAAAATACAAGTATTTCAACATTTCTTCCATAAAATCAATAGGGCAGTAAATAATCCAAAAAACGAAAAAATCAATATATCTCCCGAACTAAGAGGCATATCAAAAATTTTTTTTGCTGGAAATAGCTATTTACGAGTTCTCCCTACCTTCATAATTTCGTTTCTTCGAATTCATAAACAGCGCGGGAAAAAAAATAAATACAAATAGGATACTTTTTTTATAAAAGCACTTAAAATTCGAAAACTGAAAGAGATATCGAATAATTCTACATAAACAATGGGTTGTATTCGTTTAGACGTACCCGGAATGAGTTTTTTTCAAATCCCAAAAAAAATTTTTTGGCTAAATTGAAAATAGTCATCTCCAAAACCATCACAGATTTTCAAATATTACATACCACTTTTTTATCGCCTTTCAACGTTCTATAAAAAGTTTCGAATTTTTTTTTTGTCTAGTAAGTATCCGAAAAAAAACGGTAATTAAAAATACGATAATTATGAAAATTTTGGCATATCCAACCACTAGGCCTCGAGGCACCTCAACTTCCGAGCTATAGCTAGATCCACGTAGGTCGTATTATCAAAAAGTTATTGTAAAAATAATTATGGTTTAAACACATGCTCAAAAATCAACTCCTATATGCATATCAACCATTAGGCACCTTAACTTCCTTGCTATAGGTGGATCCGAGCACTCACTTGTTATACTAGGATTTTCTATTTAATTTTCAGGTCACAGGTGTATTGGTAGTGATTTGGGAATCCTAAACACAAATCTGTAGGAACTCCAGGTCCAAGTTTGTCCCCTAATAAAACTTTCCGGAAAAATGTATGTTTCCATCGCTGCTGGCATGCAGTGTATATGACGTAGGATGGCCTCTTTTGTGTAGTGAGTTCATTTCTAGTGTATTTATCGATCCTGTTAATTTCATGATTCTTCGTCAAAAACTACGGATGATGAGAGGGTGTTTCCATGAGTAGTGAAACACACTGTATATTTGGTTAAGAAATGATCACTTAAGTGCTTTATTGACTATTAGGAATCGCACGTTAAAAGGTAACACCTCGTTAATCCTTGGCTCGAACAAGTTTCGAATTCTGAGGGCTGCCGTTCGTAGGAGGAGGACAGCTGGTTTACTTAAAAAAACAATTTTAAAAACCACTTTTTGATAGGAGAGTTGAGAGGCGAGTAATTGAGATTATGCCGGAACTGAATTAATCCAAAATGAAATGATCAAGAAACATATACATTTTTCCCCTGGGAAACATTTTTCCTCTGCATTTGAGTCAAAACACGTTGTTACTTTGGTGACTGTAGCAGTTGAAAATAAATGATTTAGAAAAGTTCTCCTATTTCTGAATTAGCAAAAAAATTATGGAAAAATGTACTACAATTCTTTTTCTACTCCTAATCCTGTTCTGATCTTTCGTTGTCGTAGTAATTTCCAGTTATACATTTATAGGTTCATTGTGAGTTCATTGAGTCTTAACTTATACTTTTTCATCATTATGATTTCTTATAATTTCCTCTGATTCCCGAATAATTCCTCTAATTCCCATGTAATACCCGAGTAATACCACTAATTCCCGACTAATGCCCAGTAATACCACAAAATTTCAAGTAATACCTCTAATTCCCGAGTAATGCCCTGTAATACCCAATAATTTTCAACTAATCCCACTAATTCCCTACTAATACCCAACTAATGCCACTAATACCCAAGGCGTGCACACCAAAATTCCCTAGAGGTTTGCCCCTCGCTTCACTTTTTCATACTGATTAGTAATCGAATTACCAGCAAACTGAAAAGCTAGGTTACTTATAAAACGTTGGCAGCCAGAAGAAATAGACACCGAAAGCGTGCCTTATTTTCAAATCAATTAAATAAGACTGGCGTGTACATATTCAAATGATGTGTTGTGTTATGTTTTGAATCAATATCTGGAAAATAACAGATTCTAGAATCGTCGATATTTTTGTAGAAATTTAAAAAGGACTGAAAATGTCGTTTTTCTTGATTGTTGAAGTTATATGGCTCGAAAAGTTGGCCGTGCAAATATGCAAAGATTCAAAGGTACCAACATGACATGAATAAATTCACTAAATATTTTGCATAGATTTGTTGTATTTCATGTTTTTAAAAGAATGATGAATTTTAGGATTAACAATGCCGTTTTAAATGAAAAAATAGTGTAAAACGGTTAAATTAGGGTGTGTACATTGTGCTAGTGTAGAGAAGGGAGAATTTTGAGTGTGTTTTTCGCGGTAAGAATGTGAGCTAGAAAATGACAGTCATCACTCAAATATAGGCCTATATCTCCGAAATTACTTGATACCGCCAAATACTTTATTTGGAATTTTTGTTCAGGAGACCAAACTATGTGAGATCCAAAAAAAAATGTTTTGATAACTCGTGGCTATTAGTTAACGGGAATTTTACCAAAAATATTACTCAATTATATTGAAACTTCACTTTATCGAGCTAGTTTAATAATAATACATATTCCATGGCAAAATTTGCTATATTGATTCTTATCACAATACAAAAGTGAATTAGTAAAAGCTTTGGGTCTATTGATTCGAAAAAGGTTTCAAAATTTCAGAACCAGAGCTACTATGCTTCAAGTATGACATTTGTATTTTCTTTTAAATATTCAATTTGAAACATTTTTAAACAGAAAAAATCCCTTCAGCAGATGGGTGTATTAAATATCAAGTGATTTTTCAGATTATATCAAATTTGAAATAATCAAAAAATTGTAAGGTTGCGAAAAAGGGGAAAAAATCAAAGATATTCAAACTTATTAGAAGGTGGGTGGGTAGAAAAACAGTAAAATAAACAACATATAATATTTTTCTAAATATTAAGAAATAATTTAATATTTTGCAACTATACCTAATCACTCTTTCCTTAATATTAAATTGCACAAATAAAATATATTTGCGAAACCTAACATCCATAAATGAGTGTTAGGGAAGATTAATCTATGGTATTTTTCTTAGCTTACTCAAACCTAGACTACTAACAGGATTTGACCTGCTGATATAAAATCACTGAGAAAAAATTATTCAATATATTTACAAATAATTCATATTTTCCAATATAACAAAAATCCAAAAAAAGATGGAAATTTTATTCTGGTCTATGGATGTTCTTTCTGATATGCTTTTTTTAACTTTTTTCCCATTTTACCAAAACTGTATATCATTACCTATATCCTGTATGAGAAAGATCCGATCAGAATCAATAACGTTGTCATTGATATATTTCTTATTATAGTGAGTACAGAAGGCAGTAGTAATGAAAACGAAAGCGATGATGAAGAAGTTAGCGAAGGCAGTTCCAGTTCTAACACTGATTCCGAAAACAGTAGCTCTGGAGATGGTAGCGAAGGTCAGGAGGTAAGAAATTTATAACAACTGTGAAGAATATGATTGAATATTTCATGCGCCATCATATGCTTACTACAATGTTTTCAAATACTACATATAGACCTATTGTAAAACGGTCTTTCTGTGAGGTTAGAATTTTTGTTACTGATACCTCATAGCATGCTAAGTACAGGAAGTTGTAGTCGTGACGGTAGAGCGCTTGCCTTTCAATCACAGGTGCATAGATTCGATTCCCAGCATGGTCACTGGTCTCATGCATGGCATCCCACGTTGAAAGGGTAAGGGCTACATCTTCCCTAGCTCGCACAAGCCTCAACTTCTGAGGGTTGCTCGGGTGCAGCCAGTTGGTGAATATAACAATTTCAACAATTTAACAATTCTCAACAATTTAACAATTTTCACCAATTTTTTCAACCACCACCAAGCAGGCATTAGGCGTCTCATATCTACTTCACATTCTTGCAAACTATTACATGATTTTTGAGTGCACGTTTTCATTTGATCAGGTCTTCATATTTATTTTGATGTTCGATAGGTATCGCCTGCAACATATCCAAAGCTGACCCTCTAAAAGCTACAATGAGTGTCGTAATTTTTTCTTCTTCGCCCTATCCATAAGCTTCAAATTGCCTGCGATACATGGACCAAAAGGACTGTCCATCAAAAGTCGGTGGTTTTATGGAAATTCGTGATGTGGCAACCCTGTCTCGACGATCTGGGTTCTTGAGGAGGCTTTCTGGATTTCGAGTTCTTCCACCTCCTCTCGCACTATATCCACTTTCTTATTGAGCCTCTGTTTTTCTTTTCGTTCCAATGCGTTCTTTTGTTATTCGATAATTTTCTGGAGTGCTTCTTCTCGTTCTTGGTTTTCGTCTTCTCGCATTTCCTCTTCCTGTTTTCCTCCTGGCGCCTTCTTTCCAAATCCTCAAATTGATTTTGGATGAATTTCACTATGTACTCCATCGTATCGTACGATGTACTCCTCGTATTCACCATCAGTAGCTTATTATAAAAATAGTTTCTGCTTTTCACTAATATTCTACTTTCAACATCAGTTTTACGATATTTCTAAATTAAACGCCGAGCACAAACAGTTTTTATCAATTTTGCTATAAAATACAACTACTACACTGACTAATAAAACACTTAGATCTCTTTAAACTGCTGAACTGACTTCAACTAGCTAAAACTTCCAAAAACTTCTTAAAATCTTTCTCTCCGAGTAAAATGTGTCGCCTTATATACTCAATTCGAGCAGAGTAGATCTTACGGGATTCTTCCGTTCTCCAGAATGATCAATACAGAAAAACATCAAAGAAATGCTCCAAGAATGAGGAAATGTTTACTGCGATCGGCGGTTTATTTGTTATACGAATTTATGGTCAGCACTCAATATCGGCGTAGTTAGGGATTTTTTCAATCTCGTAACAGTAATATGATTGTTTATGGTACAACACCGTCTCTTTCGGCTCTAAGTAATTTATAAGAATCAATGCTAATCATTCTGGAGTCGATAAGTGGGTTCAACCAAGTCTCGCCCACACCAAAAATGTCAATTTATCTATTCATTAAGTACTGAGCTACTCAGTTGTACGAGGGGATAATAGATCCTACATTGAAATGAGAAAAAGTTGCATTGCGTTTTATATTCATTATGCAAGCAACACTAACAATATTTTATTATAAATGAAGACAAATGCGATCATAACGAAGTGTACACTTTTCCGCACGCCGTACGGATATAGTATATTACATTACCAGTACGGAAAGTGACATTTTTCACACGAGTGGGAAATATTGTGGCACGAGGCGTGAGCCGAGTACGGCAATCACACGAGTGTGAAAAATCACTTTCGCACGAGTAATGTACACTATTTTTCCTACGACCACATTAGGATTTTACCAAATAATGTATAAAAATATTTTGACGTTTCCCACAAACTTTTCAAAGCCTGCTTCATATATACAATAAATAACTAACAAGACGATTACAAGGTTGCCTGACTAAAGTAGAGATTTGATATATGAAACTATTCTACGAAAATAAACATGAATTTTGAAAATTCCTTGCTTTATTGAGATGCTTCAGAATGCTTTTAAATGGATATTTGTTTAAATCAAACTCCAAGAAATATAGATGATATTGATATCTGTCCAAGATAATTTAATAAATAGTCCGACTGAGAACCATTCTGACTTCATTTATTATTAATAAATACTTTTAAATACAAAATATTTGAAGCAATCTATTTGAAAAGTGTAATTTTTTTCAATATTATAATGAAAAAAAATATCCGCGGGCGAGGATCGAACCCGCGTTTTCGTCAGAACTGAATAAAATAAAATAAAATAGGTTTATTGTACATAGTAAATCATTCGGTTCTACACTTGTGTTTACATATTCATAACTCCAGCAACCCATCCAACGCTTCGCCCGAGGAGGACTCAGGAGATGAGAGGTCGGGAGGAAGCACTGAAAGCCGCCTCCCTTACTTCGCAGACATTGCTGGCTGCAAAGCGAGGGAGCGCTTGTGCCAAGGGGGTACACAGGGTCCCGGCAAGGGGCGCTGGTATCCTCCTCCGCTGGTGGTGGCGGTTGGTCAAATATTTAATCACATAGTGGTGGTAGTGCGTATAATCCTTGCCTCCTGCAAAGCTTATGCATGTCTTCGTTCGGTAGCAGTCAATGTAGGTACTGCTTTGTCGTCTAATTTTGGGCAGAGGCAATTGTTTCGATGTAAACCCCGGAAAAGGCTAATGCAAAAAACCGGGCTTCGTCAGAACTCAATATGTCCCGCTGCTTTACGAACTGAGCCAACGGAGCGGGCGGAAAGTTACTTCCGCGTCTGTTCTGAAAATATTTCGCACGCTTGCGATATAAGCCTCTTTCCGTGTAACTATACACTGCGATATACGTTACTTTCCCATGTGGTCGTTCGCGTCGTTCGCCTAACTGTATTTGCGCGCGGAAAAGTAACACTTTGTGCACTTGTTAGGAAAATAACTATTTCAGTTATTGAAATAACTATGGATCTTATATCATTGGATTGTGATTAAATGTGATGATATATGATTTGTGCTAGGAATCGCACGTTAAAAGGTAAGACCTCGTTAATCCATAGCTCGCACAAGTTTCGACTTCTGAGGGCTGTCGTTCGTAGGGGGGTGACAGCTGGTTAACGGAAAAAAACAATTTTGAAACAACAACAATTTTGAAACAACAATAAACATTTTTAAATTGATGTTATTTCCAGAAGTTTTTCCAGGCATTGAAAAAGATCTTCAGATATTTCGTAAAGTGCCTTTTCGTAAGCATATCCAACGTTACAAAGTTCATAAAAAAAAGGAAACGATGGGATATACAGGGTGTCCCTAAACTATGGTGCCAAATTGAAACAGAAGATTCCTCTCGAAAAATAAATAGGACTTTCCTAATTTTTCTCTTCTCGAATGTCGTTCGTTGCAGAGATACAGGGTGTTGAATATGAAAAATTAAAAGTGTTTTTTATTCATAACTTCCACAGTTCTAAAAGTTTCTGAAAAAAAATAAAGAATATTTGTGTTCGATATGTGCTTCATTTCGAAAAAGAAAACACATTTTCAGTTGTTACCAGTGGCGTACTAGAAGGGCATCATGGTCCCTTTTCTCCCCTATTTTTTATACCACTGGTGAAATCAGTAAAATTAATAAGTTCTTGCATTCCCCTTTCAATTTTGAGTAAAAAATGTATACCTGTTTCATTTCAGAAAAATCAACCGTTTTCAAGATAATTGCGCTTTTATGAATACAAACAACTAGTAATGAAAAATATGTTCGGCTGAAGTGAATTTTACAATCCTAATTACTGGTTAAACTTACAACTAGTTATTCTAACAAAAAAAAACAATGAAATTTCCACATGCATTTTTTCTTGCAGAGGTACAGGACGTTGAAACTGGAAAATAAAAAGGCAACTTTCATAGTTGCAAAAAAACAAGTAAATTTGAAGGTATGCCTTTCTTCAATGGGTGCTCTATTTTTGAAAGAAATTAGTTAGATGATATTTGGACCAGTAATCAGGATTGTAAAATTAATTTCTGCCGAACAAATTTTTCGTTACTAGTATGTTTTCATTCATAAAAGCGCAATTATCTTGAAAACGGTTAGTTTTTCCGGATTCAAACAGGTATACATTTTTACTGAAAATTGAATGGGAAATGCGAAAAATATATAATTTTCCTGGTTTTACCAGTGGCGTAAAAAATAGGGGAGAAAAGGGACCATGATGCCCTTCGTGTACGCCACTGGTAACAACTGAAAATGTGTTTTCTTTCTCGAAATAAAGCACCTATTGAACACAAATACTCTTTAAATTTTTTTTGAGAAATTTTCAGAACTGAATAATAATAACTTTTCATTTTTCATATTCAACACCCTGTATCTCTGCAACGAACGACATTTGGGGAAAGAAATATCAGGAAAGTCCTATTTATTTTTCAAGGGGAATCTTCTGTTTCAATTTGGCACCATAGTTTCGGGACACCCTGTATATCATGAGTCCTAGTCACACGGTATATGGTTCTACAATCGATTTCTTCTTTCCAATTTCAATTCCACGATCCCTAATGCAGTTGGTCCTTTATAGGCTACATCGAATAAAGTTAATCCACGATAATTTTCGCATTTCCTCTGGAGCTTCATTTTGTGGCGGTTGAACAACGGCCAAGTATCATTTGATCGGCTATTCTTCTTTGGTTTATATTTCTCATGTTGGAGCTAGAGAATTACAGAATGAAAAACACTGAAAGAGCTGATAGACAATATAATCCACGCTCGATTTTATCTTGCTTAATTCTACTCGATAAGGCCTCGTATGAAATAGTTTCTTTGTAGGTTATTTACACACATCAAGTAAGGTTATGCCATACTCATCATCACATTTCTTCCAGTAGCGGTGGAACAACGAATTTTATCGAAATTTCTCCTTCAATTTATGTATCTAATGATGAAAAAATGAAATATTTAAAAATAGCGATAGACAAGTAAATGGTCGGTGTTCGTAACATAAAAAAACACTGCAGCGTTTTTGTTCGAAAAGATAGTGTGTAAGCCACTCCACGGTTTCAGAAAGCCCAGTAGAGAAGACTGAAATATTTCTCGATCTTACCAACAATATCTGCCTTCATAGGTACAGTGTTATTCACAACTTATCCGAAACTGTTTGACCACATAATTATGCACTGCTGAATAATAAGTCCATTGCTGTAAAAAACATGTTATAAAAGTTCAACAAAAAACGAGATAAAAACTGTCAATGAGTCTTTGGGAACGGCAGGAAGAAAGAACATTCGAACTATTGTGACAAAACTGGATTAGACAGACCCAAACTTGCTTGTAGAGTGATTTGTTTCAAACTTTTCCAATTTTCATCTCGTTTTCAGTTGTACTCTCATTCCTTTTTTTTTTCAAGAAATTCACTCAGTATTAGATGGAAGTGCATATGTGGTTAAAAAAATTCGAATACATTGTGAAACACTGCCCAAGAGGTTTATTTCAATCAGCCCTCTGCAGGCTTGAAGAAGAGCTTGGGCATTCCAGGTTTTCGAATGAGCAGTGTTCAGTCGGTAACATGGCAGCATTGCAGTAATTTCAATTTAGCGTGTATAGGTAGGTCAGTTCTTTCATGAGTTTCCTCTTGATGATGCTGTGGGATTCTTCTATATAGGGACATATTTGACCTCTTTGATAGTGTCCACAAAATGCTTCGAATCCTTGACGAATGAACTGCTAGTGCCCTGCAAGGGTTGTAGCATCGGTAAGATGTATTTCGCTAGATTATAACTCGATGAGTACCGGGAGCTGGTAATTGGTCTCAATGGCATGGCATGGTAGAGATGAGGTAGTTTACTATAAATATGGCGACATATTTGTCCATTCCTTATCTGGAATGAAGGTTCTGTATTTCCTAAGAGTGCTTTTTTTGTGGAAGTTGGATCCTTCTGTAGGAGTTTGTAGTTTCCTGTTTGGAGTACTGCTTCTATTCCTGTCATTGTACGTCTGGATGTCCATTATGACTGTAGTATTTCCTTTGTCAGCAGGGAGAATTTTGATGATGGAGTCCATAAGCAGGGTATTCAGGGCCTTCTGTTCTCCAGCATTGGTGTTATTTTCGGGAGTTCTCCATCTCCACCTGAATTATTCTGCCTGGATAGGGTCTATTCTATTATTCATTGATCCTACAGAGCTCACGATATCCACGATAGGTATCGTTTTTGATGCAACTGCGAAGCTCAATCCTTTTTCCAGTAGGGACTACTCGATTTGGCAGAGGTTTCGATGAAGTTAATTATGTTAATTTTCATTTCGTCTTCGTTTGTTTGTAGTGGCCATGTTCCTCTTGCTACTCGGTTCTATTTCTTCTGGTGTCTCTTCTTTCAGCTATAGCGTAATCGTCAACATATACATGAAGTGGTTCGATCTGAACGTAGAAAGAACAGACACTGGCATCAACACCTCTGTTCACAGAAAAAAAAACACACAGGACAATATCTCAACTTCTGCTCCAATCACCCAAATTCCACAAAGAGGGATAGGTAAAGTGAGAACATTGGTGGAAAGAGTGATGCAATTTTGCAATAACCCGGAGTCACCGGATGGGAGATAAAAAAATCTTTTCGCCAATAATTTTTCTGATTCCATCAAAAAACAGATCGATGATATGAAACTACCTGCTCATACGTGTACTACCTTGAAATATCACCCACCCACTCCTTGTATTTTTTGCCTGTAGATCATTTGAAAATCGAAATCATCCTTAACAATTTCAAAAATGAATATTCCAATGGAAATAACGAAATCCCTATGAAGATTGACTGAGAGTAGTTTTATAATTTCAAATTATCTAGCAGATATTGTCAACACCTCTATTTGTGAAGGTAAATTTCCCACCGAATTGAAAACATCGAAAGTTATCCCAGTACACAAAAAAGGAGAAACAATTTTTATTGATAATTATAGGGGGATCTGTGTATAAACATCTTCCTCTAAACTAATTGAAACGGCAGTATATGATGAAAAGCTGACTCCTAAATAAAAATCAGTTAATTTCTCCATGCCAACATGGTTTTCGAAAAAATGTCTCAATCGAAACTGCTTCTACGGACATGGTCCAATATATACATGAAAACATCGATGAAGGTAATTGTGGTATATTTTTCGTTCTGACTAGAGCATTTGAGACCATAAATCCAAAGTTCCTATGTGAAAAATTAGAAAAAATTGGAATCCGCGGTGTAAATCAACACCGACCACCGAAGGCGGGGCTTCGTCGAGCGGCTGCCTCAGCCCCTAGTGTGGGTCCGTTTGATAGGACTCGACTAAGTTTAGTCAGGGTTTGGTGTGAAAGGAAACACTCGTGGAGTATTTGAAAAATCATACAGTATATTAGAATATAAGCCTTAACAAAATGCTACACATATATAGTAAAACGATCAGCTCGATTTACAACCTAGCACATGAAAAGGGGCTCAAACATGAACCCTGTGGTAACGTTATACGAGGCGCTTATCCTCTAAACGTACAAACGTTACAAGCAAATACTCGGTACGGCAAAGACATCCAAAGGTAAATTACACTTCTTATCTAGTAGGATCCGATCAAGTCATTATACTATAGAGGGAGTCAAACACATATCGACAACTTGAGTCATAAGCCTGTTCAAAAACAAATCAAAGTATAAGCAACCATTATTTCAAAGGGGGGTTAGACGTTTCTGGACATTTGGGTCACGCACGGCGAGGTCAACGACACACCGGAATATACCTTACCTAAGCATGCACAAATAAATTATTCTCCATTCATAGATAACACCGCTTAAACGAGGTTGAACGTTCGGAGGATATAAATATAACCCACTTACTGAATGCGAAATGCATCTTCTGCCTTATCTGTATTTATTTAATCGACCGGGAAACGAGTGTTCGAAATTAGGAGATCTTCATATTTCTCGAATGATGGTTGTCGTAAAGTAAAAAATATTTTCTCGCGGAAGGATATCTGTAGCAGAATGGCGGGTTGTTTGTTCGTGGCTTTTTCGTCACTATCGGCATAATAAGCTGCAGTTGTTATCGAAAACCATACTTTACCACGACTTATGTATTTCACAAATAATTACACTTTAGCTATTTTCTCGATCTCGACATGTCCACTCGTGGAGACCAAACCATTACTACATCGGAGCACTTGATTGCACGGAGAGTACATTTGAACTCCTGAATAATTCGGATTTCGGCTATTATACGTCTCGCAAAAGTCATTATATCTCTTTGAAGTCGATTCACCGACAAGCACGTGCATTTGATGAGTTGTCGCGATTCATTTAATGATCCTTTGTAATGAGAGTTCATTCCATAGCAGATTGGGTATTTTTAAGGCGGCATTATTCAATAGAAACAATAAATCATTGATTTTTGTCGCTGACGACTCATCCTAATTTTTTTTTACGAATCTCCCAGGTTTTCGGAGAAAACCCCTCAAAAGCAGAGGTTGTGCGAGCAAGGGAGATCCGGGACCTACAGTTTAAATAAAAGTGGAATCCGAACCACTTTAGCTCAGTGGCAGGCTGTCCCGGGGATCGAACCCGGACCGTCTGGGTGGGAGCAAATACTCTAGCACCATGACCAACTTCACTAAATTGAGTTTATCTTATTTATTTTAATTATTGGGCCGGATTTTCGCAGGACGCGGAGTCTGGATCAATTAGTGATTTTCGTTTCAATTACGTTTAATTAAAATTATACAAAGATGACGTTCGTCACAGCGGCCCTATAAACCGCTGGATACAGTCATGCATGACTGATAGAAAATTTCAGGTCAAAATAAAAGATAAATATTCAGACGAAAAACCAACAGAACTTGGCACTCCGCAAGGGGGAGTTCTAGGGCCCTTACTGTTCCTCCTGTATGTGAATAATCTTCCATGTTTCATTGAATAATGTAGGGCATTCTTATACGCAGATGATACCACTATCGTTGTAACATCAGATTGCATAAACGGCTTAGAACACAAACTATCGCACGTATTGAAGAATTTCTCGTGCTGGTGCCATAACAACCACTTGATAAACAATTTGACAAAAGCTGTGTCTGTAGAGTTCGCGAACAATTATAAAGAAATACATAATATTGAACTTGATATTGACTCAACTATACTGACATCCTCAACCCATACACAGTTTTTAGGAACACAACTGGACAGTAAACTAGATTTTAAAAAACACATAAACTTTTTGTGCACCAAACTGAATAAAACATACTTTGCTTTCATGACCCTTAAAAAACAATTTTAATCAAAATCGTCTTTTGAACTTTCATTACTCTTTCGTTTACTCAATACTAAACGCAAATATCAGTCTTTGAGGACAATCTGTAGAAGTGGGTCGTATATTTATAATCCAGAAGTGATTCGTGAGCTTGATTTTCAGTATGTCTTGTAACGAATTCTGTGGACACTTTTCAAAAATAAAAAATTCATACTTTGACCGGAATCTACTTGTATGTATGTTCACCAAAATCTAGCATCTTTCACAAGAACTCATGAAACACAAGCGTATTCATTTCGATCCCTTCACATTAAACGATTCAAACAGATGGGATATAAAAAATCCCCCCGCTATGCAGGTGCTAATGCTTTCAATCAGCTTCCAGACAAACTTTACCCTGTATATCTAAGGTATTGAATGGAAATGTCCTAATAAATATTTTTTTTTGCATCAAAGGACGAAGAAGAAGTAGGAGTTGAACAAAGCGGTGGTGACAAGCAATCCAAAGGATCTTCGGAAGGTGATGGAACCACGGGTAGCTATTCCAGTTTGGAAGACGATGAGGCTGAAGCTGTAGATCAGTTGGTTGCTCTGGCTGCTCGATACCAAATCGACAATGTAAATCTTGGCAACGGAAACAAAATTTGTGAGTATACATTTCACTCGATATTTTTTTAAGAAAATCCGGACATTTTTCAAACTGCATGTACACAAAACCAGTAGAAGTTAATGACACAGTGATCTTCAAATCCATACATATTAAAGGAAATCCTGGAAGCTTACGTCGTTTCAGGACGTCGACAAGGATATGCCTAGGCACCTGTACTATGTGTTCCAAATGAACAACGATTGACTGGCACCAAGAATCAGACAAGATATTGGAAAAAGTCTGATTTCACTCAGTTTTTGAAATCTATTTATCAACTCAATCCCAAGAAATATACAATATTCACAAAGGGACAATCAATAAATCACCAAATATAAAAGTTAAATCATTTTTGAGCAGATGATATTGGTCGAAGAAATTAAGCTAGTTCTTTTTTGTTAGATGAATAAACGTGCAAATTTTAATTCTGAACGATGAATTAATATCTAGATATTTCTTGGTATGTATAATGTTGATGTTGAAAATGCATTTCATAATCTTATTACCTAAGATTTTCAGTGGTTTCAAAATTGATTTTTTTGCATGAAATGAAATACTGAAACTTTCAATATCAAATTGAATTAAATGTTTTTAGTATGTTTCAGCTCAGTCTGTATGAAATGCCAAAATATAGATTTTTTTTTTCAAATCAAGAACATACATAAACGAAAACAGAGTTTGATCAATGGTTAAATCTAGAAAATTCAATTTTTTTGGTATCGTATGCAAAAATTATCTAGATTGAGAGGCTCAATGAAGATATTTTGGAAATGTACATAAAACTAAATTTTTTCGAAATTTAAAGTCAACTTGTTAACCACAACGAAATCAAGCGCGATCACTTTCCATTTGTTTCTATATTTCTTGAACGCTTTTTTTCATAGTATTGAAGGATAGTTTTATCTACAGATAATTCCAAATGACCTATCAAACTCAATCAGGATATCGAATTTATATAAATGAGGACCAAAACAGGCCCAACGATAGACCCTTGGAGTACTCCACAAGAAGTATCTCTCCTCGAGAAAATTGGGCCTCCAATGAGGCCAGGTGCTGAGTGGTTAGAATCACCGCTTTTCAATCATTCTGGCTGCCGGTCGTGTGGGTTTGAAGCCCAGCGACTGCAGTTTATTTTTCTGATGACCTGAGAAAGTGCTAGGAATCGCACGTTAAAAGGTAAGACCTCGTTAATCCTTGGCTCGCACAAGTTTCGACTTCTGGGGGCTGACGTTCGTAGGAGGACGACATTGGTTAAAGGAGAAAAACAATTTAAACAAAAAAAAGTTGATTAAACAAAAAAACAATATAAATAAATATTTGACTTCCACTGAGTTCATTTTCAAATAAAACATTGTTATCTAAACTACTCAACACTAATTTCGTCGCACCCCAAAATGTTGACCCTATTTAAATCTGAATAACTTTTTTCTACATTGAACAATTTGAATTCTGTTCACACTGTTCGCTAGCCCAGTCCTTCAGCTATAATCTCGTACTCCTTCAAAACATAAGGTTCTTCGCATAAAATCGATACAGGGTATTACCTGAAACTGTGCAAAATTTCTGAATCTTCAAAAGGATTCCAAATTGAGAATTAATTTTTTTTTCAAATTCACCTCAAGAGATTTTCCGAATTGCCGTATTATCTCTTTTGTTCACAGGGTGATCTCAAAAAATTAACGTTTTGGTTTTGCAGTCATAACTTTTTTCGTTGTCAACCGATTTTCAAAATCTCTGGCTCATTTTGAAGCTGAAACTTTCGATTCCGATCTTCATATCTCTTCATCTAAAGTTTCATCTTCAAAATGAGCTCGAGATTTTGAAAATCGGTTGACGAGGAAAAAAGTTATGACTGCAAAACCAAGAAGTAAATTTTTTGATATCACCCTGTAAACAAAAGAGATAATAATACAATTCGAAAAATATCTTGAGGTAATGAGTTCATCTTCATGCCACTTTTGTCAAATTGGAAAAAAAAATGTTTTCTTCATTTGAGATCTATTTGAAAATTCAGAAATTTTGCACTGTTTCAGATAATACCCTGTAGCGATTTTATCCGAAGAACCTTATGTTTTGAAGAATGACGAGATTATAGCTGAAAGACTGGGCTAGTGAACAGTGTGAACAGAATTCAAATTGTCCAATGCAGAAAAAAGTTATTCAGATTTTAATAGGGTAAAAATTTTGGGGTGCGACGAAATTAGTGTTGAGTAGTTTAAGATCAAAAATAACTATTTTCAATACGACTTGAAACTTAAAAGTTGGAGGGGCGTTTTCAGTTAAAGAGGAACTTCTTCGAAAGTCCTACAAAAAGACTCAGGTTCTCACTGAGTGTAATCCTAGGTTACAATGCAGGCGATGTAACAATATACAGGGTGTTAGTGAATAAGTGCGACAAACTCCAGAAGGTGATTCTGCATGAAAAAATTATGATTTGATATGGTTTATTATATAGCATTTGTCCGTAAATGCTTTGTATTCCGAGATACGGGGTGTTAGTTTTTCTCAAAAACTGACTATTTATTTATTGCTCTGAAACCGGTCGAGACATGCAAATGAGATTTGGTCGGTTTTAAGAGGTAGTTATTGGGCATTTTCTGACATGCAATTAAGAATTTTATGTTCATCATTTGCGCACATACGGGTAATGATCCCAACATTTTTTAAGAAAAAAATGGTATGCCAGTGAGATATTTCAAACTAACAATCATTTTTTGATTTTTTGTTCAATTTGTGACAAAAAATCTCGTGTATTTTTTTCGCGCCGTTTTTATGCAAAAAAAATAATAACTCTTAACGCGTATTTTCCATTTCTTTGACACATTATCTAGTAGCGACGCTAGTGTAGGCTACTGTAATCATTCCTAAATACGAATATTTCAACGAAATGACAAATTAGCATTTTTAAGCTTTCAGTTTGGTATAAAATTATTATTATCTAATAAGTAATAAAATTTTCCTTTATCGAAAAGAATGGAAAATTATACAAATGGAAATGGTCGGCAAGCTCGACGATTGTATGCTGAGTTGTATCCGGACGTAGGGTATCCCATCACACAGTATTTGCTCGTCTTCACCAACGTTTGCGCGAAAATAGTACTTTATGTCACAAATTGAACAAAGAATCCAAAAATGATTGCTAGTTTGAAATATCCCAGTGGCTAACCATTTTTTTCTTAAAAAAAATTGAGATCATTACCCGTATGCGCGCCAATGATGAACATAAAATTCCTAATTGCATGTTAGTAAATGCGCCTCTTAAAACCTACCAAATATAATTTACATATCTCTACCGGTTTCAGAGCAATAAATAAATAGTCAGTTTTTAAGAAAAACTTTAACACCCCGTATCTCGGAATACGAAGCATTTGCGGACAAAAGCTATATAACAAACTGTAATTTTTTCATGCAGAATCACCTCCTTTAGTTAGTTGCACTTATTCACTAATACCCTGTACATGGCCGCTATGCATTGAAAATATGGCAAAATAGTGGCATATAGGTACCCAAAAAGGATTATAGAATTTGGCCTCAAAGAATTATTACCAAACTTTTATTCTTTACTTTAAAATGATACTCGCTAGCTAACGTAGAAGAAAAATGTACATTAACAATATAATAATCATCCAGCTATTATTTGTGAATTTGGGGTGAATCCGATTATGGTAATCTATACTATTCACTATTCTTGACGCTTCGGTACCACTAATCAGTAAACAACAAAAATGTCTTATGAATAATTTCAAATGTGTTCGCTCCGAACTGAATACTAAAATAAAAATGCTCACTCAGAATCCAATAACAATATCCTAGTTAAGCTTGGACAAAACTCCAATTTGTTCTGTCAAAATTCTAGTGGGTGCTTAATACTCTTACACATAACGAATGAAAGTAACGCTGTCGTTTGGAACCTTTATCTCAGTTTTTGCAATTTGGCGCTTGGTTCCTTTTCAAATATCATTATCAATTATCATCCACTTTATAATCGAAGAAAAATTTGTATGTCGTATCTACGTATATTCACGATAACCAGGACCCGTTCATGCGAACTAGGCGATTGCCTAGGGCGCTCGTATTAGGGGGCGGCTATCGGCGCCATCGAAATATAATACAGTAAAATAATTGAAAGAGAGATCATAGAAAGTGGTTTTGGTCGGTCTGGTCCTGTTTTGAAAACACAGATCGAGTGCAAAATAAAGAGTTCCCGTTAGATATCACTCAAAGTTATCTACTGTGCACTATATGAGAAAACTAGTTAACGATTATTGTGTGTCCTGTTCATGGCTGCAATATTCAGTTTCAAGGAACGCTTCTGCTTCTGTTGTAAGCAATTCTCCACAGACGGAAAATTCGACCTTTGTAACAAAAGAGTAAATGAAAGAATGTATTTATGATATTGTAATAAAAATGCACTCAACTATAATTCACAAATTTGTTTTAAACTTGTAAAACATGGCTACTAAATTACTTCGTACCAAATACAGTAATTTTTGTCACTACTGCTAAGCCAGCTTTGTCTATTTGCTAACTGTTGAACTGAGATTGTAACTAACTAACTGTAAACTGCAATCTCTTGTCGATAGTTCTATATTCATACCATTTCGATCTTGTCCTGTTTCGAGAGACGACAAGAGGAGTTACCGCTATTTATAACAGTTCGGAACACTCGGTGACTCGTCCACATGATTCTTAGATGGTCCTCGTTTATCTTTCGGAGGGATTAGAGCAGTTTCGAGTGATGCTGCCATGAGTTCGATTATCCCTCCTCCTCAAAGACATTTCGCTTCGTAAAGTTTGATGGAAGTAACACTCCACAATTTTCTTGTTAGGTCATGGAGGATCGGTACAACACACCAAAATCTCCTCCAACATACTTCTTATTACTCTCCAATCCAAACCATCATTCCCACAAGACATTCAGGCCTATGCTGTATCACTTCCGTTAAAAATAACGTCACCGTTATTCGCCATTTCCGTTATTTTGCTATTACCAAGCAATATCAAAATAACGGAAATGGCGAATAACGGTGACTTTATTTTTAACGGGAGTGATACAGCATAGGGCTGAATGTTGGTACGGCTATAGGTCCTCAAGATTCTGGTCTACCATCGTGTACCGTATTTTGGTAAAGCTTTTCGAGGTCAGGTAGCCGAGTGGATAAAATCAATGCTTTTCAATTATTCTGTCTACCGGTCGTGGGTTCAAAGCCCAGCGACTTCAGTTTATTTTTCTGATGGCCTTAGAAAGTGCTAGGAATCGCACGTTAAAAGCAAGACCTCGTTAATCCATGGCTCGCACAAGTTTCGACTTCTAAGGGCTATCGTTCGTAGGGGGATGACAGCTGGTTTAAGGAAAAAACAATTTTGAAACAATTTTAATTTTTGAACATCATCATAGGTTGATTTATCTCAAGAATGCTTCTCGGTAACCAGGCAGTAGATGTTTCCTTGACCCTTGTTCAATTGCAGCACCCCTCTAACTTCTGGATTCTGTTTCCGTAGTTCCCGGAATCGATCGAACTTCTTTGATAATAACACGGCGATGCCTCTGAATATTTGAAGGTCTTCTGCCACATAGTGCGCTAGCGCGTAATTAGCGGGCACCTTAAAATGGTCTCATGGCTCCTCTTGAATTACCCCATGTAGAACTTTCTGGCTTTTTGAATATAAGGACTTGAACTTCTGGAACGTCATCTCATCCTCCAGTTGTCTGAAGAGTGCAGACTTCGTCGTGATTTCCAGATAAAGGAGCTGCATGGACGACTCTAGGTAGCCATCGATGTTAATGGATTAGGTGGACGAGGTGTTCATCATCTTCATGATCTTGTACAGACTTTCCACGAGCAACTTTAGTGATAGTCCACGACGACGTTCGGGGGTTGTGTAGAAAAACCAACCTGAATTCCTCCACCATCGGCCTCGATGTCATAGATCTCCTTCGTGGATATCGTTCATTCTCTGTCAAAATTTGCTGAAGTAGTCCCCTTCCGCAGTGTCTTGTTCCAGACTCTCTTCACAGGTCTCGAAAACGATTTTATCCAACAGTTCATTATCAACCAGGGATTTCGTGGCAGAAGCTTTAGGTACAATACGATTATAAATGTTCATCATACCTACAAGAATTGTCTGAGTTGCTTCACATTGTGATCGCGGGACGGTGCGAATCTTGTTGACGTTATCAGGCAAGGGGCGTGTATCTGCCCCTGATACTAGGTAGGCAAGAAACACTATGATAAAGCGTTGAAAAATCCGTGGTGCTTTCTGGAAACCAAAACTTGGTGAAACTCACTAACTAGGTCCAACGTTGAAAAAATGGTTTCGTCTTGAAGACACTGCGAAATGTCGTTGATATGGCATTGAGCCAACGATAATCTCCACAGGGTCTCCATTTATCGTATCTCGCAAATTGAATCTGAATATATATTATTTTATATACCTACTATAACATATATATCGCACATAAATAAGTATATTATCCAGACAATTCAATTCTGTGCGTTCTTGCTGCTCGCTAATAGAAGAGGGTGAATTCTTCAATTTGCGTTCTATTATTTTTGACGTGTATTTTGTGGTACTGATGGATCAAAGATAACTGAACAGTGAGCACAAAATGTACATTACAAAGTAGATTTGAGTTGAGGAACAAAATTATCCACAATTACGGAATTCTTAACTATCTGGACCATTCTGTAGCATTTTCAAATATTTTTGTTGAAATCAATTCTTCAAATCTTGATGGAAACTACCTAGCATGTATCTTAAGAACTCCTGAGCATCTTGCTAGGGGTTAACTCCAGAGCATCTTGCTGGGGTTAACTGTTGAAGCGGAGTGCAAAACTTTGGATCTTATTAACTACTCGATCTGCTGAATCTTCTGACCACAGATCCTTGATATAAGTTATACTGTAACTGCATTGTTTTTATTTGTTGTTAAAGATACCTACTTAGTTTCTGGAGATAACAATAACATGATATTGATGTCATTTGCATGCCGAATTGAAGAATACTCCAATATGTAATGTTATTTGGAAAACATTGACTTAGCAATACCCTTTTACAGCCAACTTCTTCTATGATTAACTGATTTTAGAAAAAGGAAAAAAAAACAAACAATTCCCAACCCCAAATACCGAAAATTGACCTGTTATGATTTATCATTTACCGCATGGGTATGAACGTTCATGTGGCGATTTTCTTGCGATTTGGGTATCGCACTAAAATTGCGAATATTCGCGAGGGTATGAACAAGCCTTATACATTTTATGATATTACAGATTCAATTTCTCGTGATGTTCAGTTATTCGAATTTTGGTTCTTCAAAAGTCTGATTTGATCATACCTACCTACGTTTTTGTTTAAAATTAGTTATTGAAATGTTTTGGTTTTACAAAGTTATTTTTCGATATTTTTTTTATTTCTTCAAATATATTCTCACATAGTTCGGTTCTCCAGTATATCGTTACCGAGGTTTGAAGAAGTATAGTTTCCGGGCTTTGAGGCCGTGGTCGGTTCACCTCCGTGGAGACGATTCCCTTGGACGTTTTGCTCACAACTGCGGTGAGCATCTCGTGGATCTTTCGCTGAGCGGAGCAAAGAACCAATCTATCTGGTCGGTTTGTAGATGGCTTTGACGTCGTGTTTTGCCAGTACTTTTTCAATCCGGTCGGTAACTCTCTTGATATACGGCAAGAAAGCTCTACTTGATGGTGTTGGCGAGTTGTTGCCGTTATTCTGATGCAACCTAGGATTACAGCCCTAGCAATTTCTTGCCGGGTGTAACCGTTGGCTGACAAAACACGACGTCAAAGCCATCTACAAACCGACTAGACAGATTGGTTCTTTGATCCGCTCAGCGAAAGATCCACGAGACCAACTTGCTACTCCCGGTGTATACCGAATATCGTGCTCGTTTGGGTCTGTATACATCGGCACCAGGCTCTCTGAACATCACAGGCAATGTAGGCTAGCCCAGACGGAGAAGTCGGCCGTGGCATCACACGCCTACAGAGAGGGTACCCATAATATTCAGTTCCAGAATACTGAAGTGCTCTCCGCCTTAATAGAGAAGCCATAGAAATATATAAACATAATAATAATTTCAATAGAAAAGAAGAATCCCTGAAGGTCAACACAACATGGTACCCAGCCCTGGAAAACACGATAATAAAACCATCAATTAACACAATCGAGCAGGTAGGACGGAACAATCACGTCTCTTTAATTAGACAGGTAGACAATGATAACATCCCATCCGGTCTGGTAACCAACCCAGTCACCCCAAGAAAAAAGGAAAGCAAACGCATGTTATTCAAAACAAAGTAATTAGCCAGGCTGTGACTATAAATTACGTCGCTTTTCGAGAAGACAACATCCAAGCTGAAGATGCTCACTGCAGTAGTGAGCGAAACGTCCGAGAGAACCGCCTCCACGGAGGTGAACCGACCACGTCCTCAAAGCCCGGAAACCATACTTCTTCATTGTACTTCCGGCCGTGAAAGCATTAATTCTATGTTACTGAGGTTTGTTGGATTGATACTTTCAATTCATAGACTATTTAGTTCTATATTTTACCGTTCTGATAGTTTATATGTTGAGAAAAATGTAATTCACATTGTTTATTTTTTTCCAGATAGCACCGATCATCCGACATCAGTATCGTTTCAAAACAAAAGTGAAATGGGAAACTCCTTCACGACTCAGAATAACCAATTTCCATTCGGAACGAGCTCAGACTCTGAATCTCCTACTGAGCCAGTGACCCAACAAACGATCGCTATGCTTAGAGCTAGAGTGGTGCCAAACAAAATGTAGAGTTAGACGTTGAAAGAAATATTTTTATCTGTTTATGCTCATTCTAGGTAGATCATATCCACGTGACAGAACTATTTTAGAAATATTTATGAACGACGTGCCTCAAAGTTACCATATGGAAAACTTTTCGGTTGAATACAAATAAAAATTATTTTTCCAATTTAGTGCGTATTTCGAATAGAAAATGATATATGGGACTTCCACAACTCAAAATCTAATCTGTAGAGTCTTCCAAGGAAATTTTCTGCGTTTTATTGTATAATATTTTGAATAAAAGAAAGTTTTCCATGTGGTACTGATATTTTGGGAAGCGTATATTTCTGATTTTATAGTGATACATATTAGTAATGATGATTTCCAAGAACAATACTACTCTTTGTAGCAGCCACTTTTTAGTTCTACCAGTATTGTGTTTTTTTGTACGCCAATTGATACAAAGAGGGTCGATTGATAAGAAAAAAAGTTGTGTTTGAAGTGGAAAACATTCAACATCATTGATTTTATGAACAACCTCCATTTTTTTCGCTTCAAACTATATTATTACGCAATTTTATTGGGATCATGAAATATTTCAAAATGATTTCTGTAAAGATGGGGGGTCCATAAAAAATTTCCATCAGAACTGGATCATTGAAATTGTTGTGATCATAAAAAAATATAATTATATTTTCCTCAATACATATTATCTTTCAGAAACCTAACCAGGATAATGTTTTTATTCCAGTAAATTACCCAGTTTCGAAAAACTGCAGTATTCAAAGGATTCATTTTTTAAAAATTTCACTAAAATTTGATATTTTGGAATCATGGTGAACAAAAAATTTGAAATTTTTATTAAAAACCATATTTTTTTCCATTAGCACAATTGGTCTCAACTATAAAGAGTAAATGTATAGTACGTAACCTAATTTACCGGAATAAGGAACTTCAAAGCAACATTATGAATAAGTATTGTGTCACCGATAGTATTTTTCCAACAATTGAAATTTTAGTTATTCACGTAATAATGAAAGAAAAAACAAAAATGGTTTCCTGCAAAACAAAACACAGTATGGTGTTTATCATTTCATTAAACATTTTCTTCGAGCGATTTTCAGTTCTGATTGAAATTTACTGCATCTAGATTTTGAAAACCATGTCTTTTGCGAATTCAGAGCCAGAAAATATTCAAGTTTGTTTCATCAACAGTGGTAAATAGTCCGATTTTCTCAAGACCTTTCATTCTTACTCTTTATATATATACTCTTGTACATGTTACCGTTAAGAGAACAAGAGAACGCTATACCATGGTGGCAAAAAAGTGGCTATCCTGCTGTAGGCTGATAATGGAACTATCCACAGCGGGCGCCATTACTTGATGGTTTCAGATCAAACAAATAGATAAAGTTGAATAAAATGCAGTTTGAAAAAAAAAAACACAATATAAGTAATTTCAGTGACACCAGATACGGACAGACAATATACTCACGCTATCACATTTCAGATATAGCTCTATCATTATTATAAGTACTTTCAAATGAAATCACAATTTTTTTCTTTTGTTGGAATAGGCAAATTTGCTAGTTTCCTATTCGTATAGCAAATTCATATTGACATTCCAGGTATTTGTATGATGTCAAAACATATTTCTTCATCGTATTGTACAAATCGCCCTTAGGGTCTTCATCGCTCCTTTCGAATTTATGGACCTGGACCTCCTACACTTTTAACTCGCTGCCTAGTAGGCTGATAATTACGGGGGTGTGTGCATTTGCTTGAGTGTGGGTCTCCATAGTGGCATAAAATACGTTAGTAAAAAGTTTCAAATGGGAAACATATCGGATATCATCACCGAAATATCAGAACCTATAGTTTAGGGCATACTTTATTCAAGTTCCACGATTGTTTCATAACTTGTTCCAGTTATTGTAAAAGTGCGCACATTTGAAAAAAATATTCAGTGTCCATGCTGATAACTCTGTATTTTCCTTATCATCGAAGTAGAAGTAAATAGACAAAAATATGATATTGTCATGATTTAATTCATTTTCAAAAACTACCTGTTTTATGAGTATGCGCCCGCTGTAGATTGTAACCCTTTGATATTAAACTACTGTCTATTTTTTCTTAAAATCTATAATTGGCTGGGAAAGGATTCACCTTTAGGAACTTATCGATGGAAGTGAGAATTAAAATATGATTTTCTATAGTCCCCTGATATGTAGGTAATTTCTTTCGGTGATTTTGAAAATTAATTCCTGAAATTATAGCATTTTTGGCCTAAACACGATTTATTTCAAATTCCAACTGTTCAATGTGAATTAGCATTATATAAATACTATATTATAATCTTATTGATAAAAACGTCTCGGTGTTTAGAATTAGTCTTGCAGGGCGTGAAAAATGTCCCTTCGAAGGATTTTCTCCTGATTACAGATCCATTCGTCATGATACAAGTTATAGAACCTCTACTGGATTTCAATCAACGTGAGCCCCAAAGTGAAAACATTGTTTTAATCATTGTCCTCATTGCGTTAAAAGTCTTGTCTCGTTTAATTTCAGAAGATTGTGAGCTTGAAGGAATTAGAAGGAGATTTGATCACAGAACTCATGGGAGACTCATGAGCATGCGCCGTAGAACTGCTACCCTCACAGGTCAACTTTAATGTAATCTGTATTTGAGAGAAATATGTTGACTTTTACAGTGTGTACTGCTGGATATTGCTGGGTGTACTTGAGATGGAAATGACTCGCGAAGTGGCACTGACATGAAAAATGGGTAATTTTTTGTTTAAATTTATTTACTCTATTGACCCCAAGAATCATTTCTGTTTATAAAAAACAATTCTTGAAATATTAGTTTTAAACACATATCATTCCATCTTACTTCTCCTGTCACTGAATTTTTTGTCATTATTTGCTCGATTTTTCTGTCTGTGAATATGCAACACTTCACAACATCTACAGAAAGTGTGATAAATTCAGAAAAAGAGGTATGTAATAATTTGAAATGAGCAATATCCACATTAAATTTACTTTCTACTTCCACTAGATTATTTTGTTTTGATACTGTTTAAAATTCTTGTTACAATAAGTAATCATATGATTTCATGTTTTTACGACAAAGCATCCTGCATCTTAAAAATACAAATTCAGTTAATTGAACTAGAAGGAGGTAACTATAATAGAAACTGAAAATATGAGAGGAAAATAATTGAATCAATGCCAAGCTGACATTTTTCAATTACAGCTGTTACGGAATTTAAAAAATGTTCAATATTTACAAAACATTGTGGTTCAGATGAAAACCGAACGTCAATATGAAAGTTAGCATTTGAAAAAATGGAATAAAAAAATACAGGTGCATATTTGAAAATAAAAAGTTGAGGGTGAACCAATTTGTACGATACTACGTATTCAATTTTGATTCGAATATTTGGATACTTAGTTTACAAAAAAAGTTGCTACGGTAAAGTGCAAAAAGTTTTCAAAAAGATTCGCAAAATAAAAAGATATAGGCGAAAGAAGAATTTCAAAGTTTACGGTTTTTCCGATTTAACTCCAGAACTCAAGAAGCTAGATCAGATTGTCCTTTGAAATACGCTAATTTGCCCACATTTAACGTCCCCTCTATCATTTACCGAAACATAGACTCGAATTTGAATTGCCCTGTATACAGTGTGTTTCACTTCTCATGATCGATAGATAACAAGAAAGGAATTTACTGCACAAAAGGGTCAACCTACGTGATATAAACTGCACGCCAGCAGCGATGGAACCATCCATTTTTCTGGAAAGTTATATTAGGATGCAAAATTGGCCCAAAATTCCTTCTGATTCATGTTCAGGATCCCCAAATTACTACTAATACACCTGTCTCCTGAAAAATTTTCAGTCCTAAAAAATTCTAATTTGTTTCACTTCTCATGGAAACGCCCCCGTATCTTCCGTAATTTTTGACGTAGAACCATGAAATTTTCAGGCTACCCTAGAAATGAACTAAATGCACAAAAGAGGTCATCATACCTGATATACACGGGGGCGTTTCCATGGGAAGTGAAAAAAATTGTAATTTTTCGGAACCAAAGTTTTTCAGGAGACTGGTGTATTAGTAATAACTTGGGGATCCTGAACACGGATCTAAAGGAACTTCGGACTAATTTTGCACCCTAATACAACTTTCCGAAAAAATGGGTGGTTTCATCGCTGACAGCGTGCAGTGTATATCACGTAGGATGACCTCTTTCGTGCAGAGAGTTCATCTCTACTATATCTATCGATCCTGAAAATTTCATGATTTTTCGTCAAAAATTACAGAAGATACCAAGGTGTTTCCATGAGAAGTAAAACACACTGTATATTATTTATTACAAGTCAAGTAGGTATATGAAGGATCGATATCTTCGAACACTTTAGTGCAGAAGATATCATCCCACAGGAAAAACTAATGAGAAATTTCGGAATCATTACATTTGAGAAAAATATCTCAAATCGGTAGCTCAGGCTCCCCCTACACATTTTTTTTTTGTATCATTGCCTAGGGATGTCTTACCTTCCAGATGGAGTAGATGAAACTGCTTCCTTTAGAGCCCCTCTAATAGAGGGAAAACCTTATTCCATATATAAAAAATAAGTTCCCATGGAGTCATTCACGTACCTCAAAGCGCCATCTTCTGAAATCATCCCATCGGAAGTTGGATGAAGGGGTTTTTCAACGCAACATACAAAAAACAAATGGTTTTAACAATGTTTCCTTTGAGTCCAGTTGACGTTAGAGTATTTTTAATAATTGTTATTGTAGATATAACTATTCCTGAACAATTGTCTGTCACCGATGAAGATTTGTTTCTTTGTTTGTTTGTCCCAGAAATATACGATTAGCTAGTCTTCGTTTTGGAGAATTGCTTCTTGCTCTGCTGGTGAAATAAAACAGCAATTTCTTAATATTAGACACGGCTTCATTAGAATGGTAAAAAAGTATTTCTTTTCGATTACAAGAAGTTCTTGCAATAGTGTTCACCATGAGAAACATTTCGTGAATATTCATCAGATTGAATGCAATGCTTGTGTTGGCAGCGAACTAGTTGTATTCTGCCATACATTCGCCTCATATACCTTATTAGATTATTGAGGAAAATGTTTATTCAATATGATTTTCTTTAGAGAAATTTTTGTTTTTCTGTTTTTTCGCATTGAGTCGCGTGGAAATGTAGTCATGAGAAACCACTTCTCCTATCGACAGGGAACTTATGGAGTGTCAGTGATATTATATTTTTGTAATTTTTGTATGTAGTCTGGAATAAAATGTAGCTAATTGACCAAAAATGTAGCAAGACACGTTATGATTTCTAGTTTTTATCCGACCGTTAGACAGTAAAGATATAGTGTAAAGTAAGACTGAATGTTTTCATAGCGATACTACCGTAGAGATGAACTTTTAACTGACATATCTCTTGTAAAAACCCGTCTCATCGAGATCATCCATTTTCGTCAAATCTCATACATTTTCAAATCACTTCTGAATGTACTATATTTAGTAATTTTTTTAGTGTAGCCAGTATTCTTTCTTGGGAACCATAGTTTCCGCTAGATCAGTCAAAAGTTATTTCGAGAGATGACGAAGAAATCCTGAAAATAATCGGAAATATATTTTTAGTGAGAACCCGGGTATTTTATCTTGTGAATACAACTTTCACAATTTTTTTATTCAAATATATCATTGTTAATTGTGTTAATTGAATCAAAGAAAACTATATTTCTTGAAAGCCAACGCTTCGTCAAATTCATTAACAAAAAGGGTATATTTCATAGTTTACCAAATATACGGAAGATAGAACATTACAAGAATATGGAGAACGAAATGACAGAACATTTCGAAAATTTGTAGGCAATGCATTGTTGCCACTTGTATCAGAAAGTGGTAGCCGCTTTATTATTTCAAATGGAACACCCGGTAAATTACATATTTTTTTAATCCTCATAGGATTCCTTATAACTTTATCACACCTATCTGTGACCGATGAACCGCATCTCAGTTTCATGCTTCAGCATACAAAGACGCTCAGAAGTAAGTTGCTTCCGAGGTCGCATGAAACTGACTGAAACTCAGTTTTTTAATTATATGTATACCCTGAATATTATTACTTATATGGGAAGCTGTGACTTTTTTCTATTCAATTTCGTATTTGGGAAGATGTGACTTTTCAGTAATCTTACTGATGAAGTTAACTTGGTTAACGAAATGCGCACCTAGAATCATTTTTCCCAGAGATCCCGTTGATGTAGCGGGATCTGAATTTCAGTTCCCATTCCATTTTTGCCACAGAACGGTAATAGGGGAGTACGTTAATGACGTCATTATTGACGTTATAATTAGTGAAACGGGAACTAATTTGCTTCCCGCATCTACGAGCATGGTTACTGGCGGTTATAGATATTGGCAGGTGACATTTCAAGTTTGAAAATTGAATTAAAGTAAAGAAATGGAAGATATGGAATAGAACTAATTTTAAATAATAGAGGGAAAAATTTCAACGTAACTGTTGACATTGAGTTGGCAAATGAATTGTTGAATGGTAAGTTATAGAACTTTCTTATTTCTATTGATATTTAATATTTCAGTTCATTTCAGATACGCTAAAGGCTGGCCAGGGTACTGAAAAATATCACAAAATTTGGACTTCAAAAAGGCAAAAAGATTTAGAAGCCACCGAAATATTTCTAATACTGCGTACACAGTATGCAAAAAAATTTAATGATCGGAAAACTGTTAAGTCTCAACTATGGCAAAAAATTGCAGATGACATGTCCAAAATGGGAATATTTGTGGGTGAAGGTAAAGAGGCTGTTGAAAAAGTTAGACTGAAATTCAGCAACTTGTAGGAACAATACCTGCTACATGTAAAGCATATGAACTCTACAGGTGGAAGCCGGAAGCATGCACCACCTTTTTTCGAGATGTACCTACCAATCTTCAAGACCCCCTTGAGGATGTTGCTAAAGAAACTGAAACAGCTTGTAGAGATAAGGCCCAAGGTACTCCGGAATAAATCAGGTCACATACAAAATAGGTTTAGCCAATACCGAAGCCAGTCACATAGGCCCAAATGTACCAACCAGAAAATTGTTGGAGTTAGCTGTTTATGAAACAGAGGACAGAAAGAAGCACATATCCAAATTAGAAAAGTTGCTAGAACAGCAAAATGACCAGAGGGATAAGCTTCTAGACAAACTTGATCGAATGATTGATGTATTATCAAGAAAAAGAAGACGAGAAGGGTAAGATTCAGATTGATTATTTTACAATGCACAAGTTTTTTCTTATTGAAATCAATATTCAGCTGGAAGTAAAATTATATACGTACAGAGAAGGAATATGTGTTACTTTTCTGTTTATATTTTAGTAATATAATTAATTTATTGTAGAAATAATTATGCATTATTTTCAAATGTAAAAAAATTGGGTTCAAGAGAGTCTGCTTCATTTTGTTACATACTGAATATATTTAATCGAATATTTTATTTCAACCCCAAAACCAACAATTACACATCAGAATAATCAAATCTCATTAAAAATTAAGAAAAAAATTTACATTTAGGTTATGTCACGCTGTCACGTTACATTTAAACATTTAATGTCAGGCCCCCCAAGTTTAATGTCATGATTCCAAAAAAAATGCTCGTGATGCAACTAAACACGTTATAATAAATTTTGCGGAAAGTGGGTTTTAAAGAAATATAGTTTTCTTTAATTTATGACCAACTTCTTATTGTTCATATCTTCTTGACAACACTGATTAGAGCATATGAAACGAAGATAATGATTTCGTATTATTTTGTTACTCCTCGACCTCATTAGTTCTTCTTTTTATATGATTGACTATGCTATGTTTTGCAAGAACAGAATACTGGAATGACTAGAAGTAGTCACTCTTTACAGTTCTGCTACTTTTTCAGTGCTCACAATTTGAAACATATATACTTACACTTTTTCCAAATATTTCGTAAACCTATTAAATATACTTGATTTTTGCCTACTATTCAATATTCAATTGTTCTTTGAAATAAGTAGGTATACGTAACTTTGACATATTCAACCAATCCTCATATTAGGTAAACAACCCAATGAAGATCATCGAAAAAGTAGCCCCTCTGTTCAAGGCTTACCACGGTAAATCAGGATATTTCTACAAATGTTTATATTGCATTTTTGTAATTAAAATCCAACTCTGGTTTTCAAACACCCTGTATATTTTCACATATTTTATGTACCCTGGTAAGAGAAAAAATCCTGTTTTGGAACTATCTAAAGCACACACGAAAAAGGAACACTTTAAAACATAATTAGAAAGGTAATCTTCCCGAAAACCAAAGAAACATCCATGAGTCTTCTTACTTTTTCTATCCAATATCGTTTCATTTCAACGTGGTAAGCCATATGTTTGATAATTAATGTTGACATTCTATCTATGGTGAAGTTATTATTGCAGTCTCAGTTCTATTTATTGCAACACTCTGTTGCTTAATCTGTGGGGATGTTTGAAACATTTCTGTAAAATGGTAGTTCAAAATAAATAGAATTTCAAACAAGAGATTACGAAATTACAAGATTACAGAAAGCACCGCTCCTTCCAAAAAGTCTTCGTATGAAAAATATTAATTTTTTCTGTTGAAAATAACACGGGGTACATCAATGCAAAGTTCACATAAGATCTACCTATCACGTAAAAGTCACCATTCCAAATATGTGATGATAAAGTAAAGCTCACCGACAAAATATCAGTGGAGTCGGGTTTGGATTATTCTTAATATATGTTCGCAAAGTTTTTTAGAAGAGGCGCCAAGTGATTTATCAAAACATACCCCATCGCATATATACAACCCCCAAACCCTAAAGGCTTACGACAACATATAGATTACATTGTCACTATTTTCACCTGGGTTTTTTGAAATTTCTTCTTAACTTTTCGCTAGCGCGAGTGGTTACCTTCTTCAGAGGCTTGTGCATCGTGGATTCATCGGAGATCGTGGATAATCGCTGGTGACTGAAGATTCCATCTGCGGAGATTATATTATTTATTCTATGCGCTAATTACCTTATCTGGATTAGGGGTACATTTTCAATAACATCCGTTAACCCCTTTCTAATGTCGTAGTTTTCCTTTGCTATTTCAGAATTTCTATGAATAGGATTCCATATTTGGTTGAGGTTCATAGCTTCTTCTTTTCTGTTGAAATTCTCCATGTGTTCATGGATCTCTATTGCCTCCCGCACAAGTCGGTTATGGTATCCCTGATTGGGGGCAAGAAGTTTCACGTCCTCAAATACTTTCCTGTGGTTTCCTTCACTGAGCGAGTGTTCTGCCACTACCGATTGTACTTTTGGCCTAATCTGCATTTCCTCTGATGCTTCTTCAGTCTTGTTCCCATGAATCTTTTTGTGGTTCCGATGTACACCTTTCAGCAAGTGAATGGTATGCGATATATCCCCGCTGCTGATAGTGGGTCTTTTTTGTCATTTGTCCCCATCTACTTGGTGGGTTTGAAGATCGTTTTTATGTTGTATTATCACAACAGTTTTCCAATTCTAGCCTAGGGATATATGGTAGATACGCACATGCAACTAACTATCTGAGCGTCCTCCCTATTTTGACTCGTGAAAGTCCTCGGTTTCATGGCCTTGTTGATCTCGGGTACACTGTATCCATTTGATCTCAAGGTTGCTTGAAGATGTTCCAGTTCACCTTGAAGATACTCAGGTTCACATATTCTTTGAGTGGAGTTAATTCCTCGCTTTTTACTAGGATGGTGGTTCGATAGTGCATAGGTTTTCGGTATACTTTGTGGGTCAGTCTCGCGCCACATATTTCGATAAGTCTAGGAAACGGTTCATTGTGTCCCTTTCGTTTCTCCAAATGATGAGGGTGTCATCCACGTAACGTAGCCACATGGTTGGTTTTAAATCAAAGGCATCGATTGTCTCCTCTTCAAAATGTTTCATGAAGAAGTTGGCTATCATTGGGCTGGGTGGACTTACTTGAAAGTTATTTCTCGTGAGACATGCTTTAAAGAGTATCATTCGAAAATATGATGAAAACGATTAAATAACATTGATATTTATTTTGACATCATAAAAGAGTTTCACTTTATAATAAAGTTTATGAGAGAAAACCGAATATAAGCGGTTCAAATTAACATTTTTCCATTAATTATACCCAAAAGCATTACATTTTCTCTCCAAATGTTTGGTCTCTTGGAAATCCACATGTTTTAAGTTATTTTGTATAAATTTGTTCTTTGAGGAAGCGGTGTTTTCTATTAGTAAGGGACAAACAAGGTTTCAAATTTGGATTAGATTATGCCAGGTTTCGTTTCATCAATAGCTTACTTACTTTTTGGGTTGAAAATATTTCAACTTTGTCAGATACTCCAAATTTATATCGTCTAATATTTTATATACTTAGAAAATGTATACATCATTTCCAAAAATAGGACGATTTTTCTCATTGAAATGTTCGTGAAATTTTGGAATTGACTGGGTAGGTTGATATTTATGTACTCTTTCATTCAAATGACTTGGAATGCTGAGGCCTTGTACTAGTAGTTCTGTAAAGTTAGAAATAAAAAGCATATCACCAAACGTGTATTCTTGAATTGATGATCTATGGTATAAGGTAACCCCACACAAAATTCCTTCATGACTGTAATTTCCTTATGCTATAGTGTCTTCAATACACAAAGCAGATATTTTTGCATCACCTTTTTAAACATATCAAGATCTATGTAAGAAATATATAATAAATCGCAAAAAATTCAACTCTAAAGATAGCTCCAATCGAGGAAGTATCAAAGAAGCTATGTATGGGGTTATCGGGTTCCTATGTACAATGACGAAGGAAAATATTTTGGCGGGCTCGAATGCAACCCATCTGCGACATAAAAGGCATTCAGATGGTCGTATTTTCAGCACGCACCATGAAAATAACTAGCACCGGAGTTGAGTGAACATAGACTTTAAAATATATATCTTCGATATTCAAATAATTTACAATAAACTTTGAAAAGGAGGCATAATACTAATACTCATGTGTTTCATCACTGGGTGATCTCTGACAGAATCAACAGTGCTTGCTGCAGGTGATATAGGCTCCTACGTCCCGTGATTTGGAAAATTATGTCTCGGTTTCCGTGCATTCTCTTCGGGTAGGTGCTCGGTGGGTTGCCATGCAGGATGCAAAATGGCGTACTTGGTTGCCATCTCTGAAACGACTTAGTATTAGTTTCTGGCGTAGCTGACTTAGGGACAGAGTGTGGAGGTTCTCCAAAAGCTGTTAAGTGGGTAACCTCTTCCAAAGTCGTACTCAGTGTCGGATTGTACCACCGGGATACCGGGAAATTTCCCCGTAGGCCCTCACGCTAGACGCCAAGAGACCCTCAAGTGGGCCCCAATTCAGTCCATTTGCCTTTTGTTGTCAATATTTATAAAATGGGAGAATTCAATTTTTCATTCAAACAATTGAATTTTGAATTAATCTTCAATAATGAAAGAGAAAGAACTAATCAGCTCTGTTCAAAATGTCTACAGTTTGAATATTAATTAAAGCACTAAGGTAAACGATTAAATTTCCACCAAACTTTATTAAATTCGCGACATGTTTTACTACACTGTAGTTTTATCAAGCGATAATTGTTTACTAAAATCCTCTTCGTTAGGCTTTACTTAAATATCTAAATAAAGAAGACTAATTAACATAACTATACCAACATTACCTAGAATTGTTATGTTAAGTAACCTGACCTATCCCAATTCTTATCTTCCTCATTAATGTTATCCACAAACAACGAAAACAAGATATGCCTGGGAAACAAGTATATAGGCATGGAGCGATATTTTAAAGAAGGGGTTTGACAAAACCTATGCATCAAATGAAAGAATTAGAAGGTGTTTCATTACGAGAAATGTGTTACAAATTAACATATCTCTCGATCGCAGTCGTCAAATGTGGATTACGCCGTAACAAGGTGGTTCATTAAAATTATGGCGAAGAAATAGGAATTATATAAATTTTTCAAAAAAAAAAAACTTTTTTAAGAAACATTGATTGAAATATTGATTTTTACCATAGAGAATATTATCTAACGAAATTTGTAGAAACTTTGTTGATGCTTCTTATGAATCGATATTGTGTAAGTGCCATCATTTTCAATTTGTAGATCTCAGAAAATAGTAAAATTGTGATGATAAAATCATACTTCTATCTATTACCATAATAAAGATATGGAAGACCTCACCCTTGTTGCAGGACCCTGTATATCAAAACGATATTTGTGTGTTTATTTTGTTACTTAACATGACATGCATCTTCTTGAATCAATGTTGTAGCAGTGAACGATTCAGAGTGTATCAAATTTAATGATTTTTCTTTGTCTTTTTTCAAAACTATCAACGGTCTCATTATATTCATTTTGATTTGCGGTTACAATAAAATGAGTACGTATAGTGAACAAATTGTTTTTGTTACATTGTCCGATTCTGATAAAGAATAAAAAAGGGACATATTTTTCCTTAATTTTGCAAGAAAATCAACTTGTACAGCATTGAGAAAAATGACAATTTTAAGTTGAAAGTAGAAGAAAATTGGAGTTAGTGCTTTTCCATATTATCAAAATGGAACAAGTAAGGGAGGTATGCTTTGGGGCGATTTTCGTCACTGTTTAGATCAACAAGTTAGTGAACGACTAGTAAAAGTCCAATTGGGAGGCCCCATCGGTAAATTTACCGGTAGGCCCTTTCGCCAACAATCCGACGCTGGTCGTACTGGAGTTAGATTTGATCTCGCCACTTATAAAACGTCGCAAAAACTTTCCTACAGACACGAACGGGTTATCCACGGCGGCCATTTCATACGAGGTAGAGTACCTTGCCTCATGACATCATACGGTCCATCGCGACAAGGTACGTAAATGGAGCTCAATGGCTTTACTGATGGAGTGTTTACTAGCATTTCATCACCTCTTCTTTTACACGCGTAACCAAATTCCGTGTGCTGGTTAGCAGAGTCTTGTTTAGGTTTGTTAGTCTAACATAGAGTAAAATATCCGCGGAGTCTTCATGCACGTCCGAGTATGAAATGAGTTAGCGCGAAAATGTTGTGAAGTAGATATTTTTTCAAATAATAAATAATTTTTTTCCAAATCGCTGATTATTCAAGATCATTTGAAGCATTCTTAATATTGTATTCGATTTTCTTTGCATATGTTAGCAATAGTTACTCAATAGAGGTTCATGTTGCTCTAGAAATATTTGACTTCTCGCACAGTAATCGATTCCCTGCATATTCAGGACGTGCTAACGGACTTCATAATGATGAAAATGTTTAATGTGCTTACGAACCGATTAACTCATGAACATACCATTTTTTAACTTTTTGGAAAACGGCTGGAACACGAAAGTTACCTCCTAAATATCAAAATATCCTAAATAAAGTAATTTGACCAACTTGTTGTTTCAGTACAAACATCCCAACACAAAGTTGGCTGGGGAGTGTCCATAGCCAAATTGGGTACACTATTCATAGAAAAACGAATAGTCGGTATCATTTCGTTCCATTAAGTGTGGTCCTGCCTGACTAAAATTGAGAATTTCTCTTTGAGAGCGCTGTTGAGCATATGAGGACAGACAGTAGACAGAAATGAGAGACTGTCACTTGCTGCATCACTTTACTATTGGGGTTCATTGAAAAATGTGAGCAATATATAACGGGATATTCTTCAGTAATAGGTACATGATATTCAACTTTAATCAACTTGTGCCAGCTGGTCCGCTTCAAAGTGTATTATTGTATTGAGCTAAGTGTCAGTTCATTGTTCTTTTTGCAGAATTTGACCTTGCCGATGACATATCTAAGGGAATGGAAAAAGGTTGCAAACCTCTGACTACGGGTTATATGGTGGTCAGGAGAGCATAATCGCAACCCGGTTAGATATTCCATAAATTTACTCGATCCTAGGGTCGTAGCCTTGTAGCTCCAAAGCCCATCTTACTAAACGTCATTTTGGGGATCGTAGTGACAGTCATTACAGGAGCTGGTAGTCAGTTTTGACGATTATCGGCGAATTTTCGACGTATCCTCGAACGAAATCATCATTTTTCTTGCTGTTCTAGATTTATTATATACTCCAAATGATTTGGCTTTTGAATCATTTGCTTTTACACGTTTCTTCTCATTGTTCTCTTGTTTTTTTTTGTTTTTCCGAATTACATAGGTTTTTGGAGAAAACTCCTCAAAAGCAGAGCTTGTGCAAATAAGAGAGATTCGGGACCTAGAGCTTACTAACAAGTGGATTACGAACCACTTTAGTTCAGTGGCAGGTGGTGGGGATCGAACCCGGGCCGTCTGGGTGGGAGGCAAACGCTATAATTCTACGACCACTTTGCTTCATTGGCTGCTTATATTCCTGTTTCTATTATTACTTTTCACCAGTCAAAATTGGCAGATTGTACTGACTATTCATATTCATCAAAATTCATTGAAATCACTTTTATACTTAGTAATACTATCCCTTTGTTATGCCCTTTCTATTACTGTGCCCATAACAAATTTAATTATGGGATATTACTTTCTAAACGTTTCATATACTTTTTATTGACAAATGCAATACATTGACAACTTCTAACAACTTTCTTCAAAAAATACTGAGTGAAACTATTTTTGAAAACATTATTTCAATATGCAGAAGAGCATTTGGCAGTACGTGGAGGCCTAGCCCCAAGATTCTTTACCGGATCTACACTCTCGTACGCCCAATAATTATTTGCGGAGCCATCTATGGTGTGCAAGGTACATCAAAAACCCAATGGAATACGGTACAAAGACTGGCCTATCTTGCAACAAGTGCAATGAGGGCGGCACCTACTAGGGCGCTGGAGACACTCATAGGACCGCCTTCCTTGCACCTCTTTAGTGAACATGAGGCACGCAAAGCCACAGCTCGTTCAAGAAGCTCCGACCAATGGCGGAGCGAAGGAATGTATGGACATTCTCGATTCTCATAAAGGATTGCCCCCCTCCTTGATGAGATGCCAGGTGACAGTTCTACACTTGTCATAAGATTCTCCAAAAGGCCGCAATCAGTCATTCCCAAAAGGGACTAAGGGTAGATATGGCACCGACTGATCCCCGCCACTAAGGTTAATTTAGTAAGGTGGCTCAATATGGGTGAATCAATCGACGCCGTGGTAATGGGCCAATTTTGCCCCTGCAGAAGTGTTCGTTATATCAGCCTGTGTAAAAAAAATATCGACAGAGGGTACCACGGCCAGCAAATCACGATATGCAGACAACCAAGCGGCGATCAAGGCAAGGCCCTCACATCATCAAACAGAGTCGCTGGTAAGGTAAAGCTACTCTGGGTCCCGTCATTCCACGCCTGGATTACCCATAAGGCCAATCTAGGCCATGACCTGGGGCGCAGGCTGAAGGGGGCGCAGATTACGGGAAAAAATTTAAATTTTTTTTTTAAATGAAACTTCAACGATAGTTGAGAAAGTTTGACCCAGGGCGTAAATAGGTGGTAATCCGGCCATGTCATACCAGAGTGTCCGGAAACGAGTAGGTCTATCATTTGGCTAGACATGGTGCGAAAAGCTAACGAACCAATCCTAGGAGTTTTGGCGTTTATGGAGCGTCTCAACCATGAAGGAAATCCTGGAAGACAAATTCTAGGATTCATGGAAAGATGCACGGGCATGAGATAATCAAACTCCACATAGAAGGCCCTTCTACCAGGAGGGCATAGTCACTAACCAGAAAAGAAATCATAATAGTGAGGGCTCCTGTCATCTAAACAAGCACCTCGACAATATAGGTGTCGCGAATAATACTGAATGCAGGTATTGCTTGGTGGTTTAGGGAGTCAGCCACCCACATTCACATAGAATGCCCAGCAGTTGCAGCAATATGGGAAGCACTTCTCGGGAGCATCATTCTAAACACAGAAGATTGTGAGAAAGGTATTGGTTGTTAGAAGGCCAATTTACAGCAGCAATGGCCGCATAACGGGCCCAATTGAGAGACCTACATGTTTATGGTTGAATCCATCTACATACATTTTTTCTCATTTGATTTTTTGTGGTAAAGGTCAAATTGAAATTGAAGTAATTTTGTAGTTATACCTATATATTTATGATTCCATTCCATTGTTACACAAATATGTGAAATAAAAATAAGAAATTAAGGCCGCTTTTCATGGTGCAAGTTCATGTTATACAATTTTGCGGCAAGAAATTTATTATCACTGCGCATGCCTGTACGCATATTTGGTGCAATTTTATGTTAATTTTCATTATACCAACTTCACATTAAAAATACTTATATTTCGAAATCAAGAAAGCAATTAAAATTAGATTATTGTATATTCACTGAATGTTTAGAGTGTAGTATTTATTTTTATGCCTAGTAATGATTAGTAGGGAATGAAAATATTAGGTTGGGTTTTCTCAAATTTTTTTTGAAATAAATAATTTTTAGTAAAAATTTGTAATTGCTATTACAAATTACGAAAAACAATCAAATAAAAATGAAGCTAAAAGAAATGTTATGTTATATTAACAAACGTCCAACATATACCAACTTAACATGATTACACAATGCTTGCAATATAGTAAAGCGGCAAACTTGCACCGTTAAAAGCGGCATTTTTTTACACATTTGTTCTAGAGGTTTTAAAAACACACGTCAAAAATATAACCTCAGTTATCAATCTTCCAATGTAAGACAAAAAAAGCACCTACATGAAATAATTACTGTTCTATGGGAGTGCTAATCATATACTTCTGTACATTTCCTCACCATTTATAATCTCAAATAAACTGTATGGAATTGAAGAAGAAACTTTGCAGACACTTTTTAAATAAAAAATAACTGAAAGACATCAGATTCTATAAAATACAACGAACTAGATCAAAACTAGGAGAAAGCTCTGCCTTGAGTATTTTTTTTTCTGTTTTCCATTCGGATATTATTGGATCTATCATAGAAAAATAAAAATAGAGAATCTATTAGTTCTACCTTCCTTGCAAACCAATAAATTTCCTCCTAGGAAAAAAATATTCGTCTTGGAGTTTTGGGTTCAAGCATAACGAAACACATTCAATAAATCATGGAAAACAAGATGAGAGATCAAGCAAGATTCACGATATCAACTCGACCTTTTCTTATCCCAAGATAGTGAATCTAGCCGTCAATTATCTCAGGCGGACATACCTAAAAAGTCAATGGGTAACTTTTCCCTTTCAAAGTATATGGGAATTTTATTCAGCAAAAACGTTATAAAAAAAAGCAATTCGATCAACTACAAAGACAAATGAAGCGGGAAGAAGAATGGCCAATTCAAATGAGTCGTTATACGTTCTACTTTTGATATTGGATCATGTTATTGCCAGAAAATGCATAATATGTTTATTTCATCAACGTCTTTATTTTGTCAATTGGTCAAATGAAACTTCAAAGATTATAACTAGACACAAAAAAACTTTAAAATACTTCAACAAATTTACTATCAATGCATACATACACTCTATTACAATTATTGGTTGATAAATGGACATCAAACATAAAAACTAAAATTCGCGAAAAAATGTTGAGAAACAACATACATTATGTACATTTCAAACAATGATGTAAGAGAAGGGAAAAACCGGATTATTTTTGCAGAATTACCATTTTTTTCTATGCTCGATTATAAAATAATGACTTAGAAGAAATTCTCTTATACAAGTTCAAAAACAAGCAGTCTTTTGGTTACATTTGCGAGTAGTTTAGATTGCACCGAAATATCCTACAGCTAAGGAGATAAAAATAATATTTCTTAATAATACCATCGCCAACGCAGCCGGAAAAAGAAAAAAGATAATTGTTTCTCCCTTATCTCTTACTACATTTTGTATCAGTTGTTCCCCAGCATAGCAATGATAAATGATTGCAACACTGTTTTATGATATATATGTAGAAGAAATCGTCGAATAATGGGAAGGAAACGGTAGGAAATCAGCTGCACTGGAAAATCAGTAAAAAAATTGAGACAGGGTTCTTTACGAAAATATCAAGATATAACTTACCATGGGAGTGTTGATTCAGTAGAGTTTGGGGGGAAGTAATAGGGTTTGATATCATGATCAAAATAGCAACTCTTGAAAATCCGAACCTAAAAATTTTTTTACTCATATTTTGTACAAGTCCTAACAAAAACTGTAGTCGTGAAAGACCCTATAGGTACTAAAATAGTCACTATATTTGCCCTTTACTGAATTTTCGAACGATTCCTTTGCTAACTATGCTACAGAAGCTTAGGAGTACAAAAAAATAGGATAAAAAAGGAATGCAACGTCATGATTGCTTGTACTGTGGTTTGAACTGTATTTTAGTAAAAAAAAAGGACCACCCGCTTCTGTAATTTCACAGAAAAACGTTGAGTTTATCAGTTTATTGCAAACATCAATTTGTACTATTTCATCGGTTGAGTTGAGTCATAATAAAAAACAAACAATGTTTTATATATTAAATAGATTAGTACTCTGACAGTGTGAACGCAAAAGGTCCAGTCCTCCATCAAATTAGAACGCAGAATATAACAAAAATAGTCACACTGAAGTAAAATCAACTAGATTTGCTTTGAGAGTGATCGAAGATAGAGAACGTTCACGTTCACCCTGTACTAAAGATTCACGAGTCAATATAAATCTGAACAAAACAAATCGTTAGTGATATGTTTATAATAATTCAATAAAATGAGTCTGGTTGCTACCTATTTACAAAAACTTACAAAATACAATAAATAACTTTATGTCAAGTGTATTGAAAAGCACCAACTTCTTTTTTAAAATGATATAAAATACAGAGGTAGTATATGGTAGGACTAAAGTAACTAACGTTATGAAATGAGGATGTGAAACAAATTGGCAAGATATCCAAAACCAGGTATTGTTTGTTGACCTGAGGGGAGTTTATTTTACATCTGGCATGAAATCAAAATCATCTACAACAAAAATACACTTATTAATTCTGAATGGCAACAAATGTGCATTCTTTTACATAAATCACCCTGCAATCCATTCCTTAGAATTAACCCTGTGCAAAAGAGCTGCTTCATAAATGAAACTTTATTATCAATCTGTATGATCAGCAGAAAACACCTCAATTCGTAAATTTTATCTTAGTTTTTGGGGCTCCTCAAAACATGAATATTTAGAAGTTCACCTATCATACTGATCATAATGTAAACTATTATTTAAAGCCAATCAATTTTTAAGGATAATACCTTTTCAATATGTCAAATTTTCAGTCTTCCAAATTCCTTTAGTTTCTGATCTCATAATAAACAGAACTTTCAATCAGAAACTAACAATATAACATTTTTCGAACGGAACAAGCCAATATAAACAGTTAAAAAATATTACCATTTTTTAAACAAATAGAAAACTACAATCATCTTCTACTGCTTCTCTCTAACAGACAGGATTATTAAAAATATACGTTTATATTCACTTATTTTTCTTCATTTTCAAACTTAACATTTAATTGCACAAATTTAAAAATGTCCACAAATAATCTTGACCTTTCTTACTCTAAAATACATGGTATATATAATACAAATATCTACGCCTTATAATCTACAAAAAGATAATTTCTAGAAATGGGCAAGTCATAAGTCAACCACCCTATGTCATTCCTGTGACTGAAATTACTATAACACTTACAAAAGTCAGGGTTCAACCAGTAGAAGAATGAACTAAGAAACTTGCTCTAGTTGAAGATCAGTTTCAAGTCAACTGCAATGGTTTCATGTATGAATTTGTATAGAAAATATTATTCAAGCTGTTTGTCATAACAAAGTATTATTATCAAATAGTATTAATAGTCTGTGATGAACTGCTGATATGTTTTCGGGCCAAAAACGTAGCCCTGTGAGGCACATCACAATAGTCAAGCTATTTGATATCGACACTTTTTTATATTAAATATTAAGGAAGCAAATATCCCCAGTAATCGTAATTCTTTTTAAAATCAGAAACTTCTTACCCTTGAAATATTTGAAATTAATTTATTATTCTCTAGTCTTTTCCAAACTTCAGTACTTAATCTCAGTATGGGGATCGGCAACAAAATGTGTACTAAAACCATTGAAAACACTACAAAACAAAATCATCAAATGTATATTCAAACTAGAATACAAGGAACATACAATAAATTTATACAAACCAAATCAAATTCTAGATATCCATTCTCTTTATAAGTTAAAGATTTGTACTTTTATTCACCTAGTTAAAAATAACTTCAAACACTCTGATTTGGCTTTCAACCTAATTAACAGTAATCATAACCACTTGACGAGGCAATCAGATCATTTATCAGTTATCAATGTGAGAACAAATGTGGGTCAACAATCAATATACTTCAAAGTAATAATGCATTACAATGAATTGCCAAAATCTTTAAAATCCTTTGGTAAAATGAGATTCAAAGTAAATTTGAAAATATATTTATTATCATGAATTTTCTAAATATATGAAAATTAGAAATAACTAGTTAGTAATTAATTTAGTTTAGTTGAAAATGTGTTTATTTTTCCCTGTCATAAACTTGTATGTTTCTTGGGAAATAAATGTTATTATACACACAAAAATGTGTGAACATCTGAAGAATGTATAAAATAAAATCATTTCTGAAACAGAAAATGTTCTACTACTATGCATGGTTATAAATAATGACCTGTTGAACATTTAAATATCTTGTCTTGGTTGATAACTATATGGATTATTTCATTTATCTTAACCAACATCGATATTTCTGAATTCATAAAAATTGAAAACAACTACAATTAAACTTCATTAAAACTTTTCAACATAAACTGATCAAGTTTCAGTTCAAAAATGTGAAAAGCAGTTTGTCCTGTAGGTGTAGATCCTGTGGGCAAGGGTATGATATTTTTTTTTAGGTGGAGTCATATCAAGAAGAATACCTTATCAACAAATGGATATAAAAGCCAAGTCTCAGCAAAAGCAAAAGAATTTCGTAGGCAAGTAATTTATTAGAAAATACCAGTTTCAAGAAGTCTTGATAGTAGCTTGAAGTTTACACATTTTGAAGCAAATTATAACTTGCAAACAAAGCATGGTTGACAACTAACTTGAGCAATAAGTATTAGTGATACTGATTAACTGGGTCCAAGGTTTTCACAAAAGCTTTCATTCAACTATATTATTCTTCAGTTGGACTCGAATCGTGAGAATACTCTTTGAAGGAAATATTGACACCCTATGCCCCAGAGAAAAAGCATACTCCTGACTTCCTAAAATATGTAAAAATAATTGTAACCGCACTAACGTCAGAGGAGAGGTAGAGAAGACTTGTCCATTTCTAACTAAATTTAGAAAATCATGACCAACAAAAACTACCAAGGATAAAAATTCATTCAAGAAATGAAAACACCAATTTCTGACAAACAGTTTTTTTAATCATATGGCTTGTTTCGAAATGGTAGGTCTGTTGTGAAAACTTCATCAAGAAAAACAACTACTAACCCTAACTTGAATGGTATTGTATCAGGAGTTCGTCATTAAATTCCCATTGCTAATAAAGAATTATGTGAAATATCAATCATATAATTTTTTTTAAAGGAGCAACCTTTTCTATTACAAAATTCATACATATTTGCATTAGTCGTTTCGTAACACTCAACTATTCATGAGTATGAATAATCGAAAAAAAAAAACAATTCTGATGAGTATTTTTCGGTAGTAAAACGATTTTAATCATAGATGCCAATATATAAAAATGTGTATGATGACAAAAACATTGGAATACTAGTTTGACTGATGAACAAATCCCTCAATACCACAGGATGTCGGCTTAATTAATTGTTACTTTCTTCTTCTTCTTAGAAGATATAGTATTTAAAGAAAAAGATAGGTTTATATATTCGAAAATAAGACTTAATAAAATATCTAAAGATGCAGAGTGTGTTTGTTGAGTCTTTCATATCACTTAACAATTCAGAAATCCGTTTTGTGTTGAAAAGTGAACCGGAGGCATACTAGCCCTAGTGGAAATGGGCAAACAGGAAAATTTGCAAACATTTCCAGCACATTAGTGACTGTGTTTTTGATTTTTTTTTACTTTTTGAAGGCCATAACAAAGTCATAGAAAGAGAAATTTTGAACCGATAAATGATTTGGAAGACCAACTGACTGTTACAGGACACAGGACAGGTATGTGTTCGAAAACCCAGTCAGTATATTCACAAACTGCATTCCACCTAACTATACTTCCTTGAAAGAGGTGAACAAAATCTGGAAGATATACTTTTGCACAACATACTTTTCTAGATTAGTAGAACATTTTCAAAGTGTCAACCTTTTTTAACTTGATTTTTTGGAAGAGCAGAAAATGTAATAAATTTTTTTTCTTCGATTGGTGTGATATCTATTATCATCTTCACAGCCATGTGTAACACAAAGACAATTATAGGCCCAGTAACACAAAAAATGTAAAGTTTTGGGTTAGTCTTGCTTCTGTGTATGGAAAACTTAATAAGATTTGTAATGAGTGCAATATTCAAGTCCGATTTATTTCAGATGAATACTGTTACTGCTGTTGCTCCTATTTGCTAATTTTAGCACATCCAAAATGTTATTTGAAGAAGATACTTACAATCTAGTAGTAGTAGTACTGCCCAACTAGTAAGCAGAAAATTAAATTGAATCAAAATGATCTTTGATTGAAATAATTTGACAGTAATTAGTAGAATGATGCTGAAATTTGTCCATACATTTCCAAAATATTCAATGACGAGTTGATCCACTCAGTATATTCTATTTTGTAGCCTCAACATTTCTTGTATCCAAAAGGAAATATAAAAGTTTGAATGATACCTATTGTGAAAAATTACCCTGAAAAAGTTTTTCAACACCATTACTAATATAAATCAACAGCTCGTACAAGACCATTCACAACCAGGTTGATATATAGATGCATTAAGTATCTTGGAAGATTTCGACTTGGAAATGTGTATTAGAGGTATTAGAATAGGCCAATCCATCTAAAATAATTTCTTCAACCTGAGAAACTATCCGAAGTAGATACCAACTTTTCTTAGTTTTTACCATTTTTTATGAATTTTTAAATTTATTAATTCCACATCTGACTTGTAAAAGTATTAATTAGATGCAATGAAAACATTTTCCATCTTTTTTCTTTCAAAATGCTGTTAATGAAAAACATTTTAGAAAATTGACCAGAGCAAGAAATTTTGGCTATAATATCCAGCTTATTTTTTTTTTGTGAAACTACAGATTATAGAAACAGGTGAGACGGCAGACAAAGAACGTTGGAGAGAAAAAGAAAAGCGCAAAATTTAAAGGTCCACACTGACATTTGACATTCAAGGACCTCTTTCTTTCTTCAATCTTTGACAGATGTTACAATAATAACAAGTGTTCTCGTTCTCAGTGATATCAAATTTACATAGTTTTCCATAGGAAGAAATGAAGTTCATTTTTGTTTATTCAATGACATAAAATACTCGCGTTCTATCCAGGAACAATCATTAGAAAAAGCAAAGGGTTGGGTTCATACATGTATTAAATTATAACGATTAACGATAGTGATTCAACAGATTGACGTGTATGTGTTTCTTGTGATATTTCTAGTAATATGTTAACTGTTCAGTCATAAGAAAGAATGTTCGTCAATATTGGTTGGACTGTTATTTCCAACTAATCATTGAGACATTGTCTTATGTCTTCAAACTGCTTCATAGGTTCACCTTACTGATTGTCACATTGCATTACAGATGCAGAATATGGATGGAAGCCTGTGTATAAGAGAAAGATTATACTAACACTGGGGTAAAATCTGTACACTTGTAACTTCTGAAGAAGTTAACTAAAAAACGTCAAGAGCCAATTCAAATGGATGCACGACCGAATAACCAAAAGCCCTATTAATTTGCAATGTATAAAGGCTAATTAAAAATATAGTTTGAACTTCGCGCTTCTATACGTTGAAAAGAAATTTCTTTATAAGAATCCAATCAAATTCAGAATTGCCATAATCTGAAACGAAAAAAGCTCTCGTATGTACTAGGCTTAAGTAGGAACGAATTATACGATCAAACGAACTTACCTGTGAAGTTCGATCGTAATTATATGAGGCATCCAGTCCAAAGATTTTATTTAATTCACCATGTAGTACGCCTGTTTGTGCTACCAAACCACAAGGATTTTAAAGACAAATTTCCCCTCTGTCGTCTACCTACCGCTGCCAGTCACCACCTTCTCGGGTAGTCTCGTCTCCGCCATACGCCGTCATTATGTTCAAATATTCCGATAATTCATATCCAGCGTGGTGCGGTTGGGTGGGAAGTTAACATCTTTGGACTGGATGCCTCATATAATTACGATCGAACTTCACAGGTAAGTTCGTTTGATCGTATAATTATATTTCTGCATCCAGTCTAAAGATGTGCTAGGAATCGCACGTTAAAAGGCAAGACCTCGTTAATCCTTAGCTCGCACAAGTTTCGACTTCTGAGGGCTGTCGTTCGTAGGGGGATGACAGCTGGTTAACGGAAAAAACAATTACAATTTCAATTTCAAAACAATTCACCATGTAGATGTTCAAAGATAATTAGTCGCTTTCCAATTGAGAGTTTGTTTCCCAACTGGAACATGATTTTTCGTGGTATGCGAGAGAGTTCACCTCAGGAGCTGCTCGGTGCTACTCTTTGTGAAAATTGGAAAGCGGCTAATGATGGATATGAATTTGTAAGCAAACTACAAGTTTCTTCTTTATTTGTATTTGTTTGGTTTTTATGTGACGACAACATAAATTGTTCTTCTTCTGCTTCCTTTAATGGGCTATGTCTTGAAACATAAATTGTTTGTGTTGTATTAGAAGTTTCTTTTCCCATTAGAACAAAATTTGTATTCTAAGAGTTGTGAACTCATATTTTAAATATATTTAGGAATGAAACACTCCTGTGGCAAACTGTCCATGCTCTTAAAGGAGACGATTATAAAACCTGCCGAAGGTTAAGGAGTTTTGGCTCCAGCCTGCGAAGTCCTTTATAATGTCTATTAATACACCTGCCCTGCTTGCTGCAGATGTCGACGCATGACGACTGGAGTGAGTTTTAAAAATGCTGGTATCAATACCTGCCAACTGTAATTCAGACTTTACCCACCGGCTTAACGTTTGCTTGGAGGCTACTCTATGGGGCCTTTGGAACGTTATAAACAAAAAATCGAAATTAGGTTCTCTCAATCCTTTGGTTTCAAGTATTTATTGTTTCAGACAAGATACAACACATATGTGGGGCATTTTCTCAAACACTGTTGTTTCATCTTCAACCCAGATGTTTTAATCCTGTCGGTTATGAAAATTTGCGTGCCACCCTCATATCCTTTCATGTTTTGCAGTTTGATAAAGGATAATGTTTGAATTCGTTGGCCAGTGGCTAGTGTCAAAAGAGTAATGAGTTTTAGAGATAAGGCCTTTAAGCAATCTGGTGGATGTTTCTCAAAATAGTCAAATATTTGCTTTGGTTCCCAGATAAAGTTTTAGCGGGGTTTTTGAGGTCTTAGCCTAAAAACGCCCTTCATGAATCTTTTTAAGAATGGGTCTTCGCCTATGTTGCCCGGGAGGATCAATGAGAGTGCTGACCTATGCGAATTAAAGGACCAAAAAGCACTGTTGGTTTTTTCCAGCAAGAATTGTTAACAGGTTAAAACATTCTGTGTGTTACCTTCATATGGGTTGATGTTGGATTCTTTACAAACGTTCCATCATAGTTTATATGTTATTCCGTACTGTGTAATAGTTGCCTTGGCCAAGGATTGAAGTGTTGTTTCTATGGCACATTTAGGAACTTGTTGAAGTATCAGAGATTTCCTAATAGTCTCGATGCTACCAATGTAAGGTTCGTAGCCAAAGGATGTTGTGCTGTGCTGAAAGAGGAAACCAATAGTTTTGGATTGGGTTCAAGAAAAATTGGATCTCCATAGGAGAGTTTTATGAAAAGTGGATACCATACTTGAGATGGCCAATAGGGCACTACTAAGATACCTTCAGCATTATCGGTTATTATTTTTTGTAGGACACGTGAAATTATGGAAAAAGGTGGAAAAGCATAAAAGTTTAAACTTGCCCATGACAGAGTAAAAGCGTCACAAGCGAATTCATCGGGATCCCTAATCCACGATACGTATTTTTCACATTTTCGGTTGTTTCTGGATGCGAATAGATCTACTTGAGGTTTACCAAATTTCTTATCTATTTGTGCAAAGGCATAGGTGGCCAAAGACCATTCTGTTTCTGGCTGAAAAGCCCTGGATTCTAAATCAGCTCTCCAGTTGTCTTTTGAATTGATACGCAAATATCCACAAATTGCGTTGTTCACACCATTGTCATATCAGTTTAGTGAGATTATGGAGATGGCTGAATTGGACGATGTCCATTCGATTTATACATGCAACAGCAGTCGTATTATCGCATCTTATGAGGACGTTGTAGTTTCGTAAATGCATTTCAAGGCTAAAAATATGGCTTGCAATTCCAAGAAATTTATGTGGTTTCTCTTTTCTTGAAGAGTCCACGAATCATGTGTTTTTTCTTCATTGCAACATGCGCCCCAACCCGAAAGAGAAGAGTCTGTAAAAATTTCCATTTGAAAAGAGTCTTGTTTAATGTTATTTTGTGCTATGGCTATATTAGTAAGCCACCAAGAAAGGTCAGAATGTGTCGTGATCGACAATTTCGCAATAAAATTCATGTTACTATTTTATAAGGCAACTAGCTTCTCTCTCGAATGATTTAGTATAGAGCCAACCATTTTGATTGAAAATATTCAATATATTGAATAATTCTGTTTTTTTTCTCCCGTGGGAGCTCAATTTTTAGGGTATCAGTATGAAAAATAAAACCTAAAAAGTTACATGTTGAAGAATTCAGGGCACTTTTCTCTCTATTGATGACAAACCCAAGAGACGTTAAAATTTGTACAGCTGCCAGTGTTTTATTTTTACAGTAAGAGAAGTTATCGCCAAAGATCAAAAATTAACACACGTGATTTCTTGTGATCTGAATTTTTTATATTACTGGTTTGAGGATTTTTGTAAAAGCGTGAGGTGCCGATGATAACCCGAATGGGAGGCAAGTGAATTCATAAAGTGTATTATTGAAGCTAAACCTCAAATATTTTCTATGTATGCTTGCCATAGGCACTAAAAAATATGCATCCTTTAGGTCTATTGACGCCAGAAAACAACCTTTCTGTATTAACCTCAGTACAGTTCGTGTCTTCCATTTTAAAATGTGGGGCCTTTACATACTCATTAAATTTTTTCAAATTAAGTATAAATCTTTTCTTCCCATTGGGTTTGTCTGCTAAGAAAAAACTGGATACAAATTGGTCAATGAGTGGCTCGCACTATTTGACCGCCCCCCGTATAAGCCGTTTTTTAATTTCTATAGAAACAAGTTCTTTCCCTTTCAGAAAAGGTAGGTACCTTGGCAAAAAATGATTGTATTGGTGTTTTATTTAGGGGTATACAGTAACCCTTAATCCATTTGAGAACCACTTTGATGTTATGGTGGTCCACTTTTCATAAAATTTTGAGAGTCTGCCAGAAATTGTCTGGAAACTTACATCATTCATTTTCTCCTTCTGTATTTCTTGTTTTCCTTCGAGGTTCGCCCTTTGTTGTAGTACCCTGTCTCCCTCGATTGAGGGGTAGGGCGATACCTGTTTAAATTCTGATGAGGATGATATGACTGGCTCCTTTCTTGTTGCCCCCCCTCCTTTTTTCCTATTTTGAAGGTGTTTGAGACAGGGGGTTTTGAACCTGGCGTGTAAGTGGAAGGTTTCATGTCTTTACTTGCAGCCTGCAGGATTTTTGCTGTTTTGCAGTAATATCGGGACCAAATAGAAGATCTGAAGGAGCATATTTTTCTAATAATTCTTTAATATCTTTGTTCATATACGGATATATGAAGCTTCGACGTGCCATTGACTAGTCATGAAACAAGCTTGTTAGAAGTCTTCCTGAATCGGATAAACTGGGAAGCAGTATATCTTTATACATAGGGGGTAGGTTTTCTGTCTCCGATAATATACTGTCTATTCCTTTCCCTATGGCTGCTAAAGAAATTCCTAGTTTCGATTAAAACTGAACATAAGCCTCGTCCTTTTTACGAATATTAGTTGCTTCAGGATTAATAATCGGCGCAGACAATAAGAGGCAGTTTGATGGGATTTTATATTTTTGTGAAATATTATTGATCTCGTTTTCAGGCAAGCCGTTAGCGAGAATATGTGACCAGCGCCCAGACAATGTTGGGTGCAATTTTACAACCTCGTTGTCTGTGGGCATAGGATCTTCGCCAAATATGTTCAAGACATCGTTTGCTAATTCAACATCATTGTGTATAACCTGTACATCTGATTCGAGTGGTTGTGAAGCCATGTCGCGTGGGCTATGGGCAACACTGTCAATGGTGTGCGCCAAGTCGCACGGATCTCGAGCTACACCCATATTATTGAAAATATTAGCCGTTGACTCACTAATAGCTGAAAAAATTGTTTAGTAATATACTTACGTCGGATAATTTGATTAAAGCGGCGACCGTTACGAACTCTGTGAGCACAAGAAGGCGAATGACGTCGTATGGTGGAGACCGAGACGAGACTACCCGAGAAGGTGGCGACTGTCGGGGATAGGTAGACGACAGAGGGGAAATTTGTCTTTAAAATCCTTGTGGGTTGGTAGCACAAACAGGCGTACTACATGGTGAATTAAATAACATCTTTGGACTGGATGCAGAAATATAATCTATTGTATGTTTCTTGGGATTGAATTGATAAATAAATATCTTATATATGAAATCTGCAACCATGTCGACTTGAATTTTGCAAACCGGCAAGTGCAAAATTTAAAGGTCCGAAGTCAATGAGGCGGCAAGGAAATGGGCATAGCTTCTCATCTGTTAGTTTCTATAATCTGTGGTGAAAGGCACATCGAATGAAATTGACAGAGTCTAAGTGATTGGATATTGTCTGTTTCTTGAATTGTATTCACACCAAAGATTCTAAATATTCATTAATTTAGTCCAAAGCTTGTTTGGAACATGTGCTGTAAGTTTTTCCGGGAATTCCTACAGCCGAAAAGTGAGAACGCCACCAAAGAGTCAGAAAGTCACTGGGAGCGCCACGAAAAATAATAATACAGGCAAACTTTCATGACTTTATAGTATTTTTTCACCAATTTGCGAAGTAAAATATCCATCCAATACACAAATGAAGATATTTGATATGTTTCTTGTAGATGGTCACGGAATAGTATATTGTGTATCTAGTAGTGAAAGCAATACATTCCCAGACGACAATGTAAATTGTTGGCCGAGGCGATAAGCCGAGGCCAACAAGCATTGAAGTCTGGGAATGTGCTTTTACTACGAGGTACAAATACTATTTTTTCTGAAATCGCAATCAGCATTATCATAAATTAAGAAATTATACTTATTGTTTGCGTGCATTCATTTACTGTCTAAAATGTATACAAGCCGTCAAAAATTTTCCCGGATCGTTACTTTCCCGTACAGTTTAGTGCCGAAAACGGTCCGGGAAAGTTCGTTGCTTAGCAATGGACTAAAATACTAGATTAGCGTATTTTGAGGCCTGAAGTTGCTCCGAGAAAGTGGGCATTCTTAATAATAATACAGGCAATTTTCCATGATTCCATAGTATTTTTTCATCAATTTGCGAGGTAAAATTTTCATCCAATACACACAAATGAATATATCGGATTTCTGTTTAATGTAAACTGTTTTGTTCCTTCAATTGCAATGGCTTTTCGTTTTAGTACTTTAATTTCAATGTACTCACTTGAACAAATGAATTGTAATAACCACTGTGATACTGATAGTTTTATAATAAAAAAATAGGTTAAGATTGTGAATGAAAGAGAATATGGCAATGATTTTTCTGAATGGCAGGAGGAGTATTGAGAGTTATGCTAACGTGTGATATCTTCAATTTTTTGATGTTCTACTTCCATTAAATGGGAAATATTGTTAAGTTCAGAAAACATTGTGAGAACCAAGAGAAAAGTTCCTAGGATGAGATTTATGACACATATTCATTGATTAATCTCACTATGAACTGCTCTGTGTATGACTACAAAATACCAGTGTCAACATTTAACTCCTAAATCATGGCACGTCTAACAACATTGGACTCCTACATCATGGCACGGCTACGTATATTCTATGCATGAAAATCTCAGAAGTTCAGCTATGTTGTACAAAAATATAGATCAGACAACAAACATATGGTCTATACTTACATTAATTAGGTCTACGTCATCTCAAAAAATCCAATTTTAAAAATACACAACTCCTCAAACACAAACCATTTCTCAAAGAGTTTTTCATTAATATTCTATTCTCAATGTCACCACACTAGTTGAGAAAATGAGGCATCTGTTTTTGTATAAAAATCGACGTGTAGAAAAATAACTCACATTGTCTATTGGCACATCAGAAAGGAATTGAGGGGCGAACCCAGTAAACATTCGAAAAACGAACAATGCTAAACCACACCATTGAAACATTCCTACTGGGTTCCCCTTCGAAGCAGTTCAGTAACGTAGGCTCTGTAGTAAAATCGCAAGTGTGGTAACATGCTGCTCGCGCAGGTACTCTTTTAGCTGCAGGTACGGTTGTTTGGAATACCAAACTCGACTGAGAACATCGAATGTCAAGAAACGTTCAAGTGGAATTCCAAGGCCGACCTACCTTGACCCTACATGCCGTTGTCCTTCAGAGGCGTTAACAGATTTTCATTTTCTATTCGCCAGTCGATTGTAGGCTGCTGATATTTCGTTTGTAGCATTACTCTTTCCATAACGCAGGAGGCGGAGAGTCTAGCTTCCGCGTCGTGATCCCAGCATTCTTCCATTGTGTCGCACATGGCCGCCAATCCCTGCAAAATTGGCAATTGAGTTACCGAAAAATATCAAAATACCCAAACTTGAACCAATATACTATAATATGCTTTTAAGAGTCAATCAGACTAATTATTTGATCTTTAGGGAAAAGTCAGCATACTTTCAAAGGGCATTTGTGAAATCACAAAATTTATTTATGTTTAGAGAGATAAATGTTTACAAATGAGTAAAAGGACTCACTATTTTCATTTTTCTAATTACAACATAGTCATTCATAGTATACAAGCTTAGTATCTTGGAGTTCCCACTTACTAACTTAAAATATCATAATTCCAACTTAGTATCTCAAAATTTTACAGTCGGGAGTTGAAGTGCAATCATCCTATCACTATACTTCGAATTATTTCAAAAATCTTAGAAAAATTTATTAGTTTTAGGCTTTTCAATTGTCTAAAAAATTACTTTCCATTGTATCACTTCTTATTCTCTGATATCTTTCAATTACAGCTGTTATAGAATTTAAAAAATGTTACTTATTTTACTAGTAATAGTTCAATATTCCAAAAACAATCTGTAGTAGAGATACTATGCCAATGCGAAATATTATTCTTAGAATTTAAAAAATTCAATAAAACATACAGGCCTGTATTCGAAAATAAAGAGTTGAGGGTGGCCCAACTTGTACGATACTTTGTATATAATTTTTATTTGCATATTTGAATACTTAATTAGTCAAACGCCTGTCGAAAATTTTCAACAAGTAAATATTTTGCAAGACTTCCTGTAACAACCACCAAATTTTAATCGAAAACAGACGACCATCTACAAACTAGTTTCAACATACAATCGATTATCAATTGGTTTTGTCAACTGACCCTGCGATATCCAGCACCCATCAAAAAAATTAGCAACAGAGCAAAGTAGGGCCAGTTGACACCAAATAGATATCGATTGCATGTTGAAGGAGTGGGCATTAGCTCTATGTCCTGACAAAGTCGTGATGGGTGTGCCACTTCAAAAGAAAGGGGCACAAATCGCCGAAATGTAATTCGAGTACTTACATGTGATTAAAAATAATTTTTATAAAATAGGTTCCTTCTAATAAGGTAAATTACGAAAAAGTTCAAAAAAATATCAATAAGTACCAATGTGAAAGTTCAACAAAGTATGAAAAAGAATGCTGGACTAAAAAAAAGAGTAACTGAAAATACACGAAATTACCATTTCTAGCCTATATAGAAAACATACTGAAATTTGACCATATCTAACGTTATTGTTTCGCCGGTTGGCTGTACCTTTTCGTTAAAAATTGTCAGAAAACGGGCGGAGTTTCCAATATCAAACATATTTTGACGACAAGTTTCAACACTCGCTCCGTTTTTATCACGTGTGTCAGCTGATGAAAACGCAATTTTCTCATTATTTATGCAAAAATACATGACATGTGATATGAAATCAGAATAATCATGACCAAGTTTTTAATGACTTTATCAGCTTTGGAACTTGATACGCAGGGCTTATATGTTTCAGAAAAATATTTATTTCTGATTTACATCTCATATCTTTCAAAATTATATATCTTATATCCCAATTGCGAAATCTAGTAAGTATTAAGGTTACTCTCTATACAAGCATTCATGGTAATAGTTGTCCATTCATTCAGTCAACTGGAAAGGCTTGAAATTGAATTATAAAATTTTATTAAAAAACATAAGATGACAAAAAGAGTTTTGTGATTCATGGTACGATTCTATTGAAAATTTGTTTTAGTGGGGTCACCTATCATAATTTTTCTTGCATTATTTGAGATGGCAAACAAGCTTTGTCACTTATGGTACGATTTTATTCAATTTCTTTCCAGTAAATTGTTGGAAGGAAGGAACACAACTGCAGATACAAACCTGAAATGTAACTTATGTTTCGAAAAAAAGAACAATGTCACATTACCGGACGGAGTATTTGAAAAATCCATTATTTTTGGATTTGACAACTAACTTTCTGGTTACATCGAAACTTAATTTGGAGGAAGATTTGAAAACTCTAGAAGATTCTGCACAAAACAAATCTGCTGTCATTTTCGAGAATTATAAGGAAAAATATTTAGGGCCATAATAATTATCCAAATGCATTTTTCATATCACCAGGTCGCAGAAAATTGTTCAACGAGCTATAACAGTTTGATGTGTGATATTCATAGAAAAGAGAATCAAATGATGCACCAGAACAAGAAATAATCATACAAAAATTGTAAAAAAGTTAAACTATGGAAGTCTTCGAATCAGGTAGGTTTATCAAGCCAAAAATAAATGTCCAAAGATAAATAAATAGAGTCTCAAACTCCAAAAAAAAAGTATCCCCTGATGAAAATAAGGAAAATATTATTGATAAATTACATTCCAGGTGTACAGAATTCATTACAAAACTTTCGGAGAAATAAGAAAAGTCCATGACTGTCCTGAAGTTTTCTATTATATTAGCTTCTGTAAGATGATAAATATAGACTAAGTTCAGACAGATAAAAATATTTAACAAATCATGAGTGGAGACTCTTTCAAGTCAATTATGGAAACGTCTATATTAGACAAATGTTACATTGGGTTTTTGTACTTACGCCGAAGAAAAAATATAGGAGCAAAAAGATTCCAAGTATGGTATAAGAATATTGCTGTAGTTGCAACATGATATAACTTTGGAAATGAAACAAGCTTATTAAAATTATCTAACTTTCATGAACTTCTTAAAACTGTTAATTATAGGTTGGCCGTCGAGACTCCCATATTTTTGAAGAGGAAACCTTTCGAAAAACACAAGGAATTCTGAAAAACAAGGGGCAAGCAAAAAAAACCACTATGTGTTCTGGGTAGGCTGTGTTAACTTGATACGCCACCTTAGGAGCAGCACTGTTAATTAATAGTTATTTATGCAACAAGTGCAAAATGTAAGTGTTTATTGCACTCGACGTGAAATTATCGAGTGCAATATGCATTTTTTGCACGAGTTGCATACAATATTTTTTCTACGTTCATGCAAAAAGCAAAAAGCAAAAAGTTTTTTATGTAGGTGCGGCACTAAGTGAAGGAAAATGAAATACGCAATTTAAATAAATAATTATTACTATTGATTTCATCACCATAATCTAGTTTTCCATTAATATTACTCATTTTAAAACTTTCAGTTCTGTAATTGTCAGAATTAAATTTTGACTGACGTTTATATAACCACAGTTGCATTATAAAAATCAAAATCATAGTAGCTATGAGCGTGTATGTTATCACGAGGTGTGGTCATAGTACAGACAGTTTGCTCTAAGCAGGTAGACTGTTTAGAACATAGCGGATCGGTTTTGATTATGGAGTTATTTTCGGGAAGGCATTGTTTGTTCAACTCTGACTGCTAACATTAATACAAAATATTATGAAATATATAGCTGTTTAAAATGTATGGCCAATCTCACAGAATATCTGCTAAATATGTAGTGGGTTTGAACGTTTATATTTATCATGATGACAGCACGTTGAAGTAGAATGACAGATGAGTGCAATAAAAACTTTATTGCACTAGTTCAATAAAGAACTTCTTTTTCCACTGTATATAGTTCAATAAAGATTTGCTTTTTGCATGAATGTAGAAAAAAAATATTACAGGCATCTATAATCAGGAAGACTAAAACGAAAAGTCCGAAACTCAGATGGTGAAATGTCTTTATGTGACTCAACGAGTGATGGGGTGAATTTTAGTTGCATTGCAGATTTTGAAGAGGATGTTGCAGTAAATAATGTGGTGCTTTATATTGGCCAGATTATCAACAGAAGTGGAAAAAAAAGTTGTCAATTATGTTTCCAATACATTTTTCGTCAACTAAAACTATTGATCACTTCTTTAATGCCAAAAAATACTAGCACTTCAACTATCGGTTACAGATTAGGTGAAATATTATCGGCATACAGCGTTCCCAATACGTTCGGTGATTGTTGGTGTAGCCAACCAGTCGAGCAGTACAAAATATAACAAATATATGGAGAGACAAGAAGTATTCAACTGGATTTCTGTTTTCTTCCCTACAAACTGACAGTGTCAGTGTTGGAAATGATTTATATTTATTACTGTTTATTGCATTGTGTTTCAGTAAGGCTCCGGGATAACTTACGTACTCGACTTAGAAAGGAGTATTTGGCAGAACTGGTCAACTGTGTTAATAAACGAAGAACTGTCAATTCGAGAGTAGGAGATGTAGTATATGTTGGTTCTGATAACAAAAAGTGACTAGACTGGCCCCTGGGCAAAATTTTGGAAATTCACCATGGAAAAGACAATAAACCTACGGTTGCAAAAGTGAAGGTAGCCCAAGGAGAAATTATTGCGCCCATTTCAGAGACTGTATCCGTTAGAAGTGAGATATGAAGAAGAAAGACAACAATTGAGGAGTTTGAAGGAAAACGGAAAGCAAAACATATATGAAATAAAAAACCCTGATTCAGTACAGGGTGATGAATGATTTCACGACAGAGAAAGAAGATTTCAAGAAGGAGAAAGGAGAGTATACCAAGAAGACAGATGATAGCATAGAAGATAAACGAACACGGTACGGACGTACTGTGCGAACTCCCCAGCGATTTGGATTTCAATGACATTACTTCTTCTGGTTGGGGAGGATGTTGGAGATGATTTATATTTATTACTGTTTATTGCATTGTGTTTCAAGTTCTTACTGTATATGAGTTACTATGGAAAATTATTATAATAAAAAAGAATATTGGTATATATCAGAATTATAAAAGTTACTGTCAATAAAAAGTCTTGTTTCGATATCAAAAATCTCCATATTACTTAAAGTAAAACATACATTCACAACAATCAGTATGTCAACTGCAGTCGCGGCAGTAATGGGAATGCTATATGCCGATAATATTTTACCATATCTGTATGTTACTGACACTTTATTTAATATTTCCTCAATCAAATAAATCATGATTTTTCTATGGAAAATGCCATAACCATGAATTGAGTTATTCAAGTTTGCCGCCCTCTAGCGGCTCTCCCAATCATACAATACTCTTAAAACTTGTCGATATAGTGTAAAGTCTTAACAACAAACTAATTAAAAAAATGCAGAAAGCCAATTTCAAAGGGTTTTATGTCCTGACATTTTGTTCATTTCCGTTTTGAAATGATCATCTGAAATGCATATAGATACTCACTGGATGATGTCTCCAATATTCCTGTATTTTGGGCCTCACTTTCTTTGTTACAACAGCATCCTGCATGTCTTCCAAAGAAGGATGTTGTCCAACCTCCTCTTCGAAGGGTAGCCTATATTCGGGAATAGGGCCGTCTTGAGCTGTACACCTTGACACCAATTCCCACAATACCAATCCGCAGGCATACATATCAATACGTAAGAAAGCATCTGGGGTGAAGTTGATGGCACCTTCGAGTATTTCTGGGGCCATATATCTTAAATAATAAAACAAATGTTAGTATACAGTGCGTCTCACGTCTCATGGAAAGTTAAACGTAAAAAAAAAACAAAATTCATGATCTTCACCAAAAAATATAAACATAGTTCTCATAATATCAATAATATAAACCTCAATATCAATAATGTCAACAGTCAAATACATTTGATTTCAACTAGACAATTTATGGAGTTTTGACAGTCACTTTGAATATATCTTTAAAGAAATACCAATGAAACTATATTTTTTCAGTAAAACAGCATAACATTTCTACAGTTCAAAGTTACAGTTCACAACACTATCATTTATTTATTTATTTATTTATTTATTTATTTATTTATTTATTTATTTATTTATTTATTTATTTATTTATTTATTTATTTATTTATTTATTTATTTATTTATTTATTTATTTATTTATTTATTTATTTATTTATTTATTTATTTATTTATTTATTTATTTATTTATTTATTTATTTATTTATTTATTTATTTATTTATTTATTTATTTATTTATTTATTTATTTATTTATTTATTTATTTATTTATTTATTTATTTATTTATTTATTTATTTATTTATTTATTTATTTATTTATTTATTTATTTATTTATTTATTTATTTATTTATTTATTTATTTATTTATTTATTTATTTATTTATTTATTTATTTATTTATTTATTTATTTATTTATTTATTTATTTATTTATTTATTTATTTATTTATTTATTTATTTATTTATTTATTTATTTATTTATTTATTTATTTATTTATTTATTTATTTATTTATTTATTTATTTATTTATTTATTTATTTATTTATTTATTTATTTATTTATTTATTTATTTATTTATTTATTTATTTATTTATTTATTTATTTATTTATTTATTTATTTATTTATTTATTTATTTATTTATTTATTTATTTATTTATTTATTTATTTATTTATTTATTTATTTATTTATTTATACGGGCAAGCCCAATTAAAGATATTACAAGATATACATTATGTGAGTAATACAGCAACAGTCACAACATATATGATATTGATAATAATGAAGACATTAAAAAGATCAATGAAAAGTTAAAGTACAAGTACAGTCAGTATAAAAGTGGGAAAAAAATGACAAGATGGTCACTGACACAGTTGATTTTTAAACTTAGGAAGAGGTGTTGAGAAGATGTCAATATCGAGGCAATTAGCCGCTCTAAGGGATCTTGGGATATAGCTGAAATAAGCAATGTTGGTACGATGGTAGGGAGTATGAAAAGTAGCTATCTGTCTAGTAAGGCGAATGGGGACTACTAAACTGATTTGAGATAGAAGATCTGGACAGTCATATTCACCATTTAATATCTTGTAGAGAGTCATTAGATCTCGCTGACTACGTCTATTCTCCAAAGTTGGAATATTGAGATAACTCTCAATTGAGGCGTAATCACTAAAGATATTAGATTTGAAAGAAACATCTAAGAAAACTTTTTTGAACACGATCAATCTTGGATATATGGGTTACATAATGTGGTGACCAGACAGAGGAACAATAATCGAGGTGAGTTCTAACAAGTGTGCAGTATAGGATTTTAATGGCACCCAGACTAGTGAAGTCACGAGTTGTCCTCTTTATAAAGCCCAACATTTTGGTAGACCTGTTGACAATGGAGGTTATGTGGTAGGTGAAGGTTAGGGAGTCATCAAGAATTACTCCAAGGTCCTTGACACGGTCGACAGCATCCAGGGGTTGTCCATTGATGGTATAGTCGAAAATGACAGGTTGATGGGAGCGAGTAAAACGTATGATATGACATTTGTTTATGTTTAAGTCCATACCGTTTGACAAGCACCAAGTAGCAAGTCTGCAGATATCGCTCTGCAACTCATCGGCGTCATCTACACAATTCACAATACGATAGAGTTTTAGGTCGTCAGCGAATAGTAGGGCATTACTGTTGTGAAAGCATGAAGTGATGTCATTAATGAACATGTTGAAAAGTAAGGGGCCCAAATGTGAACCTTGGGGAACGCCCGAGGTTGCAGGAAAGTCAAAAGAGTAATGGTGCTTGAATCTCACTATTTGGTACCTGCCTGTCAGATAATCCACAATCCACTTCAGAATCGCTCCTCCGAAGCCATACCTACTGAGTTTGTGGGTAAGAAGCTCATGATTAACCCTGTCAGCCTCATTTTGATTATTGTGCGTCTATATTATTTTTATTCAATCTCGATAAACTAAATATGCTACAAAAACTGCAAAACCGTGGAATGAGGGAAATCCTGAAAACAAATCGTCTCACTCCCATAATTATGCTAAATTATTTGAATTGGTTGTCAATTGAAAGTAGATTCTACTATTTCAAAGTATAGTAAATAGTATGGCACCAGAATATTTTGAATGGTACCTCAACTTGAACAAAAACATTCATAACTACAATACCAGAAATTTGAATAATATACATATAAACAGAACTGCATTTACAAGTACCATGAACTCGGTTTTTTGAATTCAACGAATTATCAGAATCGTTAAAAAAAATAACCTTGGAAGATTACAAAGCAGCATATGAAGAGTTTGAAAAAAAAATAGACCCATGGAGGCGAATAAAACAAATATAACCTGGAAGAAGGAGATAGATGAGTTTATACTTCATTGTTTTAATCATTTATTGTTTTCAATCATGTGATTTCATTTAAACTATTTCATTGCTTGACATAACCAATCAATCTGTAACCAAACCAAGCCGAATATTTCTATTGTGTATACATTTTTTTTTTTTTTTTGCTGATTAATTTATTTATTTATCGGCATGTTATTTTAATTTTTTCAATTTTAACTTTTTCTCACTATTTTTATATATATGGCTGACTTGTTGGGGATTAAACTAGTGAATATTGGGGAATGCAGCCAATGTCACAAAAGAAAACTCTGGTAAGGTAATCCAAGCATTCGAAACTGTACTTATTCCATAATCAGGGCAAAAACGTTAGGTGACACGATGTATGTTATAAAAATTAAATATGAAGTACAGGATGAAGAGCTGATGCATTGTCAATAAAATGAGCATACACTATAGTAAAGTAAACATGTGCTCAGACTTAAAATAGTGTATGCTCATTTTATTGACAATGCATCAGCTCTTCATCCTGTACTTCATTTTTAATTTTTATAACATACATCGTGTCACCTAACCTCACTTAAGTTTTTGCCCTGATGATGGAATAAATACAGTTCCAAAAGCTTGGATTAACTTACCAGAGTTTTCTTTTGTGACATTGGCTGCATTCCCCAATATTCACTAATTTAATATATATACATTTATTTTAACAATTTTTTAACAATATACATTTTTTGGTGTTTGTTTTATTTACTATTGATAGTTTTTTGTATATTAGGTTTCCTATTTCGAATAAAAATAAATATGTTATTAAACACCCCCCTATCTTGCGTAATTCAGCCCTATGCTGTATCACTTCTGTTAAAAATAACGTCACCGTTATTCGCCATTTCCGTTATTTTGCTATTACCAATCATTTCAACTGTAAGAAAACCCGGAAAACCTACAGCACCACCCTGGGTGGTCAGTGCGAACTCCAAGCAAGCACCAGACGTCGGGATAGACAAGTTACATTGCCTATCGACTTTGGAGATATGGGCACATTTTTGAGTGATGACTGACTGGCGTTTTCTAGCACACATCCTACCGCGAAAAAAGTCAAATCACTAAAAAATTCTTCCTTCTTATCAGTAGCAGAATTTTAACACTCGAATTGCCCTATCTTGCACTTTTTTTATGAAAAACTGCACATTTTATGAAAAAACTCGTCCTTCTTTTATAACCTCTTAAACAACAAATCTAGATAAAATGGTTGGTGAATTTTATTCATGTCAAGTTGGGAAACTGGGAAAAAAGTGAGTGAATAATTTTCTATTCATGTTGAAGTTAAATGGCTCGAAAAGTTGGCCATGCAAATACGCAAAGATCAAAATTAACAACCTGACATGAATAAATTCACTCATTTTGCATAGTGTTGTATGTTCTTAACTGGTCTGGCACTAGCTTGAAGTATGCAACGACCACCCCGGGTGGTGCAGTAGGTTTTTCGGGTTTTCCTACAGCTGAAAAGTGAATACATAACCTGAAACATCAGTAAGTCGCCCCGGAGCACCACAGCAAATAATAATAATAGCCGTCCTCTACCCGCACAGGCTATGCTATATTATCAAAAGAAGGTTGAGTTTTTCGATAAGTAATACCGTTTTCATTAAAAAAAGGTATAAAATGGATCGCTTAGGGTGTGTACATCGTGCTAGTGTAAAGAAAGAAAAATTTTGTTTGCTAGAAAATTCATCACTCAAAAATAGCCCCATATATCCGAAATTACTTGAGACCGTCAAATATTTCATTTGGATTTTTGATCTGGAGACGAAAATACATAGGTATACATTTTTTTCATAGCTTATGGTTATTAGTTAACGGAATTTTACCGAAACGGATTTCAATAGTCATAAATACATAATAAATACAACCTTTAGAAAAAAAATCAGTTTTATATAATGGAATTTTGATATTCAATGAAAAACCCAAAAATTTGAAAAATATAGAAAAAATTATTTCAAAAAACATTTGAAGAAACATTTATTACAATGATGCTTTTGACAACCCAACTTTTTTTTGTTGCAATCATTTCTTTGAATTTTGTTATTTATTGTTTTACAGAATTAGAACCCTTTTATAAACATTTATGTTTATTGGGTCAATAAAGATTATTAGTATTATTATCTGAATTAGTGAAAAAGCCCTGAAAAGACTTCAAATAATCGTCGAAACTTGGTCAATTTCCTGACATTCTTTATTGTTCTTTTTAAAGCTTCAATTCAATGATCACAAAATTATATATTCATTTGTCTTCTTGACATATATGTCAGAAGTTTAGAAAGTTCAAAACATCATATGAATTCAAAACTTTCAAATTTACAGGGAGATCTTCATAAATTTACCTAGTATTCGAAATGGGGTCAAGTTGTTTATCAGTTATTAGGAGTTTAAATTTAGTTTTATGAAAACTGCATTGATTTTTCATTCCTTTGAAAACGTCAAAGATTTCTTACTCGTTTGATGAATTATTTCCACAAAATAGTTGCAGTATCGTTACATGTGGTGGTCGGTGGCTTAGCGCTCTAATGCACAGGCCGTTCGAAACTCCAGCATAGCGATAGTCGGTTCGAGCCCGATGTAGATACAAGAGAATTTTTCTCATTTACTTTATATCGGATCGATAGGCGACCACATGCCTTGTTGAAAAGCAAGTGTATTGTGAGTTGTCTAGATGCCAATCTCGTCTACTGCTAGCTTGGAGTGCTCACCGACCACCCGAGGTGGTGCTGTAGATTTTCCGGGTTTTCCTACAGCTGAAAAGTTAATACATCACCTAAAACATCAGTAAGTCGCCGCGGAGCGCCACGACAAATAATAATAATAGCCGTCCTCTACCTGCACAGGCGATGCCTTTGGATACACTCAACGAGTGTTTATGAGGGAGTATTATTATTATTATATTATTATTATTATTATTATATTATTATTTAATCATATACCAGTTTATTTATATACATGGGAAGCATTTCCTCATTAGGTTGATATTTTTTAATGAAATGAGCTTATCTACTTAGTGAAAGTTGCAGACTAAACAATTTATTTAAAACTCTATAATTTCACAACAAATGAACAGAATTTCAGAATCAAGCTTCTTTTACGAATATAGTTGAAAAGCCTTTCTATGAAATTTTATTCGAGTTTATGGTGCCTGTTTGGACAATTCAACAGGTTGCTTATAATTCTTCAGAACCTCACTCTATACAATATGTTATATACATGATATGCAAATTACCTTCTAGTTCCCACCTGACCGTGAGTGTCTCCACAAGATTTTCCACTTTCAAATACAATAGCCAATCCAAAATCTGCAATACACGCAGTCATATCATTTTTGAGAAGAACATTCTTGCTCTTGAAATCTCTATGAGCAACAGACGGTTTGATTTGTTCGCCAGGATATTTGCCAGGAATCGCCTCGTGCAAATGCATCAAACCTAAAACAATAATAATGTTTATTTTACTATAATTGAAGAAATATACATTTACAACACTGTAAAGCATATTTCAAGTCAAACCATGACTAAAGAGCCCAAAACAGAATAAATTCAAAGCTGAACTCACATTCCTATCAAAGAACATAACTATAGGTCCAAATTTATTTGTTATGACCTATAGCAGGGGAGCCCAAGCGGAGATTTCGGGATTTACTGAAGTGCGGCAGATTAATATATAGGGGGATACCTTGTACCCGGTTAAGTACCTCCACCAAATATGAACCTCATAAGTAAGTCCGCGCGTCCAGGATAAAGGATCAGATTAGTAAAAAAAATTGATCATCAGAAATTCTCGAGCGCGTCACATTAAGGTAGGGTGAGTTACTTACATGCTAAAAAGTGTATATTCTACTAATCTAACAATTTGAGAGTGACGTAAAGAAAGGGGAGGGCTACAAAGTTGTAAAAAAAGTCATCTCGACATTCTCGAACGTGGCTTTTTTTTTAAGGAAATAAATCAAAGATAATGAAAAATATGTAATCTGAAGATTTCCACAAGCCGAAATAACAAAAATTCGGCGATAAAGTTTAATGCGTGCAGATGCGTAATGCCTATATTTCCCTCTCCGTGTTACTATTTCTCTCACTCTTTCTCTATCTATTTGGCTTGGCCAAACATAGATTTTGAATATAATTTGAACCGATTCGTACTGGTAGATTTTGAGAAATCTCAAAATAACTACGATTTTTTTTTTTCAAATGTTTTTACTAAGTACTTTTAAACGGCTCTACCGATCGATTTCAAAAACTAATCGGCTCTTAATATCAAAAAAACTACTTCGATCACCACCAGTCCGGTCAGAATCGGTTGATTCGTTCGTGAGTTATCGTTGTCGAAAGAAATCCAAAATAGTGTTTTTTGGAATCTCTCTGAAATTTCTAGTTCGATCAATCAAACTTAAAGATTCTTCATGGAGCGTCGAATGCCGCTTACCGCGTGAAAATCGGTTCATTTATTCAAAATTTATTGCGGTTTGATAATTCAAAAAATTGTATAAACTTCAGACTTTTGAGCTCGGAGAGCTCATAATGACACAAAAATAATATTTTTGAGCTCAGAGAGCTCAAAAACAAAATAAATGAAATGTTGAGCGCTTAGGTATGGAGTTAGCGGGAAGTTGCAAGGATGGCCTTTATGGTCAACCGTTTTCCTAATTGTTTTTGTCAGAGTAGGCGAATCCCTCTAGATAATCGTCAGCTTAGGAGACAGCACATCTAGGACATAAAGATGAACCAAATGCATCTTAATCTGACGCGCTTGAGTATTTCAAAATGGCGATTTTTTTTTCATCTTATAATAATGACCGCGAGTTTGCGTCACATCGACATCCTCAGATTATTGCATAAGAGCTTTTTTTTAGGTTCCCTCAACACCCCCTAAGAAAATCTGACGCGCTCGATTAATTTAATTTTTTTTTTATTTTCAACCCTTACCTACAACCACCCCCATCATGCAAACGATCAGATTAACATACGTACATTATTAAAAATGCGTAGGACATTGATGCTATCAATATCTGACGCGCTCGAGTATGTCCATGCAACAGTTTTTTTACAAATTTGAAAATCTATAGCCGCTTCCCCCACCGATAAAAAGGTATACATTACATAACATTTTTTTCTTATCATTTAAGCTTTGCTAACCAATAGGTCTCTATGACGCTCGAGTAAATCCACATTTAGCATCGTGGGCTCCCCTACTTCTACACTTACCTGTTGCTACAGTTTCTGCAATGAGGCATAACTCATGCCAAGTGAGGGTGTGAGCTTTTAGATAATCACACAATGATCCTTTCTCGTGGTAAGCCGTGATCAACCAAAATTCTGATTGTAGATTATCGCCTCTTTTTTCAACTCCAATATATTGTAGAATATTGGGATGTTCCATACATGGAAGTTTGAAAATATCCTGTTCTGTTTGCCAAGATTGCTTATCCTAAAACAAAACATTTTTTTTCCTATAGCCACGCTGAATAATAGTCATTGTCTGATACATAGATTTTTATTCAAATAGGTATTCCAATCTTCTGAAAATTTCGGTAAAATTTCGTTAACTGATAGCCACAAGTTATCAACAAATATTTTTTTTGAAACTTACCTAGTTTGGCCTCCTGAACAAAAAATCCAAATGAAATTTTTGTCGGTCTCAACTAATTTCGGAGATATGGGCCTATTTTTGAGTGATGACTGGCATTTTTTAGAACACATTTCTACCGCGGAAATACGCCCAAAATTCTTCCTTCCTTAAACTAATACAATGTACTCACCCGTTTTACACTATTTTTTTATTAAAAAATTATCCAAAAATTCAACTTTTTTTAAAAAACATCAAAACAACACATTTATGTAAAATATTTAGTGAATTTATTTATGTCAAGTTGGTAACTTTGAACTTTGCATATTTGCACAGCCAACTTTTCCAGGCATTTAATTTCAACATGAATAGGAAATTATTCACTCACTTTTTTTCCAGAAACCAACTTGACATGAATGAAAGTCACTAACCATTTTGCCTAGATTTGTTGGTTACATGATCATAAAAGGAGTTTTTTTCGTAAAAAGTACCGTTTTCAGCAAAGAAAGAGTGAGGAACAGGTCAATTAGGGTGTGTACATTGTGTTATTTTAAGGAAGTGTTTTTTCGCGCTAGAAATGTGTCCTTAAAAATGCCAGTCATCACTCAAAAATAGGCCCATATCTCCGAAATTAGTTGAGACTACCAAAAATTTCATTTGGAATTTTCGTTCAGGAGGCCAAACTACGTAAGTTCCAAAAAAAAATTTGTTGCTAACTTGTGGCTATTAGTCAACGGATTTTTACCAAAATTTCATGATTTTTCGTCAAAAATTACAGAAGATATGTGGGTGTTTTCATGAGAAGAGAAACACACTATATATCCTAAGATTGAAATAGAAAATATATATTGGAAGCATTGACATAAAGAATAGTATTCATGAAATGATAGGTGGTATTAAATAATATATTATATAACAAGGGACTAAAGTGAATGTTTTCATCCCGCATGTAATGTTTATTGCCTGAGGGCTCGTAGAGCCCGAGGGCCAATAATCACGTAAGGGATAAAATATCGCTTTAGTCTTGATACTTCCCAGTATTATAATAATAATAAAAATAACTTTATTATTCCCAAGAAACATAGGCTGCTTATAATAGGGAAATATCAAAATAAATTCGTAAGTAAATGAAGCAACAAACAAACTGTAACAAAATAATAAATTGTCAAATCACATTCATTTTTTAAAATATTGTTTCAATTTGAACTTGAATTTTAAAGAGCATTTGGTATTCTTCAATGTGCTTGGTGGTTTATTATAAATGAGTATACCATCGTGCATTATATTTCTTTTTCCAATTTCAGTTTTGATTCTACTGGTGTGCAGTTCATGAACATTTCTTGTTCCGTGATTATGAATTGCAGTGTAATGAAAATTTAAACTGCTATATTTCTTTTTAATTCTACTAAGATGAATAAATTAACAAACTCCTAATTTATAAAGTGAATCCAAATTCAATAAATTTTTTGGTCTATATAAATTTTCAGTAGGTTCTAGATGAGGTAATTTATATATGCATTTGATTGACTTGTTTTGAAGTTTTTCAAGTGGTTTTAGAACAGATGCTTTGGCAGATCCTCATATAGAAACTAAATATTGTAATCTCGAATATATGAAACTGAAATAAATGTTCATCAAAATTTTTCTGTCCAAGTATCCTCTAATTTTGTAAAGAATTCCGATTATGGGTGATATTTTTTTTCGGATAATTTCTATATGTTTTTGCCAACTGAGGGTTTCATCAATATAAAGGCCCAAAAATTTTATAGAGTTTTTGTATATTATATGATTTTTTCAAATTGAATTGGTGGAAAGGTGTTTCCCATTTTTTTTTTGATATGAATATGTATGAGGATTTAGAAAAATTTTATGTTAATTTATGATACTGCAACCATGAGAAGATTCTGGATAGATCATACTTGATATTATTTTCAATGAATTTTAGATCAGGTCCAAAATAAACTATTGTTGTATCATCTGCAAATAATTTAAGAGCACCTTTCAATTCCAAAAAAGAACTAGAATTGATATAAATCAGGAATAGCACAGGTCCCAACACAGATCCCTGTGGTACTCCACAATTCACATTTTTGTACTGACTTTTATTTTCTCCAATGCGCACGTATTGTTTCCTATCAACATTGATACAATTAATAATTCTGCCGTCCTAAGCAAAAAAGCCGTATCTGCAAAAACTCTGAAGCTGAGAATCTGTAATTTCGACCATCCAAGTACGAAAAGGCTTAAACTTGTGTACTAAAGGCAAAATGATTGATTAACTTTGGCTATTTGAAACTAGTTTACGTAATTTTTTCATTGGAAAAAGTTAAATTTATAGTGTTTCAAGACTACAGAAACCAATATCTCCATATTCACATTTTTTGTAGATACGGCTTTTTTGCTTAGGACGGCAGTCATTCTGATGAGTTATATAAACACGGTACTTGGATTACTCAGTAGGTAACGTTATAGCAGCAACAGTGTCAACAACATTTTTCAATTCAGTGACATTTCAATTAATGTTGACATTTAAATGAATCATATTTTAACTAACAGAATATCAAGAAAATTAATCAAGAAATGAATGAATCACATTTTGATATAGATAAGGCAGCTGACATGATAATTTTTGTCCTAGTTATTAATAGTGTAGCTGCGGTAAAGATTGATTTTTACTTTATGTCCCTAGGAATTTGAAATGCAACTTTATCTTCCTAGGCACTTTAGTCCCGGAAGTGCAAAAAAGTTTTTTTATGTAGTCCCATTTCTGGACATTCAGCTCTTTTTTATATAATTCAATGTTGTATTATCCTAATCATTTGAACCGTTTTACCTGAATCGGAAAAATCTTGACAGCGACTTCTTCACTCTTGAACTTTGCCTTCCAAACTGCCCCAAAGCGTCCTCTTGCCTTAATTTCAATAAGCTGAATTGGTCGCAAATCCAAAATCGGAGTGGCAGGTGACTTCTGGTGGGACTCTGACAGCTGCAAAAATTATTGAAACAAACTGATGATAATTCAATTGACGTTGAAGTGTAATATTACTTTAGAAAAAATCAGTTTCCATTCAAGATGAAGGAGGAAAATATTTCAGCAAGAAGCTCATGTTAAACACACAAGCAAGGACCCGAACCGGAACCGTTTTGAACCAAAAACCGTAACGGAACCGATATATTTTCGTAGACCAGAACCAAACCTATATTTCAAAATCGATTATTTCGTGGTACCGAACCGAAACCCTTTAAATATATTACAGTTTTTCCGTATAATTTCGGTTCTATCCGAAGTCAATCATTAATGAAATGTGAGATGTCACTCAAGGTACGTTTCCTTCAATATATCAACAGAATATCAAGTGACAGGCAGAATCACAGCAAAACAACGCAGAATATTGATGTTAACTGACTTATGGTTTGTGGAAAGACTTTATTTTTTACATTTATGGTTTATGTTTTGGGCGTTTTGGGCGTTTTGGCGCGTTGATTAAGGTCACGTCCACTCACTGGAGCAAAGAGTTCAAAAAAATGCCATTATAGTTATAGGAGTAGACAAAAAGATGTCAATACTATTTTCCGCATATATTACTGAATTCCATACATATATAGGAAACGGACCGAAAAGAACCGTTTGGACCAATAAAATTGTCAGAACTGAACCTAAATAATATTCTGAAAACCGTAACTGAATCGGAATCGATATTTTCAATTTCCCTTGGACCCGAACCCATATTTCATTCGGGTCCGGACTCTGCACACAAGTATACAATAATTGTCCTTTCCATTCCTCATAAACAACCTTGGCTAAGTGAGGGGCTAGCTTAAGGTAACCCTTACATCAAAGACATTTCGCGCCATAGAAACACAGACTCAACATTAGCAAATTATTGAAAATGCTCAGCAACAGGTCGAAGTTACCATCCCTGATGAACAGTTTTAAACAGAAGGAAGATGAGTCCTGACTTCATTTCAACATGATGTTCGTTTTTCTGCTTCAATCGGTAGTGTTATAGCTATAAAAGTCTTGGTAAAAGGAGGCAGACAAAGCATTCAGTTTGAAACACCTAAAATCTAATTCTTGGCCAAGGCACGTATTTTTTCAAGTTTGTTGTTTATTATTGATTTAATGTGCCTTCTGTCAAGTATTGATAGTCTACTCTCCTTTATTTATTGATAATTTTTGGATACTTCAAGTAGCCAATAGGAAACGTTTTGGAATTAATGTTCATTGTTGAAGAAAATACTGAATCATTATTTTTTTTGGCCAATATACAACTGTTATCTGCAAACATTTCTATTTGACCTTTCAAGCTCATTCCAAGCTTTCATTAGGTAAGAAAACACTCACCCCATTGAAGTAATGTTTATTCCTTCTAGTCCAGTAATACACTAACCAAGCAAGAAGAGCTAGAACTACAATAGCCATTACAATCAGTATATTGTAGTAAAAATGATATCCACCAGCTTCATGTGTGGGTATAGCAGCTGAAAAATCAAAAACATTCATTTAAAAAAGAAACAATGAATACAAAAACAATATACAATCGGTATTTACAGTTTTTGGAATAATTGTTATGACCTAAACATGTTTACTCCATTATGGAGAATAAACAGTGAGTTTTTAAAAGTTCACACCTTATAGAAAACGTTTTTATCATCCATTTAAGAATCGCACGTTAAAAGGTAAGACTTCGTTAATCCTTAGCTCGCACAAGTTTCGTCTTCTGAGGGTTGTCGTTTGTAGGGGGATGACAGTTGGTCAACGGAAAAAACAATTTTGAAACAATTTTAAAACAACAATTTGGGTGGTCGGTAGACCAGTGGCTAAGGAATCTGGCAGTGGAGCTTCTGGGTCGCATCGGAAAGACGTTCAAGGCCTCAGTACGCGAGAATCGTTTTTCTCAAATTCAAATTACAATTCGTTTATCAGGAAAAACTCCAAAAGGTAAAAGACGAGCGATTCATTACAATAACTTTATGGAACAAACATTTATGATAAATAATTCATATTCAAGTATAAAACTTACTACTGGGTGGTGACATCTCGGTTGTTTGTGGTTCCCAAGAAAAATTGGCATTACACATGTCTCCTTCACAGCAGCAATAAAAGAGATTATTTTTAGGAGTATGTGCTCTCTCAACACATTTCTTTTGATTTACACAATCGGCTCCATTCAAAAAACAACCCTGCAAAAACACGTTACGAAAATTAGCTTGTCTTAAGTCAAAATGGAACAATTTAATATGAAGAACAAGTGTTCAAGCATTTCACACACATTTTTTCACAAAAAAATGTATGCCTTCCAATCAACATATCAAAGAGGAAATCAACTCCAAAATACAGTCTTCAATAGGTATACAACAATGTTAGGGATGATATTTCTGAATCTCTTTCTTTCATTCATGTGATCTGATTTTTCAACTGATATATTTTACTAATTTCAGTAAATTATGATACAAGTTGTCTGAGACATCATTTGACCGTTACTTGATATCATCTGTGTACATGTCATTAGTTAAAAAAATATTTTTTTTTCAATTCTCGTAATAAATCTGTGACTCAAAGGTTTTCAGAATTCATCCAATCTTTGAAAATTATTTACTTCCGTATTTTATCCTCACATCTGGTAGGGCCCAAAAGCCTGGTCCACATATCATTGAAAATTATAATTATGAAAATGAAATTCCAGAAATGTAAGTTCAATAAAATCCTTCATAGAGATTCAAAAATTTGTCCCATAAGTCTTTCAGTTACACTAGTCATATCAATTTTAATTATTCAAATATCGAGTGTATTCTCAGTTAAACTTTCTTCTACTATCTATCTATGATCAAAGGGGCAATTTATGCAACTTTGTCATTGTCATAGTCCTAATCATATTCACTGTCTCAATCATAAAATGACATTGAAACTGTACATTCCAGTAGTAGCATTTATGCAATTTCCTTAGTTTTAGGGCCAATTTATGCAACTTATCATTATCAAATGATGAAATGCTCGCATTTGGTGTAGGAGTGTGTTGCAGAAACTCAATATTTTGGGAGTTTCATTTATTTATAATTTTGACATTGAAGTTTAATTTAATTTGAAAACAGTACTAAGATTTTTACTACTTCCACCCTGTTCAGGGTCCTATCGATGCGAACTATCGCCGGTATTTCTTGCTTGAACTGATAAGAATAAGTGACCAGTCAGTGCATAAATAGGCTTAAAAGACTTAATATTCTCTGCTAGTCGCTATTTCAAGTTATATTTTTTATAAACTGTTTTTCCCGCTTCTATGTGTGTAACGGTGTCTGTCGAACAATCGTTAACGTGAATGAAGACTCCAGAAAGGGCCCTTTCGTTCCAGAAGAAAGAAGACCTCCACGAAAACACCATTGGTGAGTAAGGCTCTTAGTGCTGTCATTTGCTCATGTTTATTTTTTTGTCATATACAAATTTATGGTGCTAGTAGAAATTGCGTGATAAAAGGTCCATTTTAATCTCTTCAGAATATTGAGTTTATCGATCTGCAACAGAGCGTATTTAGTGCTGCTTTGATTTGGTACAGAATTCTTGATCAAATACATGCAAAAAATGCGAGTTTATGTGGTACAACTATCACTAGCCTGAGGCACATGTAGTGACAAGCAGATTCTACTGGACCGATCAAATAATCAAAAAGCAGAACCTGTGTTTGCACTGTCCACAAAGTACAGTGCAAAAAGATTTGAATTTGCATCGAGCACTATTACCAGTTGAACATATATTTTGCTCTAACCTCGAGTTATACATGTCAAGTCGAATAAGAACATTATTGGTTTGGTACCGTAGCAGTGTATACCCAGCCGAACACACAAGCTCAATAAAGATTGGAATAAATGCACATTAGTGCAGCCAGTCAAATACACTATTAGTCACAATCATTGTCATAGTTCAAGTCTCAATTGTTGATTTTTGAGGCTAAAATTAAGGAAATTGCATAAATGATTGTACTGAGATGTACAGTTTCAATTTAATTTCATGATTAAGACAGTGACTGTGATAATGACAAAGTTGCATAAGTTGGCCCGAAGTCTTGAAAAACAATAATTGAAACTAAAACTGTGATAATGATTGTGATTATGATAATGACAAGTTGCATAAATTGGCCCTAAAATCTGCATACCTTCAGAGATACATGTATTGTGCCATTCTGCACAGACCACAGTGCATAGCAGTGAATCTGCTGACCATCTGTGCTTTGAGCACATTCTTCTACAGCACATCCTCCTTGATCTTTACAAGTGCTGTTGTAAAACTCACATCTAGAGGTAATGGTAGAATGAGCTACTGCACCTTCAATGCTGGATATATCTAAGAAGTAGAGTTTTAGAAATAATAACAGTTTTATTCACCATATCTTTACCTGTAACAATTAAGTAATACACAGTAATTAAATAAAATACGCTTTTTTCGATAAAATTCATGATGTCCTCAACGTCGTAACGATTAAAAATGAAAATTTTCAAGAAAAATACGTATTATTTCTAAACACAAACATGAACATGGACAACTTGTCCCAGGTCATGAGTATCACAGATTACGGAATTCCGTAATCTGTGATGAGTATCATGAAATCATGAAAACGAGAAAACAATCTTCTTCTTCTTAATTTTATGGCCCTTGCTCCCTTTTGGTGCATTCCGCCAGGTCACTTTTGGGGCTACTACTTTGTCTGATTTTCATAATTTTGTAGTCCAGAGTCTAGTTCATACCCTCACGAACTTTGCAGTTTTTCTGCGAATAAAATGGCTGCCGACATGGTTCTGCTTCATCGATTGGTCCGGCATGACTGGGAGCCATTTTATTCCCAGAAAAATTGCGAAATTCGCGAGGGTATGAACAAGCCTTAGAGGCCGGTTTTTCAATGTACTTTAACTTCTAGCTAAATTTAACTCATGGTTGGAATGTGAGTCGATTCCTTCATTTAAGCAAATGTCATATTCATTCTAACTTTCTAACAACGAGTCAAATTTAACCGGGAGTCAAGGTACGCTAACACGACATTTATAGACTGACCCTTAAATATCTTCTTAAATATATACCGGGTGTCCCACATTTTATGTGACAGGCAATATCTGGTTTGTCGGAGAAGATATAGAAAAATATTTCATATAAAAGTTTTATGAGTTCATGAGAGCTATATTTTAATATAATTCTCAAATATACAGGGTGTTTGGTGTAGGTGCTACAGACCAAAATGCCATTTTTTTAAATAGAACGCACTGTATATCATTACATATTCAGATTCTACGCTTAATTCTGATATCATTTCATGTTTAGTTTTTGAAATTCGGTTACGGCGTTGTTGAGTTATTGCTTAAAATGTAAAGTCTTGAGAACGACTATTATTTTTAAAAATATCCCATACAATAACTATTCTCTCTGCATCAGATCACATGAAAATTAGTTAAAATTATGGGTGTTCGTAGTTATGGTTTCAATTTTGAGTTGTGGAAGTCAGTCAGGAATCATTTTGAATATGAAACAATTGCGAAATTGAAAGAGGTGTATTCAGGAACAAATCGTCAATAACAATGTAATATATCTTGATGAATCATTTCATAAGAATAGTACCTAGATATGTAATAAAAAATGTTCAAAGTGAGGCCCATTAGATATTATGCAGGCTTCGAAACGTTGAATCACTTCTCTCGAACAAGTCGCTCTTATATCAGGTGTAATATCACTGCACGCTAGTCGAATTTTCATTTTCAGATCATCGACATTCAAAGGGGAAGTGGTGAAAATAATTTCTTTTAAATAACCCCATAGGAAAATTTCAAGAGGTGATAAATCTGGGGAACGAGCCGGCCACCGAATCGGACCCTTATTACCAATCCATCTATTTGGTTACGTTTTATCCAGATATTCAGTAACAACCTGTGAATTGTGAGGAGAAACACCATCTTGTTGCCACCAAATTCCTTGTCGCTCTGCTATGGGAATATCTTTCATCAACTGATGGATCAAATCATACCAAATGGCACGCTAAAATGACAATAATGTGACAATAACCAAAGTTGTTTTTATTTTCACATCATCGTTGTCAATGATATGATAAAGCTGTGAATGTAACTTGATTATTATGCAATTTGAATAAATCTCGGAAGTTGCACGTCCTCGATTATCATAAATCTCATAATAATCTCGTTACATTAATATTATTATTCAGTAGGATTCTAGTTCAATTTAATAAAAGATGTAGACAGGATTCGTGTACGCGTTAAAGATTTTTTGATACCTTATATTAAACTTTATTTTAAGTGCAATAACTCAACAACGCCATAACCGAATTTCAAAAACTAGACATGAAATGATATCAGAATTAAGCGTAGAATCTGAATATGTAATGATATACAGTGCGTTCTATTTTAAAAAATGGCATTTTGGTCTGTAGCACCTACACCAAACACCCTGTATATTTGAAAATTATATCAAAATATAGCTATCATGAACTCATAAAACTTTTATATAAAACATTTTTGTATATCTCCTCCTACAAATCAGATATTGCCTGTCACATAAAATGTGGGACACCCGGTATATATATATATATATATAATAAATATACCGGGTGGCTACGGAAGTATTGCCTACGGAATATCTCAGTTATTGTATGAATTAGGTTTGTGAAATTTGGAGCGTCGATATAATGACATAAGAGCTAGAATTTGAGCATATTGACATGTCGAAGTTAACTTCCGGTCTGACCGGAAGTAACATCAACTCTCTTATTTTAAATGGAAACCCTATTTTTTTTTCTTTTCGCTTTATTCAGCATTCAATTCCCTTTTTAATGACATATCACAAGTTGGTATCTAACCAGAAACTAGATCAGAAAAAAATTATTATTGAAATTCACCGAGTAGGCCGTGGAAGCAAAATGAAAGCCAAAAATTGAAAAGTTGGCTATGGAAATCATACGTCACTTGATAACAGTTGCTACTACTGTGATATTTTATTTTCATTCGTCGGCGTTATAAAAAGCCGCCAAAAAAAATATTGGAAAAATTGGGAAAAAAACAATAATCTGTAGGTCCATAACTTAAATAGGAATATACAACATTTTCTTGCCTTTACTATTCAGCATAACCATTCCTTTCTAATGATATAATAGAAAGTAATTTTTTGAAATGAAATACCAAAAAATCCAATTATTATTATTCAAATAACAAAAAAACAGATTTATCGAAAAAAAAAATTCAAATTGATAGGATTAAAGATAAAATAAATTCAAAACAAATGTTCGAAATGCATTCCCTCAGCGTCAATACATTTATTGACTCTGGTGATATTTTCATGTAAAACGTTTCTCAACATTTGGGGCGTGATATCTTGGAAAGCTCTACGAATTTTTACTTCTAGCTCATGTAGAGTTGTAGGCTGTGTGAACATCAGGCTCAGTTCTTAATTTTTCTTCAAGCCACTGGAAATACCTTCTTGACGGTTGCTGCCTCCCTGGATATCGCTCTAAATACAATAGTTCAGCGGCATAAGAATTTTTTAAACATTCACCCTAAATGAGAAGCATGTCAATTTGTTCGGTTCGTGAATAACGGGGCATTTTTTGAATATTCCACTAACTGATTTCGATTTCCAAACCCTTTTAAAATGGCAGAATCAAAAACACCACTTCGAACGTCAAAATAATATGGATAGCAGCGTTCGTGAGAGCTCTCGATTCTTTTTTATTTCATTCCAAAATACATCTTAATCAGCCTACTTGTTAATATTTTGGTTCGAATGATTATTGCAATGGAATGATTATTCTGAATAGCACAAACATCGTTCATAGGTAGAATATCTATGGACGATGGCACAGACCAAGTACGTTTATGTTCCTATTTAACCTAGAACCTACAGGATATAATTTATCATTCCACATTATTTTTAATGTTATTTTTGCGTATGGCGATAATAGAGCAAGAGCAACTGTTATCAAGTGACGTATGGTTTCCATAGCCAACTTTTCAATTTTTGGCTTTCATTTTGCTTCCAGGGCCTACTCGGTGAATTTCAATAATAATTTTTTTCTGATCTAGTTTCTAGTTAGATACCAACTTGTGATATGTCATTAGAAAGGGAATTGAATGCTGAATAAAGCGAAAAGAAAAAAAAATAGGGTTTCTATTTAAAATAAGAAAGTTGATGTTACTTCCGGTCAGACCGGAAGTTAACTTCGACATGTCAATATGCTCAAATTCTAGCTCTTATGTCATTATATCGACGCTCCAAATTTCACAAACCTACTTCATACAATGACTGAGATATTCCGTAGGAAATACTTCCGTAGCCACCCGGTATAGGTAATATTTATATTATTTCTATGGTGCAGTTCTATAAAGTCCCTTTTCTGTGAGAGGGAATGTAAATAAACGGTTTAAAGTTAGCAGAGTATAGTGAGGTGAATTTTATTTTTATGTACCTATTGTAATGAAAATGCACTCAACTAATAGTCCAGTAATTTATTTTAAACTTAATAACTATAACTGTTCTAATTAATTTATTTCATCAATTATAATAATTTATATCACTATCGCTAAGTCAACTCTGTATTTCTATTTGCACTCAAGAGTGTCTGTAACTAATTAACGATATCCACTGCCAACTTTACTATGGGTGTCATTGTTAAGTTAAACACCTCGTTGATTAGAAGACTAGTGAATTAATAACATTGTTCTACAATGGTGTCATTTATGTGTTGTTAATTTGAAGATAATTGTTAGGACGATGTTGTTGATTTTCACTCGTTAAAAATTCGTGATATGTTTGGAATGACAGAAAAATGGTGGACCCTAACTTTATATTTATAATTCAGGCAATGGAAAACGATGAAGAAAGGTGTGGAATTTGGAAATATGTTGTGATTTGAAAATTTGTTTTCCTTTCAGAAATGAGCTGAGGAGTAGAAAATTACTAAGAGATGTTGGTAATCCATTAAGTTTACCCGAAAAGAACTTCCAAGGGTTTTCTTAAAAAATCCAAGCAAATTTCAAACTGTTTTTGAGTGGTTCTGGGGCCTCTTTTCGCCTTCCTCTTATTTTCATTAGCATTAATGTTGAAACATCTAAATTATTCCAAATAGAAGGAATAATGAAATAAATATAAATCATAGATAGAATTCTGTGATTTAACAATGTTCGAGTTGCAGGTTAGGTTTCTATTTCATCATAGAACACAAAAATCAGATAAGCAACACGGCTATCGAATCAAAATTAGGTTCGATAGTTGTTGAGTTGAAAGTTTTAAATTGTTTATAACAAGGTGATCACAATAGTGTAAAATATCGTTACTGGTTAGGTTAGGTTAGGTTGTTAGAATAGTTGTTAAAATAACTGTTAACTCAACAACCCGTTAAATTAAACATCGTCACCATAGTAAGCCTGTAAAACTCAACCTATATTGATGCAGACCTCTGCTCGAAGGCTCTTGCGTCTATATATTCTTCTCTCGTCTAGATGAAGAGATCTAGAACAATTCGGGAACAAGCTGATGAGCTCGATTTACGACTATTCATGCACTCAGGTCCTGCTCCAGATTCAATACAGTCCATATTATTACCCCGGGGCTATTTAATCAACCTACGCTGACGATAAACTAGTGGACTGGTGATCCTTAGTTGCGTTATAGCAGGTTAAGGTTTGAATTTGAGTAGGCTTACATTTAGACCCTCTACCTCGGCCGATTTTATGGCTCACTCTTTATTTATATACAAAGTTAGTCGAATGTATGGACCCACCTATTTTTCCTAGTTAATATGAGAATATTGAAAAAAAGTTCGCATTTCAGTAAGCACTTTTTTGTGAAATCAAATATTTTTTTGATGTGCTATTGATGGAGTGACGTCATCGGCAATTCTTTTAAATATACCCATGCATATGTCATGTTAAATATAGTTAGAATGCTTATTTTTTTATTTCTCATTTCAGTAGTTCTAATACCATTTCAACTCTCTCGATATAGATACAGCGTATTTCACATTATTGTTGCTTTTCGATTATTGCTTGCATCCGCAATCATAAGTTCAGATGCTATGAGGTCTTTAAAGGGCTGTTGGTACGTGTGGTGTAAAATTAAGGTGTTATTATGGCGGTGTTGTGGCGCGTGTAGTTTCGCATTTTTTATCTCCTTCAAATAAAGCGGTCTATGAGCGGTCTCCATACGTTTTTAATTTGTTCCTCCAATGTTCCTTTCAATGAAGAACACTAGCCTCATCCCAAAGAATTCGATGCGGTGGCATTAGCCTACCCTCAGCTGCAGGCGTTAGTGAACAATCCCAAATTAGACTGAGCACCGTATCGAATTATTTGGGATGAGGCTAGTGTTCTTCATTGAAAGGAACATTGGAGGAACAAATTAAAAACGTATGTAGACCGCTCATAGACCGCTTATATGTAGGAGATAAAAAGCGCAAAACTACAGGCGCCGCAACACCGTCATAACTACACCTTCATGTTACACCACACCAACAGACCTTTAGACCTCGTAGCATCTGAACTTATGATTGCGGATGCAAATAATAATCAAAAAGCAACAAAAATGTGAAACACGCTGTATCTATATCGAGAGAGTTGAAATGTATTAGTACTAAACTGAAATTATACGGAATTCGATGGGAGCACTAAAACTAGTGTGAATAGCAGATGTGCGTTTAGTTGCGTTTCAAGTAAGTACTTTCACCATATATTTTTAAAATGTCCAATTAATACCTAGTAGTTTTGTTTTAAATTTATAGCTTGTTTTGGTTCTTTTTCAAATCAATGCTAGTTTTGATAGGAATGTGGTATTTTACTGTATCACCATAAAAGTTATTCAAAATAACTGAGTTTCATGTAAATAATAGTGATTAACTTAACTGGTTAAGTGCCACGTAGGGACAACGTGGAATCACACAAAAAATGATATATGGGCCGCGTGAAGCCGACCTGGACCCACATGTTGCCCCGTCTTAAAATATGGTTTAGCTCCAAAATGGCTTCTCGTATCCATTTAAAATACACGGGAGCGTTTTCGGCTCGGCAGATGCCAGGGGGTCTATTCTCGAGTTCATGCGAAAACATTTTGAAGCGTTTGAAGTAATATAGAGCGATATAGACACCGCTCATTTGAGAGATACAACATCGAATTCGTATACGTTGAATCTCGAGAATAGACCCCCAGATGATCTAGAAAACGTACTTGGCCTGTGCTTCTGAGAGTCCAAGCCAGACTCACATGGCTCATAAATTACTGGTATTTCAAATTAAAATAAATTCAATTTTATTTTTGCCAGAAAATGTTGTTCTTTCTCGTACGACTACATTGTACTTCGATAATATGTATACAGAATAAATCCGTCGCTGCGAACATAAATTATCAAGTCAGTCGAGACGCCACATTGGACTCACAATGGCAATCCCGTGAGGAAAGTTTTGCTGGTGGTCTTGAAACTCCAACCTGGATTAAAAATCAAACATGAGGATGTAAAACATTCGAGTTAAAAAAATATAAATAAAAAGTAATTTGATGAAAAAAAATTATCGTCCAATAGGGGCGTAACATTTTTAAACATTGCGGCACTTAACCTGTTAAAATTGAGCGTTTTGTTATTCTCAAAGTGAGGGAAGTTTCATTGTTATCTTGGCGGCGTTACGAAGGTAAATATGAGTAAATAATAATAATAGTTTAGATATAATAGTAGTAGTTTCATTAGAAAATTGGTTGTTGTTTTATTTCCGGGGGCATTTTTGAAGTGAAGATAGTGCTAATAAGAATGATACCTACGAATATGCTGATCTGACGGACACGACAATAATTGAAGTTTCATTTTCAACAGTAGAACGAGCTTTTATGGTTATGAAAGGGTAACCGTCATCAGTAAGTCGAGCGTGACAAACTCTCTAGTATTCGTTCAGTAATCAACCGGGTGTATGTTATTTTGTGAGCGTTTTTTGTAAAAATTGGGTCAGCCGAGTTTGAACCATTTTTACCTGACTATGTAATTTAAGTTCTATTTCACAAATCATTGAATTAGCTGTAAGAGTGTTTTAGCACCATGTTCATGTACCGTATTTTTAATTACAGCAAATGTGTTGAGTAAACTCATGTTATTGATACAATATTGATAATCCGTACCGTGGCACAGTGGAAAGAGTGTCCGACCCTAGGACTAAAGGACTCGGGTTCGAGCCCCAGAGTAGTCAGAACTCGAATGATCCATACCAGAAGGCGAACCGTGGAGTCAGGCGAGTTGAAAATGAAGCAAGAAAAGAAGTCAATTCAGCAGATTGAACCGAGAAAAGCAAAAAGTTATTATTATTTTCAATAAATAGTATTCAGTGAACAAATTAGACGTTTTATTTCTATCTGTCAACTTGACAAAATTGGTAAGTAAATATACAATAGGATATGAATATCAAAATATATAACAGTTATATATACGAATAAATTGTACTTAAATTTTTTGATATCGCAAAAACAGTGTGAATATCTCTCGACCATCGGGTAAATTCTGACTTATTTATTTAGAACCAGCAGCTCACATAGAAAATTCAAAACAAATTGGTGTCAGAAGTGGGATTAGTAAAAGAAGATTATGTTTCAGGGGCCTGATTCTCAAATGTTTAACCTTTGTCGCCGTAAAATATTCAGCAACACTCCTGGTAATCGGTACACATTCCAAGAAAGCATATCAGGATTTGCATCTAGGCAACCCACATCTGTTGTCTAGAAACTACTTTATAAAAAGCTAATGACCCTCCATCATCCACACTAACATTTTTCTCTGATTTCACGAGCAAACGTTTCAACTGATGCAAAAATTATTCCCGGAGAACTGAGGTGGAGTAAAAGCAATTAAAGGGTCCCTAGTGCCTTCATTAATTCTTGCATTAAGTACTTTTTGGTGTTTCTACTACTAATGAGGTAGATGAAAATATGAACTGAATACTGTTCATGACTAAAACATCTATTCTCTATTTGTCAGACTTGGTGCCAATTGACATTAACTTGAAATTTTAATGTGGACATTTCAGATAAACCAAAGATCTACTATATGAAAAATTTATTCAACAGTTGAAATATTACAATAAACAATTTTATCTTAAAATATAAATATATAAACTCACACAAAGAAACACAATAAGTCATATAAACAACAAAATAAACAATAAAAATAAAATTTCAAACAAGAAATAGAAAGAAAATTTTCAAAAATTAGTAAATGGTCAGATTTGCCTTGGTTGTCCCCTAGTCTGTGCCATCCGAAAAGTTAGATTAGAATTCTCAATGTCAGGAAATAATGTACCCACAACAAAAACTGCAAAGATGACTGTAATAAGAATTAGTCCTACTGTGGCTGTCGCAGTATACATATGAGCATACATATATCTAGAAATAAAAAATATATAATTATGCACTAAAGCTAGTTTTTATAAGCGAAAAGTTTAAATTATTATATTCCCAAAAGCGGCCATCTTAACTAATAACTATTTCAGGTATGGTGACTGCTAATTTTTGTTTGGTGAACACTGAATAATTTTTCCAAAATTGACTTCATTGTTTATTAACAACGTGACCCATTTGAAAAGGAAGCAAACTTATAACAGATATATTTTTCACATCCAACTGTAACAATTTTATTTACGAGATAGGTATTCAAAAAGTCTAATGTAATACCAAATTTAATGAATTAGTCTTAATTTTCAGAGCTAACTTTTACTCTTGGTCAATGTCAAATTTTTTTTATCAAAAATCTCATTTTGGACTGAAGAGGTTTCGAAATGATGTACACTAAAATATCTTTGAAATTAATAAATCAAGGAAAAAGTAAAAAAAAACTTTTGATAATATTACCGTTTAAGTACTGTGGGTCAGAGGCGAACCCAGCCTTTTTTTTTGAAATTTTAATCGATGTTTATCTTCTTTTGAGCTTTGATGGGTGCGCATTATAGTGGTGATGTCTCACCTAGGCTAACCTGTAGATGGGGTAGGGACAATTGTTGTAGTTTATAATTATTAATTTAATTCTTTTTGATATATTACCATTCAGTTAATGAAGCTTTATCTGTAAGTTTCAAAACTTCTGACGATAAAATTTATTTTCATTGACCATGATTCTTAGACCACAAAATTCTCAAGATATGGGAATAGAATTTAAAAAAACTCCATTCATAAAATGGTTAGAATCCATTTCCATAAGTTTCACGAATCTGCTTGTGATAAACTAGTGATCAAGTTGTCTATTTATTCAATCGACAAAAAACTACATGTAATTATTTCTATTTTCTAAGTCCCAACTAATGGAAAATAATCGCCTACAATCAACGCAAAAAAAAAATTAAAAAAATCATCATGACAACTAATCAAATATTTTTCTTGTGGAACTGTGTGTACTTGACGAAAGACAATAAATTCACGAAATGAAAATTAATTAAAAATAATCGAGCCATTCGCAAATTCCCTATACAGTAGGATGTCGACAAACGTCAAGGAGAAAATAATTCAATGCCCAACGCCTGGCAATATTTTTCTACAAGAACATACTTTGCAATACTTCATGTAAAAACTACCAAGTGATAATAGAAAACAGGCGTGTGTCTACTGCATACTAGTTTCACGGTTCAACCCACTTATCAGTATAGCCCCGGACACAAAGTTCCCAAGCACCCACCACCATCTAGCAAGTTTTTAATTCATGGCTATGCGAATACTCTTCACAATTAACCCGCTGTATGAACGGATATACGAAAAAAGAGGGAAAAAGAGGGTAAAAGAAGGAGAACCTGCTGATTGACAGATGTATAACGCAGGACTTCGTGCAATATGAGCGTAACCTTTCAATGGCCTGAATCGATTGACATAAGGCATTTTTTCAGATGCCTAGCGGTACCCAATCAAATAGTGAGATACATTGAACAGCCGATGCCGCTCTGGAGGACTCACTTCACCATAACATCTTCAGAAGGGGCGTGTTCCAGGGTTATTTCCTCAGCTCTCTTCTCTCTTGCATCTCTCTTGTCCGTCGCACTAAGGAAAACCCGCAGATACAACTACGGCATCCCCAGCAACCGGACGCATAAGGTCCATCTGTTTTAAATGGATGACCTCTAATTATATGCTTCGGGAGAAAAGGATCTTCATCAGTCCTCAAGGGTGGTGCAAGAGTACAAGCATGCTATCGGAATGGAGTTTGAGATCGACAAATGTGCCACGGTTCATCTCAAAAGATGCGAGGAATACGGAGAGAACCTTCAGCTCGTAGACGGAAGCTTCCTACATCATCCGAATGCCGGATAGATGAATACTTACCTAGGGATGGAACAACGCCACTTCCAAGAGGTAACCACTGTTAACTCACAACGCGGAAATATTCTTGCAGTTTCGATTCCACTTTTTCCTACAAGCGTGCGTGATTCACCTTATTCTCGCACACAATTTAGTTTGAGAGGTGTAGTTTTCCCGCACTAGTGTGGGAAAAATTTTCCTGCATGCTGAAGTCATTTCAATTTTTTCCCGTACTAGTGCGGGAATAATTTTTCTCTCTAAAAAACAATAAACATATTATCCCTCTCTCTCTCTGCTTTGCGTCGTTCGAGTAACGGCAGTCAAATGCGGGAAAGGTAATCTTTCCATACTTAATAGGATAATAACTATAAATACTTCTTAGAGTGATGAGATGGAATCAGAAAAAGCTACGACAACTCGACGTAAAAACTTGCAAAATGATGCATCTTCACAGAAGCTTGCATCCTAAATCGTCTGTTCCACGGTTGTACTTCCCCAGACAACATGGAGGCGTGGACTTTCGAGCTCGGAGTGTCTACATAACAGAATGGTACTAGACTTTGAAGTCACCAGGAAGTTCAGATCCCCTTCTCTGCTTAATATGCAATCATGAAAAAGAAGGGATTGCAGTTCTTTTCCGTGCAGCCGATGAACTCGGTCTTGTATTCGATACTAAACGGACGAACCCAAACTCTGTCACTGAGTTGGAACCCTTTAAGCAAAAAAACCCACGGCAAAGGATAAGCCAATGCGAGGGGTTTCTTCAAGAACATTGAAGACCTTGGCTTATCCAGAAACCTGAAGTCGGAAACCCATAATGGCCTACCAAGCTGGTGTCTTCAACACCCTCGTCTACCGTAGTTGCGTGATGGGTACAGAGGTCCCTGACACTAGATGCTGAGCGTGTCGTGGGGCAGCTGAGACCATATGCATTTGCTATCAGCCTGTCCAGTTAATGCGCTCTCAGCCTATAATTACAGGAATAACGCGACGCTACGAGTGTTGTACTACAACCTATGACACTCGCGCGGTATAGACGAGATACCGGTGTAGCATTATGCTCCGGATGATATTGAGTCCGTTGTGGAAAATGCCGAATGACGAATCTATTGGAACTACTCATTTCTCACCCTCAGGCAAATACAAACCAATAAGCCCGATGTAGCTCTCCTCGACCAACAGACTAAAACGATTTTCGTCATTAATTTTTCGTCTTCTGGTAAAACGAACATGGCCTAAATATCGAGAACTACTTTTTGAACGCTGCACGCTTCACCCAAACCTTTCCGTCATACCGGCTTGCCGTAATATGGCAGAAATCGTAGCCGGGCGAATGCAGAAGGCCCTCATCCCCAGTTCACTCCGTCTGCTCCGTCGGCGTGGAGAGTGTCAGAAACGGATATAAAAAAATATAATAACAATACTTCCTCATAGTGTACCCAAAGGTATAGCCCGTGCGGGTAGAGGACGGCAATTATTGTTATTTGCAATTGCGCTCCAGCGCAACTGACTGATTTTTGGTGGCGTAGCGTAGCTGTAGGAAAACCTACAGCACCACCCCAGGTGGTCGGTGGGCACTCCAATTAAGCACCAAATTGGCATCAAGACAATTCACAACACACTTTCACACGTTTTCAAACAAGGAATGCGGTCGCCTATCGACTCCGATGAAACAGAATTTTTTTTCTCATACTCAGAGTTCAAACCTGGCTAAGCGCTAGCAGAAGTTTCAACGGCCGACATCTAACCGCTTCGCTGTTAGTTTCTTTAAACACTTGACCTCTATTATGTCTTTTATATCAACATCATGTTTTCTTTACAATACCTGTAAGGGTGACTGAGGCGTTCCAACCAACGGAAGTAGTGACCCGTGGGCCCTAGCTCACCATACACCGACGCCAAAAACCCACATGTTCCCCCGACACTTAACAGATGACCACTCACCCATTACAAAGGGAAGCGAGAACTAGTGGGTGCTGCGGGACTGTTAGCCGATGATGAATCACTCGCAGCCGCCGCTCCGACCGGTTGAGAACCAGCCCTACCAGGACTTTCACGAGGAGACGGATGGAAGGAACTCGCAGTGAGAACTGGAGAACTAGTCTCCAATGAAAGCCAAGAAGGGGCCTCGGACTGGATACTGCGGGTCTGGTAGCACCCGCAGCTGCCGCACCGCCCTAATGAGAACCAGCCCTACCAGGGCTTAAGGAGGTGGATTGAAGGAACTCGCCCCCATAGACATGCAGAATACCATGCATGAGGAGAGCAGAGTATGGCAAAATAGGGCCAATATGGGCCTACTTACAAATAATACGACTACTACTACTCTATATCCCTCATGTTGTATGCATGCCACTTTAATAGCTTCTACACCAGTGTTCTGATACGCAAAATATTTTGGTAATTTTTTTCACACCATAGTTCAATTTCTGCAATTTTATTGCTTATGTCCCAGAACGCCCAGGAATTCCGTGGCATTCATGTTATAATGCCCAGAAGATGTCAAAATAAACTGATGTAACGTTGGTCTTCAATAAATTGTGTTTTCTTTAATTTAAGACTCCGATTCCAAAAAACTATTCCGCTCACCAAAGCAAAGGTCGTAAAAACTTACTGTTTCAGTTAAAAAATTAATTAATTTGGCACAACTTTCAGATTGGTTAACTACCTACAATCTAAAATCGAAAGTAAAAAGGCTTTTATCGGCAACGCCACAAACAAATAAGTATTTCTTACCTGAAATACCAAGCCAGAAATAACATCAAACTAGCCAGGCCAAACAATAAGTTTCCTAAATCCCAGTCTCTGTGTCGATCGTTATTTGTACGAGGAATTTGGTTAATCATCGGGAAGGAGACAAAAGATACAACTTCTCTTTGACTCTCACCAACTGGAGGTGCATTGGACTGCAGGCTTCTGTTCTGAATAAGGCAGTGCACCACACAATCTTGATAAAGGCCACATTTTTTCAGAGTTTGTGAGTCTGGCTGGAGAACATGACCGTTGAATATAAATTTCACTATTTTGCTTGCTGAAAGGTCGGGAAAATGTCTCCTAAAAATGTATTCATGTTATCATCTGTAATGACTGATTACTGGTGAGATTATATTTCGCCGCTCGAAGCTAACGTGGCTTGTTTTTGTAATACACCATACCTACTTTTTGAAATTATCCAGAGATTCTTCTAAACTTCCACTTACAATTTTAATATCATCATTCAAATATTTCAGTTTTATAATAATTTCATTTTCAAGTTTATCACCATGGTCTCCATTTTCGTAAATCTGACCTGCACTAGATGAGATCTGCTTTATCTGTGAGTTTGTCGATCCTAAAAATATGTTTGGTCATTTTCCAGTTTTATTCAAGGTACATTTACAAATTCCAGATCAAAATTCTAATAAAAAAACACAAATTGTATTTCTCCAGCGTATCTCTACAACTATACCGGCAAATGGCTCTCCAAATATCGCGTTAGATTTCCTCGGGAAATAATAAATATAATGAAGAAAATTTGCGGCAAATCTCTTGTTCATTTTAATAATAAATATATTTATTACCTCATAAGAGTGTACTCAAGGGGTAAGGGGTGGCAATTATTATTACTTGACGTAGTGCTCCAAGGCAACTTACAGATGTTTAAGACGCATTAACCAGTCGTACAAATAAACCGAAAAACCTACAGCATCACCCCTGATGGTCGAGGCGCATTCCAAACAACCTTAGATATCAGGATCTGATAAACCACATACCAAATTGCTTACAAACAAGTCAAAGTCTTACTGCCCCATCAGTTGCACCTCCTTTCTCCTAAAAACAATGGAGAAAATAATAGACTGTTACATGAGAAGCGAATTCCTCGAGTTAAAACCGCTTCACGAGTAACAGTTTGCTTACCAAGCAGGCAAATCCACGATTAATGCTCTACAATACCTCATTGAAAAGACATGCATGGCAGAAGAAATGACTCTTTGTGCCTTCATCGACATAGAGGGTGCATTCGATATCACCTCATATGCCTCCATATCCAGATCACTAAAAGAAAGGAATATCAATGCCTCCTTGATCAGAAGGACTCTGGGGGGAGAGACAGTCAGAATGACAGCGGAAAAAGGTTTTTGTGAGAGTTCTATCGCCTTTACTGTGGTCACTGGCTGTCGACGACCTGCTAGTAAAGCTACAAAAATCTGGGTTCATGACTCAAAGTTACGCCGATGACCTGGTCGTTACAATTAGAGGCAGACATGACGAGAGTAATCACAACACAACAGAAGCTGGTGTGCAAAGGAGGAACTCAAAATCCTAGCAAAACAGTGCTGATCCCATTCAGTAAGAGTCTTCAGTAAGACATGGGGTCCGAAACCAAAAATGATTTATTGGTCATACCAAACGATCATTAAACCTATGGTCACCAACGCCTCACTGGTATGGTGGTCAAAAATGAAACAAATCAAGACAAGCTGCAGAAAATACATCGGCATGGGAACCACAGGAGCAATATCTACCTGCCCTACTGCAGCTTTAGAGGCAATGCTAAACCTTCCGCCATTGCACCTATGTGTAATAAAAGAAGCAGCAAATAGTGCCTTCGGACTGTGTCAGACAAAAAACTTGAAAGCAGGAAGCCTGATCGGACATCTAAAGACCATGTCGAAACCGAAAGTGGTCATAAATAACCACCAGATTTACACCGAGAACGGTCCTCAATTGATAATGCAGTATCAGAAAGTTTGCACGGGGGGTATGCTGTTTTCATGAGAGCGTAAAGAATAGCTTGATATTATGTTGAGAGAGCATTACAATTTCTCCTCGACTCTCTCGTGGAAGGGATATCGACGTCACGACACAGAGGTACGAGAGACAGGGCGATCAGCGCAGGACGTAGGACAAGGACGTTAGTAATCATACCAGCAGCAGTCGGGAGAATAGGGAATGTGCGCGCTGCAATGAAGAAGAATTATTGACGATAATTTCACATCAGATAATTTGAACAATTGGATGTGAATCATCGATTCAAATTAATCTGTCGGACGACAGGTAGATCAAAACATCTTTGGTGCCGTGGTGGCCGCGACAAAAATAGCAAATGATATTTCTGTAAAACAAAAAACATATTTTGAACAGAAAAACAATTCTTTATTGAATAGAGAGAAAAAATATTCACAAGAAAAGACAAACCAAATTAAATATTTTGTGTACATTATTTTATTAAATGTTCGAACAAACCATTTTGGGCCAAACAATAGCCAAATCTATTGTATAATTCTGTTCTGGTAGCCGCAAGAGTAACTGGTGATACCTGAGCACACATCTGGATAATTTTTTCCCTCAGTTCATCTAAATTTCTGGCACGTTCGAACTCATGCCGATATACCTCCGATTTAAGCATGCCTCAGAAATAAAAATCGAGAGGCGATCGAGGTGGCCAACTGATTGCACCTAGCGTACAAATCAACCGATCGAGAAATATTCAAAAATGTAACCACCGTGCCTGCAGTGTAGTCAGGACAGCGATCTTGTTGAAACCACACGCTGTTAAAATCAATCGGAAGAGCGCGAACTGCGGGTATAATTTGAGTTTGCAAAAGTTCCAAATATTATGATTCATTTAAATTCCCTTCAATAAAAAATGAGCCTATGACGTGATCGCCTAAAAGTCCCGTCCACACATTCACTTTGCTTGGGTACTGTGTCCTCACAGCAATACTCAAATGTTTATTTTTCTGAGACCAGTAACGTTCACAAAACTCCATACGTCTGAAATGGTTTCCAGGCAAAAGTTCTTGTGTGGTCCTGACTTTGAAACAATGATAACCATTTCTCTTCAAAATATTTCTTACAGTCCTTTCATTCAAATTCACTTCGTCGGCGATCTGTCTACTCGAACAAGGTGTCAATTCCGCGAATGCACACACTTGTGTTTCTTTTATTTCCCGTTCCTCAGGTATTTGTCGAAGATGCGGTGGTGTGTTTGTGGGACAACATTTTTTGCAACGTTCTGCCACACACAGTACCACTTAATGATCTGTACTTTCTCTGCGGTTGTGTAAATAGGCGACATGTTTTGAAGGTAATTGTCAATATTGTCATGGTCTTTTGTTTTCGCAACAACGGCTTGGCAAGACTGATAGTAGGGGAGGTAGCGTCAAATTTTCATAGGTGATTTTACTGAGAATGTCCATCCGTTTATACCTCTAACAGGCTGCGGATCTCGCAAAAAAACAACGATTTTCGGAGTACTTAACTGAAGGTAATAATTTGCAGATAGTTGCATGTTTTTTCACGATTCTAATTCAATCATTTAGCTATCTGCAAATTATTACCTTAAGTAAAATACTCCGAAAATCATTGTTTTCTCGCGAGATCAGCAGCCTTTCACAATCTTAAGTCACGGATCTGGACCAGCTAACATGGAAATTTTCTCTCAAAAACATAAGGAAAGTCTTTACTATAAAATTCAGCTTCGGTAAAATGGTTCGGTGAAATTTGACGCTACCTCCCCTACTATGACGAGAGTGATGACAGAGTCGAGTCGCTGTGCGCTGTATCATATCGCTACTTGGCCAGTGAATACGTTTGGTGGGGTGATAGGAGAGTCGGACAATAGTGCGTCTCTCTTATTTATGTGGTATTATCATATCATTGCGTTCCTTGTTGCTCGCGTAGATTTCTGTCTATGCTCCCCGTGCAAACTTTCCGATACTGTATATGCTTCAGTGTGGTACACATATGGATCCAAGATGGACAATGGGGTTGGAGTGGGGGTCAAATTTCAGGCTCTCAAAACCCCTTGGTAGGACCCCAACCATCTTCCAAGCAGCAGTACATGCTTTGTGCCCAGGAATGCCTTAAACGAGGCACCTGAAGTCACACACTAATGAGTCTAAGCTGACTTAGGGTAAACAAACCCTGAGACAACTGCCAGCAAACAATTAGGTAACTCTGATATGGGTCCACGTCACAGGGGCATCAAAGGCAATGAGGAAGCAGACTGCCTTGCCAAAGAAGGCTTCGCGGTCCAGAACCTCTCCAAAGCCCACTTAAAATAAGATTTTCGACGCTGGGAATTTTATGGAATTAAATCTTACTTAAATAAAATGCCAGGACAAAGACAAGCAAAAAGGCTAGCAGCTTCTCGAGTTGGACAAAAAATAATTGAAATTGGTAACGGGACTACTCGCTGGGCACTGTCCTCTGGTGTATCACCTCAAAAAGATGGGCAAGTCAGAGAGTGATAGTTGCCGCTACTGCGAGAACTTTGCGGAAACTGCAGAACTTCTGCTTTGTGAATGCCCAGCATGCATCGGCAAGAAGCTTAAATTCCTAGAAGGGGCATTCTTAACGCCCTCCGACACCAGGAACTTACGTTTCCAGGAAACTAATAAACTTCGCACGAAGTCTCAGAATCCTGGGTCTTGAATAGATTATTTACCATTGCACATTTTTATTCTTTGTATTTCATGTATTTATGGTGAATAACAAATGTATTATCATTTTTATTATTATAAAGGGTCAGCTATAAAAGACCTTGCAGGTCGAGGTTGCTTGTGAGGCTGCACAACCTGCACGACCCCCCTACAATCAAACAAGGCACGAAGGAGTCTATCGGTACCAATATACTCGAGATTTTTTTTCTCCCATACTAGGAAGTAGCGTCCACTGCCCATTATATAATTACAAGAGGGAGCAAGGGCATCTTCAGGTTACCTATCAGTTAGGTATATAGTGGTTTTCTTTTCTTTAGGTTATCTATCAGTTAGGTATATAGTGGTTTTCTTTAATGTCCCCCCTTTTATTTTTTGAACGGGTTAACTCAAAAAATTGAAACTTGGGATGATGAAGTTGATGCATGAATATTATATTTTGGAGTGAAATTGACAATTGAAATTTTCAAGATGGCGACTGGGCGCTATATGGGAACAAAAATTAAATTGAAAGGGGGGTCTTGTGACACATTCTTTTGAAGCTTCTGACGAATACTTCAAAACCCTAAAATATTAAGTCAATATCTTCACCTACTACAAAATGGCGGAACATTTAATGATTGCCTGAATACATCGACATTTAACTTCATAATTTGAGGAAATAAGCCTAATTCAGTTCAGAAGATGCTCGAAATGGTTGCCTTGAACTGCTTGACATAAGAACAGCCTATCCGATATTTCACGCCGAACAATTTCGAACACAGTAACGTCGATATTTCTACAAATATTCATTATTCTCTACCGTATATCCAATATTGAGGTCTAATGGTGTCAAATCTGACGGGTGGGACGGCCAATCCAACAACCGGGGAAAGTATTAACCAAATAGTTTCTTACTATTTTTTGTTTTTTCCTCTAACCAGCTGTCATCCCTCTACGAACGACAGCCCTCAAAGTCGAAACTTGTGCGAGCTACGGATTAACGAGGTCTTACCTTTTAACGTGCGATTCCTAGCGATTTTCTGGAGTAATGTGGTGGTGCTCCATCTTGTAGGAATACAATATCCATATCGAATTCATTAAAATTCGCTTTCGACGATTTCGGTGATTAGAGTGTCAACAGTAGTTTCCAGCATATTCAAATACAGTTCTACAATATGGTTTTCCAATATTCCTGTCCAAACGTATTTTTTTTCTATTAAGAATGAGTTTCCCGGAAAACGTGAGGGTTGGTGTCACTCCAATAACGGCAATTTTGTCTGTGAATGTACATTCGTCACTGAAAAAAATATTGTGGAGATAGGTAGGATGCCTTGCAATGGTTTCCGTCATAATTTCGCAGTATTCTGTTCTTCGATCAGGGTCACCCTCAGTTAACTGGTGTACCATTTTGATTTTGTATGGATGATACTTATTTCTCTTCAAAAGTCTCTTCACAGTAGAAGGCCACACCTCACAAACATTCGCGACGGAGGAAATAGACTGTTGAGGATTTACTATCATCTCACCAATTATTTGAACCTGCTGTTCTTCCGGAATGGACGGATGACCTAGGGGCTTTTTGTTCTGTACACTACTGGTAGTTGTAAATTTGGATACAAGTTACCTTAAATATTTTCTACAGATAGGACGATTCGGGAAACGATCCCTAAAAATGCTTTCAGTTGTCTGAAAGTTACGCGTCGCACCGTCATTAAAAATCGCTTCGATTTTTTCTTCCAATGGACGAGAATTGACCATTGTAGAGATAGTTCACATGGTACCTATCTACTAGTTGAACAATGATGTTCGCTGTACTGACATTTTTTTGTCAAATAAAAATAACCTATCAAAACTTATGGAGATGTTGGGATTGCCAAATGGCAGAGGAAAACGAATATTTCTAAAAATATCGATATTTACGTGTTTGTATTCAGGTAATTATTAAATGTTCCGCAATTTTGCAGTAGGTGAAGATATTGACTTTATATTCTAGGATTGTGAAGTATTCGTCAGGAGCTTCAAAAGGATGTGTCACAAGACCCGCCTTTCAATTTAATTTTTTTTCCCAGAGAGCTCAGTCGCCATTTTCATCTGTCAATTTTACTCCAAAATATAGTATTCATGCATCAATTTCATTATCCTAAGTTTAAATTTTTTGAGTTGACCCGTTCAAAAAATAAAAGAGAGGGGATATTAAAGAAATCCACTGAATAATCTGTGTACCTAAAATGTTTGTAGATTTTGCAATAGGCGAGGAAACAAAAAATATTTTTGTTCCAAATGTGTTTTAAAATACATAATACATATATAAATGTACCTAGAAAATATTTTTCGAGTCAAAGTTCAACTACAGCTGGTCTAATTTTTTTCTGAAAAATATCAAATTTTGAAAGTTCTAATATTGGCGCTCTTAGTGACGTACGTGCCCGAGCAGCCAGTAGGCGTAATCGGGTTGATTCTGACTTTTAACGGCAACGTTGCCAAGCTTCTAAAACTATAAACCAGAGAACATAATACCGTAGAGAAGTGATAGAAGACACTATTCCTAATGTCAAACGACGATGGCGAATTTGAAAAGTGTGAAAACCAGTTAATAATACAATAAGTTTGAATATAAACAAAGAGATGGATGGTTTCAATATTGTAAATTATTGTGGTCCATAAAAAATAACACTGACTAATTTACTGCTCACCACAATAGTTACCTTTTTTCCCATTTAATCGTCTTTATATCTATTACGTTTTAGAATATAGCAATGTTACCACATGATAAAAGAAACGGCCTGTATAACACCATTAAAACAGATTATTCCAGATAAATATGATACGCATTTCTCACTAAAAATAATACATTCATTGCACCAGCCAGTCAAAAGAAAATGCGAACAAAAACGGGTCAAAATATGTGGGTTATTTCAAATTGTTCTATTGATGTATTCTTCAACAATGTATGGTTCCAGTTCAATCTGTAGCTTCAATAAAAGTTTTTTCACTTCTTGAAAATTATGTTTTGACTTGATATCTGGAGGTAAGTGATTATAAAATTTCATAGATATAGGGTTCAACTTTCAAGGAGTGATAGATGATGCGATGGTACATTAAGGTTGGTGTTGTATGAATGTAATATTTCATATTAATTGTAGTAATGCCTGTTGTGAAAAATAAATTTAATACATTCTTAATTCATTCATATATGTATAAAGCTGGTATAGTGGGGAATTCCAGTGATTCAATAGAAATAATATTCTTCATTGCTAGGAAAATCTCAAGGAGACAGCAATGTCAAGTCAGAAAAAGAAGAATAAAAATGAAGTGAATGAAAAATTATCCCAGATGATTAGACAACAAGGTTCACTTTATCAACCCACCCTGGAGATTCAGAAAATATATACTCAATTAGTTTTATAGCTCACTTTCATCCGAGTTGGTGCAATCTCCATTCACTAATGGTTTTCTTTGTCTCAACTCATTGATGCCAGCATCCATGGTTTTGATTATCACCTGCTCCTCTCTTGTATCAACATTCTCCTGGTCGACAACTTCAGCTCCATTTGAACTTCCTTCAGTTAATTGATCCACACTAGTAGATGGTAGATGTGAATCTTCAAGCAATGGCTCTGAAATATTGGCTTTACCTAAAAAATGAATAAGATGGAAAGCAATAATAGATGATTTAAAAAATAAATATTACAGGTTTGGTGGTTCCCTTCATCCAATTCACAGTTTTGTGGCTCGCCTTCATTCATATCAGATAAACAACCATTTGTTAACGGTTTTTGGCTCAACTCAGTAAAAGTGATAAAATCCATGGATTTGATTTTCATCTGTTCCTGTTTTTCCTCAACACCCACCTTGTTCTCAACTTCAGCTCCACTTGAACTTTCTTCAGTTGATTGATGCAAACTACTTGGCAAACTATCAGGGGGTGGTTTCACTTCCACCAACATAACTGGAACATTGGTTTCATCTACAAAATCAATAAGATGAAAAGCCATGAAACTGACTAATTCCAAAATAAGTTTAGTGACTCACCTTCATCAGAATCAGAATAGTAACCATTCACTATTGGATCTCTTTGTCCCAATGTGTTAGTGTTAGCATCCATGGCTTCAATTATTACCTGTTCCTCTCTTGAATTAACTCCTGTTTGGTTCCCACTTTCAGCTGCACTATTTGCTCTATTCGTACTCCCTTCAGGAGGTTTGGCAACTTCAGTTGATTGATTCAAAGTAGTTGGCTGATCTACACTGGTAGATGGTGAGTCTGACTCTTCAATGAGTGGAGCTAAAATATTGGTAGAGCTAGAAAAGCAATAAAATGCAAAGCAATGAAAATATATTATACCTAAACAGAGTAAACTTGAAAAAAGTTATAAGGCCAAATCAATTTTTTTATAAAGAACAAATAAACTTAGAAAAGTTCTGAATGGGAAAATCTGAAACTTGATGCACTACTTGATGGTTAAAGTGAATTATAACTACAGTACTGAAATTGATATACCGCCAACAAGAGGAGACAGGAGATACTGCAAAAAAAAGAAATACCGCCAGAAGAGATATCATCAACAAAAAGAAGATAATTAAGTACTGTAGGATATCTCTCCTCAATGTAGCCGTCAAAATATTGGCAACAAGTAAAAATAAAATTAGTAAGACGCATAATTATATAGGTGAATACAAAAAAATGTGGATTCAGACAGGGCAGTACAAGTTTTGCACAAACCTGCATTCCCAGAAAAATTATATGTTGACGGGCTTTGTGTGTAGTCAGTAACAGTTCATTGAAATTAATTTTTTTTTAAGTTCAATTATCATACACTAAATGCTAGTATTCTATCATATACCTGTAAATTCTTACTATATTGTCTAAATAATGAATTGGTAATATGCCATTTAATATATATTAGATTTGCAACAATGTTTCATTGCTATTATTCTACCTTCTCTAACTGACGTTACATGGGTATGACGGGTTAATGTCTGGTTGCTTCTTGGGCTTCTGTCTAACAGGAAAACAGCTCTTGAATGTCCCCTATCTGGGATATTGGTGGTCCACCATGCCACATAAACTGAAAATTAAAGTAGTCTCATTTTCATTACTTTGAAAAATGTACTCAATCCAAAGATCTCTTTGAGGAATACATTTTCAATTCTTTCTCATATCAACCAAAACATTGATAAATAGCTCATATTTACATCAACATTATTAGCAGAGTATTCATGACGTCTTTAAATCAGGTAAACAATTTGCAATTCACTTTCACTATCATAATTAGGCCACAAAAACATATGAATAAATGGTGCAGGTATAAAACTAGATAAAAAATTTATAAACAAAGCCTTATCAAAATATATTTACCAACAAATATGATGATAAGTGCAACAAAGCATTGGAAAACTTCGTCTCCAACTCCTTCAACCAGGGTCATTTTGTTATCTATGATATCCTTTAATAACATTGATTTACCTAGATCTTATTTTGTCAATTCTTGAAACTTCAAAAAAAAACAATACGTAGGTAGGTATTTTGTCTGTTCTCAGTATTCTACCGAAGAAACAGATTCATAAATTTCATAATATTTAAAATGCAAAATGAATTTCTTCAAACGTCATATATCCTAAACCAAATACCAAACTTCCACTAGTTCCACTAAAAATAATGCTGAAAATGTCTCAAAATTATTTTGAGTAAAGAGGCGGAGTTAAAATGCTTGTTATTCTACTTTTTTTCAGCAAATTCACATTTTTTGAGATTTTACGACTTTTTTGGGAATTCACAAAAACTAAATATTTACCAACCAAAACCTATCTTGGAACTTGGAACTATCGGAACTTCGGAACTTGACTTTTTTTAACTGCATTCTTTGTTCTGTGACTTCTGTGTTCTGCCATCTGCGAGTTCTGAGGTGTGATTCCGTCTACCATAGGCATATAATTCTACTTTTCATTAAATAAGTGAGATGACATCATAGTTAAATTAATCGGCAAGATAGAGATATAACTATTGAATTCTATTTTATGGTACACGTAATCCCATAGAGAAACCTAATGTTTTAGGGTGAGTTCCCAATACATCGTTTTTGGATATTGAACCAGTGGACGCCTCTGGGTAAAAGGCATACGCTCTAACACCACGACCTCTTCTCGCTTCGTATTGGATCGAAACATTACTTTGTGTAACCATTGTCTACAGGCCGATTCAGATATATGCATGCCCATGCATGGTGTTTGAAGCACGTGCAACTTACCAAACACATACAGATGGAAAAATATTATCGGCATGTAGCAATCCGCTAATGCGGTTGATATACTGACATCTGGCATAGTCAAGTAAATAGTGCTCGAGGCAAACAAACAATAACAAACGATAACAGTAGTCCAGTTGAACTGACTTGACTCGCCATCGCGTTTATTTGTTATATTTTGTACTGGTCGACTGACTACACCAACTATCAACCAATCGTATTTGAAACGCTATATGCCGATAATATTTTACCATAGCTGTATGCATACGCCAGCATTCCCGAGATAAAGCGACCTACAGTTCGATTATTTTATCTTTACCCATGCCTCATCAATTTATGATCGAAGAAATCACACACTCTCGATCGAACATCTCTTTCTAACAACCGCTATGAGCGAATCAAAATTCGTTAACATTTGTCTTCTAAGCTAAGAATTATGGTATCGTGATGATGACGCACGGGTAAAGATAAAATAATCGAACTGTATGAATAAGATATGTCTGGCGAAATCTTTTATTACTAGATTGAGAAATATACGATGCTGGACCAGAATATTGTGGACCTGGCAATCCAAAAATTGTCCTGTGGGATTGATGGGATGGACTGGAGATGAGTTATAACAAGCATGTTGGAGAGGATATTCAGATCCAGTGGCGTTAAGATTGTGGTATGATGTAACCATCTACCACGACCCAATGAAGTCTGTGGAGTATTTTACTTCCATCAAACTTCAAGGTGCAGATATGGAGAATATTGCAACTATCGCCACACTCAAAGGATGACCATTCGGGATGAAACGTCTTTAAGAAGGGGATAATGCAACGAATCTGCAGCCAAACCTAAATAGCTCCATCTAGACGAGAAGAAGTCTATACCGATAGATAAGCCAGACGCTCAACATCAGGGAGGCAGTTGCAAATTTAGTCAGCTCCAGAGTCTGCAAATAGACAGAGTTAGTGACTGTGATATAAAATACTAAGAAATAAATTATAAGTTTGGAGTTTACGAGTTGAAAAAAATTACAGTATTTTTTATTATTTAAACAAGAACATGTTGACAGGCATATGCATCTCCCATGCAAGGTGGGCACGCATGTATCTGAATCGGCCTTAAGGTGTAACTGCGCCCAGCATATAGTAAACTTTTTGATTATTACTTTTAGGAAAAAATGTACTTTTTATAAAAATCTTACATGATCTAAAACCTGAAATACAACCATCAAATATATTTTTTTTGCAGTCGTATACGAGGTTTTTAAAAAACTGTAGATTCCATTCAAGAATAAAGTACCTTTTGTCACAAAAACAAGCAACAGTTTTTAAAAATACTGCTTCCCTATCCTAAAAGACAACACGAACGGATGATTAGTTTCTCTCTGATTTTTACAAATCAGAAGTGATTATTTTTATCTTGAACATAAATATTCGCATTTTATTGAGTTTATAATCTCTTATATATTTAAAAACTTCCTGTAAGTTCGAGTGTGGGAAATTTGCTGATCAAAAAATAATTCTGCCGAACAGAATCGTAGGAAATATATTCTAAAACCGAAATGTTTATAGTGAGGTTTTCGTGACACCATAGAAAAAAATTCGAATCAACTCCCTCATAGGGGGAATTTGTACTTCTGATGTCGAAAAACTTTCCTGACCGGGGGATTCTCGTAAAGATATTTAATTGAAAGTAGACTAGGAGTACCCAAAATAAACTCCTTACCTATGCCACCATAAAGAAAATTTGAATAAACCCTCTTTAAAGTTTGCATACTTGCGATTTTTAAAAAAATTTGTTAACTGGCGGTTTCCCGTGAAGGTATTTCACTGTATCCAGTAGAACAGAATTGCCCAAAATATTCTTTTTGTGACACCATAGAAAAAATTTGAATCAACTCGCTCTTAAGGGTAGTTTGTACTTGCGAAAAACTTCACCTGGAGCTATTTCATTGAAATAGTAGACTATAAATGATGGCCCAAGATATAGGTACTTTTCATACCACCCTAGAGAACATTTTGAATCAGCCCCTTTCAAGGATAGCTCTGCTGACTCGAGGAAATATTTTCAAGCAAGCATTTAACTACCGTTGATTGGCGGTGGATTTGAATTTTGAATAAGGATGGCAAGATTTTCTTTAATAGATATATCTCTTTTGCATTAAGATTTCAATATTCACAGTACAAGTCTGAAATCAACGAAATATTAAATTCTGGTCAGCAAAGCATTCTTTCCCTAAAATTTTCACCTTCCTACTCCTGTCCTTGGTGGACACATTAAGGCCAGCTCCTCATAGTGGGGGCCCGTGTCCCACTTGTCCCCCACTGTCTTGGCAATAGAGTTTGGTTGAAATCACTGTCGGTTTTCCAGAGCATTGGCGAATTCAGAGGGGTGTCACATATGGGGCCACAGCCCCCCGCCCCCGAGATATTATAGGATATTTACTATTCAATGAATTGTTTAATGCTCCAGTGTTATTCTTGAAAAACTGGTTCTGATGTTTCAACCGTAGTCCCTTGTCCCTCCCCCTCAGAATGTGATACGGGGATCTTACCACAGAGTAATCTTTTTCATGGAGTAGAAGTAATATCCCAGCCAACCATCGTGTGACATAGAGGCTTATGTTGAAAATTGAAATTGAAATTCGTTTTTTTCGTTAACCAGCTGTCATCCCCCTACGAACGACAGCCCTCAGAAGTCGAATCTTGTGCGAGCTAAGAATTAACGAGGTCTTACCTTTTAACGTGCGATTCCTAGCATGTGATTTAACAATGTTACAACAATGCGATTATGTTAATTTTTTACCTATATTCGACGGATATTTGATATTACAGTCACAAAATAACACATAACAAACAGAAAAAAATCATCAAGTCATTTTATCACATTGAGACATCTATGAGATGAATATTACAGGTTACTTTTTCATACCCTATTCGGTTGTCCATAGAATAGCAGAATTATTTTTGTAATATGGATAAATGAAAAAACCAGTAATATGTAAAACCATTAACAAAATGGAGAATCAATTATGTTTAAGAATAACATTTTATAGGTCTTAAAAACACCAGAATTGAATGGATAGAAATGATTTATGATCCAAATTGAAATTCATCTTATATGTTTTTATAAGAAACAATAAAGCATCATAAGCGAAAACAGTAGAACCAGATTTCATAGGTCTGAATTCGGCAAGATTGGAAAGTGACCGAAATGAGAAAATAAAGTAATTGCAAATCTCAATAACCTAAGCTCTTCAAAACATAAAACGATCACGCTCAAAAAATATCGAAATGTAATTCCATCAAAACAACATATAGTCGTATCTAAAAACGTAAATCCAACAAATTATCTGAAAATTAATCTGTAGTAACATAAAATCCTTGGAAACAAAATGTGTCAGACTGAAAACGGTCAGAATCGAAATCTACCAGAAATTGTGGAGGGGATGAGCGAATTGCTATAAAATTTGTTCTACTACCTCCTAGATGGCACGCACGAACTATTTATTCAGAGGCAGCTATGAGATCTTTCAATTGTTACGTGAATTGTGAGAATAGGTATTGGAAGAGAAATATGCAAGCACAGCTGATGTGGTGGGATGGGAATTAAGTAATATTGACCGCACGCTGCTCCATCTTTGAGAGACTAGAGCCATCCGCTATCCCCTCTCCAAATTCTGATATTTTTTGGTTCTGTCCTTTTCGATTCTACTATTTATTCTTCTGATTATTTTCAATATGGAAATTTTAGGTCTTGTACTCTATGGATTCGACGATTTTAATTCTTATAATATTCTGTTCCGATATTTTTCCATTTCTACAAAATATTGATTTGCTGGTTTAGTCAAATATCTGTCTTCCCAATTTCTGTCAGTCTCCTTTGACGGTATTACAGTTTTATATTCTTGTAATGTTCAGTTCTTCGAAAAATCTATACGATCATTTATGATTAACGAATTTTTAGATTTTGATGAATATCCGTTACTGCAATATATTGATTTTACAAATTTCTCTTTCGATTATTTTCGATTTCTTTAAAATTAATTCTGAACCATTTCGCTTCTCTAGAATATCTTTACTGGATTTTATTGGTTCGATACTTTTAATTCATAGTCAATTTCAGTTTGAGATTTTACTTTTCTGATGGATTATATGTAATCAAAGATACGATCATCTCACGACATATTTTTGAAGTATTTTCTATTCTAAATTTAATGATTTATCACAAATGGCAGTTTCATTATGTGTCAGATTATCTCGATTTCAAAAAAATCTATAAATTCAGTTATTCCGAAATAACGTTTGCCTCAATGTTTAATGGATACATATTTGTGACTCCAAATGCTTCAAATGAGATGTCGCCCGCCACAATGTGATGTCACGTACAGAGCTGGTCAGAGTACTGCAATTAAGTACTCATGAGTACTTCACTATGAGTAACTTCAAATTACTCATAAGTGTTCGAGTATGAGTACTTATATGAGAAGTACTCAAGGCAAATGAGTACTCTTACAAAATGTATAGAGTACTCGTGAAAAATGAGTAACGAGTACGAGTATTTCAAAAAAAGAAGTCAATATAGTGAAAATGTAATTATATAATGAACGTTGAATGTATCCGCCTTGTCAGACAGTCAGTACGAGAATGACAGACAAAAATCTATCAATTTGCTCTTACCATTAATGTGTATGCCTAATTTTTGCATTTTAATTTTCATACAAGCAGTTAATAAAGGTATTAGGTAGAGAGGTACAGCTACAGGTAGAGGATAGTCGAAAGAACAGTTACGTCAGAAATATGTCTATAATATACATATGCCAAATCCAAAATAAAAAATTTATAAGAAAAAATAACAAAACTTTATAACTTTCAGTAGTTTTAGTAAACAAAACAAACATTACAAAATGAAAAATGAACACAAATCAGTAAATCAGTATCAATCACTTGGTTGATCAAGTGATTGATAGGTATAGGTAGGTAACAAAAAATAACTAAAAGTAATTCTTTAAGAGAACCAAGTTTTCAAAATTCGTATCGCTTTGGAGCATTTATTATGGTTGCATAAGAGAATAGTCTTTCAACCGGTGCAGAAGAAGGCAATGGTGTATATTGGTATACATAAAATTTTTTTTCATTACTGGATAGTCTTCCAGCATTGAAAGAGTGTTTCTTGGATCATCTAAATATCGCAGGAACTCTTCTAATTCTAATTAAAATGTATACTCTTATCACTCTTCCATGCAGAGTTTGATTTTTCTAATTTATATCTAGTCATTTGTATTTACGATACGGTGAATAATGAATCTTTCAAAATTTAAAATTACAAAAATGTACCCGTATTTATGATCTTTTTTTAAAAAACCAGTTAATACAAAACCAACAGTCCACATAAGTAAAGTTGACTTGAAAGAAAAAGCACCAACTTACCAAATAACGTTCCGTAATATGCCGACAAGAACTCACATCTATCCACTGATCACTGAACAAAATATGAAATGCGAAATGATAGTAAAGCTGACTAATGCCGGGCACAACATTCAAGACATGCTCATACTTGTCAGTGCAGGTGTGCGCGCGTCCGTACTCGTACTCGTTACTCGTCAGATGTAGGAATCAGAAGTACTCAGTACTCTAAAATGTAAAGTACTCAAAATTTTTCTGAGTACTGAGTACGTCAGAATAAAGATACTCACAAGTACCAATAACTGAGTCCTTTAGTACTCGAGTACAGTTTTGAGTACAATTTACTCGAGTACTGCCCAGCTCTGGTCACGTATACATGTTAATTCTCGTATATGGTTGGAGTTTCAAAAACTTCCACATCTTGCTAAAGCCCCCCGATTCCGGAGGAGCTATGTGGAACAGACCCACTTACAATTTATTCAGTTTACATTTTACAATGACTTATACATATATTTATATCAAGATACAGGCGGTCGGTTTTGAATAAAGCTTGAAAAAACTGAAATTATTCTTAATAGGTGAATAAAAATCCATTCTAATTGTATAACAATAAACAGAGTTGAGTTATCATAATCACGATTGAATGACGTGATGTAATAGGTGGAATAAAGCCGTGATAATAACAATAATGGAGTTCGTCTTCAGGGACACAGGAACACTAATAATTTTATCTACACTCGGATTCAGAAGTTATGTTCCGCTTTCATTTAACTAATTTGGTATTAACGCTTTTATTGCTCCCCTATAAAGATGCAAACGTAAATTAATATTATGACCCGTATGCATCAATGAGTAAAAATTGGGGATCAACCTTCAACCTCCAGGAGCCTTATACGGCATATACATATATGTTTAAATTTTAACGCGTGCGATATCAATGTTAATATCTCTCTTCAATGCGCGGTGTTTGTATCGCTCTATGTCACTTCAAACGCATGAAAATGATTTCGCATGAACTCAAACATACGGTCCAGTGCCCATGCTGGGAATCGAACCCAAGCTCCTGTGAATGAGAGGCAAGCACTCTACCATCACGACCATTACGGCCCATTATCAATCAATGAATTAATCAATTTATTTGTTACCATGTACAAAGTATTTTAATAAAATAGAAAATAGATAAATATACATTAAATTAGGTAATTCAATTTATAAATTTACATTCTACAAAACATGGGTTTCTTATAAAATTGTGGAGTACAATGGTCTAGAATACAGTACAGTAAAAAAAATGCGTAATAAAGTATGTTACATATGAAATAAAGTTTATATTATGAGTGTATTGGTAAAAAAATTGGATGATCAATCGTGCATATCAGACAACCTGAAAATCAATTTAAACACTTGTCACGTGATCCTGGTATGGCTGCAAATTGAAAAAAAATAACTAGGAAGTGACAAAAAGTGAGAAAGATGGCAAGATATGGAAACAAGTTACTTCAAAAAGTTGCTTGGGATTTAATTTTATACTCAAATACGAAGTTTCAGGCAACAATTTGGAAAAATTGAAAATTGATAATTTTTTAAATTTTTTTTAACTCTCTTCACAAATTTCGAATATTTTCGTTTTGAATAGCTTGACTACAGAGGAATATTTGTATTTGAAAAAGCCAATAGTTTTGCCACCACGTTTACCGCAAATTCTACTCTGGATTCTTTGGGAGAACAACCCCGCACTCCACTTGACAGTCATATGCCTGAGATTATCTTCTGTCACTGTTCCGCGACGCCGTTCTGTGGGCCGGAGCCTGTACTAAACATCGCAAAAGAAGCCAAATCTCTTCAGCCTTTGACGATTTGGAGGGAGAAGAGCTGAATAAACTTTGGAGGGATAATACCATCCGCTGCAGGCAATCGAAAGACTCTGTGGTCGGCTCCAGCAAGTCAAGGATTTGGGCTCTCAGGCAGACACCGCCAAGCACTAAGAGAAAGGAAATAGTGGAAGGTAACATTGTCGAAATGAAAACAACAGATCACATTAACTTCGAGGTGATCATACAAGATCGAAGCGAATGGACAAACGACAACATCAAGGGCAAATCTGGAGAGAGAATCTGGTATGCAGATGGATCCAAAACCAAGGAGGAAAATGGTGCTGGAATATACAGTGAGGGGAAAAACTCCCAAATAAGTGCCTCACTAGGAACAAACACCTCCGCATTCCAGGCGGAGATGTACGCTATCTTGCAATGCACGAGAGAGAACAATATGTGGAAAATGTGCTATGTACGCCGGCTCAAAATATACACAGACAGTCAGGTGTGACTAAAGGCTCATATAAACCCAAAAGGTGACATCAAGACTGGTATGGGAATACCGCGAAGAACTTAGTTTTCTTGCAGAAAACAACAAAATAATCTTGATGTGGGTTCCTGGACACTGTGGCATCGATGACAACGAAAAAGCTGATGAATTAGCCAAAATGGGTTATATTAATCAACTCCATATATTGGCCCAGAACCCGCACTCGGGGATACTAAATCGGACATATGATGATGCATACAGGACTGGGTCAAACGAAAACAAAAAAGAGTTGGAACGAAGCTCCTCTCATGCACCATGGGAAAACATTCATTAAAGAACCGTCAAAACACAAAACTGGGGAACTGCTTAAGTTGAGCAGGATTCAAGTTAGGACTATAACGGGTCTTCTCACACAAAAAGCCCAAGAGGCAGATGTGTAGCTGACGCCACAGGACCAGCATCCGAGCAAAAAAGCTTCCTTGTAGGAATACTAACAAGGCATAATAGGTTAGGCAGACACCTATCACTGATAAGTATAGACAACCCCACTTGCTGCAAATACGAATTAGACGAAGAAACTTCATCTCACTTCCTCAGCGAGTACGAGGAGTACGCGGGACGCTAGGATATGAAATCTTTGGAGTTAAAAAACTTCAACAAGAGAAACTTATCATCCTGAAATAATAATAATAATAAAGTCTTTTATTGATAAGACATTTTCCATATCCTTTACATTTTTTTTCCAATACATTTGTCATATCTTATCAAATGGCAGAGTTCACCCACTTGTTGACACAAGTGTTTGCTCTTTCACTCAACCATGTGGACGGACATACTGACCTTCATCTGGAGGTTACGAAGGTTCGAATAGGAGGAAGAATTGTGGATGTGTGGAAAACAGGGGATGGCAAAAAGGGTCCATGTGAGCTTACTTGCCTGGCTTCGGTAGCGGCGTCCCCAAATTACTTCTACTATTACTTATCTTCAGCCAACAAACTAGCAGATGCCTTTTGCTGGGTCTAAATGCCATCAAAGGATCCTACAGAATTCTGCCGATTGTTCTGAAGAAATGTGATCCCGAACTAACACAATTTTTTTGCAAATTATTCATCCTTTCTTATGATTTGGCGGTATTCCCGTCCAACTGGAAAATTGCTTCAGTACAAACAGTCCTCCAAAAAGGGAAAGAGACCCTACCTAGTAGCTACAGACCTATCGCATTGCTATCTGTTGTCTCGAAGGTCATGGAAATATTTAGAGCCCTCACGAATAGTTGATCGACCAGTATGCTCTCTACGTCATCAGTGATCAACAATTTTTCCATTTTTCTACCATGGTTCTTTGAACGGACCCCGTTACATTAATTTATTAACAAGAGTGTTGGAAGAGTTTTTCGATGATCTTGATCTGGAGGCTCGTCAGATGATCTATTTTCAGCAGGATGGAGCACCAGCACATAATGTCAGTGGCGTAAAAAGAATGCTGCCAGGCTGTTTTGGAAACAGATGGATTGCTACAAATGGTCCTGTTAAGTGGCCTCCTCGTTCACCAGACATGACATCTCTAGATTTTTATTTTTGGGGATTTCTGAAAAATGAGGTGTACAATAATGTAGATGAACTGAAAAATTATATTGAAACTATAATATAATTATAATTAATAGAATTGATGGCCAAACTATGTTAAATGCCGCACGTAGTGTCAATAGAAGGGCCCAAATATGGGTTCAACAAGAAGGCGGTGTTTTTGAACATTCACTCGATATTTTATAGCGCTTTATCAAATCCGTTTATTATAAATGTTTCCTATTGATAAAACTGTCTTATTTTCACCTTTACGAAAAAAAGTCAAATGAGATTTGTTGTTGAGAATGTTCTTACGAATCGAAATGCATGAAAAAATATAGGGTGTTCCATTGAAAGAAATATCATTTCATGAAATATTCTGAAAACGCGACTGTCAATTTTATTTTTCGGCATCGAGAAGGCCATTAAAAATGCTACTACTTTGCTATTTAACCGAATTCGTAGCATCAATAATAACGGAGTCGGCAATGGTGCCGACCTAATTTGGAACACCCTGTATAGTTGAACTCAGATAGACAGCCTCTTTCATAATTTACAATGAAAATTTTAATTCATTAGGAAAAAAGTGACATGAAAATCTTTGACAGGTTACAACAGGTAGATAATTGAAATCAGTCCCTTAATGACTTTCAATATAACATTGGAAAAGTGTATGGGGGACGTTATGCTTTTTCTATAAATAAGAAAGTTACAGTGCCGCGAATATTTGGCTGAATCACCCCCAGTATATGGCAGCAATCTATTGAAAACTATCGTGAAACTCTGATCCCAAGGACTCCTTGCTAAAGACTCCTCGCCAAACTTCCATCCGATGGCTTCTCCTCCAGTTCCTTTCAAACGGATCATTCCTCCTGGTGGTTGACGGAGATTTATCCGACACTCTACCTATAGTTACTGATGTTCCGCAGGGATTCATTCTAGCACCAAACAGATTTGTTGGGAGCTACATCATGCCCAGTGCACAGCTTTGCGGTCCCTTCATATCAATTTCTCTTCCAAAGCTCTGATATCAGCCCTTGGAACCAAAGAAAAAAGAGAGAGGAATGTGAATGATTCAAATATGGACTTAGTAAAATTCTATAATGGGGATCTCACAGTGGCCAGTGTAATTATGTCAGGTGTATCCATTCATGGGCCGTGGTGGTCGTGATGGTAGAGCGCTCGCTCCTCAATCATAAGGACGTGGGTTCAAATCCCAGCACAGCCACCAGTCCCAGGGTCTTTTCCTTGCTCACACAAGCTCTCAGGAACTTATGAAGGGTTTCTCTCTCTTTGGAAACCTAGAAGATTGGTAAAAAAAAATCTCGATATCACCATCAGCAGTATCCTCCCATAGGAAAACCATGTGAGATGCATTGCCAAAAGTACCTCTCAAAAACTCAGTTTGTTGTTCAGTGCCAAAAGCTGTTTCACTCCTCGTCAACTGATTATGATTTATGAGGCACAGATTCGACCTGACCTGGAATACTGTTCTCAATATGGAGTGCAGCCCCAAAACACACACTGAAACTTCACTTCACTTACAAGCTCGCTTACTTCTTTGGAACTACGCAGAAAATTTTGCGATCTGCCTCTGTTTTATAGATATTTTCATGGATGAAGCTCTTCTGAAATATCATAAATCGTTCCAACCTTACCGGTCCCATCCAAACTGCAAAGTTCGAATTCATTCCAAGCATAATTAATTTTTCTCTGTTCTCACATGTTTTATCCTTTCTGAAATAACCGGATCATAACCGACTTCCAAAAATTGCCAAGGATGTTGTACTTGCTAATCCACATGTCAATCAGCCACAAAAAACTGATATTTTGGTTTTTGGTTGGTGCTGATTCATTCTGGAATATTCTTGATCAAATCAAATTGGGTAAAAATCAGCTAATATTGCACTAAACTCAATTTGGATGGATACCTAATTATAGTTCAGCAATGAAATCCGATGATGTGTAACAATTATTTGCTCGATTTTGGGAAGTTGAGGAATGCTCAGTTGTTAAACAATTTCTGAAATCACATACATGGATATGACAAAAATGGCAGATTCATCGTTCTATGCCTTTGAATAAATAGATCTGCTACTATTCTTGGGGATTCAAAAATTACGAGCAAAGAAACAATTTCACGTTATGGAACAGAGGCTTCAACAAAACGAGGTTCTGAAGAGGAGATATGTAGAATTCATGAATGAATATGAATCTTTGGGGCATAAGAATGAAGTCTTAGGGTCGCTATCAAATTCTAATATATCCTCATCAGAATATTGTATGCCTCAGCGTGGTGTTTTATGCAAAGAAAGTTGAACTACTAAGTGGGTAGTACTCAATGCTTCTGATCTTACCAGTTCTGGTCTATCAGGGTCTATCACTCAAAGACTTGCAGCAAGTAGGTAGGTCCAGTTATACAGAATGATTCATTGTCTATAATTCTGATATTACTGAAATATGCCTTTGTAGTATCCTCAGATACTACAATAATGTGCCATCAGTAACTAATTGTTTACAAAAATATATTCTGGAGTTCATATTCATCATGTGAGCTAAAACATTTTGCATGAAGCTTTAGCTTCATACTTGACTATCAGATGTCTGAATTAGCAAAAGAATACGATCATCATTTACTATAGCAAACATAACACAGGAGGATTTTCACGTTGATTTGCTAACTGGCGGAAACTCTATTGAGTATGTTTTCAACTTATGCAATGAAATCAAACAAGTGGTTAGCGAGTGGTTGTTTTATTTTACACAAATGGTTTTCAAACGAGCCAAAAATACTAGAAGGACTTTATGAGTCAAATTTGGATTTTGATATTCTTGAGTTTGGATAAAATCAGTACGCCAAAAATTGTTCTTGTCATTCCGATATGCTATTATAAAAAGTGTCCTAAAATAAACATTCCGACAAGAAGGTCTTTGCACATATCGCTAAAATTTTTGATCCTTTAGGACTTCTAATTCCCTGTATCAAATCGAAAATTTTAATGCAAAAACTTTGGCTAGAGAGAATATCTTAGGTATTTGAATGATTTTCAAGTCTATAACGATTCCGAAAATTATGTGGAGCTCTATTGCAATCCGAATTATTTCAAGAGGTGAATAATTCAATAAATTTTAAATTCCATACCTGTCATTTCTGATGTGACTCAATAATAGGTATTTCTTGGATGAACAGTGATTTGCATTATTTGAAAATTTTTGAAAGGACTCCTGTCGCAAAAAATAAAAAGATTACTAGTTTCTATTTTTGACAATATGTTCCTACGAAAAATAAGTTGGCCAATTTAGTATCTAGAGGAGTATTTTCGAAACAACTGATCTCATCTAATTAATTTATGGTGGTTTGAACCAGAATGGCGCAAAGCTGAGAGCATAAAATGACCAAACGTCAAATACGAAATAGTTATTATCCTAACAAGTACGGAAAGAGTACCTTTCCCGCATGCGACTGGCGTTACCCGAACGACGCAAAGCGGAGTTCGAGTAAACAGTCGAGTGCGGGAGAGTACCTTTCCGTATGAGTAAGGATCAAGATTTTTTCTACAAGCGCATTACAATATGTTTTCTACGTCCATGTTTGTAAACGTCAAAAATCGCACTGTCAACAATCCTTGTAAATGACATTTTTCTACGCCCATGTCTGTAAACGTCAAAAATCGCACTGTCAACATTCCTTGTAAATGAAATATAACAATAACATGCACGTAATGAGATCTCATAACATACACGTGCGTTTTGAGAAGAAAACTTAAACTTCTTGGTTTAATTAAATTACAATCAAATTTTTATTTACGTAAGACTTTATTTGGTCTATTTTACACAAATTTAGTCAATTAAAAAACATAAAAACTTTTAGCATTAGCGAGATATATTTAGGATTGAAAGAGTGATGCCCCTAAATGTAGGCAGCACGTTATGCAATTTCTTTAAAAGTAGGACACGTTTTCTTAAGTAGCATGCTATGAAAATAAATGTTATGTCATTTATATTGTTAATTTCTTGAACGAAATATAATTATTGTATCCGAACATTTTCTCAACTTTATCCACGAATATGTCTGATTGCGATGTTTATTATTTGATGGAAGAAAATGAATGGGCGTAGAAAAAGTATAGTACGTTACACGAGTTGTAAGCCCATTATGCACTCATTAAATTTATGCACTCGCCGCTGCGCGGCTTCGAGCATAAACTTTATCATTTCGTGCGTAATGGGTTACTTACAACTCTTGTTACGTAATATTTTGGTGAAATTACAATCCATAAACAAATATTCTCATTTGACATGCGTTTTGGATTCACACGAATCAAAGTACTGGAAGTCTTATATATGGCTAGGGTGTTAGGCAACAATATCTTTTTGATTCAATTGCAAACTGACACCAAAGTAAACAACCACTCCTCGGTCGCCCACCATAGGAAGTATATTTTATATTAAGATTAAATTAAAGTATATTGTTACGTTTTGCTAAATAATAATGCCGAGCACACTACTAAACTGTTTATTTTCTAACTTCACTAAAAACACAACTACTTCACTGACTAATTAAACACTTAGAAATCTATACAACAATACAACTAACTGAATATTCCAAACACTTCTATACTTCTTCAAAAACTGCTTATCACTTCTTCATAATCTTCTTCTTAATCATCCCAGTGATATCTCTCGCTTTATATAGTCAAGCCGTGCAACTGGTATAACCGGCAGTGCAACCGGTTATCCCGAATATTCATTACCGGCAATTATATGCCTTTTTCTAGGAAACAATTCTCGACGATACGCTTGCGAGTCGATTCAGCGGCGTAGCTAGGGGATTTTTATCAATCTTGTAACATTATCCCCCTCTCAAGTTTGATCGTCCCGATCAAACAATGTGTCGTTGTCTCCATTAAAAAGTTTGAGTCTCTCTTGGTGAACGACCTTCATTTTCGCTCTCGGGCTGCATTGAATCCTATAGACCACGTCGTTTATTCTCTTTACTATCGTATAGGGTCCTTCCCAAGATGGAGTTAATTTGGGAGACACTCCTTTCTTACGGTTGTACAGCCATACTCGATCTCCTTCTTCAAATCCACCAGTATTGGCCTTAAGATCGTATCGAGCCTTCATTCTGACACTGGTTATCTTCAATCTTTTTCTTGCAAAATCGTGTATCCCATTCAACCTATCTCGCAGTTGGTCTGCATAATCCTATATCTCTTTTTCTTCAACACTTGGTGATCCGAACACCAAGTCACAGATCAAACGAAGTTCTCTCCCGAAGATAATGCTGGCTGGGGTAAGCTTTGTGGAATCGTGCACAGAGGCCCTATAAGCCATCAAAAATAGTGGAAGATGTCGATCCCAGTTCTTTTGGTGCTCCTCTACTACTTTGGAAAGGTGTTCTTCCATAGTCCTGTTAAACCTTTCAACCATGCCATCAGACTGTGGGTGGAGGCCCGTTGTTCTGGTCCTTTTCTGGCGCGGCTTCGTGCATAAACTTTTTCATTTCGTGCGTAATGGGTTACTTACAACTCTTGTTACGTAATATATTATTATGTAGCGCTTTTGAACAAATTTTCGCGTGTCACTTGAAGTGACAGTAGCGTGCGCGAAATTTTTTCTCGCACTAGTGCGAGAAAATGACACCTCTCAAACTAAATTGCGTGCGGGTATAGGGTAAATCACGCACGCTTGTAGGAAATAGTTATTATCCTATAAACGATTTTCTACGGCCTGATCGGATCATTAATAACGGAGAAAAACTGGTGAAACTGAAAAATTTTGTGATATAATAAAAATCAACTCTGCCTTTTTTTAAGTTGTAGGTTTGGCCCTTCTCGTGAAAATATTGATTCATGTGTACTTTATGTGTTTGGTATCCTGGACAAAAATCCAAATAATATTTTTGGCGGTCTCAAGCAATTTCGGAGATTTGGTCCCATTATTGAGTGAGGAATTGCATTTTCTAGCACATATTCCTACTAAGAAAAAAACTGTAAAAATATTCAAAATTCTCACCAATAGCAGAATATTAACACCCGAATTGACCAGTTTTAGATACACTTTGTCTTTATGAAAAACGGCACTTTTTATAAAAAACTCGCCCTTTCATGACCACATAAACAACAAATCTAGTCAAAATGGATAGTGAATAACTGGGGAAAAATGTGAGTGAATAATTTTGTATTCATGTTGAAGTTAAATGGTTCGAAAAGTTGGCCATGCAAATATGCAAAGATAAAAGTTACCAACCTGACATGAATAAATTCATTAAACATTTTGCATACATTTGTAGTTTTTGATGTTCTCAATAGAAGGTTTAAATTTTGGATGAAGTTTTAAGGCGGAAATACATTATTTTCACTTCACGTTTTACAGTATTCTTTCTTTAAAAACTGCATTGTTCATCCAAAAATTCAACCTTATCATTTTTCGAGTCATTTAACTTACAATCAAGAAAAGCGACGTTGTCAGTTCATTCAAAATTTCTGCAAACCAAGTGAAAATTTCATTTGTGTTATGATTAGTTTTAAAAAATATCGATAATTCTAGAATCAGTTACATTTTAGATATTAATACTGAAAAGTATGATTTAGAAGATAACATCATCAGAATATGAGACACGCTAGTCTTATTTCATTGATTTGATAAGACAGGCTTTCGGTGTGTCTATTTCTTCTGGCTGCCCACGTTTTCGACCATGGACCTTATTTCTTAAAGTAAAAGAAGTGGATAAACTAACCTAATTTACTTAAGTAATCTAGCAATCTGGGTTGCTGGTAATTCGATCACTAATTACTTAGTATAAAAAGGTGGAATCAAAGCAGATGCTCGCTGCGCTCGCATTTTATGAATTACCAGAAGAAAGAGACACGCCTCCGTGTGTTGAGCAGTGCCTTGGCAAGAAGAAATGGTTCACCGGGGAAGAATAAACGAATAAGGCAAAAATCCTTTTCCATCATAATAAAAATCTAGATTTTACCAAAAATGGAACAATATTTATCATGCACTGTTATTATAAATTTGACAAAATTATCAGAATTGGTTCCAGTTCTTCTGCTATTTGTTGCCAAGCCTGTTGTCGCATGTTTTGGTGACGTTAATTATTTGATCGAGTTTCTATTAAAAATTCTTCTAGTTTTACAACATTCACGTTTTCACGCCTCACAAAATTGATGTTTAAACAAAAATTTTGAGAGCAAAAATATATGTGATATCATGTGATTTCCCATTAATGTACAAAGAGACAATGGTTTGTTCATTCTTATTCCAAATCAACATCAATTTTGTCAATATCACCGAAACGTTTTCGAACAATGGATCTTAACAATTAAAAAATTTTTATTGTAAAACTCGTTTCAATCGATTGTTAATAGTTTAAAATGTCTATTTATCAACGAGTGCCACTCTACTTTTTTTATTTAAGAAAAACATCACATTTCAAAGTGTGCCTCTGACGTCACGTTCATCGGAAATACCCCCACTATAATCCACGTTCCGAAAGTGGAAATATCGTTCTCCTATAAAATATAGCTACTGGTTGATTATAAGCCATCGAGAAATAATTGAAAATTTGTCACCGGATCAGCACATCAAAAAAATTTACGTAAAAGCAATTTTTTATATTATTTGTAACTTCCAAATTTTCTGAACGAACCTGACTTTTGATGAAAAACTATTGTTGGCAACACCGCAAATTATAATAACAGTTCATATGAAACAAAGTTGTTATTACCACAGAACACATACACTTTATTTCAATTTTCACTGGTGTTCAGACAACCGGGTACAAAGCACTTTTTAGGCATTTTCACGGTTTTGAGGAATACAGAAATTACTAAACACAAACAACAAAACTTTGAATTTGAAAACGTATTAACCTCAGAAAATAAAATATTCAAGAGTCTATTAGGTTCCAGTATACAGATTTGATCTACTAGCATCTATCTTGTATCACATAAGGTAAGCAAATGAGTTAAACAGAAAAAAACAATTGTTGTTGATCTGCTCCGTGAAATAGACGAACAAGCCCATCTGGTATTAAATGATAACTATCATAGAACACAATCCAGATGTAATAATAATTTGAGATTCCATGGTGTACAACTAATACGACGTTGCCAAGTTTAATTTTGATGAACGTGACGCCACGAAACCCCTTTTTTCAAATTATTGAAAAACTGGCGGTCAGAAAAAATAAATAAAAAAATCCCAAGTGATATTAGCGTATATAATTTCTAATTACAGTTCTTTCTCATAGTCCGTGGAAAGGTCCATTTTGGATACCTCGGATTTAATCGAATGTACGTATGCCTGTAATCCTGGAATATAACGAGGTTTGAGATTGAACTCACATAGTTCCTGGAAAACACGTATTGGAAATATTGGAATCAAACGTTAAGTCGTATGTCGTCAACCTTTATATTTTCTGATGGGACGCATTATTTCTGGCTACGAGTGTACCACGACTGCGATTTGAGTTGACCCCTGTTTGAAGACCTTTTCAAGAATAATTTCCGCTGCATTGAATTGAAAGTGCTTCTTCTCCCTTTTCATGTCGTGGCCAGTCACTTGAAGCGTTACGTATCCTGTCTACAATCGTGTAAAATAATGCAAGTGAATATGTGTGAGAAATCTGTTGAATGATTTAATGTCGCCATGACGTGCGCTTATTTTCTGTATTCTTTGTTTTGTTGTTACCTGATGCTAAAGTCTCGATAGGATGATGATGATTATATCCTTCGGATTCTGCTTCAATTCAAAGATACCCACTCGTACTACGGAAAAATTTTGGAATAGTTTGAGAATATTTTAAGAGATATACAGTGTGTTCGTAATGCGTGAAAATGCTCCATTATATTACGAGTTGATCATTATTGGAGGTGAAGCTCGGACAGGTCGATTTTGCATTTTAGTTTTCCACAAAAAATTGATTTTTCCCCCACCACCTTACAAGATATGACGTAATCGATATTTTTTTTATTTTAAGAATATATTTTTGTATAAAAAATTAAAGCCCATATTTTTCTGAGTTCAACCATACCACATACATCATAATCTAACACTTCAAGTTGCAGTTTACTGAGTATAAGAGGAACCAGTGTTCATATTTCTCAACATTCATTCCATTATTTATTCGAAATGGAAATTTCATAGGTGAGTAGTATAAATAAACAAATAACAATTCTACAGCAAATGCTCGAACTGGGCTCCTTTCTATAGAAAGGTGTAAAACTAAATTATAAAATCGATGTCTGAGCTTTACCTCCAAAAATTAATAAGATAATGGAGCGTTTTCACACTTTATGGATGCAAATGCATTGTGTAGGGGAACAACACTGGATCTGATGAAAAGTTAACAATCAAAGAAGTAAAAGTATACAGATCGATTCATTGAATATGGTGTGGAATGATTCAAACGAATAAAAGTGTCATACTTGCAATAGTCCCAAAATAAGTAGAATTGCATATGATTTTGAATCAAAAGACCGTACACCGATCTTGTAGAAAAAGAGTCCCAGTCGAATTGCATAAAAGTTTGGTTTAGGGGAAAGTTGGGTAACTGTGCGCAGTTTTACCTTTTTGTGTAAAACTTGTTTATCTTCAAATATAAATTCCTATAGATCAATGTGAACTTTAATATTTTCTCCACGATTTGATTCGTTCAAATTTATTGAATATGAATATTTAAGCTATTTTGAATATTTTAGAAAATTAGGTTGCACTGCGCACATTTACCCTATACCTATGGGGTGAATATGCGCACTATTCGGGTGAATGTGCGCAGTGAAAATATTATACATTTTACAGTACCTATATGAAAAAACTCTTATAAAAACTGAAGTTTAATTTCTTCGAACACAAACATTGACAAATAATCTAAAATAAGTAGTTAAAAACTACATTTTTCTACATTCATGCAAAAAGCAAAACTTTATTGAACTATATTCAGTGGGAAAAGAAGTTCTTTATTGAACTAGTGCAATAAAGTTTTTATTGCACTCAGCTGTCATATACTTCAACGTGCTGTCATCATGATAAACATAAACGTTCAAACGCACTACATATTTAGCAGATATTCTGTGAGATTGGCCATACGTTTTAAACAGCTACACATTTTATATTATTTTGTATTAAAGTTAGCAGTCAGAGTTGAACAAACAATGCCTTCCCGAGAATAACTCCATAATCAAAACCGATCCGCTATGTTCCAAACAGTCTACCTGCTTAGAGCAAACTGTCTGTACTATGACCACACCTCGTGATAACATACGCGCTTATGGCTACTATGATTTTGATTTTTATAATGCAACTGTGGTTATATAAACGTCAGTCAAAATTTAATTCTGACAATTACAGAACTGAAAGTTTTAAAATGAGTAATATTAATGGAAAACTAGATTATGGTGATGAAATCGATAGTAATAATTATTTATTTAAATTGCGTATTTCATTTTCCTTCACCTAGTGCCGCACCTAAATAAATAATTTTTTGATTTTTGCGTGTACGTACAAAAAAATGTTGTATGCAACTCGTGCAAAAATTTTTTATTGCACTCGACGTGAAATTGTCTGACGAGGCCGTTTACTTTTTGCACTTGTTGCATAAATAACTATAAACGTCACAGTTGTCACACATACAGTGTGTCCCAGCTAAAACTTGTCACCCCCCTAATATCCGAAGTCATGAAAAAAATTGAAAATCGCTCAGACCCGTCGATTTTTATTTCAAGGGGGAACACTTTCACCAAATACACCATCATTGTGTTGTCAACCCCCTCAACCCCAGCACCCCCTACTTCAGAATTTTCAATGGGACTACTATACTTGTGATACATCGTTTTGAAGGGAATTCAATCCCAAATACATCGGTGTACTGAAATTGAGGATCGATCAAGTGTTGTTGAAGTTTTCATGAAAACTAAGTTTTATCCAGATATTTTAATTTTTCATCACTTCAAATGTTAGCGTCGTAAGAAAGGTTCACTGTGGGTACGCCACTGTATTGAAAAATAATATGCTGTCAGAAATAATAGTTTCGAAGGTGAGACAGACGTTTTTATGAAAAAAAAATTGCCCTCATGTGTTTTTGTATACGCATATCTTTGATTACGCCTTGGTAATTGATGTATTCGAGTCACTTGAAAACATTCGAAAATGGTTTATACTGTACAAGAGAGAATATCCATTGTAGCTGCGTATTTTGAAAATGGACGATGTGCTAGAGCTACGGCTCGAAGTTTCAATGAAAGTCATCCAGAAAACACCACATCATATCAGTACGTGCTTCAATTCATGAATATGTTCTTGGAGTCGGGATCAGTGCTGAATAAAAAACATGAACGAGAGAAGCCTATGAGAAATGAAGGGGTCGCTGTTGCAGTTGTAGGACATGCAGTGATGGACAACATTCAATCGTTAAGACAACTTGAGACTATTTCTGGAGTTTCGAAAAGCAGCGTACATCGAATTCTGAAAGACGCAAAAATTCCATCCTTATAAAATGCAGAATGTACAAGAATTAAACGAAGATGATCCTGACAGACGTACAGAGTTTTGTGAAATCATGAGTCAATTATTGATTGGTGATAATAATTACCTCTACAATGTGTGCTTTTCTGACGAATCTTCTTTTTATTTAAATGGACATGTGAACAGGTACAACTGCAGATACTGGAGTGACGTAAATCCCCATTGGTACAGGGAAACTCATTCACAAACTCCCCAGAAATTGAATGTTTGGGCTGGTATTCTGGGAGACCATATTGTAGGTCCATATTTTATTGATGGTAACCTCAACGGACAAACGTATCTTGAACTTCTTGATACAACTGTGAACCCCAGAATCACTCAGTTACTTGAAGACGATGATAGGTTACTTGACGGTCAGCTCACCTTTCAACAAGATGGAGCTCCTCCACATTTTGTTGCACCTGTACGTCAATTTTTAGATGACAATTTCACAGGGCGATGGATTGGAAGGCGAGGACCAATAGAATGGTCGGCTAGATCTCCTGATTTATCACCATTAGACTTCTTTTTATGGGGTCATTTGAAATCCAAAGTTTATATTACCCAGCCAACTTCTCTTGATGATCTACGCAGGAGAATTGTTGTGGAGTGTCGTGCAGTGACTCCAGAAATGTTGAGCAATGTGCGAAGAAATTTCGAAGATCGCTTATACTTCTGTATGGAACTGAATGGTTCACATTTTGAACCTTTCATACGATGATAACATGTTAGGTGATGAAAAATAAAAATATCTGGAAAAAATTAGTTTTCATGAAAACTTCAACAACACTTGATCGATCCTCAATTTCAGTACACCGATGTATTTGGTATTGAATTCCCTTCAAAATGATGTATCACAAGTATAGTAGTCCCATTGAAAATTGTGAAGTAGGGAGTGCTGGGGTTGAGGGGGTTGACAACACAATGATGGTGTATTTGGTGAAAGTGTTCCCCCTTGAAATACAAATCAACGGGTCTGAGCGATTTTCCATTTTTTCATGAGTTCGGATATTAGGGGGGTGACAAGTTTTAGCTGGGACACATTGTATATAATTTTCAGAAGAGTCCAATCCAGTGCAGAGAGCATGAGCCCAGTTTGAACAATCAGTGCAGCGATACCATGTTTCAGTTTTGATTGGTGGTTCTCCACAGACAAGACATTGGTTTTCATCAACATCCGGAATGTCATCACACTCATTGTCATCACAAATTGAATCCCAAACTATTTGGTCCTCTTCGCAATCGCTGTCTTCAATTATCTTTTTTTTCGGGATTTTTTTTTTCTTACGATATTTTCAATTTCCATCAAATCAGCCATTTTACTACTTGTAGGCTAATCGTGATCTGGATTTGTTCGAGATGGATCAACAGGTAGTGGAACTGGAATTTCGTTTTCCTTTCCAGCTGCTGCTTCTTCACTCTCCAAAATAGGCATAAATTGAGAAACGGGTTCGAAATGATCATCGGTAAATTTTTCTGGCTGATTTGGATAAATCCCCGAAAAATTGAAACCAGATATGGCTTTGTCCATAGTCGCAACTTTCACGAATGCTTTTCCAAAAATTTCAACTAAATCGCACATTCTAATTCGCTCCACAAGAACAAGTCACACTCCTTATTATAAGCGGTTTTCAACGGTCCGAAGAAGCTGACATCCAGTGGTTGTAGACGATGGGATGTATGAGGTGGCAGAGTTAAAAGGACAATACCATGTTCTTTACACAGTTCGTAAATGGGTAGTGATATATGACTTGAGTGGTTGTCGAGAATAACGAGAACTGGCGCTTCTAGAGTTGGATTAACTGATTTAACAAATTGCTTGAGCCATTCCAGAAACAATTCTTCGTTACTCCAACCTGATATCGAACAGTGACATGAGGCTCCTGTTGGACCATTCTTGGTCAGTGAATCTGTCATCTTCTTTCGAGGAAAAATTAACATTGAAGATATATATTTACCACTCGCATTGAAACAACATATTACCGTTACATTTTTTCCTCTCTCTCCTGATGTCTTGAATGAAACCTGTTTCACCCCTTTGGGAGCCAAACACTTTGCTGGTTTATGAACTACTGTTAAACCGGTTTCGTCAACATTATAGATGTTTTCTGCTGTGAACTTATTTTTATCATAGAGTTCTCTCAAATTTGAATAGAAAAGTTTTACATCCTCTTTGTTGAATGCCTTAATGCGGTTTAGTTGGTTCTGGTTTTCTCAAAGAAATTACGGGGTGCCTTTCCATGAAGTTATAATACCAGTCTTTACCAGCAATTTTTCTGTCCTTATTGAATTTGTGATTCACTCCATTGGCTTCCGCAAAGTCATATGCTAATTGTCGGAGTTTCATTGGAGAGAGACCATGAAACATTTTTGCCAGTCTCACAACATGTTGAACCAATTCCTATTCATGTTGTTCAGAAAGAGTAATAGTCACCCAAACTAAGATCCTTGAAACGTTCACCCTCCTCGAGTTTAATTTTTTTTCTAATTGTGGACTCCGGAATCCCATATGTTCCCTGGCTGCAGCACATATGGAACATCCATTACTGATTTCATGAATCACATTTTGTAATTCTTCCTTTGTCCATTTTCCTTTTTCTGTTTTTCTTTTATATTGCCTCGGCATCTACGAAAAAATAATTGCATTTAATATTATGTTCGTATGGGGTAACTGTGCGCGCGTACATTTACCCCCTTCAATCGCGCACAGTTACCCGATTTAGTTTCTTGGGAAATGGCTTTGCCCAAATCTTTCATTATCAGTTTGCCAAATTCAATTCAAATAGTAAGATATTCTATAAAAAATGCCCTTTCTACTGATTCAAAAATCATACATTAATAGTCAAAACTATCTTACTTACCGCTTAAAATGTTTGGAGCAATTTTGATATCACGCCACCATCGAAACAATGTCAACATACTGAGCGCACCCTAGTGAGATTTTCGTGAAACGTGAGCAAAATTTGCAGTTGGGCGCTTGAATGATACATGCCACAAAACGTTTTCGAAGATAAATTCAATGGCCTGCCTACAACATGGGTGCGCACAGTTCCCCACTGCGCATATTCACCCGACTTTCCCAAGTAAATTTTATGATGTCCTGATAAATGTCTCCATGAAAGAAAGAAGAAAGAAATTTATTCATCTATAAAAATTTCATACATGTATCAGATAGAAACATAAAACCTTGTCAGACTAGTCAAGAAATGCAGATAATATAAATATTAGATACTTAAGTATAGATAAAATCACAATAAAATGCCAAAAGTTTACAGCCACAACACATTAAAATAACTGATGATTATCAATACTTAAAAAGAGTCCAAATAGAACAAAACTTTTTTGATATCTGGTCAATTAGAACCGCATTGCGTTTATGATTTCTAATAAATAATACCTCTATAACTTCTAAGATTGTACACCCTACTACTACATTATTAAGCAGCGAGGTAATCTTCTATTGAATAAAATGTATTCATATAAATAATTGAATAATTTTGATTTGAAAATTTTAAAATTTTGTATTTCACCAAAAATCATATTGAAACGATTATAACATAGAATTCCTTGATTTATTGGAGAATTCTGTCCAACGCCTAGAGAATGGTAAGCGAATGTCATTGTTATAACGCGTATGATGATTAGGAGCAATACTTTTAATGTAAATATCTTGCTGTTTTCGGGTATTCATAATCAAAAGATATACAGTTTGTCTCACTAAGTTGGAACCATATGGAAAACTTTTTTATTATTCATTTTAGGAAAAAAAGTTATTCGTCATAAAAAGTTCTGCATGTTCTAAAATCTAAAATGCAATCATCAGGTATAAAAAAAATCAGTCATATACGCGGTGTAACAAAAAATATAAATTTTACTCAAGAGTAAAGTACCTTTATATTTGAAAATATCAATAATTTTTATAGAAAATTTCGGTCAAATATGCCATCACGTCCATAGAAATTGAAAAATTGGGTTATGTTACTTTTGACTTTTTTTTTTTATTTTGATGAACATTTATCTCTTTTGATTATGTAACACATGATCACCTTTCCGTTTCTCAATGTTTTCTAACAATTTTGCAATTTTACCACATAATGAATGCATATGCATTGTTATTGTTGACAAAATAAGAAAAAATTATTTTTCCATGTACACATGATCACCTTTCCGTTTCTCAATGTTTTCTAACAATTTTGCAATTTAAACACATAATGAATGCATATGCATTGATATTGTTGAAAAAATAAGAAAAAATTATTTTTCCAAGTAAGTGGATGCAATTGCATATTTGAACGTAATTTTCAGTTCTGAAAAACATTTTTTTGTAAGAATTTTCGATATTTTCAAATTACTTTACTTTTGAGTAAAATTCATATTTTTTGTCACACCGCGTATACGACTGAAAAAATTTGATATCTGATGACTGAATTTTAGATTTTAGAACATGCAAAACTTTTTATGAAGAATGACTTTTTTCCTAAAGTGAATAATAAAAAAGTTTTTCATATAGTTCCAACTTAGTGAGACAAACTGTATATAAAGACATGGCAAAGTGAGAATTGACAATGACTTGGAGTAGACTCTACATGATACATCGTTTCGAACACCCATCATGCACCTTATAATTTTCTTCTGAGCTGAATACTTTATTAATATATGATGAATTTCCCCAGATCACGCCATATGCAAGTGCCGACAACACTAGACCATGATATGCCATTCTGAGAACATCTGAAGATGCAGTGCCCTTCAGCTGTCTGATAATAAAGCTGATGCTACTTAATTTTTTAACCAGTTTTTCGATATGATTTCTCCAAGTCAATTTCTCGTCAATTGTTACACCTAAAAATTTTATACTTGAGACTTGTTCAATTGAGTTATGATTTATTTTGACGAGAGGGCTTGTATTACAACTGATGTTTTTCTGTTGAAAAAGCATAAAATATGTTTTGGAAGTATTCAGAATCAATCCATTATTTAGACATCAGTCGAAGAATTCCTTAGCGCAAGAATTACTTATTTGAATGGTCTTTCCTAGATTATCCTGAGATATTATATGATTCGTATCGTCATAAATTATTGTTTTTTGAGGCGAACTACACAATAAGATCATGTCATTAACGAATATGATGAAAAACAGTGGACCAAGTATTGACCCTTGGGGCACGCCCATAGAAACACTGATTGACTTTGATTTGAATGAATTTTAGGTGACAATCTGACTTCTGTTTTGTAAATAAGAGTGGCTTTACATTTATGCAATGCATTTGCAATGCAAGACAGGTATTGCAAGGCAATTTAGAAATTGTGTCTAAGAGCGGCTTTACATTATGCAATTTTCATGCAATTTTTGTGCAATGCGAGACTGAATTTTACATTGCGCTTGCGCCCATGCAAGTTTCGTGCAAGCCCAAAAAATTTCGACTGGTTGAAATTTTCACGCAATTCGTGAGCAATTCTAGTGAGTTTTCTGGTGAGAAATTCAATGCCAATAGCACACTAAAGTACCTGTAGATATTGTTTTTCGAATGTCTCCTAACCTTTAACTCCAACTTAAAAAAGAAATAGAAAATTTGTCACAAGCGTTAGTGATAGGTGGAATGTCATTTTTCGAATTTCAGTAAAGTACAAACCAACAAAATATAAAAATATTTTATTGAGGTTAGATTTTCTCGAAATATATTATGTTGGTATAAACTGCTGGCAACACAACAATAATTGCATAAATGTAAGACACAATTTCTAAATTGCCTTGCAATACCTGTCTTGCATTGCAAATGCATTGCATAAATGTAAAGCCGCTCTTACATTTATGCAATTATTGTTGTGTTGCCAGCAGTTTATACCAACATAATATATTTCGAGAAAATCTAACCTCAATAAAATATTTTTATATTTTGTTGGTTTGTACTGAAATTCGAAAAATTACATTCCACCTATCACTAACGCTTGTGACAAATGTTCAATTTCTTTTTTAAGTTGGAGTTAAAGGTTAGGAGACATTCGAAAAACAATATCTACAGGTACTTTAGTGTGCTATTGGCATTGAATTTCTCATCAGAAAACTCACTAGAATTGCTCACGAATTGCGTGAAAATTTCAACCAGTCGAAATTTTTTGGGCTTGCACGAAACTTGCATGGGCGCAAGCGCAATGTAAAATTCAGTCTCGCATTGCACAAAAATTGCATGAAAATTGCATAATGTAAAGCCACTCTAAGAAGCAGCCCCGCTATTCGCTATTCCACGAACCCCAATACGATATAATTTTTCAATAAGAAGCTTATGATTTACAGTATCGAATGCTCTACTGAGATCAAAATAAAGAGCAATAGGATGTTCTTTATTGTTCAAGCTAGAATAAATTGCATTACATAATTCATCCATTGCCGATTCTTTGGATTTTCCTCTCTAATGTACAGTTTTTGAAGAAAGGAGGTAAACATGCGGAGGCAGGGTTGTTACTTACCTATAAAATCAATAATGGGGTGATTAATTTGTAATAAAAAGTTAAGGATAGCTATTAGAATCTCAATATGTTCGACACGAGTTGCAATGAAGAGTTCTACGACTCCGTTTACAGGGTGATTCTTTTTCTACTAGTCAATGTTAAGATTTTTATGTAATTCTTTGAAAAAACTCAGTCAAAAGCTAAAGTTCGTAGATTTGCAAATTAGGTTAATAACATTTGATTTTAATATTGGATGATCTGAGGTTACTACTATACAGGGTCACTCAGGATTGTCGTTTTCACTTGTATTTATATGAATTGTTTTCATGAACCTTATTAAATATAATGTAAAATTAACGAATATATGATCATTATTTTGTGGCTCTTGTCTATATGTAACATCTTCTACGGGATCCTTTAGTCAACAGCATGATGAGGAATCAAATGGGAGACTACTGCATTGATGATCTTTGTGATATACCAAGGAAAAGTCCGTAAAATGAGTACTTGTATTCTGTGTTGGCAGGATTCCAGCTCCAAATTGGTGCATTCTGCTTGTTAATACCATATCTATAAAAACATTATAATTACGATTATGTACGCATTCTACTTGTTCATAGCCTGGATACCCCAAAAACATACGACATTAGCGTTATGTAGGTACCAACACTTCGAGCACAAGTGACGTTATAATACGATATAGAGCATCTTCTTCTTGTAACTCAAACTACTCTCGTCAGACCGGTTTTTTCGACGTTTTTCCGGGGGCCCACTGAAAACTCAATAATACATGAATCCAATAGCTCGATGTCTTACATATAAGCAAACAATACCCCCTGCATAACTTGAAAGAGGCGGGGAAGTCTAACAACTCTGAGACTTAGCACCTACAGCATTTACCCGCCTACATAACACCGTAGGGCCTGCCCTAGGGCAGGTGTGAGCTGGTTTTGCCCGCCCGCTGACAGCTCAGCAGGGCAGGAGTAAACCCCTCGCCGCTAAATGCAATATAACTCCCTCCTACCCCCTCTGTGGCTAGTGATAGTTTTAGCATTTTTTGATATTTAAATGTTGTAATGTGTTATACATTTTTACTAATATTTGAATTTGAATAATTTTTTTGGATTTTTTTTGGAACTCTCGTCAGATCTTTTGCAGTATCTTTGTAAGAATGACAATACTTCTCATCTTATGATCGGTGTATGTAACGCAATCTAAAATTTATTACATAATAAAAGGTCGTCAAATATAGGTACCTATCATTGAATATAATCATAATAACTATTTTTTAATTGAGAAGGTCCATACTCGAAGTGGAAGACCAATTTTTTTTGGAATAAGAACACAAAGTCGTCTCCCCAAAGTTTAATTCAAGGTCAGGATTAAAATCCTACCTCAAAGACATGTTTCGAACATATTTATGTTCATCTTCAGTTCAGTACAAAGAAAAAGGGAAGAATGTGTGGAGAGAAAAATCGTAATAAATATAACTTAATGCTACAGAAGCATGTTGTGAGTGTTTTTTAATTACTTTCTACAACTAAAGTTTGTAATTTGCTTTATTTATCGCTCTATTTATCGTAATATACATAGTTATATGATTTAGAATCAAAAATAAAATTACTTTTAAAAAAGTATATTTCTAACACCTTTAGAGGAAGGAAACTTCCTCAGAATGATGTATTAGGGTAAAAACATAGTGGAGCATCGCATCAAGCATCGCATCAAGCATCGCACCAAGCCTCGCCTCGAGCATCGACTCATACCAGGCATCAGAGGGCACATAGTGAGGCATCTATAAAAGCAGTTGTAGATGTAAAACAACGGCTAGTGTTGACACGACCTTGAGCGCACCAATCGTATATCACTTTTCAGGCATCAGTCCTGTGAAGATTCTTGAAAATCAAATTGATTTGATTCCTCGGGAACGGCGATGCTCGATGCGATGCTTCAGTCGATGCTCGATGCTCTACTATGCATGGTTTATATTTGGTACGTGTATTTGTTTTTGATGCCTGAGGCGATGCTTGATGCGATGTTCCACTATGTTTTTACCCTTAGACTTTCCGAACACATACTTTTGTTATTTTGTAAAAGTTGGTCATTTGTATTTTTACACTATTAAACGTTCAACGGAACATGTAAAGTGTAGGTGAAGTAGTAGATAAACAATTTTTTATAAATACCGTTCAAGACCTACTCTAGTGTCAAATGTCACAAAAACATTTGAAGTTTAATGTTTATGGTTTTGGTTACTTGCCGCGCATTTCCTTCAACAAAAATCCAAGGAACACATTTCAGTGGATTCTATGATACTCCAGTTTCCTATCCTGAAATATCTTTATGTAGGTACACACTGTATGTGACCTCTGGGTAGGTACCTTCATATATAAACTGGGCATTTTTCTAGAAAAAATCGATACGTCCGTTTCTCCTGGGTGTAACTTTTAAAGTGTTTTCGTCAATTTGGTGAATGAAGCGTGCCTGGAAGTAGGAAACATCTGCTTTTAGGGCACGAATTGCGGTCGAGGCGTGTGTCATCGTCATCACTTATCACAAATTAAATCGATCAATCTTTCTACAACTACAATACACAGCCATTCCTGTTGTATCTGTCGTCGAAACGGAAAGTCTATACGAGCCAGACACACCCTTATATTCCTTACCCAAACAGAGGGAATGGTGAATGACTTTTTTAATTCAGGAAGCGCAGGAGACATTTAAATGTTTGAATCTATACAGGGACATTGTCTTTTTATATTAAACCTACCTATAAAATGAGTTGCACAGAAAATAGAAAGCAGAAGCCATACTTATCGATATTATCACTGTCCGAGCCTTTTTTCAAGATTTCCCATATTCTGTTCTCTGTTCATATTGTTTTTGAATCCACTGTATATTATTGAATTTGAAAAAGAATATATGTCATTGATGTCAAGTGACATACAGTGAGGACCAAAAGTCCGTCGCCCCCCCTGTAACTTCTTTATTCTACATATTACAAAAAAATGTTAAATACATAAGTTGTAGGGTTTCATTCGATCTCTTTAATGGTTTGAGTTTCATTCATACAGAGTGTCTCAAAAAGGCACGGTGATTTAGAAGTTAATTTTTTTAAATGGAATACCCTGTATTTCATTGCATTATTACATTCTACGTTGAATTCTGAACAAGTTTGATGAATGGTTTTCTACCAAAAAAGTTAATAGTTTTGAACTTATGAACACTTGTAAATAATTATTTCGACTACTTTTGCACCAGTTCACGAATAAATTAAGGAGGTAGGCTATGCACGCTAGGCGCGTTTATTTTATCCATGACAACGAAAAAAAACTCTTATCTGTTTTTGCCAAATGTCATTGACATTTTGTAGGTTTTCAAAACTATGTTTCAAACGGTTTTCAATTTCTCTTGTTGATTAATATGGCTCGTTCAGTAGCAGACAAAGTTCAAGCCGTTATCATATTTGGTGAAGCTAACCGAAATTACCACGCTGCTATTCGCATTTTCAATGAACGGTTTCCAGAACGTCCGATGTGTCGAAAATATCTGCAGAAATTGGTGGCAAAATTTAACCAAACTGGCACCGTGAAAGATGCTCCGAGATCTGGGAGGCCGAAAATAATTACGGAAGATGTTGAAATTCAAGTACTAGCCGAAATGGTAAATAACCCACAACAATCAACTAAGCAAGTAGCTGAGACATGTGATGTTTCTAAAACATCAGTAAAGAGGGTTTTAAAACAAAATAAATTCCATCCTTACAAAATAAAAATTTTGCACCAATTGGTTGAAGATGATCCAGACCGGCGACTTGAATTTTGCGAGACCATGGCAGAAAGAATTGATGCAAATCGACTTTATTTGCAACACATCTGCTTTAGTGATGAAAGCACTTTTTACCTAAATGGAAATGTGAATACCCAGAATTGTAGATATTGGAGTGATAAGAATCCCCATGAATTCCGCGAGGGGCATACTCAATTTCTCCAGAAAATTAATGTTTGGGCTGGTATTTTAGGTAACCACATTGTAGGTCCCATATTCTTGGAAGAAAATTTAAATGGTTCCAGATACCTCCAAATGCTGCAAGACACAATAAGTCCCAGTATCGATGAGATCGTTGCGCAAAACCCATATGAATTTTACTTGTATGTAACATTTCAGCAAGATGGAGCGCCACCACACTATTTTCGGGAGGTGAGAAATTACTTAGATGAAAGGTATCCAGGTAGGTGGATTGGACGTCGAGGTACAACAGAGTGGCCAGCTCGCTCACCGGACCTCTCACCGCTTGATTTCTTTCTCTGGGGCTATGTGAAATCCGTAGTTTTTAAGACAGTTTGTGGGTCGTTAGATGAACTGCGCCGTCGAATTATTAAAGTGTGTTCAGAAATAACACCTCAAACCTTGATTAATGTTAGGGAAGAGTTTACAACCCGACTATTTATGTGTCAAGAAATGCATGGTGGACATGTCGAACATCTTTTGAAATAGATAAAAACTCACCGTCTTTAGTTATAAATTGAAATATCTCTTCAGTTTTTAATGATTCTTGATCTGTATTTATGGACTACCTTATTTGTTAATAAAATGTTTCAACTTCATTTGTACTAGTTTTTCGTGAGATTCAACAACTCTAACAATTGTAAAATGGTACGACGAGGTAAGTTACACATGTTGCCATCAGCAGTTTGCAACATTGGATAGCTTTCAAAAAGTTAGGATAGGAAAGTGGAATACATTGTGATCCATTTGTTACGATTTTCTCATTGAACTGGCGCAAAAGTAGTCGAAATAATTATTTACAAGTGTTCATAAGTCCAAAACTATTAACTTTTTTGATATAAAACCATTTATCAAACTTGTTCAGAATTCAACGTAGAATGTAATAATGCAATGAAATACAGGGTGTCCTATTTAAAAAAATTAACTTCTAAGTCACCGTGCTTTTTTGAGACACTCTGTATGAATGAAACTGAACCATTAAAGAGATCGAATGAAACCCTACAACTTATGTATTTAACATTTTTTTGTAATATGGAAAATGGGGGGGGCGACGGACTTTTGGTCCTCACTGTATATGATACGCTGTGTCAGTACAAAAATATTGAAATTTATTCATATTCTGAAAGTACTACTAATTGATTTATTGTCTATCTTACAATAACTATTTTTTTGACTAGTTATTTCACCTGTAAAGTACATGGCATTGGATACATGTATTCCTGGGGCTCGATAGATTTTAAAAATTTTTGGATATATCATTCTACAGGTCAAAACAATAAGCAACTTCCTTCATTAGACTTTTTTCTGGCTCTACAGCGTGAGCTACAAAAATGGGTTGATTGTCTAGCTAATTATGGAAAATATTTTCTGCGAATGGATTTTTCTTGATTTTTGAGTATAATATCATGTGAAAAATATCAATTTCCTTTGATTATATCAATTATGGTGTACATTACTACAGGACGAGGCAGAAAACGCGATTTTTCTGAAACTCGTTTATGGACTTCTCGCCCAAGTATGGGCTTTTCGTTGAATTTCTTGAGACACATTGTGCAGATGAACTCAACGAACTGTTCTAAATACATTTCACGTTTCTACACAGTGAGCAAAAAATAAGGTGGTTGATTAATGGGATATGATGGGATAGTGGATTTATTGTTGATATCAGAGTTTGATTTTTCACAGAGAATGAAAATCAAGTTTCGTCTATTATTTTAGTGTGACGCTACAGGGTGACTCCAAAAAGACGAATTCTCAAATACTTATATTGAAGCGAAATAATGGGAGAATACTTATTTATTTCTGTTGATATGAAAGCTATGAATACATTAATTGAACTAACCTAATCTAATAACTAATCTAGATATGAGCTGCCTCCTTTCGAGGAGTAATTGATCGATGGATATCTGGTATCGAGCATTTGGTATAACACATATATAGCAACAAACCATGACTTTTCAATGATGAGGAACTATTGTCAATTTTGACAGATTATATAGTCGCCATAACAACAATCATTTTGTTTTATAGGCCAATACGTTGATCATGATCTAGGCAGGAAAAACAAGGTGTTTCTTCCCTGGGTGCCGGGGCACGTCGGAGTGGAGGGCAATGAACAAGCAGATACCCTGGTACGAAAAGGGGCATCAACGCCACTGATCGGGCCAGAACCATTTTGCGGACTTGGAAAATCTTACTTCCAAGACGAACTGAATAAAACTGAAGAAGCGATGAGAGCAACATACTATGGCAAAGACTTCCAGGGCTAAGGCAGGCCAAAGATCTCCTCGGCAACTTCAACCGAGCAGGATCGAAGACACTGATCAACATCAGCAAAACTAGTCTAAAGACAATCACGGGATTTCTTACGGGGCACTGCAGACTCAAAGAACACCTGAGGAAGCTAGGCTTAGAGGAGGACAGCACCTGCAAATTCTGTGGGGAACATCCAGAAACACCACACCATATATTGATGGAGTGTTATGCTGTACATCACAAAAGATTGAATATACTGGAATCACACCAGCTGACTGTGGGAGAAATACCACGAATAAACACCCCCCAAAATCCTTAAATTCCTCAAGGAATTGGGGCTTGAGGGGCTGCTGTAAACGAGAACACCTTGAAATAGCAGAAGAAGATGGGGCACAATAGATCTTATTAGGTCGTAGCGCATCAGTCACCATCCATAATTACCATTACCATTACCAACAAAGTTTCAAGGCAACTTGATTGCGTCTAATAATTATGTTTTATCGAATCAAACACATTTTTCCAACCACATTCATATAACCCCCAAGTATTTTCTGTTCTGTACAAAAACGCCTTCAAAGGTATCATTATAGCAGACATATTTTGATTCACAAAATAAATGCGGCTAGCGGAATGGCTTTAAGATGGAAATTATCGTTTGGTACATTAATACCAAATAGTTCAGTGGTGTCAATTGAGTGGTGCGACATGATGAACACGGGTGTCACGAGTTCACATCCTAGCGCAATTTTTTCCTTTTTAGTCTCATTTTGCTATTAGTAACAAATTATTGTCATTCGTATAAGTACCAGAATTGAGTATTTGGACAATCATGAGGTTTTATTAGCCAATACAAAGAAATTTTTTGTACTAGTGAAAGTAATAAATATTTCCACATAAGTCGCTCATTTTCCACTTTAGGAAGAAAGGTGATATGAGCGTTGTTGTTGAGAATGTTATTACGAATCGAAATGCATGAAAAAATATAGTGTCTTCCATTGAAAGAAATATCATTTTATGAAATATTCTGAAAACGCTACTGTAATTTTTTTTTGTTTTCGGCATCGAGAAGGCCATTAAAAATGCTACTAGTTTGCCCATTTAACCGAATTCGTAGCACCAATAATAACGGAGTTGGCAATGGTGCCGACTTAATTTGGAACACCCTGTATATGATCTTCAAAAATGTCCTTTGGTTGACGTCTAGAGAGTGAAGGTGCGATTTCAAACTTGCGCCCCAGATAACGATTGCATATCTGAGATGACTTTTAACTGAAGAGAAATATACGGTCATAAGATACTCTAAGGGTAATATGTTTTTTTTTTATTGAAATTAAATACTTCTTAATTTGTTCGTCACATAGGTAATGTAAACGTTTCATTTCATGTGCGGAGTCTGCGCCAACCTTGATTTCAAGTTTGTGAAATGAAGGAGTTTCAAATGAAGTACAACTGTAAGGTAAGTAATTTGTATTTTCGGAATTCACTGTCAGTAGCTTGCTATCTAGATATTTTTGATATTTGAACAGACTCCTTCTGCTTTGGATATTGATTCCATCCGGCTTTCAGAACTATATAGAAGATATAGCTGTGTCCTCTTCAAGACCGGTTATGCTTCCCTGAGTTCCTAGTATGTATCAATTGAATAATAGAGGGCCTCGTAAAGATCCTTACGGAACTCCGTATTTGATCGTTTCCGCACTACCGAAAAGTGTTGGTATATGGTGGGTCACGTGTGTTTGGACCGATTTGTAGTGATTTTGAGAACTTTATACAAATATTAGATTTTTACAGGATATCTCTGAGAAGTGTAAGTACTAACGTTTCAAGAAGTTATGAGACCACAAAATCATATCGTATACCAAAAAGTGTGGTTCGCATAACCTAAAGAAATGGAAATAATATTAGTTCATTATTACTTTATTTCTTTTGGTTACAGCTATGGCAGACAAACATGTTCTTTTCTTTACCATGATTGCGAAGTTTTTCAAAATTACAGCGGAGTCAATTACAGTTACAGCGGAGTCAAAATGTCTACACAAATAAAAATGTGAAGAGTATGGTGTTCGATATGAAGGTGAAGCCTGATGCAATTTTGAAAGATACAGTTAATGCCAGTATGAAAAAAAAAACTTATTCTATCGGGAAAGAATACTGTTTTATCCTTAATAAAATATCTTAGTGATTCAGGTTATTTTTAATAAATGATAAAATTATATTTTTTGCAACAAATTTAATTTTTTTCTCTTATTGGCCCCTCTTCAACCATGAACCAATGGTTAGGTTTCTGTTTTGAAAAGAATCCAAAATAGGCCTCCAGTTATATTTCAGGTTTGTACCAATCAAAAATAGATATTTTGGGACCAACAAAGTTGAAATATCAAGGACGTCCAAATTCCGCGCATTCGTACGTCCCCAGTATATAAATCCATTTTGGGCCCTCAATCACCTAAACTAGACGTTGTGAAATGATACCAATAACATCCAATTCAGGTATTCTAGGAGTTAAAACGGATGTACAGGAAATATACTGGGAATTAAAAATTTCCTTTTACAACATTGTTTTTATTCGGTTTCGGAGTTTACTGAACATGTCAAGCGATTTCCTATGCATCCTGAACCTGCTCGCCATGCTCGTTGCAAAATTCTCATTCATATTCTTGATATTATTTATCTATATAAGTGTGCAGTTAAATGCTGACCTTCCATAAGTATGTAGTGTAAATATATGATTAGTCAAATGAGTTGTTACTAGGGATTGACACAGCTTTTAATATACGATTTTGTAATAAAACTCTAGGGGTGTGGGCGGCGATATCTTTGATTCAGTTCAAACTGACCAAAGCAAACAACCACTCCTCAGTCGCCCACCCTAGGAAGTATTTTTTAATTAAAATTAAATTAAAGTATAGAGGTTAAATACTTTTGCTGCCACCAGACCCAGAGTATAGTTTTGAATCCGCTCTGGATCACCCGGATTTAGGCTAAGGGAATAGCCTCCCCAAAAGCTAGAATGGTCAACCTTGCAATTCACTGCTCTACTGTTTTTCGTAAGTTGATCATCGTCCTCGAAGGCAAAGATGTAGATTTGTAGGTCCGGCCACGGCTTCTCAAATGCGTGGACTTTGTATGAGGGGTCGAAGGGGTAAGTAATATTAAGAAGCAAAATTCCACCAACCAGCTTTATTCATCAAAGCAAAAAATGGTGGAAAATGTAATGAAAATGTAAAAGAAACTGTGTAAAATATAAAAATAAAAATGTATAATTTATAAAAATTTGTAAAATATACCAACTGTAAGAATTCATACACTCCGTATATGCAACTAAGCGCAAGAAAAATAAAATATATAGTTGAATAAGATTGGTCACCCTCTCAAAACATGAAAGATCGCTCTACAATTAAACATGCATTTTTCTAAAAAGCCAACAACCCTTTCAACAACATTCCCGATAATAAATCAACAGCTATACTTTTCAAATTAACTCACTACTATTATAATTACAACAAAAATTATGGCCAAATTTAAACTATTATTATTATTATTCAGTCGTATTCGCCCTCATAACTCCCTCAGAATTATAATAAAGGTACCCTCAATTTAAAATGACAAACACCCAGTTTTAAGTAATAATTATTATCATTTACCTGGAACTTATTTAAATGCCTCAAGCTTATATTGAATAACTCAGTGAACACCCCATATCTCTATTCAAACTATCATTGCTTTAAAATTCATAGACCAAACACGCCCAGCTTTTAACGGAACTATTATTACTCTTATTATTTGTCTTGAGAAAATTATACGCAGTTAACAAACACACATGTCGGCCTACGAAAAATGTATATCTGTTTTAGTGCCATTCTTTAGAGTGGCATATTTGCCTACACCCTCACGGGTGGGTGGTCCTCCAAACCCAAGCGATCACTTTGCCCTTTATGAAATCTCAACATTTTGTTTCTAGGCACGACGTCTCAGCCTACCCTATCTAATGTCATAAGCCATTAAATTTATCAACCCAGAGAGACCTTTCTATATAATAATAATACTTTCTCATAAACACTCGTTGAGTGTACCCAAAGGCATAGCCTGTGCGGGTAGAGGAGGGCTATTATTATTATTTGCCGTGGCGCTCCGGGGCGACTTACTGATGTTTTAGGTGATGTATTCACTTTTCAGCTGAAGGAAAACCCGGAAAACCTACAGCACCACCTCGGGTGGTCGGTGTGCACTCCAAGCTAGCACTAGACGAGATTGGCATCTCACAATACACTTGCTTTTCAACAAGGCATGCGGCCGCCTATCGATCCGATATAAAGTAGTTGAGAAAAATTCTCGTACCTACATTGGATTCGAACCGACTATCGCTATGCTGGAGTTTCGAACGGCCTGTGCATTAGACCGCTGATCTACCGACCACCTATGTAAAAACAATTTTTCCCCGGTTCGAGCGTAGGTATAAATTCTTATCTCACACTCACACTGAATCCAGACACGCACATATAATTCCTTAAATTTTAAAAGACCGATTTATAATACAGGGTGCGCTGAAAACATATAACAGTGCCCACTGTTACAATTTCTTTTGTGTTTTTGAATGATCTTTAATTAGCCCAAATCAGTATTTATTACACATTTTATTCTATGTTGTTATGTTTTGACTCATGTGTCAGATTTTATCTAGGTACTTTTATTATAAGCAATCTATATTTTGTCTCATAACTTAGGGAAATTCAGCGACTTTTATGTTGTATCTCTTGCTTTGACTAATGCTTTACACTGTAGTGTCTGTTGCATCAATAAAATTACTTACCTACTTACTTACGAATGCGCGGAATCTGGACGTCCCCAATACGTACAAAGGAAGTAAACATTTATGTTTTTTCATGAGACTTTAAAACGCACACTTTGAACAAGTAGGCTTTAGACGATGCGCCGATAAAACAGAAAGAAATTGTTCAGTAGTAGCTATCAAATGATGAGAAATACACAGCAGTAATTAAAACTCATAGTTTCAATAAAACAGATAACAATTTATACTATATTGACTACTAATAAATGAAACTCCAACAATAATAATAATAAAGAACAAACAATGAAATATATTTCTTCAGAAAAGGTGTCAAAATGTCTACCAGCTTGATCTCTTGAGGCGCACTCTGTAGGGCATTTCGGAAACCTACTAGGGTTGATAAAATAAGATCACTTACCTGAGTTACCAATCCGCATTCGGAAACTTCAGTGTTCTCTACTCGATCACTAACCTAGGATCATAGATCGTAACCCAAAGCAAAAGGGCACGTATCTGAATTCGTAAAGTATAGAACCCGGGTTGGTAACATAGAAATATATGATGAGTAAGTATATATATCTGATATATATATTTCTACGGTTGGTAATCTGTGTGATCCGTCACGTGGTCTCTTTGGATCGGGTTAAGTAACCCAGAATAAAAGCGCATTTTGTCAGTGATCATTGAAATTGTGGGAAATTCTTCTTCTTCTTCGTTCTTTTATTGAGCACTGTTATAAAAACCAACCTCAGTTAAATTGTGGGAAGTTCAAAATGACAGATAGCGTCTTAATCGCCGAGTTGAAAATGTGTCAATATTAGTGAACCTAACCCTGACTAACTTTACGTAAACGCGTCCTCGTGCTGTTATTCCACCGAGTTTAGTGATTGAGGTTATGTCGGTGTTAGTGCTTGGACGGCGGAACTATGTGTGTAAATTGTTAAAAATGTCAAAATAGATAAGCAAGAGACACCTAAGAAGGAGGTTAAAATGAATGCCAAATTCATACTGGGCAACATCAACAAAGACTATTCTGGCAACAATATCACCGCTAAGATGTCTGAAAACCCTGGTGTACCGACTGATTAAATGTGTTTTGAAGACAAAACAAATGAAATCGTGGTCTATTTCTATAATCGGATCCAGAGATGGCGCCATGTCCTCGTGTCAATATTCCAGGGACATAGTGATTGTGATTGTTGTTAATTGAATTTGATGGTATATCAATAAACTTTTTAGATATCATTCTAATACTCGGGGGTGAAAAACCCAATTTTTTTGAAAAATATCACCACACAAATTGTTATTTTTCTAAAATAATCTAAATATCGTTTCAAAGTTAAAATAGTTGTGACAGAATCAAAAATATTGTAGTGCAATATTATTGTTTGTTCATGACGTGCGATTCTTCATTTTCCTATAATTTATATTATTTTTTTAAATAAATAATAATAATCCGTTTTTGTGTGGACAAAATCCAGAAAGATGAACACAATAATTCATTTATCGCTGAGTACCGAAAGTGAGTACCACTTAGAATCTGTAACATACTTTGAAACAATATTGAAACTTACATTTTATTTTTAAACTCGCCATGCTCTAATTAACAAACATTTTTTCAAATCGATTCAATCAACTGGGTGCCTGTTGTTATACCCTACTGTTTCTCTGAATCTTCCATAAGTTCATGTTGTGGAAGTCCGTGATAAAGTAAAAAAAGTCACCACTCCTACTGATGAAATCTATCAATTTTGCATACATCACCTTTGTTTAGGTTTTCATTATTTTACCATTCGTAATATCTTTTCAGTGTGGTTGAATCATTCAAAAAATATTAATTTTCTGTCGAAAAATATTCCACTTCTGAAAAGCAATTAAACTCAAAATTAACATTATTACTTAAAGAACTTTTTAAGGAACGATATAATTGCGCAAAAGGAGTTATGACAGCAGTTTTTTCGATATCTTCTTCAGCCATAACTATCTGGTGAAAAGCTCTCACCAGATCGATCTTCGAAAATATTTTCTTTCCTGCCAAATGACGAGTGAAGTCTTCGATATTTGGAATGGAATATCGATCAGGAACAGTTTTATCATTCAATAACCTGTAGTCGCCACAAGGTCACCATGTTCCATTTTGTTTTCTAACCATTTGAAGTGGGCTGGCCCAAGGACTTTTTGATACCCTTATGATACCTTGTTCTGACATGAATTTAAATTCATCTTTGGCAGCTTTCAGCTTTTCAGGGTTGATTGAGTCTCCGAAATTTGCAACGTACAGGTTGATCCTTGTGACAATTTGATGACAAATACTAGTTGGATCCATTGAACGATGCATACAAGGTCTTATTAAATTTGAAAATTCAGATAGAAGACCATGATAACTAGAGAGACAATTCACTGTTTTAACAGTTGGCAAAGAAAAGTGAACCAATTTACAGTTAGCTTCCAAATTTGTTTCAGTGTCTTGTAGTTTTTTATGCTGAATATTTACAGTGATACTAAAATGTTGAAGGAAATCAGCTCCAACAATGGCTTCATCTACATAAGCAATAATAAACTGCCATATGAAATTTCGTCTTAATCCGAGGCGAACTGTTAAATATTTTTCTCCATATGTATTTATTTTTTATCCGTTTGCGGCATAAAGTGGTTTGGAATGGGGAACGAATTCTTGATCTTGTTTTGGCAATATTGAGACATCAGCTCCCGTATCAATTAAAAAATGTATATGAGTTACAGGATCTTTGATGAAAAGGCGACAATTTTTAGAGCCGATTTTTCTAGTCGCCATTAACGATCGGCTTGATTGTTTTCCAAATTAGGTTGAAACTGGCACGGTGGACAACACTTGGTGACTCTTTCCTTTAATTTTCTATGGTAATAACATACATTTCTTTGTCGAAAGTTCTTAAACGTAGAACGAGCCGGGGAATTAGACCGATCTTCTGTTCAATGATTCATCCAGTTTTCGAATGAGTTTCATCTAATTTACTGTCCGTTTGCGATCTGACATCATTTACTTCAGGAATTGTTATAGTATTCTTCATCATTCCATTTGCCATATCCATTAATTCTTCGTTGGAGAGTTTCTCTTGGAATGCTCTGATCACTTGTCCCACTGTATCAGGTAGTTTTTTTAACCAAGATATTGTAACATATTGTTTGCTCATTTGTCCCAATGCTAATTCATTCATTTCACTATACAACTGACTAGGTTTTTTATCTCCCAGTTCACACTCACCAAATACCTTGATCATTTTTTCTTCAATTGATACTTGATATAATTTAATCAATTGTGCCTTCAAAACCTCATAAGAATTTTTATTGTCTTTTATTTTGAAAATATTGGAATTTTCTTTTACGACGTTACAGAACAACGCAGATATAACTTTGGAAATTTTTATTCCATTCAAAGTGATTCCATTCACTTGAAAAGGTGTTTCTATCATAACTCAGGTTCTTGTTTCCAGGAGAATGGCAATTTGATTGACTTTGCTCGACTATTTTGTTCATTCAGCAGTACAATGATCTCGGAGTTTTTATTTATTGAATCATTATCCATCTTAGTTTTTCTTTCACTTTCACGATTCAGTGGTTGATCAGTCTTCAATTCCAGCAAGATTTGGTCATAACGTTCGAATTTTTTGCTGTTTTCATCAAATTTGTCAATTTGTCATCAATTGAATGCACAGTTGTTCCAGAAATTTAATTTTCTCCATAATATTTTTGATATCCACTGGTACATTATGATTGCTCTCATTTGATGTAGATAACTCAGGATTTGAAACTTTTATCAATTCGATACTTTCCAAAATTTCGGTGAAATCGAAATCATATGCATTTATTACACTGTATTTCTCTCTAATAACTGCCCCCAGTTGCAGCTCCAAAGAAATCGAAAATTTTACGGCGTTGTCTTTGTTGATATTATTCATTAGTATTTCCACAATTTTGGAATTTTATTCAGGGTCACCAATTATGGGTTTTGGAGTATAATAAAGTTAATATAGTTCGATTATATCTTTTCTTTAATCAATAATGATTCTTTTTATCAATATATAACACTTGTACTATTAATAACGTCAAAATCAATTCTACCTACTTCAAAAATGTCAAAATAAACATCAACACATCCTGAAAACTCTGTTGAGTGATAAGAATCAAACTGATGGCACCACATGCAATATGCAACTTGAGCAGCGATTATCAGCCTAAGTAAATTGGTTTTTGCCTCAGTAGGTACGACAACTTCGATAGTGTACCAGAAACAACTGACCACAGTATGTTTTTGTTCACAAAGACTGTAATCAACCTTCAAAAAACTAGGTCTAGTGAATTGACAGAAGTATTTTGCCACTGGCTCCCCTCCCCGTCTATATTCTGTGCCACTATTAATTGGTGCATACTGCATAACATGCTTCCCTTCTATGGCACGAATAGCATGTGTGCTCTACAGACCGCTAGTTTTGTTTCGTAATCGACAGCCCTAACTTAAATATAAGTAATTGAAATCATTTTCATTTACAGAATAAGGATGCAGAAAACTCAAATACCAGCCAAGGTGATACAGACGACACTAATACTGTCGATGCAATGGATGGTTCAAACCCGGAGGAAGAATGCCCATCACTAGAATCACAACGTATTTCTACGAATCGAGGTTCTTCCTCCTCTCTACAGACATCATCAGTGACAGCATCCAAGAGAAGGAAGCATAATCCTCCTGAACTTCAGCAGGCCAAAAAGGAAATGGACCGATCATTTAATATACTAGAAAGTGTAGCACAGCCGTGGCACAACGACGAAGAGGATGAATGTACCCTTTTCGGAAAGATTGTACCGAAAAAGATACGCAAACTTTCAGAAGATCGTAGAGACTTGATGATGATTAAAATAAATCAGTTATTTTATGATGAACGCCAGGAACACAAAAGGCCAAATTCATCTTAATGAATGATACCTTACACGTATACAGCATTACTTTTGCCAAGGAATCACCAGGAAAATTTTCATCAACTTATTATACACTGTGTCCCGCTTTTCATGAATATATTCTAGTATCTCAGTTTCTTATATTGTGATTTTCTTGAAATTTTGGTGGTGATTTTATGAGAGAAAAATGAAGTATTTGGCAAAGTGAATATTTTTATTTACCAATGGTGTGCGGTGTTGGGAGGGTTAAAACAAACTTTTTTTGGAAAAGGAATATTAGGGCGTATTTCAGACAAATTTTTCTATCAGATTGAGAATCAGCATCCCCAAAAGCCCCTTGATTCATATTTTCAAAATTAGTCAGAGTGCTTTGAAATAAAAGTTTTTGTTTGATATTTAGTAACTCGTATGAATTGTCAATAAGTCAAGCAGTGTTACTTAACTGTTAATAAGATGACACAAAACCGTATAGTAGTTCTTACAATTGGAGAAAAAGTAAAAATTATCCGCTTATTTGTTAATAATGATTGCTGAAATATTTAATGGAAGCCATCATGATCGAGCACCAATTTCTCACGATACCGTTGCCAAAATCAACAGATTGTTTTCAAGGACTGGGCAGTTTTCGAAACAAGACCAAAGAGGTACAATTTAAATCAGATACTATCCAGACGACAAACGTATCTTAGCAGAATTTCGAAACAACCCAAATGGTACAATAAGGGCAGTTGCGAGGATACTGATTTCAACGAAAAACAAAGTATGGAGGTGTTTGAAACGTAATAGGATCAAGGCATTTGAACCAAAATTTCCACATACTTTTTTAAATGAAGGTTTTGAACGGCGGTTTGAATTTTGCTTATTTTTGCAAAACTATCTTAACGACAGACTTTTTCTAAAGAACATAATATTTACAGACGTTTACAACAAACGGTGTGATATCTAGTCAAAATTGTAGGTTTTGGGCTGCCAAAAATCCGAATTGGATAATTAATTGTAAAAACCAATAAAGCGAAAAAGTTAACGTATGGTATCTGTGACTGATTATATGTATAACAAACCCATGGACACTGCAACCCCGAATATCAGAAAAACAAACGGAAAGAATACAATAAATAATATACTGGTGAACCGGAAAAAGGGGCAATACCAAAGATTTCCAAGATTTCCTTCCACAGGAAAACCGACGCCACAGGCATCATCAATAAACCAAAATCTAAGAAAAAGAATGAACCAGCTTCAAAGAAAATGGCCCTCGTCTTTAGAAACACTAAAAACGATTGAAAACAAAAGGAGGTTTCCATAGTAAGCCTGGATGTTCTGCAAATCAACCGAAATTTGCAGACAAGGAAAATACATCACTGTTTCTGAAAAATGTGGTGTACACCCATTACAAAACTGAAGACTCCGCAAATTTTCCGAAACTTGCAGACATGATTCGGCACTGGGGTTGAGTTCGAAAAACGAGGACTCCACCAAATACAAATCTGAGGGCGCTGCAAATTTCCTGAAATTTTCAGACAGGACACAGCAAGGAACACTGAATTCGAATAATGAAGTCTCCGAGGTCTCCACCAAACAAAAACCAGAGGCACTGCAACTTTCACCAAATTCACGGACTCAGCAGAGGCCACTGAATTTGAATAACGAGGTTTAATTTGGTTGAATTGGTAGTGTCTCCGTTTTTTTTTGTTGAGCTGAGACCACGGGGACTTCGTTATTCGAATTCAGTGTTTTTTGCCTTCCACCCAGGCGGTCCGGGTTCGATTCTCGCCGTCTGCCATGGAGCTAGAGTGGTTCGGAATCCACTTTTATTCAAACTGTAGGTACCGGATCTTCCTTGCTCACACAAGCTCTGCTTTTGAGAGGTTTTTTCCGAAAACCTTGGTAATTCGTAGAAAAAAAACAAAAAAAAATGGTAGTGTCTCCGGTGGCGAACTGTGAGACCTCGTTTTTTAAATTCAGTGGCCTCTGCTGAGTCCTGTCTATGATTTTGGTTGAATTTGTAGTGTCTCTGGAGACCTTTTAAACAGCCCAGTATTTTGACTACATCCTCAAGATCCATCCGCATTTTTCCTTAACTAGTCAGTCAAGACTGCCCTTCGCCTTATACATATTATATAGATATATATATATATATATATATATATATATATATATATATATATATATATATATATATATATATATATATATATATATATATATATATATATATATATATATATATATATATTCTATTTCTCTAATGTAGATAATACAGTGTAGATAAATAATTCATTATTGAAGAGAAAGAAATCCCAAAATCATCTCCACAACGAACAAGAAATGTAATAATAATTACTATTATTAGTAATCCAGCTATCCGTAATATAGCTACATAATGCATTGAACACATTACCACAATCATTAATACCAGCTCATAATAATCATCCTGAGCTATTTCGCAGTACTTCGAATAATGTTGAGATTTGGCAACAATGCAGTAGCAGTAGGGTTGACCGTTGGATATTCGGTAAATATTCTAGCAGAAAGCTGTAATTTATTTGGAAAGATTATAAAAGATCGCTGTCACTATGGTATGAAAAACATATCTTGTCAGTGCCATCTTACATTTCAGACACGCGAAATATTTGACTTTATATGAACCTTAAAACATTTTTTCGTGAAGTCGTGCATATGGAATATTAGCCAAACACTAGGTATTATTCTTTCGTTGACGAAAACAAAATTGAAATATAATTATCTTAAACTACTGTGTTTGTTATTCAACATCTCGAACTTTTCGCTTCATGAACACGTTAATCGTCAGAATCGTAAATAATGGGTCATGGGAAAATCATCTCAAGATACGGGGAGTTACTCAGGAACCGGAAAGGGGTAGACATCATTATTAGTTACCAAATAATTGGAGTGTTATTCTTTAAAGGTAACCTGAAATGAAGGTTTTAATTTGAAACTTTCCCAAAACTGAGCTTAGAATAGTTTAGTATGGGGTCGCTTGGCCCTTTTTGACCTTTCGTCCAAAATGACCTTTTATAACTAAATCCTGCTTTTTTATTCTCATAAAGTGTGTCAGAGTATAATTCAGGCAACAGGACGTTAGAAATGAAGTTGCTTGAAAAAAAAGCGGAAGATATGAAACTCGGTAATGTACTCAATACATCACGACATCTTAAACAAAATACTGAGTTCCCAACCCCCACCCTTTTGAGCTTAGGCAACCACTACCAAACTTTTCTTTAAAAATATGTTCCCACCAACTGCTATATGGAACAGTTATACTCGCAGTGGTCGTAAACAAGAATATTATTCTTTGGACAATAAAGTATAATTTGACTTGATGCAAAATTATTTCAGTCAATCACATACACACCTCCCAATAAAAGTTAGAACAAATATTAGTTTATTGGAATATCTTCATTATCGTCAGATCAGTCAACGTGTTTGATTTTATCATACTCTTTATTATGTTTTTTTTTTATTGATGCCCCATTTTAGCCATTTCAAGCACGCCTATGCGTGTTTAAATCGAACTTTCAAAAACGCTCGTTTTTTTAAGTTACCATGGCAACATCAACAACTGGAGAAACAAGAAGTCTAAATGACAACTTTTGATGAATGATCTGACAGCAGTACCTTCTAACGTCTAATAAAAATTACTAACCAAAACAACCTTTATTCAAACATTATACAACAATTTCAATTTTATAAATGAAAATGGAAAGTACAGTTAGTATTGTTTGATATATTAATATTTCGATTTTTCAAATCGGAGGAAATGGCATTTAAATTGATACTGTTAACATTCTGAGAACTCAATGGCACTCCCTATAACGTGTGAAACATTCTTCTTATTGCTAATGCTCTCTTCAACGTAACCACTCGCCACAGCTGCCGATTTCCATCCTACTTATCGTTGGATTTGATCTATTGTCATGCCACTTATATTTGCCATAATGGTAACGGACGTGCATCGAAAAGCATGTCTCGTGTATTTCTCAGGATCGTCCAATTTAAGATAACGGGCAATTTGCAAGGAACATGATCCAAATGTATTAATACCAACCACTTGATTGGTACACTTCCCCTTATCATATCGTAGGAAAACTCGGTCTGTACTCACATTTTGTGGACGCAATGATAAATACTGCTTTACTAAACGCACATAACTAATTGCTTCATAGTCGGTTACAGTAAATTGTCGAGCCTTCACTGTCTTAGACGGTCGGATAGTAATAACCAATACACTTCCTTGTTCTTTGATATCATTCAAGCGCAAATCGCATAACTCACATCTTCTACAAGATACAAAAATACCGCAAATGGCAACCACTTTCAAAAATAGGTAATGTCTGGTGCATCTATGAAAAACTTCCGCAAATCATCTCCATTGAATATATATGCCTTCTTGGCTACGTTATTCCTACTAATTGCCTTCATGCACTTTTACAAATGATTTTATATCGACACCTTTGTTTATCCTCAACATTCATTGTAATTTTGAATGGATAGCCCACATAGTCGACGCCTTGTACTGCTCCGACATTTTCTGAAGGTAAGCAAGCACAACTCGTTCATCTATTTCAATCAACTTTTGCACGTTCATCCAGTGTACGAACTTGTCATATTCTTTGTTATAGGCTTCTCTAGATTCTTGCGGTATTAGTTGCGATTCTGCTTTACTATTCAAAGAATCAATGTAAGAATTAATTTCGAAGGACCGCGGTGACAACTATCAATCTTTGATGACAAGTTGCATCAAGATGCATAGAAACCCTGGTGTGATACCGACATACACGAATCTGTGATCGCACCAGGGTTTCTATGCATCTTGAGTTGCATATTTATTTTTGCTTTTCTCATTTTCATGGCAACGAAAGGTATACTGATTTCACATCACGAATTCAACCATTTTACATTATTAGTTCTTATTTCCATGTTTTGTAGTAATAATACCAGTATTTATGATTTCAAATTGTACCAATAAAAAAAATTGCGTAAAGTATGCGTGGATAACTGGTCTTTCGAACACTTGCTCTATTTCGAACACTCCGGCAGAGCCGTCGTGTCACATCTGTAATTGCTCATCAGCCAAAGATATGTGGAACGTCTTACAAAGAGTTCACGAGAGAGCTAATTTATCCAACAAGTTATATCTACTGCGAAAATTATATAAATCAAAACTTGAACCTGGACAAACCATGACAATATATCAGATCTACTTTGGAAATGGTCGTGGTATCGGCGAAGAAATCAAGGATTTCCATGTGGCAGCACTCATGTTAGGGGGACTTCCACCAAGTTATGAGACATTAGTGACAGCTCTTGTTGCAAGACCCGATGATGAACTTCCTCTTGAATATGTGAAAGGCAAGTTAATGGAATTCAACAGAAAGAAAGAACATGGAAACACCCGAGTCGACGAAAGGGCATTAAAGGCATATAGTAAGCAAAAGAAAGAGTTTCCAAAAGAATTTGACAAAGAATGTTATTTCTGTAAGAAAAAGGGGCATCTACAGAAAGATTGTTTTTTTCGTAAAAACAATAATAGGAGAACCGACAACAAGAGCCATGAAGGGGAACAGATTGCTGAAAGCGTCGTAGATGAATATTACTTCTGTGTAGGTCACCAGAATGCGTCAGAATGGTACATTGATCAATCAATTTCCGAGATACTGATAGAAATGAAGTTATTGCAGCAAATGGTGACAGAATGGTATGTGCTGGAATCGGAGATGGAGTTATATGCTGCCAAGTCAATGAAAAATGCGAAAATTTTCGAGTAGCTAATGTATTATACATCTCTGAATTGAAAAGCAATTTATTATCCGTAAAACGACTCACAGAAAAAGAACTCAATGTTTTTTCGATCAAAACCGCTGTATTATAAAAATCGGTAACAAAATCATTGCTATGGGTGAAATTGAAAATGGTATTCATAAACTCTGTTCAAAGTTAGATGATAGAGCAAATGTCACAACTGACACTAATAATCAGTTGTAATATCACAAGAGAGTGAGAATAAAGTGAAAAAAATTTGACAGATTTTTCGAAAACTTGTTGCCAGGCAATAGACACGAGAGCCCGAATGGCTATTGCCAAATGGCAACAAGTTTGAGAAAGAATCTAGAGAATTATTTTCTACTTTATCGGACTCTCGTGTGGTATTCGATAGATTATTTTTTGATGCCCCAATCATAGACCTATTCTCTATGCATATAACATTTTTTTTTTCAACAATTTACTAGAATCACTATAAACAGAATGAAGTTTGGAATTTGAAGTGCTCATCATGAAATATACAATTATTATGGGTGTTTTATCCTTGGCTGGAGGATTCCGTAACATTGTTTTGTTCTGTTGGATTGAAAGCTATTGCTTTCTCTCTGTCCCTAGGTTATCAATTGAAACTGTTTCCAAATTGACTCGTTACTCATAATAGTATTCTTACATTATCGTTGATTTTCTTAAAATTTCATCGAATGATGATGTACTAAACCGTTTTCGAATCATTTTTCACTTTTCATGCAAACTGATAACAGACGTCAGATCAAAAGTATAATTTGTCACATAATAAAAACAAAATACCGCAAAAAATTCCCGCGGCAATTTTCAAGGTAGAAAATTTCCACTATAATAATGCTGTGATTGGCCTGAACGTACATGAATGCTTTGAATTGATGGTTTCGATTGGTTGCAAGAATTGTCAAAAAATAATCATGAAAACTGCATTCATGCATGGCATAAGCGACTAGGTCATAGGAATATAGTTGATATAAAAACTCTCGTTTTCAATGATTTAGCCACAAGAATAAAAATCGATGATTGCCACGAAATCATGAACTGCGTCAGCTGTGTGAAAGGAAAACTCACGAAGAAACCATTTTTGAAACAATGCGACAAACGTTCAAATCAATGCCTTGATTTGATTTATTCGGATGTATTTGAACCGATGAAAAGTGAAACTCCAGGAAAGAAGCGATATTTCGTGACATTTATTGATGATTTTTCGCGTAACACTACAATTTTTTTTACAAAGTTCGAAGAATACTTAGCTTTTGTTGAAAATAAGTTCGAAAAACTTCCCAAGATGTTTAGATTCGATAATGGCGGTATTGTGGGTGAGCAGTTCAAAATATTCTGAAAAAGAAAGGTATATCCGTACCACAGTACCGTACTCTCCGGAACAAAACGGAATAACTGAACGTAAAAATCGAACCTTGTGCGAGTCAGCTAGATGTATGTTATTTGATGCAGAGTTACCAAATAAGTATTGGGGAGAGGCTATTAAAACAGCAAATTATCTACAAAACCGCCTTCCATCAAAGGATATCGAACGTACGCCATATGAACTCTGGCATCAAGAAAAACCAAGACTAGATCTTTCAAGAGCCTTTGCATGGTAGTGTTGCGTATTCATGTAAGACAAGAACGAAGTGGGAAGCACGATCCAAATCAGGAATTCTAGTCGGATACCATGAAACTTCGAACTGGTTTAGAGTTCTGAATCCTGAAAACAATAAAATTTTGATAAGCAGAACTGTAACATTTTGTGAATATCAGAATTTATTCGAAAAAGTAAAAACAAATTCTGATATTATTGACCAATCCCAGTCTATTGAAGTTGATATCTTCCACAAGCAAAATCAAGACAAAGAACATAATGAAAAAGGAACAAATGTGGATGATAATGAGGATAGAAAGTCAGAAGAAAGTGGAACAGTTGAAAATTTGGAAAATTCAGGTGAAATTAGATTTTCGAGGAAAAATATAGGAAAACAGCTATAGATAGAACAATACAAGATCCGGAATCATGGAATGATGTCATGAAATTGGCTGAAAGTGAGAAAATAAAATGGTTAACCGCGAATAGAAGATGAAATAGAGCCGTTCCAAAGAAAAAGAGTATGGACACTAACAGAGCTACCTCCAGATAAGCGAGTTGTTGAATCTAAGTGGATTTTCAAAACTAAAATTGATTCAAGTGGCAACAAAATAAAATATGAAGCTCGTTTAGTTGCTAAAAAGTACGCGGAGGACTATGATAGTACTTTTGCCCCAGTAATGAAACAGAGCAAATTTTGTATTTTATTGTCCATTGCAGCCGTCATGGAATTGAAAATCAGACATTACGATATAAAAACTGCTTATCTCAATGGTTAACTGGAACAAGAAATTTATATAAATCTACCAGAGGGTTACGTTAATGAAAACGAAATTTATCAAGTATAAAAACTTCATAAAACAGTGTATGGTCTAAAACAATCCGCAAAAGCATAGAATGACACAATAAATGAACATCACTTAACATGAATTTAGTTTCGTCCAAAGTAATAATGACCCGTGTCTTATACCAAAACTGAGAAAAGAAGTATGCTATATCTATTGTTATAATGAATCAGGTATTGTAACAGCCTTTTTTTAAAAACCACGGTTTATTTTAGACAGAATATGAGGCTTGTGGGAATAAAGTAGACTCTGGTCTGCTTCTACTTGAGAGCTTTCGGAATATTTCTATTTCTTTTTCAATCAATATCCGGAAAAAAAATAAATTAAAATAAAAAATATTACAAATATTGGGGCTACATATGATGTTGTACTTATAGCATAGTGAGATTTATAAATTATCCATTTGCATCATCAACAGAAGTTTGAAAATGTGATGGTAATCCAAGTCAATATGTAAATGTGAAGTTCTGAATTATCAATTAGATGTTGACAACTGAGAATTTTGTGACACTGAAATTTTGTTTAGGTCATTTAATAATGTTGTTAGTCATGTCGAGCCAAGTTATATGTAGATGATTTGTGTATTTGTCATGAAAGTGAACTAGTTATCGAATCTATTGCTAGTAAACTTAATGATCACTTTTAAACCGTTGATTTGGGAAATATCACATCATTTCTCGGAATTATAATTCAACGCCTCGATGATGGAAGTTTTCTATTGGATCAGAAATCAAAAATTAAGTTTTGTCTAGTATAACAATGGTCCTGCTGGAAAAAATCGGCGATTTTATTAAACAGTTATTAACTTAATATCCCAAAATTTGAAAATCACACTCTGGCTAATCCAGTATCGAAGTGAACCTGCCTTGAAGTTCGTCTTTAGGAAATACTGAACATTGCATCGAAGAATGGCCTATAAAAAAGTAAGTACATCAGTGTAAAAATAAAAAACTGCCACTGGAATTTCAAATCTATGAAATTTAGAATATAAAAGTGTAATTTCGGTCAACTATTATAAACTCCATTAAGCCTGTGCAATGAGTTGGCGTATTTTTACGATCATTCCAATAACACTTTCGGTTAATAGAAGGTTAAACGCATAGGCCATAAACCAATAAATTTAGTTCGAAACGTGTGAGGAACTAAAACAACCATTCGTTATGAACGAGTGGTAAATATTTTCGTTTCTGAATGTTTTTCAATTTGTTACGTCCAGTTAACAGGAATTATAAAAAGTTTATGCAGACTGCTTCAACGAAAGAACGAAATTATTCTGATTGCAACATTGAAAATGGAAAGTTATACACATGTGAAAATTTTCGCATCCAAGAGTCTGGTGATCTATTTGAAATTAATAGAGATATGGTACACAATGAGTAACAAAATACGAGGAGTTTCTTGAAAACGGCCATACAAGTTTGTTGTTACCAGGAAACCATAATTAATAGGATAAAACACTAGCTGAGAAAATACACACCACACACAATTTTTGACGTACCCTTAGCTACTGCTGCTAACTTCTTTGAGGGTTTGAAGAAAGCAATTTTTGAAACAATTCGAAAAACTGACCTAAAAAGTCTTCGAATTCCAAAATATTCAACAAAAAAAATTGTTGAAATTGTTATATCCGTCAACCGGCTGCACCCTTATGAGCACAACCCTTAGAAGTCTTTGAGAGACTTGTGCGAGCTAGGACAGACGTAGCCCTTACCTTTTTGAACGTGTGATGTCGAGCACGAGGCCGATGATCGTGCTGTTTCGGACACATACACCAACGGTTGATTGGATAACTATTCCAGAAGTGAATGCTTATAACCCGCACGCCAACACGGCCCTTGTGTGTGATAGTCGCTTCGAATGCAATGCAATGGTATTTAAATATTTCAATTGGTTTTCGAACATTTTATTGAATATAACTAAGAAAAAATGGTATCCAATTGCATTTTTCTTTCGATGGCATTATTTGCAGCATTTGTGAATAAGAGTAAATTCGTATTTGTCGATTTTTTGTTCATGAATCCGTGTTGTTCGTTTAAAATATCCATTTCAACGTGTTTAAAAAGTCTACTATAAATAATTTGCTCAAATAGTTTTGCGGGGGCGCACATAATAGATATGGCTCTGTAGTTTTAAATTTCCATTTTATTACCAGATTTAAATGGCGTACTGATTGCATTTTTCCATATATGTGGAAAAACGGAGGTACGAATGATCAAATTATAAATATGAAGAAGAGGTCGCTTTATCCATTCATAACATCCTTTAAGGACACAAGGAATTCCAACAACACCGGATGCTTTTTTAGGTTTAAGCTTTTTCAACGCCTCAGTAATTTCATTCAATTTACCAAAGTATCATTAACTTACATCATCCATAAAAATCTAAACAATATGTGGACTTTTCAGTATCATAAATTTATGAAAAAAATTTTGCAAATTGATTGGCTATATCATTGTCAGGCACATTTTCACCCTTGTATACAAAAGAGTTATTATTTATACAATTTTTCCTCTTTTTACTAATGAAATTCCAAAAATTATTTTATTTTGTCCTTTTGTTTATTCATATACTCTTTTTCTGCTTTTTCTCGATTCTCTGTATCCATCATTGTAGACTGTAGAAACAAATCTCAATTTCCTCAGTCGTTCTTTTTCAACAATTAAGTCTTTTATTTCTTTACTGAACTAAATGGGGCATTTTTTGCATCCAACATACTTTTTATATTTCGGCACCCAGGTATCTATAATATATTCAAATACAGAATTAAAAAAATGTTTTTTTTTCAGTGTTTTGCCTATAAAATGAAAACTCATACAGTAATCTGGTTGCTCGAATGAGAAACATTGTAGAGAATTGAAATATATACAAAATGAGATTTAATTAATTGTTTGGTAAGGAGGGAGAATAGATCAATTTTTACCAGCTATTTAATGAGGTACCTATTACAAGTAGAGATTTCTATTGAAAGTATTGGAATGCAGGTGGCTGTAAATCAAGGGGGTGATAGGGGTTGGCTATAATGGGGGGAGGGTGATAAGAAGGAATATTTCATGAGTAAGTTTAACTTTCATATCCTAGTAACAGTTATGGACAATTCGTAATGGTATAATTTTATTCATGAGCTGTAGTTCTTGAAAGCATTCAAATCGTCACCCTGTATCTGGATAACTATATACTGTTGGACAAGCAATCATATGAATCCTCATGTAGTTGATCAAGACCCATACTTTATAAAAAAATTGTCAAATTCTAGCCGTTTGTATTCTAATTTTAACGGATTGAGTGAAAATCAAAACGATTATGGTATTGATTTTTATCTATTTCAATGAAGATTGTCTAGTCATGCTGTAATGTGCAACACCCTTCGTTAGATATTATTTTTCATTCGTATGGAGGGACTCATGAGCTACAACTTAGATACATTAAGTTCATTTCTAAGACAGTTCAATTTCGAATTAGAGCACAAAAATCAAATCGATGCATAATACCCAAAATAGCGAAAATCGAATTTTTGACACCCTGTACCTCGAAAACTGGTCATAGGATCGATCTGTAAATTGGACTACGTGATGAGGATGCCAAGATCTACAATATATCAAAATTTGAGCAAAATTAGCCGAAAGCCATTTTACGTACTAAATGTGCGGGGTCCTTTCTAAATTTGCCTCCCTTATCATAGAAATACCTCCAAAACTTCTTTTATTTTTAACGTAGGATTGTACATTTCTAGTGTAGCTATCAATTTCGCATTGTTCACAATTATTCTACGTCGAATGTTTCCATAAGAAGTGAAACAAATGGGCCTTACAATCATAAGGTCGTGGGTTTAAACCCAGCACGGTCATCAGCCCCGGTTTTTTTCCTTGCTCGCACAAAGCTCCTAGGAGCTTCTGAGGGGTTTCTTTCTGTAGAATCCTGGAAGATTCGTTACTAAAAAAGGTGTTGATATCAGTTGTAAATTCCTTCTTCTAGGAAAATTACCCCTTGGACAACCCCCCCCCCCCAAAAAAAAAACATGAAACTTGATAATGGAACATTTTAATGTTATTAAAGAAAATCGTTAAAAAGCTGTCATCGTTTTCATATTTTTTGGAATTAGTACAGTTTTGGCTTCGATTAGAAAGAGCTCATGATCTTATTATTTATATTCCAGAAAGAAACATCGCTTCGTTCGCTGTCATATGGCTCAAAGAAGAAAATTACCTATCCTACCCTAAGCTAACCTGCTATCCAACTTGAATGATATGTATGTGTTCCACCAGTTTTTTCGTATTCAGACAAAACAAACTTATCTGAAATAATTTTTTAGATATTTATTGTCGATAGGTGATATCACATCAATATCATATCAATATCTTGTTGGTGTAACATCAACAGCGAACATCATTGCAGAATCCTCTATAAACTTCGTTTTTTTTCCTTCGAAGCTCGTTACTGTACTTACGCCGGTAAAGTGTAAACTATGTAAACCCAGCTAAAAGCTAAACAGTGTTTAGCTCTGACGCTATATTATTTCAAGATGGCGCTGATCTTGACACTCGATCACGTGAACGCATTTGATGCTCAAATTCAGCGTCTAGCGTCACATGAAAATGCACCTTAACACTGCAAAGTATGTTCCGTAATTATTTCGTTTTCCTCCATCGATAGAGTCGCCCTACGATAAACGGTAGGCGGCTGGTCCGAGAGCAGATATGATCACACAAGATTATTGAAAGGTGTTAAATATGTGTTCCTTTGTACATAATAATGTAACGAAGCAAGTAGAGTGGAACGATATGAGGCATACATCTGACAGAAACCAACTACTTTTCCATACGGACATAAATTAGCACTTGCAATTATGAGGAACGTTGCACAAACGAACGTCAGATATAATGCAATGTCCGTATTGTTTTCTATCAAATAATTGCCTCATGTTAATTATTTTTTCCGTTTGGTCTAAATAGTTTGTTTTATTAAATTGATACTCTTCGACATTTTTGAACTTTGTTTGGGTGCATTTATTCTCTGCCCAGAATATATTTCTTACTTTCCTGGCTATGTGGCGCCGCAACTTACGTTTTGTAGGTAGCGCCTTCATTTGCAGAAGAGGACTAAACGGCTTTTGACTAATATCGTTCATTTTGTGTAACGAGACGATGAGGGGCAAAAACTCATCGCGATACTCACTACGGCGAAAGTTAACAGCCTATAGCTGAAAGAATAGTCGCTGTTAAGAATATTGCTACAGCCGTAAACAAAGCAGAACACAAGAGAGTTCTTGTTCAGGAGCGCTATATTTTTTTTGCGATTCTAGGGAAAAATCTTGATCCATACTTATACGGAAAGGCCCTTTTCCGCACTAGAATGCTTACTCGAACTCCGCTTTGCATCGTTCGCATCCGGAAAAGGTACTGTTTCCGTACCTGTTAGGATAATAACTATTCCGTATGTGTTATGATCAAGATTTTTTGATATAACATTAGCGCTCTTGAAAACACTTTCAGGTGCCGTTAGATCTTCCATGAAGCAACAGCTAGCTCCTCTCCGTTGACATGTAGGACGCAGTCTTTGAAATTCAGCTCGAACCTTCTAGAATTCCATTCCAATGATCGCCTCGTCATCGATGTCTGCTACTCGATATTTCACTTTAGTACCAATTGCCTATTATAAATCCGTTCGATTGGTAGCATGCCATATACTGCGGCTGGCTCTCCTGTTGCTGTGCGTAGTTTCCAGGTTGCCAGTTCAATTCTTGGTGTTGTCTTAGCAAAATCAGAACCTAGGATTGTCGATTTTCCTAGTCGCACCTGCATCTAGCAGCATGGTGCAAGGCCCGATGGTGATGAGACCGTCTATGAATACACCTTTGTTATTTAGTGAAGGCTAGCGACATTTGCGTTGTTGATTGCAGTTTGCTGGATACAGGCCGACGACTGACCCTCCTTATCGACCTTTTTCAGTTTTCCTGCATCGGTGTCGATTCTTTGAATGTTGGACGTTTGCTTCGCACATACCCAATTTTTCCACAATTCCAGCATTGTATCTGTCTTTTCTCAGGCAACACTTCCTTTATCACTTTTCTTATAGTACTTTCAATACTATTAAGCTCCTGTAGATCTTTCTCAAGTATTCTGACTTTACTCTGGCTTTTGCAAGATTATTTCATGGCCTCAAATTCCAAAGTATCTACCATACTTGCCTTGTTTCTTAGGGTAAAAATATAGTGGAGCATCGCATCAAGCATCGCATCAAGCATCGCACCAAGCCTCGCCTCGAGCATCGACTCATACCAGGCATCAGAGAGCACATAGTGAGGCATCTATAAAAGCAGTTGTAGATGTAAAACAACGGCTAGTGTTGACACGACCTTGAGCGCACCAATCGTATATCACTTTTCAGGCATCAGTCCTGTGAAGATTCTTGAAATTCAAATTGATTTGATTCCTCGGTAACGGCGATGCTCGATGCGATGCTTCAGTCGATGCTCGATGCTCTACTATGCATGGTTTATATTTGGTACGTGTATTTGTTTTTGATGCCTGAGGCGATGCTTGATGCGATGCTCCACTATGTTTTTACCCTTAGTCACGAAGCCTATCTGCAAGTATGCCTGAACCCGCTGAACCGCAAACCGCTAACAGAAACTATCCTCGATGTGATTATTCATTTCAAATGTATTTTTGCATATGAATTGACTCAATAGGTTAATTTAAACTTATTCACTTTGAATATTATTTTATACGACATATTTTTTTATATTTTTCAATAGTTTAAGTGAAACTGTTAGCAAGATTATTCTTATGACAATAAAGTATATTCTAAGTCTTTGCTTGATTTTTGCCAGCAGTTTTTCTGCTGTGAATGGTACGTGTTCTAGGTGGGCCTGGCCATACCGTATAGTTCTGGATGTTTTATTAGCTGTTCATAGTCCTCTTTTTCTTGGGCGGTGAGGGTTTGTAAAATATTCGTTGCTTCTACCCGCAATGACAGTGGTTTCGATGCTACAGCTTTTTGTCCTACATACTATCCATTTGCTTTGGCAACGGCTTCAAATTGTCGGCGGTAATTTGTACATGGAGTTTTTCCGTCGTACTGAGGCATTTTCATGGAGAGTTTCCCTGTTTCAGAACTGACTTTGACATATTTTATTCCCTTTTCATCCAAGTTCAAAGTCTAGTCCAGCATTTAATTTTTATTGACAGTTTCTGTGGTGTGCACAGTATCTCTTCGTTTTTCCAACTCACTGATTGTTTCCTTCATTTTATCCATTTTTACATCTATTTCATCTTTGATTTTCTCTATTTCCGAATTCATTCTTTCTGTTTTTGTCATGACGGTACCCATTCTCACTTTTAACCGGTTTGCCACCGCACAAAGACCTTTCAAGACTGCATTATGTGTTTTCTAGAAGTTCTTCTCACAAACTCTTCGAATTTTATAGACGCTCTTTTAGGTTTCTCGCACTTTCTTGTAGTTTGTCTTCCAGATTCACCGAATTTTGATGAAGTTCTTCTTTGAAAATATTTGAATTTTCTAGAAGTGTCTCTTGAAGTTCTTTCAGACTATTCGAATGTTTTAGAAAGTTATCTTCCAAATATTTCGAATTTTGTTGTAGTCTGTCTTCCAAATTCACCGAATTTTCTAAAAGCTTTTCCTCCAGACTCCGAAGTTCTTCTTTTAAGTTCAACAAATTTTCTAAAAGTTTACCTTCCAGGGATTTGGTGGTTTCGTCAATTTCATTCATTATAGAACTCAAATAAATTCTAGAAATTTCGGATAAAAAGGTTTCGGGGTCTTTTCCTTATTGAATCAGTCCTTCTGTTAGTTTTTTCTAGAGTACGGCCTTGTTACCGGTTATTTCTCCAGCTCTTGGTTCAATTTTCGCCACTTTCAAATCGACCAGGGAAACTTTTATCTGAAACATTTCGTCTTTTAGTGTTTTTAACTGAGATATGTCTATTTCACAAAAAAAGTTTATCAGTTCATTTTCCTGTTACTAGCCTATTTCGCTCGACAAGGGTCTATCAGTTTTTTTTCATGACACGAAAACTGTCTACTGCGCGAACTCCAATTTATTTTAAGAATCCCACTTCTGACACCACTGTAGTAAAAACACACTTGCCTATAGCTCACTACTTTAAACTTCCAAATATAGATTCTATTTTATTTCAACAAAATACAGTCACTATTGCTAAGCCAACTCTGTATTTTCTACTAACTATAAACTCTAACTCTAATCTGCTATCTTCCGTCAAGTGTCCTGAATATACCTATACTCGCAATATGCTTCCTATGAATCATTCCCGAAACGCCAAGAGACGACGTGAGAGGTCGCCGTTTAAAACAAACTCTTATTGATGTTTCTTAAATGGCTCTCGTTAATTCTTCAATGTGATTACAGTATTATTGAGTGATAATGTCATGCATGCGTCGATAAGGAGTCGAGCTTGATTATCTCAACCCAAGCAGTTGTAGCAATATTTTGTAGACTATTGTATCTTCTACATATACAGTGTCATTCCCAAAGTATGCACCATATGGAAAACTTATTTATTAAGGGTTTTTCGACGAAAAATTATTCCTGATAAAAGTTTGTGCATCCACCAAAACTAAACATGCACCAACAAAATACAGTAAAACACACGTAATGTACGAGGAGCCTTCAAATATTTGATTTTGAGACAAGAGTAAAGTACTCTTATTTTGAAAAATCTCGGGAAATGTTATTCAGAAAAGTTGTTCAGCACTAAAAAATACATCTAGGTTTGGAGTCATGACCATCTAAGTGAAGATTTATTTTTTTACCCATTTTCTTTAAATGGGGACTACGAAAAAAATAATTTGCTTAAACGATAAATAGACAGCATCCTGTATACGACGGTTCATTTTGAAAGCCTGTAATATTACAAATTACACAACTATGGTGTTAACCATGGTCAATTTTTCTGAGGAGTAAAATAATTTTAAAATTTTTTGGTGCAAAGTTATTTTTATTTTTTGTTGACACCAAAAATTACTCAAAATTATACAGTTTTGTAACAAGAACTTAATATTCAATAATATCAATTCACAAGACATCAAAATAAAATTGGTATTTCGGAACAAACTCATTAGTTTTCTGGAGATTTTCTTGTCCAAAATAAGTGTTTTAAGTTGGCTTTGAAACCAAACGTATATTTGATATTAAGTACGTGACATATTCGCTGAATATTCATTACGTAGTTATTGTTATTGCTTATTTTGTTATCGTTTGATAATAAGTACTATTTAAATAATATCAAGATGCTTACAAAAGATGAAAAAGTTGAGATCATATTGTTGTGTGGGGAAAATACTCCAAGCAGACCAGTAACAGACGTTTTTAATGCCAGGCATCCTAATCGCAAGGTAAATCACACTACAGTTACCCGTATTTTAAATAAATTTAAAGAAACGGGCAGTATTAATATCAATTTCAATAGACCTCACTCAGCTGCAAAGGTATCTAGAGAAGTGGAAGAGGAAGTGTGTTTAAGTGTCATCAAAAATGGTAAGACATCGATTAAACAAATATCAACATCTCTTGATGTACCTATTTCTACCGTATAAAAAATTTTAAGAAGAAATAAATTCAAAGCTTTCAAACCAAAATTTATAAATACCCTAGAAGAAAGGGATTTTATCCCACGATTTGTGTTTTCCGCATGGTATCAGGGAGAATACGAAGAAAACGCACGGTTCCCAATAAATATTTTATGGACTGATGAAGCAACATTTACAACTAATGGAACCGTAAGTTCACAGAACTGTAGATGGTGCCAATACTCATTTAAGGTAAATGTCTTATGTGGACTGTTAAACAATAATGTGATTGGTCCCTTCTTCATTGACGGAAACCATAATGCCAACCGATATTTGCAATTTTTACAACAAGATTTATTACCAATTTTGAATCAAATGCCGCGTAGACAAAGAGAAAAAATTTGGTATCAGTAAGATGGAGCTAGTGTTCATTGTAGTGTTGCAATAAGACAATTTTTAAATGAAACATTCAATGGAAAATGGATAGGACGTTACTCAGAATATCCAATGCCAGCGCGCTCACCAGATTTAACCCCAATGGATTTCTTCTTATGGCGTTCATTGAAGAACGAAGTTTACAAACATCGTCCATTTAGGGATAGAGAACATTTAAAAAATGTAATTACTAATTGTGTCAGGGCCATTCAACCGGAGCACATTACGAATGCAGTCAAGGATTGTGTAAGAAGAACCGAACGGTGCATGTTGTGGGATGGACATCATACTTAGATGTAAAATACTTCTTTGGGAAACATGCTTTCGTTTTTAAAGCGAATATAAGAATTATTTTGGACGAGAAAATCTCCAGAAAATCAATGAGTTTGTTCCGTAATACCTATTTTATTTTGATGTTTTGTGATTTAATATTATTGAATATCAAGTTCTTGTTACAAAACTGTATAATTTAAATTAATTTTCGGTGTTAACAAAAAATAAAAATAACTTTGCACCAAAAAATTTGAAAATTATTTTACTCCTCAGAAAAATTGACCATGGTTAACACCATAGTTGTGTCATTTGTAATATTACAGGCTTTTAAAATAAACCGTCATATACAGGATGCTGTCTATTTATCGTTTTAGCAAATTATTTTTTTCGTAGTCCCCATTTAAAAAAAATGGGTAAAAAAATAAAACTTCACTTAGATGGCCATGACTTCAAATCTAGATGTATTTTTTAATGCTGAACAACTTTTCTAAATAACATTTCCTGAGATTTTTCAAAATAAGAGTACTTTACTCCTGTCTCAAAATCAAATATTTGAAGGCTCCTCGTACATTACGTTTGTTTCACTGTATTTTGTTGGTGCATGTTTAGTTTTGGGGGATGCACGAACTTTTATCAAGAATAACTTTTCGTCGAAAAACCCTTAATAAATAAGTTTTCCATATGGTGCATACTTTGGAAATGACACTGTAGAAGACGAAGTGATGTTGAGAGTTACTTACATTGATGTACAATGTAAGTTGTGATCTGGAAGTTATATAGAAATGTAAAGATGAAAGAAGAGTAGATGAATCAATATGATATAATTGACTTTGAACATGAAAATTAAGTCGTTAATTTGACGGCATTTTTAATAATGTATGGTTGAAGTCTTCTAACAGTAATTTATAGATATGTCCTCTCGTGGGGTAAAAAATATGTTTTTCAAGTGAAGAAGTTACACAGTTAGTGTTTCCGCAAAGATCTCTTGATTTGCTAATTTTTGTCAATGATATATTGTTCAACTTGTAGTTATACATTCGAACAGAATATAGTTAATTTTTCTGACACCAATTATATAACTCAGTGATATCGTTTTTTAATAAGATAAAATCAGAGTGATCCTCAATTTACCAGAATATCTTCATATCCTCAGCAATAAGTTATTTGTTGAATTTGATAATTTTAGAAATATCATTAATGAATAGAAGGAATTATTGTAGTGGACCCCAGTTTAAACCTTGAGGAACTCCGGAAGTTGCAGTGATGTAATTCCGTCATATTGAACAAATAATTTTCTCTCACCAAGACATGGTTTTAGGAGCTATAGGAGGTTTTTCAAAATGCCACAGCTGGATAATTTCATGAGTATTTGGTGATGTGAAACCCGATCAAATGCCTTGCCTAGAGTCCATCCATATACACTACATCAACTTGCTTACATTGGTCCAGTTTACCAGAAACATTTCGGGTAAAAATACATAGATTTGATGCAGTACTACGTACGACACTTTACAAAGCCATGTTGGAATTTAGAAATTGTGTTACGTACCTGATTCGAAATGAGGTCCACTAAAACTATTTCAACCAATTTTGAGAACACTGTCATAATGGCAATATTTACAATTTCTGAATTCCTGGCCGATTGGAAGATAGGGCATACCCTCGACAGCTTTCGTATATTCGGGAAGTAATAATTGTTCAGCATAAGGTTGTAGATGATACAGAGAGGCTTAGTAAAAAGAGCACTATGAGACTTAATAAGTTTGACTGGAATGTCATCTGGTCCAACCGCCAATTTATTTTGCACTTTAGTTCATGCCAAAATGATGTAATTCTCTGAGAATTCATGAAGATGTAAATAATCACTGGTGTTGAAAACTTCTCCAGTACTCAAGTTTGTATTTGTTAAATTATTTTTAGAAATATGCATGCTTTGAAGGTTCGTTGCGAATGCAGTTGCATGTGGCGAGGACAATGTTTAATCGTTGTAGTACATATGTTCTGGGATTCCAAAGTCATTCTACTTTTAATTGACATAACTCCAAAAACTAGTGGGATATGTTTTGAAGTTTTGTTCGGATTTCGTAATGAAAGCTTGATACGTAATATCTATATCGCATTTGACTGTATACCTCAACTCCCTAAACTTCTCACGATAAAAAAGTAGCTTATGTTGTCTCAGGTTTCAGGTAAGTAGTGATTTTTTACCTTCAGTTTACGACTCAAGGCTTTTGACGTAAGATACTTGCGGCAGCAGCATTTTTTCATGGGTACACACTTTTTTATAATAATTTGTATGATTTCAAAACCGTTCCCCTGTTTCAACTCCGTTTGAATTGTTGAAATCTTAATCCCCCGAGTAGTCCACAAATTTTTTGAGTATTGATAGGTTAATTATACCAATTAATGGAAGAAGAAATTTATTTTTAGTTTGTTCCTGGTGAATTCCCGGATGATGGTTATCGATCGAAACTAGCTAGGGGATCATCATCAGTGAGTAGTTTGCAGTTGTTTTCGTTATTAGCAATTACCAAATCAGAACAATTGGGAAAGTTACCTATTGTAACGAAAAATTAAATATGTACGATTTTTTTTTCATAATGATTTTGAAGCTCATAAATATTGAAATCACCTACTATTGTTATATTGCCAAAGTAATTATGTTCTCCAAGCATTCAAAAAATCATATTCATCAGCAGATGCACTTGGGGGAATGTACAGTGGATGTTGAAATAGATGTTCTGGCAGTAACGGTCTGGAGATATAATCATAGTTTTAATATCATAATACTTGTATACAGTGTTCGGTTTAAAAGATGTTGACAGATATGAATTATGCTTTATTTTTCAAGGCCTACTATGCTCTGCTAAATGGGTCGAAATTTTGAGAAGGACCATTATCTTTACGATAAACTGCATAATTATGAGGGAATAGTTTGCTGTTGAGAAGAGCTGCACGTAACCAAATCTTTGAAATGGCAACAACACTTATGACTTGCTAGTACCTACATTGCTATAAAATCAGTGAGTTTTGATATTCAACCCTTTACAGCAAATAGTTAGTGTGTCAATTGTGTCATTCGTTAGTAATCTGTTTGATGAAGTTACAAGTTTTTTACCACTATCGTTGAATGACCATTTTTATATTTCATTACTAAGTTGTTTTCACCATTGCTTTCGCGTGGCATACATTCTTGATCTTGTCAATACTTTGAATTTTCTTTTTGTTCCAGATCAAAATAACACATCTTTTTTATTTTGCAACATTATTTTGATTGGTCTTGATTTTCAATCCAATTTTTTACCTAGTCTCATGGTTCTTGTCTTGTGGAACTGATTAAATAATTATTTTACTATTCATTTGGATAATTAAAATATATCAACAATATTTCTATTACAACACCAGTGTTGTAATGCACATTTATTGAGATTATTGAATGATTCTCATTCTATGAGAGAGTGATACCAAATTGTTGGTTATGATCTATTGTATGAAAGGACAGGAATATAATGTTAATAGAATAATATACTTTGCAACACTTCCTCTAAGAACTACCAAATTACAGTATATATCAAATTGTTGGTAATAATCCACAATACAAGGGAAAAATACTAGAAATGATTGTCACCTCTTCAGATTTTCTGTCAGAGGGGTCGAAACTTGAAGAGTCAGGTGTATTCATGATATTTCGACAAATAAAATACCGTAGAACCGTACCATTCGTTCTGCTCACTTGAACTACATATCAAACTGTTGTAATAATCCACAACACAAGAAAGAAGTACTAAAGAATTTTTGTTAGAGAGGTCGAAACTTGAATTGATGATTGATGATATTTCGAAAAATAAAATGCTGTAAAAACTGTAGGTACCATTCGTTCTGCTAACTTGCACTACATAAGTATCAAATTGTTGGTAATAATCTATTACATAAGAAAAAAATACTACAATGATCGTCGCCCCTTCAGATTTTCTGTCAGAGGGATCGAAACTTGAAGTGTCAGGGGTATTCATCATTTTATCATGAAAAAAAATCAAATATTATTCAAGTGGAATTGTGGGTACTTACTAGAAATGCAATATATTCACAAATTGAAAATTGGTTAAAAATAATCACTTATTTCCTATAAAATATGGTGTTGGCAAACGTCGAACAGAAAATAATTCAACAGCCCCATATCACTGCCAAATCATTACAGCCCAACGCATGGCAATTTTATATACAATCCTTTAACAACTACCAAATGATAATCGAAAACTAGTATGCAGATAGATACACCTGTTTTCGATTATTAGGTTGCATCCAGATATATATTAACTGCTCCACTACTATTCACAATAATTTTTATGTTCTGGATATACTTTCGATAAACCAATTTGTTTATATGAAAATCGGATATGACAATGACCTATTTTTGTTTGAAATACTTTCGCCCACAGTATTGTCTACTCCCATGTCTGACGCATGAATTCATAATGTACAAACTTCTGAAAGCTATTGATGTTACAAAAATAGGTCTTAAATTTTTCAGTCTGGAATATTTCAGATGAACCGTTGGTCGTCTTGGAGATATTTTCAGAGTTCATATCTCAAGTGTGTGATTTTCACTCAGAATTTCCTCTGAGTCATCCGAATTATGTTGGTATTTTATTTTTGTACTTGAAACTCATGAAGTCATGTTGGATAACCTGAATCTGAAGTGGAAAAACAAAACTATTTTTACAGTGTGTTTTTACAAAATCTGACAATCGTGGGGTCTTTAGCTATAGAATGTATCGCAGACATATCACAACCCGATCTTACAGTGCCCAGCTTCACTTTGTCAGAAGGCAGCAGTCTATATTTCCATCAGCTTTACACTTTCTTGGAAAAACCACGTGCCTTTCAAAATAGTTAATTTTCCTCCCTAAAAATCAAATAATATTTCACTTAAATACAGGTATTTTTCAGTTTACATTTCCATTAAATTTTATTTTTCAACAACCACAATTTCAAAAATAAAAAATTTTAGAAAAAAAATCAAATGAACATTTTGTAACATTGTGGTAGATGTTATTCGTATTGCGGTTAGAAGAAATGGTAGAGGAATAACTTGTTGATGAAGGAGTTACTTCTGTCGTTGTTGTTCTAAAATATTTGATAATGGCTGAGTAGGACTGACTGTCATAATTTGATTGCCAATATGACTTTCTTTGTCGAGCGCAAATTACCATGTATCTTTAATGTTGAAATGTCTACTGGTCATATCTGGTGCTTCGACATGGGCAATGCCACAACATTTTGATTTTGTCATGAATGTATAGCTTTTCCAAAAATAAGGGATACGTATTTTGTATTTTATAATTTTTTTCATGATCTTTGTTAGAAAAAGCGAAAAATCAAATTGTGACGTCATATGTAGTAAAACCACATGTGGCAACGTTGTATGACAAAAAGATGTATTCCATCAGTTTTGATACCATAATTCTTGCTCCGTGATCGCTGACGAGTGACTCTAACACACGTGTCTGTGTTACTTCACTGAACATTCAACCTTACATTTGACTTGACGAGAGCTGTCATTCAGTTGAAAATTTGCACTCCTTCGTAATTTCATGAGCTCCATACAGTCAATGGATATCTTTTATTCTTATGAAAATTGATGTTTATAGTTGATTACCAGGTATTTAGATTGGCAAATGAGTGGATAACTCCATGAATCGTCGTTTATAGGGAGTATTTGTGACGTGATGAAGTGACCACTTGGAAAGATTTTTGTCGAAAAAATGATCTCAGGGTCTCGATTCTTGAATCGTTTGCCTCAAATTTGGGAACAAATAAAAGAGACAAACATACATATTTTATGTACATTGGTGTGAAACAGGAAATCGATCGTTCTACCCTATCACCGTCAAGAATACGGGCCCAGATGTTTCCGCGGAAAAATTTCGATTGATATAGCAATTTTATGATGTTTTACACAAACTGTGCAAATTTTATTGAAATCGGGCTTATGTCCACATTTGCAACTTTTACCCAGAAACGAATAGAAACTATAAGAAATTCAACACATATTGTGTTTAAATCGCTCTGACAGCTATCCAAATAATAATAATAATAACGTTTATCCAAGAAAACAATATTCCAATAAATACAAGATTTCTAAAACTATCTGGAATAAACGAGGAAAATCACAGAAGCTGCTCATGAGAGCTTGTACGTGATTATTGGTGAATATAAGTATAGCACGAAAGCAGTAGGTAGGTACTACTTGTGTGCATATAATAATGTAGATACTTATACATATATGAATATAAATATAAAAAATGGAACAGGTGTATAATTAATATAAAAAATGTAAAATTTCGAAGGGGTATATATAGGTAAGAATGTTATATCAAATATAAAATCTAAATACTAATATTTCAACTATTGATATATTGACAACAGTAATAATTATATTTCATGAACAGTGTAAGCAATACAATAAATACCTGTCTACCTTTTTTCAATTGATAAAATAAAATAATTAAAAGTTTTCCAGTAAGAATCATTCTACAAATATTCAAATAAGACGAATTGACACTAAATGGATACATATAACATGCACTGTTATTATGAATAGTCGCAGGATGTACCCATAAAAGAAACCTTGTGCATGGGCAACTATGAGAAATTCAATCTAGTACAATTTATTTGTATATTGCGTAGGCTATAAAAAATTTAGTGTTTGCATTAGTATAATGAACAACTTCAGATCAATATTAGGTTTTCAAAACAAATGTAGTATTATTACTATTGAAAAATTCACGGATATGTTCTCTTGGTAGTGATTGAATCCATTTTTATATTTTAATCTTGAACATACTACTAGAGTTTAATTTTTTAATCTCATCGGGTAGTTTATTATAAGTATAGTTTTGGACCAAGGTAAGTAAAACATTTTAGTCCTATGGTTTTTTCAGGGCGAGGAACAATCAACTTCTTGTTGTTTTTTTGCCGGGTATGATGTTCATGATCAATGTTTTTTGTGAAGTTCCTATCTTTGTGCTGTTTCACTAGGATAGTCCTTGCATAGAGTTGATTGATGTCAAATATTTGGGTTTCATTATACGCATCTCTGTGGAGTATTGGCGGGGCTTCTTGTATATGACTTTTAGTATGTACTTTTGTATTGTTTCAATCAAAAGATGAATCATTCTATGCGCATACGCGAACGAACTCGAAACGCAAATTCAGTAGGCCCCGTTGCCATATTGACTTTGTGAACAAATGATGTCACGTAGAAGAAACTGTTTATTGTTTAATAAAAAAGCATCGCCTGAAGAAAATAATTCAGTGGTGTCATTATTTCAATGTCTTCTTCTAATATATTCAATTTCCAAAAAACTTTTATCAAACGTAGTATTCCCCATTAACGTATCAATATCTCCTCTCTGGAAAAAACAACATCTCTCTTGGCCTCCTTATTCCAAGTCCCTAATTCATTGAAAATTTTTATTAACTTGAGATACTTTATATCCACATCTTCCTTTGTTCAAATTCTAGAACGGAGCATTGAATATTTTGACCATAATGTAGAAAATTAAGAGTTTTAGAAAATAACCCAAAATTAACTTTTTACTATTTTTACCTTCATCCAATTATTCTCATACTCTTTTTCATACCGGAATCTTGATTTTTGCGGTTAAAAACACAAAGTAATTTTGCATTTTTCTAAATGTCGTCGTTTTTAACATTTTTTCGAATTCTTTCAATTCGTCTATATTTATATATGAATTTATTAAACTAGGTATGAAATGAACATGACGTCAAAATTACAGTCAAAACTATGAATACGAAATAAACGTCTTGAAATAACTAAGACTAACTGGGTTTGAATTTTTTTCTTTTTTTTCTTCTTCATTCTAATGGCTAATTTAGCTCTTCAGTGGATGTTTCAAAAATGGTTCATTTAGTGTATTTATTCCTAACGTTTCGTCTACATCTGCGGTAGACATTTTCAAAGGCGGTGATGTAACAGACGAAGCGTTCATTATAGCCTAACTGATTCGGTCTCGTGCTGATTTCTTCTTTTATTGGGTTCACCCTAATAGATAGATATATAAATTTATTTAACAACGTATAGAATATACGTTGTATTGTAAAAATCAATCATCAAAATGAGTGGTAAAATTTTCAGCTCTTGAACTTGCCCCACTACTTAGATAATGAAGGTTGAAAATGGAGCTCCGATAAAAAGCGGCAGAACCGACTGTGACGTCACATTGCATATTGTGGTCTGATATTCGGCAGTACCGTTGCGTTTCACATAAGAAAGTTGCTTCCAGCTGCCACATCTTTCAATTTTAAGAGTGTTAGTGGTTTTTGCTATTTAAGATGTACCAGAGCCGTCCTTAGCAAATGCGAGACCCGAAGCAAAACATTTTTGCGAGGCCTTTTTTAAAACGTGACTTGGCGGGAGTCTGGGGTGTAAGGAATACCCCCCAGCACAAAGAGGGGTCTGGGGGTCTCCCCAGAAGTTTTTGTTGAAATTTTTCGCACAAAAAGGTGTGTTTTGAGCAATTCAGATGAAGTCATTTCATCTCAAAACACATTAATTATTGGCCAATTATTTATGTTATTTTTTATTCATTTGCCAAGATTGAATCTATTTTTATCCGTAGACAAAAGTAAACAGTAAATTCACTTTCAGTCGGCGCCTTTGATGTTTCTGGTTGATATTTTAGTTTTTTCAGTGATGCGACATAGCAGCGATTTCTTCACTGTTATATTCAAGAGACGTCAACGTTTATGCCATATTCCAGACAGAAACAACAAATAGAAAAAGAAAACAAAGTATAAAATTAAAAATTAACAAAGTGAAAAATAAAAATTAATTATTTAAAAAACTAAAAGTCAATTGCTTTAGTTCCTTTTCCTGTCGAGCCTTTGTTTGGCATGCCTGAAGCAATTGGAGCAGGCTGCTTCCACATTTTTTTCGTTTTCTCTGTGAAGGCTCATCACCACATCTCGAAATCAATAAAACAATATGAGAGCACTGAAAGCTACAATGCCAGATAGTAGTGGGATATGAAATAATCCAGACAGTAATGGAAAACTTAGTATAATTTGGCACCATTGAATAGCAGGCCTCAGCGTGAGACCCTCCTCAGCGCGAGGCCTTCTTCAGCGCGAGGCCTTCCTCAGTGCGAGGCCTGGAGCGACCGCTCCACTCGCGCCACCCTAAGGACGGCACTGAGATGTACTCAGTTGATACTGGAATTATTAAAGAAGATTCTGCAAATTAACCTGAATTAGATATCTTTATTGTGATGGATTATTTTAATAAAAACAAAGACTTATATGTGTAGAAATGCGAGGAAGTAAAATAAATTCAATATCTTGACTTACGCTTTTTACGTCACGCAATACCAGGCTCGAATGAAACATTCGTATCTCTTTTTTTATTAATATACACTGAAAAAACATTGCACTGGATCTTATGGGAAAAACTCTTACTTAAAATGACTAATATTGTTGTGCTGATATTGTTCTAATCAACCACTTGAACAAAATTATCTGTATTTGAAAAATCTGTCGAGTAGTTTTCGAGATACAGGGCGTTGAAATTGAAAAATGATTCTTTACTCAAAATTCCTTATTTTTATATCAACAAATTGGGATAATTGATTTTTTTATTCAGTTAACGATTACCCAAATATTTGTTCAAAACGTTCATTACCCTCTGGGCTTATTTTTATAAAGAAAAAATAGAGTAACTACAATTTTATGCGTTCCTATATAAGAATGAAAATATTTAAAAGTACCTACATTATCTTACATGATTTACAAAAATATAGTACATATAGGTTAATATGTGGGATTATCTTTTATTACTTCATAAACAGAGATTTAGCCAGTAAGTATTTCAGGAGTATGTTGAAAATGAATAAATATAAAACATTCAAAATAACGACTTCTTATAGATAAGGGCGTGACATTAAAAAAATATATAATCATAGTCTAAAATTTGTGGGAAAAACGTTGCGAAATATGTGTAAAACTTGTACTGCTTTAAATAGCCAAGAAATTATTTTTTTATTTTCTTTCAGATCTAGTAGACAGAGTTATGGTGAAAACGCCATTGGTTACGTTCAGTTGAAACAACAAGGAGTACTTTGTGAACTAAAAGCGAAAATCAGAACATAAAATAAAATCTAAAATTTACAGTGCATCCTGCTCAATTAATGCCAAAGAAAAGGTGGTGGTGAATGCAAAATGCCATGATTGTTCAGCTTCGGAGGGAGGATGTAAGCACGAAGTGCCCGAAGTGGCATTTTTGATAGACGCGGCGAGGAGCCTTCTCCCACAGACAGAACTTGTTGGAAGAAATCAAAATTATCATCAGCACTGAGCACCAAAAAATTTATTTCAACCTCTGATTTTGATTTTGACTCACTCTTACAAGAATGTGTACGCGAAGCTAAAAGGCAAAAAATAGAAATCAGTTTAATGCGTTACTACAATACAGAAAAATATAATGATCTATCTATTCACAGTCTTGCTATTAATTTTATGAATTCCGGACAAGAGAAGAATGCAAATAATTTTGTTGAATTTTGTAAAACCAAAATGAGGCAATTTAATTTTAGAAGTAGAACAAGATACTCGAGGACAAAGTGAGAGTAACATTTGGCAGGAAATGAGGTATGGACGTATTACCGCATCAAAAGCTTTTGATGTAACAATATGTAAAGTTTCAGATGGTTGTTTAGTAGAAGGCATCTTAGGAGCCAAATTGTTTCAGACAAAAGCAATGAAACAAGGATTGCAGCTAGAAACTGCTATCCTAAAATCGCTAGAAATGAGAACTGGACAAAAATTCTTTAAAGCAGGAATCTTTCTTTCGCAACAAAATCCACTAGTTGGTGCTTCCCCTGACGCCATTAACGAAGAATTTATTGTTGAGATTAAGAGCCCAACAACCGATGTTTAAATTATATAGATTCAGATGGTGAAATAAAGGAAAAATGTGTATATCAACTTCAACTTCAAATGTATCTCAGTAAAAGAAAACGTGGAATTTTTGTTATGTCACATCCGCATTTTGAAACTTCAAAAGACAACAAAAAAGTATTGCAGATATGAAGAACTTGTTGAGTTTATTATGCAAAAACTACAAAAGTTTTGGTACAAAAACATATATTTAATAAAATAATGTAAAATATATTTTTGGTCTTATTTAATTAGATAAGCTTGTATGTTGATTATTGCACAGACTATTTGCACTATTAGGTCCAAGTATTTCACTAAATTTAAGTTAATAGTGGCATGTGGTTGAAGAATGGCAAACACCCTTACTCTAGATATTACTCGTTCTATGTGGCTTCTCAAGCTTGCAATTCTTTTTGCTTCCTTAACTTCTTCCTCAGAACTTATTTGTACAGATAAAACAGATGGCGGCCTAACTAGTTTATTTTTAGCAGTTACAAGTTGATCTTCAAGATGCTTAAAGCCTCTATCTGCCATCACCTCAGCGCCTGGTTCTGATAAATTTAAAAATGTTCATTCTTCAACAATCATCTTGTCTGTAGTTCTACCACCAACACCAAAAGAAATATAAGATATCAAGCCATCTGGTAAACATGCAATTAAATATTTCATTGTATTGCAACCTTTATATTCCGACGATGTGAGACTCTGTAATATCGGATAACTTGGTTTTTGAATCGAAATTTCAAATCAATCTATAATACATTGTACATTTTTGTATCTGCTTCTGAAGGGAATAGGAAGTCTTTTTTCAACTTCAGATAGGGGCATCCATCGCACAAAGGGGTAAAGGTAACCAGCTAATAGGAAAGTGGTACACTAAAATCGTCTGCTAATATCCTATAAGGTCAATTTAGCTTGATCTTCTTTAATGTTAAAAAACTATCATGCAAGCTTGTCCAGCTCACATTTTTTTGTTTGCAACAAATAAAGCATTGGATTTTTTTCTATAAAATAAAATGTTCTTCTTTGTATTTCTTTTGACCTATGAGTGTCTAGATGAAATGAGTCGAATCTGACGAACTTAGTTCTAACGAAGTAAATGTAAAAGTAGAACCGCTACTGGATATTGAAATATCTTCGTTAATTGGTTTTCCGACTTTTTCCATTCGCGATTATTTTGGAACCATCTCGTTACTAGTGGTTATTCTCTTTTCAGCCATTTTTGGTGTAGAAAAACCCTCGCCTCCGCATTGAATCGCCTTAGAACGTACATAAGCCTTAATGTGTGCCTGAACCCCTATTTCCTTAGATATAGGCTCCATTCGTCTGATATCCATTTGATTTTCTTCCTCTTCTTGATTCTCTTCGGAGGTTCTATTTTTTGAGCTCAACAATAAAGTATCAATAACAGATTGCTGCGCTTTAGTTTGTAAAAACTGTGAACGTGGCTCTGAACTATGCGTCGTAACTCTATTTTTTTGACAGTCAAAAAATCTCGGGACTACTCCAGGTTTCAGTCTAACTTTTCCACTGTTCATTGTTTTAATGTACATATAATTTTCTATATCTTCCTCTACCTAAAACAAGTTATTTGTGTTAAACTCTCTAGAGCTTATAAGTTATCACTAATTTTAAAACTATACTAATTTTGTTATTGAATATATTCAAACTGTGAGATAAAATCGTCAACTTACTTGAAAATGATCTTCACAGCAATACACATGCGATTTGTTGGATACAAAAACTTCACGCCGCATTGCTTTCTGCCAAACTTTTCTCATTTTAATATCAGAGGGCACATTAATGAACCATTTTTCTGAGGCATTCTTGGATGTGTTAGGACAGTCTGGAACCAAACAATATTTATTTACCACCACTTTATTCTCACTCATTATGAAATAAAATAACGAATCAGTCCAGCGTTTTGCTTCTTACACACAGAGACGACACGGTAACTACTAACGAAATACACAGTCGACTCTCGACTCGCGGCGCGGCGTTTCCATCGGGTATCAATCTCATATGCAGAGTGACGTCATAGGTAACCACGCCCCGTTTTCGTTCGCTTCAATTTCTTTAATTAATTTGAGGGTTCAAACGTTCGCGAAAAAATCTAAAATTCAGGGAATCCGTTTAAAATGAGTTATAGTTTCGATTATTAAATTAATAATTTTTTCGTGAACAAGCCCATTACAATTGTTTGCTGCAAGTCAAGAAAAATGGAGTATAAATTATGTCATTATGTCGTCAGCAAGGAGATTTCTCCAATAAGAGGGAGCGTGACTTCATTACGCCTTGATTCCGTTTGTTCACTGAATTCCGATACTAGTTTTTTTTTTGTCTTGAGCATTATCGCTTGTAAAGGGTTTTGTTTTGGTCTCTCTGATTACCTTCCTCCACGTTTTACTCAGATTGAGGTCTTCTTTTTTTCGGTCGAAATTATTCGGTTGCTTTTGGATTTGCTGTGAATTCGCGGGTAATACCTGTACCTGAGTTTTGCTAACCATAATTTTATGGTTGTCCTCAGTTAAAGCATGCTCTGCAACCGCGGATTTCTCGAAGAGTTCATACCTGCAGTTCCTCTTAGTTCGGTTTTACGGGTGTTTATGCTTCTTTTTGTCATATCGATATGTACGTCATCACAGCTTCAAGGAATGAGGTAAGCACCTCGAGTAGAGAGGGGATTTCTTGGGTCTTTTGCGGATCTCAGACTTTGTCCAATGGTCTTCGTTGGTCCCTTCCGACACTTCCCTACATTTTCAATAGATCAGGATATTCTACGAACTAATCGACGACGTTACAATGGGAAGACTTCTGAGTCCGGTTGTGTCTAACTTCTTTATGGTGAAGTTTGAACGAGAATGACTGAAATCTGCGAAATGCAAGCCGTCGTATTGGTTTCGTTATGTAGACAACTCTTTCATGATATTGGAGGCATGGAAACAAGAACTATTAAATGTCTACAACCGACCTAACTCCATAATTCCGAAGATCTAGTTCATAATGGAAACAGAAAAGGACAACCAGATTGCTTTCCTAAATGTACTTGTTCAAAAGAAGACGAATGGAAAACTAAGACACAGCGTTTATAGTAATACAAACCCACACCGACCGATACTTGAACAAAGAATAAAATCACCCTCCAAAGCAAAATAGAGGAGTGGCTAATAAAACCACTGATGGACCACACGAATATGTGAACCACATCATCTCAATGAACAACTGAGTCACTTGGAAAAAGGGCTTTGGGTAATAATGGGTATAACTGGCCATCATAGTCAACATCTGGTAGTAATGAACTAAGACAAAAATATTACATTCCAAGACTTAGAACAGCAGTCAGAAGCTGTTGGAATCCCTGTTAACTTTGCTAGGATAACCGATCAAGACCTTCCAGGCCAGAAATGGCGCCGTTACCATCTTGCAGACTTGAAAGTTACGTAAGACCTTTCACATACACCCACAAGAAATAAAGAGAGAAAAACAGAACGGAGAACACAGAACAACGCACTACACCACAAACAAGAGCATTTCTGCCATACATTATAAATGTCACAGCCAGGATTGGCAAGCTTCTGGATAAAGATAAAGGCAAATTGATATTCATATCAACAAAGACCATTGGACAAAGTCTAAGATTCGCAAAAGACCCGAGAGACCCCTTCTCTACTCGAGGTGATTACTGCACCCCTTGCAGAATAATTTCAACAGAAAAAAAGAAGGCCTCAATCCAATTATAACGTGGAGGCAGATAATCAGAGAAACCAAAACAAAACCCTTTCCAGGTACAAACGATAATGATCAAAAACAAAATCAGGTATCGGAATTCAGTGAACAAAAGGAATCAAGGCTTAATGAACTCACACCCTCTATTAGGGTGAGCACAAAATAAGAGAAAAAATCAGTTCAGACACTGAATCAGTCAGGTTTAAACGAAAGCTTCATCCGTAAGCGCACCGCCTTTGGAATTGTCGACCGCAGATGTAGACGAAATGACAGGAAGAATTACCTCGAGACAACGAAAGACCAATTCGAAAACCAGAGATTACCTTCTTGAAAGTACGAAGGCATAGAAGGGTCAACAACAAAATATATTTCAAAACATTTGGAATTGTCACTTTGGACTGGCAATTGTCACGTGCATCTGACAATTGTCACTTTGAACCAGATGTAAGTGACAATTATCACTTCGAAGTGGCAATTCCAAATGTTTTGAAATATATTTTGTTGTTGACCCTTCTATGCCTTCGTACTTTCAAGAAGGTAATCTCTGGTTTTCGAATTGGTCTATATTCTTTGTTATTAATTGGTGGTTTTATGCTAGAGGTGTTGAAAAAAATCATATGTTTCACATGAATGGAAAGAAATGCAAGATTTTTCCCAAGTTGCGATTTGTAGCTCGAGGGATTGAACAAGAAATCGGGGAAGAACCTTAAAAAATTGGTGATACTGTAACGATTTCGAGACAGGCCCTTATCATCCAATTAATAATGCACACTCGAAATGTAAACAAGTTCTCCGCTGACAAACACATGAGTCCCGCGTAGAAGAAGCGCGAACGTTTCAAGAAACCGAAATTTCGAGAGAGAGTCATCTAGATGAATCGTTCTGTTGTCCCGATCAGTCGAGAACTGTAAATACGAGTACATAAGCCGCTAGGTATCAGATGGCGGGATAGTCAGAGACAGTCACAGAGATTTACAAATACAGTTCGAGAGTTCGCAGATAGATAGCCGCAGTAGAAATAAATAAGTTAGTGAAGTCAATGTATCAGTGAATAATTGTTTTAAGTAATGTTTAAATGAATTAGAAAAATTAGTTAAGTGCAGTTTTACTACAATACTATGCTTCTGCAGTAATTCTTAACTTGCTACCAGTGAAATCCAGAAATCTGTATGAAGCAGCTTATAATCGTTTCAGAGAATGGTGTTTTGCAAAGAAAGCGCAACGGAAAATGTAATGTTGGTCTACTATAATGAAGTTTCTAAAAAATACAAATCGTCTAATTTATGGGCGCATTTACTCCATGATACGATCCTGTTTTCTATTGTATGATAACACTGATATCAGCAATTGTCCTGAATTATTAGAGTTTTTGAAAAGGAATTTGCAAGGATACCAGGCAAAACAATCCAAAGTCTTAACATGAGACCAAATTGAAACATTCTTGTCAACAGCAGAAGACAACGAGTATTTAATCATTCAAGTAAGATACCAATAGCTTCTAATTTGCAATTGTAACTGGAACATTTAAAATTTTCTAGGCTGCTTTTATCTTTGGAATTGCTGGTTCATTACCTTTAGATGAATTGAAAGTCACAAAAATAACGAGAAGTTTTGTAATTACTGGTAGTAAAAAAACAATAAATTTTATTGGATTATATCGGAAGTAAGTGAAACTTCGCCCTTTCAATGTCAACCATTGCCGGTTATTTATATTTTATAAAATAGAAAAATGCACTTGGAATTATCAGATCCGCTGAGGTATACAGATCTTCTGCAACTTTACAGCTGTAGCCGAGGGAAATAGGAGGTAAACAGATATTGCAGGCCAGGCCCTCCAAGGTGTAAGTTCCAGGTTACAGCTCGTATGTAGATCAAAAGACTATACATGTCACATACGACAAAAAAGTATTATTGTGTAATTTTCCAGCTAATATTAATATTAGTAATTGTAAATGTGAATAAATAAGTACTTGAGTTTGCATTCATACTATTACTCTTACTACTTTCATAATTCTCAAATAATAATATAAACTCCCGAGGAAGAAAATATGCCACATTATCTTACTAGGGAATAATACGCCACTTCTGACACTCGTTTGTTACCGGAGAAACTAACTTCTTCCGCCGGCCGACGTAAAAAGTATTTTCCTCCCTTTGCGTTTTTTGCTTTACCGGCGGGAGGAAAAGTGACACTTTCCTCCCTCAGTACACAATTGAGGCTATGAGTGCAATAACGGACTAACCCACAATAATTCAACAAATGTTTTTTTTGCAGACTCTCACTTTGCTTCTAGGAATTCACACCTGTTATGAAAATCCAAAACAAGGTCCTAGTGACGGGAAGAAAAAAAACTAATTTCCTCCGATTCTCAGAATGCTAAAAAATGTCCTTCACAATAGAATCGATAGGTAAAATAAATTGTATGAAGTACTAGACAAGAGCGCACCAAAAGGGAGGAAATTGGGAGTTTCAGATGATGTAGTTCAAAAGAAGAAAATGATAGATTCAAGTTAAAAGTGTCCCTCATCAAAGAAGGCTTGGTCCGCCTCTGGCAATAAACATTTTTGAAAAACTAGAATGCTCACTGAACTAAAAATTGCCATTCTCGTCTTATTAATGGGAGCCTATAAATCGTAAATTCACCAACAATCTCAGGGACACCCAATCAACATGGAAGAACGTCAGCAGAGGCGTCTAATCTCATCATCAAACCACTTCCGTTGAGCGCTGTAGATATGCCGAGTCGCCAGCTGCCAGCTGTAACGTTCTCAAATATATATTTCATCGAAGTGCATGCTGCCTTTTCGGCAGATGTGGCTCATATCAATCTGCACGTTCTGACACGAGTCATGTGGTGTTGTAAAGCGATAATGTCTCTTAACTTTTCATTCACTAAACACCCTCAATTCTCAACAAGAAACTGGAATCCTTTTGGTCCATCATAAGTTCAGACTGTTGAGCCATAGATACGATGGAAGTTTTATGTATAAGTTTTGCGATTTTGGATATCAATTTTAGTTATAAAACGGGATGTAAACAGAATTGAAAAATAAAGCATGAATTCTACAAACAAGATTGTTTGTGGAGCGTAATCAGAATAAGTAATGACAATGATAGTTTCATGTTAAAAGGATATCTAAAATTATGAAAATTAAAACCAAAAACAAAACTTCTATTGTAATGCAGCCTTTACACAGTTTCAAAAGTAAAGACCTCATTGAATATTTTAAATTTAATGAAAATGCTAGTTTCAAGTGCAAGGATTTCTTACACTGAAGTCCCAGAACTTCCTTTTTTCCTCTCGAGTATGTATAGATGGGGTCAAAAAAGTCCTTCGTTACTGAGTTACGGCCCTTGAAGTTACAAAATGTTCAATATTTTTCTTTGATAATTATTCTCGTGCATACCAAAAATCTACCAAATGTTAGTATTGACTTTGAGGCCAGAAATCAGCACGGATTACATAAAAATATGAGTAGGAACAGAATCTGTTCTTTGTATTTTTCTTTTCAAACATGTCTTGACAAAAATATTGACAAGGAAAAATATGCTCTTCGTCTTTTGATCGATGAAGTTGTCATGCATGAGTCAGTTGTTTTGTCACAAAAGGTCGACACTGAACTCATAACTCGATATTGATAATGAAAGGTATATGGACCATGTATTTGGTCCAGCCAGTCAAAATAATCATGAATGTATGAATGATACTCTGTGTGACTGTGTACATTTTGAACACAAATATTCACATACTGCTTATGTAGTGTTTTTGTGGACTTGAGTAGAAAAAGTGTCGATGGCAGTGATAATTTGGGTAACGTTAAATCGCAAATAGAAGAAATAAATTGGGGGTGATTTCAATATCAACTCCTCAGTAATAGTAATAGCCGAGCACATTTTGAGGATTTGCTAGGATGTTATAATACATCTAGTACTAGAGAGATGACTACAACTTTTAGTACTGGTGTAGATCATATTTTTCATAAGCTCCAGTATCCTTGACTGGCGATTTGAAGTAATTAATCTTGCTTACTTCCTGGCACTGGCGGGCGGGTTTTTAAACCCCTGCACGTAGGCCTCTTCGCTTGGACCCTTTGTGCACCCACGTGTCTGTGTTCAGCTCGGCATGCCAGCTTCCCAGGTGTAATTGAGCTGTTTCCTCAGCTGATTTTTTCTGACATCCTCTGGGTTCAGTATGCTTTCTCCAAAAGCTTCTTTCCTCTGGTGTACCAATTCAGGCTGCTTCCACATTTTTTTGATTCTCTCCGTGAAGGCTCATCACCACATTTGGAAATCAATAAAACAATGTGAGACCACTGAAAGCTACAATGCCAGATAGTAGTGGGACATGAAATAATCCAGACAGTAATGGAATACTTAGTATAATGTGGCAACATTGAACAGCTCTAAATATCTAATTTCAAATATACAGGTCGTATTTCTTAGGCCATGCCACTATTGGGATCTCGATAACGGTAAATGATACAACGATTCTCACTTTTCACACTCAGTTTATGGAAACTAAAATTCGCAAATGTGATCAGCTCCAGTTGGAAATATCAGAACTTGAACGGTATGCAAAGCATTCAAAGCAACAAAGCTTCGATCTTCGATCAATGCATAGATACAAAATACAAAGAACTAGAACTAAATATGGTAACAGCCGGTCACGCGGTGTGACGCGGTCGCCTCCCGCTTTCAGGTTGGCCAACATTGCCTACGATCTGTGTTGCCAACTTCTTGCCAACTCACCCAGTTAATTCAAAATGTCCTTGTGGTCGGCAGTCAAGTGAATGCGTGTGAAAGTCCTGTTATCATCTGATCTGGAGATAACTCAATAAAAATATAGTAGCAAAGATATCTAAGTATAGATTTTGATGACTAAATGATGTCGCAGTATGACGTCTATGGCAAGTAAGAATTTGACATCGCAGGGACCACTAAATTCAGCTATCAATAATTTAGATATAACAGGGATGTCGCAGTGTGATATCGCAGTAATGACAACAATATGACATCACAGAGACATCTATATCCGGCTGTTATTGATTTTGATACCTAAGGGGTGTCGCAGTGTAATATCGCAGGAATGTCAACTATATGATATCACAAAGACATCTAAATCCCATTTTTGACGATATTGACATCCCTGAGATGTGGATGTTTGCCCAGTGTTGACTGGGCGGGTATATGTACTTCGATTGTCTCAGGCCAGGCATGTCCTGTCATGATTTTTTGAACTGTTTTTGTAACAGTTCTTCCATTGCAGTAACAGCTAGGATATATGGAATTCCTAGGGTGGGTTCTGGCCAATCAGTGTTTTGCCTCATCCCTTCTTGGCTAGCATGTCTGCTTCCTCGTGACCGTGAACACCCGAGTGTCCTGGGACCCAAATGAGAGGCTAACTTTTCCTCTTTTTGCCAGGTTTTCCAAGGCATATCTACACTCAGTCACCAGCTTGGATGTGATCCCAGTGCCAGCATTGCTGCTTTAGTCCGAGCAAATTGCAATTGGTCTTCGATATCTATTGTTGAGATTTTCTTGGACGCAGGTGAGTATAGCATTCAGCCTGGTACACTGAGTCGTATTCACCTAGAGGAATAGAGGAATGGACATTTATTTTATTGGGGCTTTGCCAACAATAAATTCAATTTCCAAATAAAATAATCTTTCACATTTCTAAATAAGTTTCATGGTTATCTTTGTTATAATCGAATTATAATTTCAAAGATTATCGGAAAGGGATTCTGTCGGACAACAAAATTTTTATTTGGGGAAATATTAAAAGCCTTTACAAGAGTTTCAGAATTTGGAATTTCATAGTAAGATCCTTATCTGGGAAAAATTACTCTGACGTAAGCCACCCTCTGGGCCTGGTACCTATAAAGAGAGTTTGAAAGATTGGGAGAAAAATGGAGTTGGTCTTGTGGATTCGCATCGCGATGTTCTCAGCTCTCAAGTTGCTAGACTCGCCGTTCTCTGGTAGGGCTTATTTTATATCAAGCTGTACATTTAATTTTTAATTGTTATTGTGACAGTCAATCCTTAGCCCTCTCTTAAATACCCCTGCTACAGACATGCCTCCTGACCTCGAGCCGTCTGTGTACCAGACTATGCTGTCGGCAGGTGGCACGCTCGATGCTATGTCATTCTATTCTTTCCTCGTGGGAATGACAATCATTGGGCCTTTTCTGAAGTTCAGAAGTGACAGGGTGTTGTTCCTTCCCATTAGTAAGATGAGACAGCTCTCCTGTGCCTTATTTCATCCCTATAGAAAGATCGCAATAACAATTATTACTTTATCACTTCCCTAGCATAGAACAAGGACTGCCAAGACAGCGCTCCTTATTAAACTTGCAACAATGTTGCAATGGCGTCATTTGAATAGTATTCAATAATTTTATAAGTCCATGAGGGCTACAAGAATATAACATATATATTTATCATTTATCATGAATAATCCAGAACAGTTTTTGTTTTGATTTTTACCACAATAGGTACGGCAAATACAGGTAGGTACGAGTTCTATGTATGAGCGTTGCTACCAAGTTGTTACTCAATTACTCATTTGCTTTTCAAAATATTCTACATTGAGATCAATTCACTTTTGCATGCATTCAAACCAATTTTCGAAACACTTTTTCCATTCCGATTGGAATACCTCTAAAAAATGTGATTTGAACGCATCAATTTCAGACATCGAAAATCGTTGACAAGAATAAGAAAAAAATCATTGGATGCCAAACAAATTCTGTATGGCGGATAACCTCTCAGTTCGATGTTCTGGCTGCTCAAAAATGTTTTTGTTTGAAGTGATGTGTGAGAGCGTGCATTGTCGTGGTGGAGAATGATTCGTATCTTCTGCGATGCGATTGGTTTCCCTAATTTTTCGAATATTTCTGGATAGCAAACGGTGGTGTACCATTCAGAATTAACCGTTGTATGTTGCTCTAAAATAATTGTGGCGAATGTCCAGTTATTCCAATAAAACAGGCGACCATTTGTTTCGAAGTGCTTCGTGCACAAACAACTTTTGTTGGATTTGGCTCGTCTTGAAAGATCCATACAGTCGATTGTTGTTTAGTTTTGGTTTCGGTAAATCTTCGATCAGAATGAGCATCCGAATTTCAAAAAAAAATGTTTTGGTACCTACGTAGTTTGATCTGAAAAAAAATTCAAATAAAATTTTTGGCGGTCTCGACTATTTTCGAAGAAATTGGCCCATTTTGTTGAGAAACTCCACCAATTGATATATTGAATTTCTGTTATTGAAAATACATAATTTTTTTTCAATCAAAACACCACACACGCCATTGTTTATTTGGTTTCAGCACTTTTTAGTGGAAAAAAGTATTTAAAAAAAAAGTTACCTTTCTTCGAAACGTGAACAAATCTTTCGAATTTCATTGTTGAACACTGAATATCTGGTATTTTTTGTTTATGCAATGTTGACAACAAGACTGGGATTATTCGTGTTTCGTCGGGTTTAGTCGATAAGCAAAGTAATGGTAAGTTTATCAGGCTTGGTCTTAAAATAAAAGAAATATATTCGTAACTCACCTAGTTTTGTCTTCTAGATACGAATCGTAAAAGAAGAGGACACAACCTAACCTAACATGGCTATCCAAGTTGCTGGTAATCCGATCACTAATTAGTATGAGAAAGTGATATCAAAGCAAATGCTCGCAGCGCTCGCATTTTACAAATTACCAGAAGAAAGATACACGCTTCAGCCATGGACCTGATTTCTTAACATAAAAGGGGCACAACCTAACCTAGCTATCCAAGTGGTAATCTGATCACTAATTGGTATGAAAAGTGAGCAGAGCTCACTGTCGATAAACTTACGTTTACCTTGCTTACCGACTAGACCCGACGAAATCTGAACAATCCCAGTCTTGTGGCCAACATTGCATAAATAAAAAATACCAGTGTTCGACAATGAACACATTTAAAAAAACTCATCTCACTTTACCAACTGACTAATTAGTCATATCGATATTATGTGGACCTACATTCTATCAAGGAATATTTTATATTTGTAAGGATGATACTAAAATGTTCATAATTATGATCTTGAGGTCTCAGCTATCATATCAAAAAAAATTATTCAAAATAAGGAGATAAAGTTAGTTGAAATGGTTCTCGGTCAACCTCTTAAATTTTCTTGAAAAATGTGTCAATAACATATTATTTAATAAAATTATCGCGTGGTCGTAGGAAAAATAGGAAGTGATTTTTACACTTGTGGGATTGTCGCACTCGTTTGAAAAATGTCACTTTTCTCACTCGTAATGTAATATACTATTTTCTACAACTTTGATTCAATATGTGAAATGTGTGACTTCTATCTTAATTATTATTACTATCCATATTTTATGTATGCAAAATTGTCGATAACATTTATCAATAATTATGAAGACAGTGTATTCCTGTTAGTTTCACTAATTCAAGAAAGCACACGTAACAAGAATATAAAATCATCATTGAATCCTACGGAAAAGATTATCTTTTGTAGGGTTTTTGTTCACTTATTTCTTGAACTTACTTCAACTATATCACATGAAAATCTTTTATACAATTTGGCACTGCCGTTCATGAAATAAATTGATGCATTGACTGATTGATTAATAATGATAATAATACTCCCTCATAAACACTCATAGAGTGTACCCAAAGACATAGCCTGTGCGGTAGAGGATGAAAAGACGTCCAAACATTCATCACTGACCACGGTACGAAAATTGTCGGCGGGTAGAAGACGGCTATTATTATTATTTCAGCGGAGCTCCGAAGCGGTTTATTCTAAGCAAACATCAGAAGTCGGAATTGGCACTACAGTCTGATGAAATTGAGAAAAATTTTCTCACTCTCAGGATTTGAAACTGGCCCAGCGTTAGCAGAAGTTTGAACTGCCGACATCTAACCGCCTCACTACCGACCACCACAAAGTAAATAAGGACCGTCTTTATCAATTCAACATTCTGGATTTTTCTTCTCCGTCTATTTCAAATGATTTGTTGCTTTTCGATTCTTTGCTGATTATTTGTATCTGCTAATCTAATACATGTGCAAGTGATAAGGAGATAATTTTTCCTGGGATGTTTTATAATTATTGTGGTCGAAAACTTAAATTAATCTGCTGATAGTTTACACCCAAATCATTTATTTATAAACAAACGTGATAACATTATTAAATAATGATGATAGTGCATCAGAAAATTGAAAATCAACCTAATTATTCTTCATGGAAAGTAACTGATTTTTAAAATAGCTTATTGTCATCGGTTTCATTATCACCATGTCCTTGTGAGATAATGAATAATCTTGAAAGATATATAATAATACAATGTTCAAAATATCATTGTTCAAATGTAGCATTTTATTATACTCCTATCTACACTTATCTTTATCATAGGTAATGAAAAATTCAACCTTCTGAAGAAAAATCGTTAACACAAACGTTCATTTATTCTTAGATATAGGTATCTCAAACGTTTTACAAAACGGAAGGGATCCTGAACGAATGAGAATACAGGGTGTTTCAAAATTCAGCATCAGGAATTCAGGGGCGTATTTTCAGGTCAAAATAAGACTTTTTTTGTCATGAAGATGTGTCGGCAAAGGCTTCGTTACCGATCTACAGAGCGCTGAATTTTCACCCTTACGAGAGTGTTTTTTGTCGAATTTTTCATATGGTGTCATTGATGCTCATTTTGGGCAATCAAAATCTACATAATTTCAATGAAATACCTTCACTAGAAACCCCCAGTCAGCAAAGTTTTTCTAAAAATGTCAAGTACAAACTACTCATGAGAAAGGGTTGTATAAAATTTTCCTCATAATGACACAAGCAGTTTTTTTGGTCAATCATAGTCTACAGTTTAAATTAAATAAATTCACTAGAAACTCCCAGTTAGCAAAGGTTTCAGAAAAATGACAAGTATGAACTAACCTTATATGAGGGGGCTGATTTGAATTTTTTCTACGGTGGCACAAACACCTCATCAAACACAACTTAGTTTTAGAGTTCTGGTCGGCAACATTATAATTTGGTAGGCAAATTATTCACTCAGTGGAAAGTTGTAGATATTAAACCACGTATGAAGTAATAAATTCGAAATTTTTTGCCAGAGAGCGCCAATTAAATTTAACGAAAAAAATCAACAACGTCGAAGTACCCTTCTCTCAAAGTGGAAAAATAAAGCAAGCATCTGACAGAAAACAACCACTTCCCTGGCTAATGCCACGGCGGACATTGAACTACATCTGACAGATATTTGAACACTCAATTGCAAGTGCTCATTTTGTTATCAAACTATCAAACAATGGGGATGATCACCTGCAGAAATGACATGTTTCGAGATTTTGTCTTTCGTCAGTGCTAGGGTAGATCGGACGACATTAGAGCCGTCCTGTCCCTGCCCAATGAATGATAATAATCAACTGTTTCACTAATATTTCCTCACTTGCAATTGGGTCTTCTTGGAAGAACGTTACACAAATATCCGACAGATGTAGTCCAATGTTCGCTAAAATCAATTACTTACCAGATAATATTAAAATCAATACTCTTATAGGTATTGCTTACAATGGACTATAAATGATGTTATCATTGGATTTCACTCAATGTTCCACGTATTTATGGTTAGATTATTTAAGATACTCAAACAACAGATGTGAGAACGAAAATTAAAGTAGGCCCCCAGACTATAATGGATACGAAATGCATATGCGAGCTAAATAATATGTATCGACAAAATATTCTTCGATCTATCGAGTCATAGTTTCAATGAAGATAATATAAGGTATAATGCGTCAAGATGAAGGACTTACCAAATATACTTTTACTTCCTGCAAAACAAGATCATTCCGTTGAATATGAGAATGAACAGTGATAATTTTCGAGTTTTTGCATAAGTCTGAAATGTCACTTCCGGTTTCAGCGGAAATGATATCAAATTTTGAATTTCAAACAAGTCAACACATATTATGTTCTGTATCTTCCGGTACTCTTTCAAATTTTCTGTTACTTCTTCCAGATTTACAGGTTCAATTCCAATCAAGGTAATTATCATTACTTTGATGTCTCTTGGGGAAAAAATCTCAGAGAAAAGTAATATTTTTCACTTTGGATTTTATTAACCTCTGCTATCAGCACTTACTTACAAGTGAAGAGACTAGAAATTTCAGGTCTAACAGAAGCCTAAGATAATTCCTGAATCAAAAAGATTCACATGCTTTTTTCATTAAGATGTTAACAATACTCAATTAAGATTTCTTTGAGATTTTGTCACTCAAACTGGTCTTCAAGAAAAATGTATATGGCCATAACACTGCAATGTCTCACATTATTTAACGATAATTGGTCTTTCAATAATATCAATAATGTAGTAGTATGACAGTTTGAGCTTAATGTTGAGATATGTTAGAGGCATTCTGTTTAGATTTGTGAGTGCCTCAAGATCGTATGAATGTGGAGCAGACCTTCCTTTGTTTTTATAATCATCAGGACTTCATCTAGATATTAGAAGTTAGTAGTGGTAGTTATTGGGGGAAGGTGCTTATTTAGTTCGTTCAGGCACATTACAAAAAATAAATTCCATTTGTGCTAGTTCCAGTACAGTAAATGTCAATGTTAAAAAAGATATACAATGTGAGACTACAATTTAAAACATTAAAATATAAGTATGTTGAAGTAATTCAAAATTAGGTGGGAAAGTGGTCCTCAGTGGTATGTTTTTGAATAATTATATAGGTAAGGCAAACAATTATAATAATATGGGGCGGCAACTGTCTCTATAATTGGCTTTAAATATAATTCGTTAATCTCGCTGATGGAGTCTAAAAATTCTCATAGAGTCTTCAGCGGTTCCTCAGAGTTATACTGGAATTGAGAGTGAAATAATTCAAAGTAGATGAGTCTAATTTTTTACTCAGCTGCTCAATCTGCGCTGACCATTTTTATTTGTCATCCATAACAATTCCGAATAATTTCACTTCTGAACTGCTGTCTATAGCTGAACTTATATCGTTGATTAGACTTGTCCAGAAAAATCTCAATTATTCAACATCTTCTTATAATGCCAAAGCACAAAACATTTTCTGGATAGGCTCAGCATGTCCTCTGCCGTGGTACAGAAACGGTCTTCATTCTCGAGTTTCTAACAAATGAGAAAACGGTCAATAAAAACTGCAAACTTAAAGTAATTTTTTAAGAAAACTTGAGGAAAATGAGACTTTGTGGAGAGCTTCGTGCAGGCGCTTCAAAACCCGCCCATCTGTGCCAGAAGAAAAATATGAAGAAGACATATTTCATTGTATGTACCCAACTAAATGTGTTTCGTATGCGGATGATTGCTGTCTATATGCCTCTGACAAGATTCTAGATGACTTGGAAAACACTTTCAAGGATTTTTCAGGGAAAGCCGAAACCTGCTTCGTTTCTAAAAATCACTAGGCCCTTTTCGTCATTTCCTGTTCTCCTCATACTTGAAACAATATTCGCTAAATCGGATCCGCACGAGACATACAGACTGCATGAATTTGCTTTCCTTAAGTTATGAGGATGGGCTCAGCATGCCCGCTGCCGTGGTACAGAAATGGTCTTCATTCTCGATTTTTGAACAAATGAGAAATTGCGGTATCTGGGTGAATCGATACATCAGCAATAATCCGGTGATGAGCTTATGAAGTTCAGTATTTACAGCATCGAATGCCGCCAGCTTGCCATACTCCTACCTTTAAGCTATTTTGCTTTTCCTTTTTTTATTTTTCTTGGTGCTGTTCCATGCGATTTCAACGCCAGTTCAAGAAGCGCAACAAATATTGAAGGTCTCAACTGTTCAATTAGGCAGCTTTGAAGTGGAGAATAATAATAATGATATTTCAAAATCGTAGAAGTTGTATCCGTACACCCCATATATCAAATCATGAGTTAACATACATGGATTTGATGACTAATGTGCACTAATTTTCGAAACTACAAGAGATTTTCGAAATTTCGACCAGGGACAATGACCTGACACTGGTCCCATTCCAGTCTATTCATGAAATTGATGACAGTGATGACAAACATTTCTGAATGACAAATTACTAAACTATTCTCTCAGACATAAAGCTCGAATTAGTTGACAAAAAACATAATTATTGGTCATCCATGAATATTATAAAACATTAAAAAACTTCACCACTGTCGACCATTTGAAGTGAAAAATAGCATATTTAAAGTATGTTCTCAGAAAACAAGAGGTGATCCAAATATCTGAAGAAAATTGAATTCATACTTTTTTTGTTGGAACTGTTAGTTAGTCATGAAACACTATCTTTTTCTAGAACATGTCTTTTTGGTCGAAGTCAAAATGTTACAGTCTTCATGGTTCTTGTTTGGATAACGAAGATAAACGTAGTATACAAGTTATGCAGAATTCATGTTTGAGGCTAACATATAGGATCAGAAGGGGTCAGCATATTTCACTCAAATTGAATGAGATAGGTTGGTTGAAGATACAGAGATGGCGATCACTCCATTCAGTTTAACCATTTCATGAAATTATTACCTCCTTGATACATACCGGGTGGCTACGGAAGTATTGCCTACGGAATATCTTAGTTATTGTATGAAGTAGGTTTGTGAAATTTGGAGCGTCGATATAATGACATAAGAGCTAGAATTTGAGCATATTGACATGTCGAAGTTAACTTCCGGTCTGACCGGAAGTAACATCAAATTTCTTATTTTAAATGGAAACCCTATTTTTTTTTCTTTTCGCTTCATTCAGCATTCAATTCCCTTTCTAATGACATATCACAAGTTGGTATCTAACCTGAAACTAGATCAGAAAAAAATTATTATGAAATTCACCGAGTAGGCCGTGGAAGCAAAATGAAAGCCAAAAATTGAAAAGTTGGCTATGGAAACCATTCGTCACTTGATAACAATTGCTACTACTGTGATATTTTATTTTCATTCGTCGGCGTTATAAAAAGCCGCCAAAAAAAATATTGGAAAAATTGGGAAAAAAAACAATACTCTGTAGGTCCATAACTTAAATAGGAACATACAACTTTTTCTTGCCTGTACTATTCAGCATAACCATTCCTTTCTAATGATATAATAGAAAGTAATTTTTTGAAATGAAATACCAAAAAATCCAATTATTATTCTTCAAATAACAAAACAGATTATCGCCATACGCAAAAATAACATTAAAAATAATGTGGAATGATAAATTATATCTTGTAGGTTCTAGGTTAAATAGGAACATAAACGTACTTAGTCTGTGCCATCGTCCATAGATATTCTAATATCTACCTATGGACGATGTTTGTGCTATTCAGAATAATCATTCCATTGCAATAATCATTCGAACAAAAATATTAACAAGTAGGCTGATTGAGATGTATTTTGGAATGAAACAAAGAAGAAACGAGAGCTCTCACGAACGCTGCTATCCATATTAATTTGACGTTCGAAGTAGTGTTTTTGATTCTGCCATTTTAAAATGGTTTGGAAATCGAAATCAGTTAGTGGAATATTCAAAAAATGCCCCGTTATTCACGAACCGAACAAATTGACATGCTTCTCATTTATGGTGAATGTTTAAAAAATTCTTATGCCGCTGAACGATTGTATTTAGAGCGATATCCAGGGAGGCGCAACCGTCAAGAAGGTATTTCCAGTGGCTTGAAGAAAAATTAAGAACTAAGCCTGATGTTCACGAAGACCAAGAAGCATTTGTTATTAATGAGGAAACTGAAATTAATGTATTAGCTTTAGTACAATATGATAGCACAATTTCCTCAAGGCAGATTGGCGCCGAATTAGCTATAAGTAAGGACTCTGCTAGGAAAATTTTGAAAAAACATCGATTTAAATCCTGCAAGTATCAGTTGCATCAACATTTGTATGAAAATGACGGTGAAAGGCTCTTGGAATATTGTAATTGGTTTCTTCGACAAAATGCTGAGAATCACCTATTTAACTATTACGGACGAGTCAAGATTTACCAACAATGGGTCATTTAACAGGAATAATACAAGGTAGGTATTGTACTTTATTTAGATTATTGTCGATAGTCGAAGTGTAAAGTGCTAAAAGTGTGAACGGTCTTTTGTTTCAGGTACTGGGCGATAGAAAACGAGCACCGGTTTCGGCAAGGTGGCTTCCAGGAGAGATTTGGTGTGAATGTTTGGGCAGGAATAGTTGTAACTCATATTGTTGGCCCCATTCTTTTTCAAGGCCAACTAACCGGAGAGAGATACTTTAATTTTTTAACGAATGAAATTTCGGAATTCATTAACAACCTACCAGCGGAAATATCTGAGAGAATGTACTTCCAGCAAGATGGCGCCCCTCCGCATAATTCAAGAATAGCGAGAAATTATCTTCAAAATCGCTTTCAAGAGAGACTTATAACAACCCATGGTCCAGTCAGGTGGCCACCAAGGTCACCTGATCTTACTCCGTGCGACTTTTTTCTATGAAGGCATCTTAAAAATAGGGTGTATTCCACACAGCCTACAACTCTACATGAGCTAGAAGTAAAAATTCGTAGAGCTTTCCAAGATATCACGCCCCAAATGTTGAGAAACGTTTTACATGAAAATATCACCAGAGTCAATAAATGTATTGACGCTGAGGGAATGCATTTCGAACATTTGTTTTGAATTTATCTTTATCTTTAATCCTATCAATTTGAATTTTTTTTTTCCAAAAATCTGTTTTTTTGTTATTTGAATAATAATAATTGGATTTTTTGGTATTTCATTTCAAAAAATTATTTTCTATTATATCATTAGAAAGGAATGGTTATGCTGAATAGTACAGGCAAGAAAAAGTTGTATGTTCCTATTTAAGTTATGGACCTACAGAGTATTGATTTTTTCCCAATTTTTCCAATATTTTTTTTGGCGGCTTTTTATAACGCCGACGAATGAAAATAAAATATCACAGTAGTAGCAACTGTTATCAAGTGACGTATGGTTTCCATAGCCAACTTTTCAATTTTTGGCTTTCATTTTGCTTCCACGGCCTACTCGGTGAATTTCAATAATAATTTTTTTCTGATCTAGTTTCTGGTTAGATACCAACTTGTGATATGTCACTGGAAAGGGAATTGAATGCTGAATAAAGCGAAAAGAAAAAAAAATAGGGTTTCCATTTAAAATAAGAAAGTTGATGTTACTTCCGGTCAGACCGGAAGTTAACTTCGACATGTCAATATGCTCAAATTCTAGCTCTTATGTCATTATATGGACGCTCCAAATTTCACAAACCTACTTCATACAATAACTGAGATATTCCGTTGGCAATACTTCCGTAGCCACCCGGTATATGTCTCAAAAAATTTCATTTCGTGAGGATATTCACAAAATCAATATAAGATACAAGGGGACCGTTGCACCACCCTTTCACAGACTGATCCTTCAGGCGGTCCTTTTCTCATCAAGTTTTAGTAGGCTACAACTCTTTACCAGGAAATATAAAAACACTAAATAACAATTTGAAGCAATTGAAGGAAAATCTACTCAACGAACAAATGAAAATATAATTATTACTTATACTTACATGTTCCAGACCATAATATTGAATGATTTTTGTCGCAAAGCGGGAAATACGAGGCAAATATCTGACAGAAAACAATTACTTCCTCTTACGTATAGGGGAAGATGGGGGAATGAAGCCACTTCAAGGTTTTGTGATGTATAATATTGTCATATTACTTTTTTTCTCAAAAAGGGTATTGATAAGTCAAAGAGTATATATTGTTGTATTTATTTTATTTTGTAACTATTCTACACAAAGGTACATTCTGACTTAAAATAATTTTTTGCCTCGTTACCCGACCACTTGGGATAATTCGGCCATATGCTTGGGGTAATCAAGCCATAACAGATAACTACATTATAAAATTAAACATAATTCTAGTAGGTGAACATATGAAAAAAGAATATAATAATTATTTAGTTTTTTTGTCATCGCAGTAATCACAAGTATAATTAGTCACAAAGCATGCGCCCATCTTCCACAGGCAACACATCTGAACCACAATTCATTGTCCATCCCAAATTCTGAGTGGGGAAAAAGTAGACAAAACCCTGGAGTGGGGCAGGAGCTCGATCGCTCTGCCTTATTCAACCAGTCGTAAACAGTAGTCGATCTTTGTCGCACATCTACTCACGTTTTCTATCGTTTGCGCATCTCAGAGGCATCCTTACGCTTGTCGATCAGTACATTGATTTTCTTCGTGTTCTGGATTCATGTCATCAAGCTCGTCATCGTTTAAAATATTTTCTATATCATCTTCGCCATTTTCTTCTTCTGAAGAGCTGAAAGTTATTTTCCTTTTGTGGGTCTTTTTCATTAACATTTTCTTAGGCTTTGAATCATTTTGTTCTGAACTTTTTCCTTTCTTATCATTCCCCTTCTTTTTAACTACTTTCGATTTTCCTTTCTTCTTATTCCCCTTCTCTTTAACTTCTTTCAAAAGCTTTGCTTGTTTTTCCGTTTCTTTTTCTTCAAGTTGTTCTTTAATTGGAATCCCTGTTAAGATAACGGAATGTTGTTTTCTGTTAGTGAATGCACTATTAACGACTTTCGGAATAGGAGCAACTTCCTTCATCCCAAGAAAAGAACTTGTGGATGGCTTAGTATTTTGTAATGGGACATCAACAGCTTGTACATTTTCATTGGTAGATGTGGATGGTTCAATTACTTGTGGAATATTTTGCTTGGTGAAAACAGTTCTGGTATTTGGGGATGAAACACTATTTTCTTTTTCTTCTTCTTGAATAATGACTAGCATCTGATGTTGTGCTGGAGCAAAGTCCTCACTGGATAATTTATTGGAGTCTAATGGACTAATACCACATGCAGCAAACCCTTTTGAACCTTTATTCAAACTAGCAACTCTTGAATATGCTTTATTAAAAAGCCCAGCGAGGTCATAGGGTGTTATCTTCTTGTGACCAGAAGATTTTAGAAATAGATCGCATTCTCTATTTAATGCCGATTTCAGAGGACCGTAAAACACCACATCTAATGGCTGTAGACGGTGTGATGTATGCGGTGGTATTGAGAGAAGTATTATATAGTTTTCCTTACAGAAGTTGTAAATTTAATGTGAAATGGGACTCGAATGGTTGTCCAAGATGAGTAACACTGGACTTTCAGAATTGGGTTTACAATAATCCCGAAAATGAACAAGCCATTTAAAAAAAGGTCTTCATTTCATCATTCTTGGAGTTCTCATACAACGTTCCATCTGGACCATCTTTTTTTAATAAGGGGTTCATTCTTTGCTGAAGAAAAATAAACATGGGTGATATAAATTCTCCTGCTGGATTAAATGCACAAGTAACCGTGACGGTTTTGCCTCTCTCCGAACTTGTTGCTGCTCCACTTTGCTTCAGCCCTTTAAGTCCTAATATATTTGAGACGGCGTTTGAACCGTAGATATACCGGTTTCGTCTACGTTATACGTTCTATTTTTAGGAAAATTATATTTCTCCACCAACACTTCCAAATTATCAAAGAATAATTTAACTTCAGTTTCGTTGAAGGCTTGTATTCTATTTATGCTAGTGACCTCTGGAGATCGTAGTGATACTATAGGGTTTCGGCGTAAAAACCCATAATACCAATCCATACCAGCTTCTTTTGCATTCCTATTAAAATTGTGGGGAATATTATTATTCGGCAAGTCAAACGCCACTCTTCTCAATTCTATAGGTGTTAATCCAAAAAACATTTTTGCCAGAAGGACAATATGATCTGCAATCTATTTTTCCTGCTGTTTAGAAAAAATTGGATTACGTCCAAGGGATCCTTTTTCTACTTTCCCAGTTTTAATACGTTTACGAAGAGTCGTTCTCGGCACGTTGAAAACGACTGAAGCCTTTTTTGCTGACATGCTATCTTGGATCGCTGCTAACGCATCTCTAAGCTGATATTCTGTCCATGAGAAAATGTTAGTAATTCTTTTGTAGCACCTAAAACAAAAACTAAAACTGAAACCAAAATAAATGTAAACTGGGGTAATCGGGCCACTGGCGTGATTGCCCCACAATATATGGCCCTGTTACCCCATAGCTATAAATAATGAAGTATTTACGATTATATCTAACTTTAAAAATAGTTGGAAAGCAATAAACACTATCAAATATGCCTTAAAAAGTAATGAATCAAATGGACCAACAATTATTTGAATAGTTTGAAATACTAGTTACTCACCGTTAAGCGTGTCCCTAAAATTAGATGACTTTCGGCAAATTCCACTATTCTTTCCACCAACAGTAAACAACACGTGCTACCAACTCGAAAGCCTTCGAGCCACTGCCGAGTCATCGCAATACTCTCTCTGGCGTGTGGCAAAGGCTACTGATCCAACGTTGAGAAGAGATAAAGACGGTGGCCCTACCCCGGGTGGCATCATTCCCCCATCTTCCCTTACACCTCAAGTGCTAATTGTAATATGACATTGACTATTGTTCCACATTTGGTTGGGAATGACCAACAGACCAACTGGCATACATCATAGGTTTCAATTCTTTCCTGTCATTATTAGTGCTAGGATAGGACAGACATTAGAGTCATCTAGTCCTGCGCAACGAATGGTAATCGCCTTCATCTACGAATTAAGCTGCGACTTACAATAAGTCAGTCGTAGCGCCACTCTCGAGCAAAGCAAGAAGCACGCCTCATTAGCACGGAAGTGTGAATGCAGATATTTGCCTCATATTTTCAATTATGTGGGATTTCGACTTTGTCGATATGTACAAAACGCAAACGTTTTGAGGTTCATGACCAAACGTAACGACACGAAACAGGAATAAGAATCTCTTATACTTTTCAATACTCTAGCGTATTGCTTCAAAGAGAAAAAAAAAAACGATATATGTGTTCAATATGCATGCATGGCGCTCACTAACATGCAACACATTTTGAATAATTCATTCTCTTCTTCCTGTTGCATTCGAAACTACTGCAATTTTTATTATAATTTCCTGCTAGACAAACTCGCGAAGCCGACGAATCAGATCAATGTTATAGATTGTTTGTAATTTTTATGAGGACGTGAGGATTTCTTCACTAGTTAACACTAGGATATGAAGTCATATAGAGCAAATGTGCACCTACAGGGAGCACATTTTTCGATTATACCATCTATAGGGTGTAAAAGATAAAAACTCCTTCTCATTCAATCACCGAATGCTTGAAAATGGGTTGTAGACAGACAGCATTTCTTTGTCTAGCAAAAATTTCTCTTTTAATGAAATGTAATTGTCAAAATTTGGCATTTTTTTGGAAAGGGAAAAAACCTACGATAAAAATTAAGTTTTTTTTGTAATATGTGACAATAAACAATGACTTCCCTGGCTAAGGCCACTCTGGACGTTGAACTACATCTGATAAATATTCATTTTCTCCTTGGTCCCAACAGTTTTAAAATTCTAAGCTATTGAAAATCGTAGTTTTTTTCTAGTCATTTTTACGCCACGTTTTTAGACATATAAAGTATCGTACCTTCTACAACGTACTTCGAAGACTTGGCATCAAATGGGAAAACTTTCGATAATAATTTGCTTTGTTGAAAGTCCTTAAATTTGGTTATTTTTATATTAATACTGACGAAAATCGATTTAAATAAACGTGTGTCCTGATTGCTTAACGATACATCAATTATACATCCAAAAAAATTAATGGTTTTCTCATTGTCTCAAAAAAAAAGGTTTCATCGATATTCAGTGATTGATGATATTGGTAAAATATAGTTTTGTTAACGTTGCAATTACTTCAATAGATTAGAAATTTAGTGAATATTAAAAAATGGTAGAAATTAAAATTTGCTAGAATATTAAGATTTGGTACAAATGTGGAAAACTGGAATATAAAAAACTTTTCTCTTCAAAATGTTTCGAAATTCAATAAATAAGCTTTTTTCAAGCGCAGTCACCAGGACTTTTGCAATATTAATTTCGAAAAAAAGTGCGTACAGAAATCTGTCTAGACTAGTTCATTTTCTAAATAATTTCGACAACAAACACAAAATGAAGCAGAAATTATGCATAGTTCGAATACATTGAAAATTACTGAATTCTATAACGTCGGTTTTCAGACGTCACTGGTCGAACAAAAACAATAACACGGTCGGGAAAACTCCTTTATATGAGTTATGATGCTGCGCCAAATAATGAATCACATCCGAACGATGTGATCAAGACATACCAGATTTAGCAGAATCATGCACTTCAGTTATTTGAAACCAGACCTAATAAAAATGATAATAATGAAATGAATCAGCATGTCCTATTTTTGTGGCCAACGTCTGAGAGCAATGTTGCTAATATACACTCTCTAAAGATCGAAAACAGATGCAGTGAAATTAATACAATTCTAGGGTTAAGATTGAACTCCATAAATATCTATCATATCAAATGACTAGTTATACAGCATGTCCAAAAAGTATCATTATAGATTAGAGATAATCAAATACTTTTTAACACTCGGTATAATTGAAAGTCACTTTCCAGCACAATCTGACATATATTTCCCCAAAAATGTACCATTTCAATAAAAATCAATATTATCTCGTGACTGTTTTTACAAAGGTGTAGAAGGACTATTATTATTTTTACTAATTTCGAGATACTAGGCAGAATTCCAACTTGGTATCTCAGAATTAGCTAATTCCGAGATAATGAGTCAGAATTTTGACTTGGTATCTCAGAATTAGCTAATTCCAAGATTTTAAGTCAGAATTAAGTAGTAAAAATATAAAATATTAAATTAACGGTAGTGGCTACATCGAAATTCAAACTTAACATCTCGGAATAAGCTAATTCTGAGATACCAAATAAGAATTCTGACTCAGTATTTTGGAATTAGCAAATTCTTAAATACTGAGTCGGAATTCTGTCTCAGTATCTCAGCATTAACTAATTCCGAAATACTGAGTCAGAATTCCGACTTAGTATATATCAGGTTCAGCTAACTCCGAGATGTTAAGTTTGAATTCGAACTCAGTGTCTCAGAATTAACTAATTCTGAGGTAATAATGCAGAATTCCAGTATCTCAGAATTAGCTTATTCCGAAATATTGAGTCAGAATTCCGATTAGGTATCTCAGAATAAGCTAATTCCAAAAGTGTGAGTCAGAATTCTGACTTGGTATCTTAAAATTTTGAGTTAGTATCTTACAATTAGTAAAAATATGAAATCTGATTAATTGTGATCCTTTTAGGTATGTTTCTGAATATATAACTTCTCATATTTTCTATAAAAAATTAGGAGTCTATTTACAAAGAGCCTGTCAGTCTATTCCCATCTTAAGATGCATTCCGTAGCTACTATAATGGCGTCGGTATATCTTGTAACAGTATGGAATAAATCAATTATTTCTGAGGGTCAATTTATAAAAAGATTTGACATCATTTATAACTTAAGATTTGAGAATCTATGAAACCTATTGGTTGAATCCTGTTGTATTATTCAAGAGGAACAATCAGCATTTTTTTTACAAATCCACCCTAATCCCTAAGTAGTATGAAACTAAGTCGCTATCCGCATCTGTCTGTTTCTTCGTTTACGTCTTACAAACCACGCAACGGATTTCAATGCTTCACTGACATTTAGAGAATATTTTACGGAACGTCAATCTGTAGGAAACTTTCCCATTAGATTTTTGTATATAGTAGGGAAAATTTAATTTCTTGTAATCAAGTCGTCAGAAGATCTATTTTCAGGCGCTTACATGGCTAAAGGCTGAAACACAACAGAAGTTTTATGTTTTTAGTTTTAATTTTCATAATTTTGTATATTTTTCAACGCGAAACTATCATTGCCATTATTATTCTGATCACGCCTCAAACAATAGTGTTGGTAAAATTAAAGCTTCATTTTTCAATTCCGTTTTGCATCTTGTTTTAGTTGTAAAATTGATATCCAAAATTCCAAAAATGTAAAATTATAATAATAATAATACATTGCCATTATTTAAACTGGAAAAGTTCGCGATGGCATATATCTAACTCCTTAGGTTAACTCACATTTTTATATTAAAAAAATACCAAAACCATAAACTATAAATCGATAAAACAGTGCTTTTTCAAACATTAATGAAACAAATACGAAGCGGAGATAATTTTTTTGTCCGATAAGTCAATTTTTAAATTACTTAATGCCCACTTTCGAGTGAAAATTACATTATAGTGATATTTTTCTATATTTTTTAGGGATCTTTATTACGAATCTGTGATACCAGATTTGATGGGATTATGTCAAACGGCTGCGAAAACATGGAAAAAAATTACCTTAATATACCCAATGAGTACGACAGACTTCCGAATCGTGTGTAGTACTCATAGGCCTAGGAAGGCCCTATACTGGAATTTTAAGAAAATCAACGAAACTGCATGTAAGAATACTATTTTGAGTAACGTGTCAATTTGGAAACAGTTTCAATTGATAACCTAGGGACAGAGAGAAAGCAATAGCTTTCAATCCAACAGAACAAAACCATGTTACGGAATCCTCCAGCCAAGGACAAAACATGCATAATAATTGTATTTTTCATGATGAGAACTTCAAATTCCAAACTTCATTCTGTTTATAGTGATTCTAGTAAATTGTTGAAATAAAAATGTTATATGTATAGATAATAGGTCTATGATTGGGGCATCAAAAAATAATCTATCCAATACCACACGAGAGTTCGATAAAGTAAAGAATAATTCCCCAGATGATTTCTCAAACTTGTTGCCATTTGGCAAAACAAGTTTTCGGAAAATCTGTCAAATTATTTTCACTTTATTCTTACTCTCTTGTGATATTACTACTGAAATAGCATTTGTAACTTCAAACAGTGGCGTACGGCAGATGGTAACCTCTTATCGCCCATCGCAAAATTCGCAAAATTTCACACCTCTGTATTCCTAAACAAAGGCAAAAGAAAATTAAAGCATTATTCAGGGATAGAAATTTACTATCCTGAGTGTTTCTAAAACGCAAAATCCACCGAGTTATTGCAAGAGCAAAAGTGTAGTACTACTAAATTGCTTAAAAAAAAGGATTTTACGATATTCAGAACAAATAATAGCAACTTCTATCAAAATCATCAACAATAAGTTTTCATATCACGCACGCACTTCAGATATGTTGACAATTTTGATAACAAAACTTCCTTTTTTGAATATAACTGTTTCAATCCAGTGGCGTGAAAGTTGGTAAGGGGCGATTATGGGTAGCCATTTGCCATACGCCTCTGTTCGAAGTTACAAACAAGTGAATGGAATTCCAAGATTAAAGTCGGGCCCCCGAGATTAAGGTCGAGGGTAGGAGATTAAAGTGGGGGTTCGAGATTAAAGTCGGGGGTCCAAGATTAAAGATTAAAGCCGAAATATTAAATAAAATTTGCTTGTGACCCTTTTTCTTGTGAACTTTTACATATAGGAATGAGCAGAACTACAGCATCTTTCCAACAATCAGAAAAAAAAATCAAGACAAGAATGATAATAGCAACGAAAGGCAGTATAAGAAGGCAACACATCAGGAGTTATTTTATATTTACCCCATTGGATCCCACTGCATTCGTTTTAATACTATACAGTATTTTCTGAACATCAAGTTATTGAACTGATTAGAACCTAAAGGATGAAATAGGTACCTGTTTTCATATTATTATCATAGTAACAATATTTGGATTAGCAGATATTTTTTGATTCTATTAGAGAGATATTGCAATAACGCCAGCCACTATTAAAGGCAACTTTATTTTGATAGTGACTGGCACTATTCTGTGATTAAGAACAGAGATATTGCAGTTTTGTCTGTTCGTCCCTTAATTTATACAGGCGTTCGTTATTCATAACCTATAAATGAAATCTAATTTCTCAGATTTTTCATTCTACATAATTTATTTCATACTAAGATACAATTTTTATGATGATAGAATGGTCAAAGGGGGCATCTATATCGATTTGTATTGAAAAAGTCATATAATTATCATACATAAGTTATATCATGTCCACGATCTCACCCGAAGTGAAAATAAAGGAACTTTAAATTCTGACCTTAACCGTCCACTAATAAAGGCAGTATTTTAATAAAGTTGTCCTTATTCCAGATTCACATTGCGCGTGCGTATATGTCAAAATAAGGACCACTTTATTACTGACTGACGTTATTATGAACTGCAATATCTCTCTATTGCCGAAGTAACTGTTCACTGATTTGCTTCTAATGATTTGGTATTGTTTTTATCTGTACCTGATATTTTAGTATATCAAGGTCATAACATGATTTCATTTAACCCGTTTGTTTGGGTCATATATTCAAAGTAGGCTTTCTTTTTATTTTTACACGCCAAAGTTATGTTGTTCCTGGAGTTACAGAAGTTTTGATTTTGCAAACGTGTGTGATAGTCGAGAGTTTCACGTGTTTTGGAGTCAAAAAAGTTAGCTTCATCGTTTATATCTTTTAAGTTATATATCTCTTCAAAAATAACATTTCTGAGATGTTCACAAAAATCAACATTTACAACATATGAACATTTTTTCTGGAATAAATTTTCAAAGTGTGCCATATATCTTTGCGTGTAATTTGATTGAATTGTTGAATGAAACAGGCTTTTATTTTTTTTCTTTCTCTCTATAGACTGATTTGTAAAATTACGCAGATTTTTATAAGTTTTTTAGAGAGCTGCAGGTCTTATAACTTTTGATGTTGTAGTAGTAGTACACCGTAAATGGAAAAAAAAATCAATTTCTGTTGTCATATAACGTTAACCTTGAGAAAATATTGTGACTAATTAGAAGCTTGCTCCGGGACTATTACATATGTTTGGCTCCAGTGTCGAAACCCAAACGTCGTGTCGGCTAATCAGATTTTAGCACAAATATCAACCAGTTCAGGGTCTACTTCAGTTAGCAACTTTTGGTAGGTATCTCATATTTATTTTTAGCATAATAATGCAATTCTGTTGTAGGAGTAAGGTGCAAATAACATCAGACAACTTTGTAAATGTTGGCAAATTTAGAAACAAACCAGTTCGGCTGAAAAAATTTTGAATGTCACAGCGACTGTGGATATTTTAATGAGAAGAAAATATTATATTTTACGATGAGCATGAAACGATATTCATCGCTTCTACTAAAAATTCAATAACCTACACGTGGGTTATTTCATACTAAATGTGTACAAAAAAGTTTTTTGTGAGTATTTGATCTATATCATCTATTCCATTTTTATAACATTTTGTATTAAAATATTTCGCGCCACCATTGAAGATACAAATATTGATGGAAAACCGAATACTACTTTCATCTATTTTATTAAAAAACATACACGATTAATTTGATCCCCCAATTCCTGCGTGACAATCCAAAGTCAAAGTGGAAGTGCTTGAAGAAAATAATTGTATTTTTATAAAAAAGACTCTTCTCCTGTCGGTAGGGGATAGGAAGTGAGGGCGGCTAGTAAACAGCAATTAACATTACAGCCAATCTCCGACCTACTCAAACTCTGAAATTAACTGTTACAATATAACATGTTGTAAAATTTTTGATATCAATTTTAATAAGGTCTTGATTAATAAATGTTTCGACAGTGCGTAAACTTGGGTTTTACGCACTGTACCTATACCTATACACAGTGCGAAAAGTGAAACTTTTTAGCAGAGTATCTCAAAAATTCTACTGTGCGTAACATAGATTTATTTTTGCACACTGTCATTTATTACGCATTATATAAAAACACAGTCTATCCCTTTAAATTTTACTCGAAAGTCATCGTTATTCGACATAATTGGAAACTTCATAAATTAAATGAAAATATGTATTACATCCAGGTTTCTGAATCGAAGATGCACGGGAAATGTAGATTTTTTTATATCCATAGAAAAATATGTTAAATAATGATTTTATTAATTCGAACATCATGTTCATACTAAAGGACTTAATTTTGTATTCTGGTTTATATTCGTGCTTTTTCAGCTATGATATCCTAATAGTATTGATAACAACGATATCATTTTTTACTACGATCACACATATATATGTGGGGTTAACCCACAAAAGCTATCTACATCTAGTTTTTTGGGTATAGATCACGAACAATCTATTTATTTATGCTTTTGGCTATGTTTTTCCATCTAATCCTGTCTTTGTTTATTTTTCTTGCCAGTTTGTCACTCCTGCCCTGCGTAAGTCCTCTTCCACTTCCTGCATCCATTTTGATCTTGGTCTTCCTATTTTATTTCTTCCGCCGGAGTCCCATTGTAACATTGAGTAAGTTACTGCCCCTTTTCCCGCCCTCCATACATGCCCCAACCATCTAATTCTGTGTTGTTTTATTTTACATGTTATGTCTTCTTTTAATTCCTCTCTAATTTCTAAGTTAGTTCTCATTCTGTATTCTTCCTCTGAGTATGCTCTGCGTTTAATATTTTCTTTCTCTCTTAAACTCTCTCGCTCCTATTTTGATCTTTCCCTGTATTTGTCGGTTCTTAATCTCAATATTTTCGTTTTTTCTTGGTTAATCCTATGCCCTATTATTTCCCCTTCTTTGTATAATTTCTTCCAGCATATCTTTCATTACTCTTCTGTTCTTGGTAATTATGGCTATATCATCAGCGTACGCAATAATTTGTCCTCCTTCTGTCCTAAGATTCCTTTTGTTAATTCACCTCACCACATATTCTAAAGTTAGGTTGAATAACGTCATTGAAAGCCACCGTGTTTTACCCTTTTATTAATGGTGAATTCATCTGTTTCTCCTTTTTATGTTCTTATTGTGATCTTAGTTGTTTCCATCGTCATTAATATCAGCTTTCTCAGTTTTTGTGGGATTTTTAACTCTTTCAGTGCTATCATGAGCTGGTTTCTTTTTATCGAGTCAAATGCTTACTGGAAATCTACAAAGACCAGTATGAGGATTATCTTTTGTTCATGGGCTTTTTTTTATGTCATTATTTTATACGCTGTGTTGAGTAGTGTTATTCCTCGGTAATTCTTACAGTTTTTTTAGTCTCCTTTTTTATGGATAATTGTTATTTGTCCTGTCTCCCATTCTTTTGGCATTTTTTCTTCTGTTTACATCACATAGGGAAGTAACATATATCGCACTTCCACGGAAACTAGCTTATATCCGAACGCGTGCGAAATAGTTACCTTTTCTGCATGCGACTGACGTTACCCGAACGATGCAAAGCGAAGTTCGGGTGAGCAGTCGAGTGCAGGAGAATACCTTTTCGTGTGAGTTAGGATCAATTTTTTCTACAAGTGTATTGAAAAAATTCATGTAGCACTCTTGAACATACGTTCGCGTGCGGGAATTTTTTTTTCCTACGACCACATGGGAAAGTAACGTATATCGCACTGTATAGTTACACGAAAAGAGGTTTATATCGCAAGCGTGCGAAATATTTTCCGAACAGATGCGGAAAGTAACTTTCCGCACGCTCCGTTGGCTCAGTTCGTAATTGTTTAAAAAAAAAATGTTTTTCCGTTAACCAGCTGACATCCTCCTACGAACGACAGCCCTCAGAAGTCTAAACTTGTGCAAGCTAAGGATTAACGAGGTCTTACCTTTTAACGTGCGATTCCTAGCACGAGACCAGTGACCATGCGGGGAATCGAACCCACGTCCCTCTGATTGATAGACTAGCGCTCTACCATTATGACCACTTCAAGAGAGCGATAAGGAGGGACCTTGCCAGACTCCGAATTCACGATAATCAGCCCCGCAAACACGGCGGGCTGATCAATCTTTGGCCATCTTCCAGGAAAGATGGGAAGAACCGGTTCCTTAGGGAACCAAGCCGCCTGTATCCAGTGCGCGAAGTACCATGACCCGGTTTTTTGCCTCAGTCTTTTCCGGGGTAAAGCTCGAAACAACCGCCTCTGAACAAAATTAGACGAAAGAGCAATATCTACATTGAATGCTACCGACCGACGACATGCATAAGCTTTGCAGGAGGCATGTATCATATGTACCACAACCACTATCAGTTGGAATATTCGGCCAACCGCTAAGACCAGCGGAGGCGGACACTAGCGCCCCCTCGCCGGGACCCTATGTGCCCCTTGGCACAAGCGCTCCCTTGCTCTGCAGCCAGCAATGTCTGTGGAGTAAGGGAGGCGGCTCTCAGTGCGTCCTCCTGACCCTTCCTCTCACCTGGACCCTCTTGGGAGAAGAATTGAGCTTAGGGCGGAGTTTCTGATATATCAACTGTTGTGTAGATAAAATGATAACTTTGTAATAATAAACCTATATTTATTTATTTTATCATGACCACTGCAGCGGGACATATTGACTTCTGACGAAGAGTACGCGGGTTCGATCCTCGCCCGTGGATACTTTTTTTCATTATGATTTAGAATGGTTCTCAGTCGGACTATTCATTAAATTATCTTGGACGCATGTCAATATCGTCTATATTTCTTAGGGTTCGATTTAAACAAATACCCATTTAAAAGCATTCTGAATCATCTCAATAAAGCAAGGAATTTTCAAAATTAATGTTTATTTTCGTTAAATAGTTTCATATATCAAATCTCTACTTTAGTCAGGCAATCTTGTAATCGTCTTGTTAGTTATTTATTGTGTATAAGAAGCAGGCTTTGAAAACTTTGTGTGAAACGTCAAAATATTTTTATACATTATTTGGTAAAATTATAATGTGGTCGTAGGAAAAATAGTGTACATTACTCGTGCGAAAGTGATTTTTCACAATCGTGTGATTGCCGCACTCGGCTTACGCCTCGTGCCACAATATTTCCGCACTAGTAATGTAATATACTATACCCACACTAGTGCGGGAATAACTTGAAGTGACTTAAGTGAACGGGAAAATGCGGGAAAATGACACCTTTCAAACTAAATTGCGTGCGGATATAGGGTGAATTACGCACGCTTGTAGGAAAAAAAAGTAACAGTAGTATAATATAACATAACGAAAGCGGAAAGTGACATTTTTCAAACGAGTGGGAAATATTGTCGGCCGAGTGCGACAATTCCACGAGTGTAAAAAATCACTTTCACACAAGTAATGTAGGTACCCTATTTTTCCTACGACCACGCGATAATATTACCAACTTACATCGTGCAATAAAATCCAATAGGCTGACTGAGAACCATTTCAACAATCTTCATCTATTTTGAATAATTATTTTGAAATTCCGCACATGAGCGGAAAGTAACTTTCCGCACGCGTGTGGATATGAGCCCCTTTCCCATGTGGTCGTAGGAGAAGTAACATATCGCACGCTTGCGGATAAGCGTTAAATATATTTAGATTTACTTAATGTTTTAATGTCTTAAAGACAAACCCGATCCGGTATATTTTTTATGAGAAAATTTTTAAAGGTCAACCCCGCAGGAAATCCATCCCGGGTCATTAAGTTGTACCAAATGATTTGGACGAACAAATTTTTATCTGAAATACATCTTAGATGCAAGCGAATATTTTGTATTTGCAATAATCAAGTAAAGTGTGTCTAATTATGGTTTTGATTTCGTAGGTATTAATTTATTCATAAGTAAAAAAATTATTTGAATAATAGTTATTTTTGTATCTAGTGCGCGAAATGCTACTTTGGTGAGAACTAAAAAAAGTCAAGATCACTAAAGTATTTCGCGCATGAGATGCAAACAAAATTTTTTCTACAAACGTCAAAAATATTGTTCTAAAATAAGTAATATGCTTAGCTTTATATGAAAAATAGTATTGAACTGGCTTAAACTGTTTTTCCAAGTAAATACTGTAACTATGGAAATAAAATGGTATTTGTTGAAAATTGTATTTTTGCTTGATTGAGGAACATAAAGGTTAAAATATAAAAATCCCATGTAGTTTACATGCAGTGTGCGAAGTAAGTATTTCGCACACTACTTCGCGCACGGTGTCATGGTAACGAAGGAAAATGAAAAAAAGGGTCACTTCACATATTGTTGTCAATGCGCGAACCTTGTCATTTTTTGGAAAAAGTTAATTTTTTCATCTTCATAATAAAAAAAAACAAACAGCCCTGTAAGTTCAAAAAATCACATTGCTTTACCAACGAGCTTATTGGTCATATATAGTTTCTTCAGGCAAACATCTTTATGATGGTGTATTTTGTATTAGTAATAATTATTAATAGTAAATTGTTGTCGAATTATAATTGGGATTTATATAAAAAAAATCCAAAATAGATGAAGTTATTCAAAATGGTTCTCAGCCTTCTTCGATTTTCTTGAACACTTGTCAATAACATCGATATTAGTTGTTAAAAATTATCTTGTGGTCGTAGGAAAAATAGTTTACATTACTTGTGCGAAAGTGATTTTTCACACTAGTATATCATATATCATAGTTCATAGAATCATTGTCACTTCCGTTAAAAGTAGAAATTGTAAGGAATCACTTGTCAAAAAAGGTAGTTTTATGTTAGATGCATATCTTTCCAATTTCATGTAATCATCTTCAATTTAAAAAATATATATGGGCGAGAAACCTTCCACGATTAATCGGTATAAGCACAGTTCAGAACACAAATAGTCAGTAAATATCCAGTTGATAACAGGCCATTCAAGTGGTAAGTGGTAAGTGGTAAGTGGTAAGTGGTAAGTGGTAAGTGGTAAGTGGTAAGTGGTTCAGTTGTCCATCTCTCTAGCCGTCTTTAGAAACAACTTCATCATCCCCTTTCCGTTCTATACAAGTAGCATCACCTCAGCCAGGATAGATAATAAAATAAATGAACTCAATAAATAGATTTCATCAACATCAACAGAGGGTTTCGGCTTTGCCACCAAACAATACTTACTTTCTCTACGAACGAAAATAGGTGTTAACGGTCCCTAGCCGTTATGTGCCAAACATAATACTGATGGGAATGAAATAAAACCTGAAAATAAGAGGGAAGTGAGAGAAAGAGAAAAGGTGATCGGAATAAGGCATATACCGGATACTGAAACAATATCGGCTCACAATAGACGAGGTTGACCATGGGGGACCCCATACAGATTAGTTCTCAGAGGCATACAACGTCCTATAAACTGGGGAAATGTTTTCTAACAATAGAAAGCGTAGAAGGGCCACAAACATTTTTATTTTTGTTTTCGAACTTTTTTCGACGTTTATCACAGAATTCTGACTTAGGTTTCGGAATTAAACATTTAATATCAATTAACTTGTTTCAAGGAGCGATAATGACCCAGTAGTGACAAACAGTCGATATCAATCCTTTAAGAATCGACCCTACCTATGAATAGATTTTATGGAGGATGTCCGACAAAACAACTACTTCTCTGGCATACCTCGGCGGATATTGAATCATATCGGTCAAACATATTGCAATATCAAAGAAAGAACAATTTTGCAAGATCTCTCTGGGGAAAATAGCAGGACTTCACCTGACGGGAAACCACCTGTAGAGCGGTTTCGTAATGTAATGTATGTTCCGCATCAGTACATCTGAGGTTTTCACGGTTGTATACCTACACGCGGAGTCTCCCCTAATCGTCATCGTCCACCGAGATAAATACTGTGATTTTCTCACAGGATATACCTAGGCGACAAATTACAGAGCATGACATTTCGATATACGAAATTGTAAATAAAATACACTTGTGTCAATGAGCAATAGTAAACCAAGTGACTGCAAAACAGTTGAAAAATATTCTTTCAGAACTGACCATAGCTCTGTATACAGATATGGAAAGTTATTATCGGCATAAAGCAATCCCAATACTGCTGCAACTGCGGTTGATATACTGACACTGTCACGTAAATTGTGCTCGAGACAAACAGTTTGAAGAAAGGAGAACAGTCCCAGCCAACATAGATACATCTCTGAGATATTGCTGCGATGTCACTTCGTGACCTGCGACTTGCATCGTTACGTCGCAGAGACGTCCTAGCGACTCACTTTTGTCACACTCATGATGCATGCTGGCGACTTCTATGTGATGTAGTTCTGAGACGTCTTTGCGATGTAGTTCTGAGATGCCGCAAAGATGCCCCCTAATAACGTATCAGGGATGTAACAGAGTGACATAGCAGCGATTTCTTCACTGTTATATTCAAAAGACGTTAACGTCTATGCGATATTTCAGACAGAAACAACAAATAGAAACAGAAAATATATTTTCAATATAAAAAAATAAATATAACAAAAATATAAATGAAAAAATTCTTCAAAAAATTAAAACATATTGGCATAACATTAACAAAGTACAAAATTAAAAATTAACAAAGTAAAAAATGAAAATAAATTAATGGGGATTTCCAGTCATTTTCAGAAAAAATATATTTCGATATAGTGCATTTATAAATACCTTGTGTTGAGTTTTCGAATTTTTTCTTCATCAATTTATCGAGATAAAAATTATTGAAAACGCCAAAATAAACCACCGAATTCAAACGACTAGAAGAGGCAGAAAATATGATTTAACAAAATATACTATTTCACTTTCTTTATAACAGAGCGCAAAAATATCATGATATTTTATATAAATATCAAAATATCGGATATATTTGATATATATATATATATCTGATATATATCCAAATGTGAAATTTATATGATATTTTCGAAAAAACTTACGAAATTGAAAGCAAAAAGCAGAAATAGTAAGTTTATCTGAAACTAAATGTATAAAAAACATGTAAATAATAAAAATAAATAATAAATTAAGTATGCTAGTAATATGTGAAATGATATTATGTTGAAGAGAAAAACCATATAATGACAATTGATAAATATCAAATAAAAAAATAACCTTTCAAACAAAAACATAAATTCCTTCTGAAATAAATTAATATACTATTCAGTCTTCGATATATCAACATCAAAATAGGAAAGCAATAACGTTTTTATTATAAATTAACATTAAAAAAAGTTTGTTCTCATCAAACTCGTCAATGTCAATAGAAAAGAGTGTAGACTCTTCAATTTATGAGTAAAAAATGTAGGAAATACAATATCGATATATATCTTGATATATATCAGGATATATATCAGTGGATATATATCTTTGCGCCCTGCTTAATAATATCATTGGTATATATGTACCTACCTGTCCCTCTGTTCGAAGTCTTGATATATTAATTTGGTAATTTTGGATCATTTATATTTGATTCGTGTTCATGGAAAATTGTATTTTCATTTGTACCTGAAAAAGCTATTTATGTACCGAAGCACATACTATAATGACACCTGTGTACAATATACCGAAGTAAATGAGAAATGAAAGATGTCTAAATAACCTGGTGTATCTACTTATACTTGTAATAGTTGAGGACAAAATGAGGGATTTTTGCCTACTTGATTTTGTGAGATTACTAGAGTAGCAGATGACGCATACATCGTTGTACCCATTAATAAATTACTAACAATTAAGTTCAATCTGTCATTACACGTAATTACTTTCTTGATTTTACAAAGACTTGGCAACTGCGGCGTCCCTCGTCCCTCTAGGCTTTGTCCGCGCAATCCCAAACTGCAGCCAATCGTATTACATGAAGACAATGTCGTCACAGCTGAGGCGCGTTTGAATTTATGAATACTGAAATCACGTATTCAATATTGAATAATAAATCAGTTATTCAAAATTTAGAGTAAATAAATGGTTAGGACTATGTTATAAACTGCCCTCCATTACATCAAGTGAAAAAAAGTGCATATTTTACTATACTGGAGACTGAAAAACTAAAAGTCAATTGCTTTCGTTTCTTTTCCTGTCGAGCCTTTGTTTCACATGCCTGAACCAATTGGAACAGGCTGCTTTTCGTTCTCTACGTGAATAAGGCTCATCACCACATCTGGAAATCAGTTAAATAATTTTCCACTACAATGCCAGATAATAGAATCTCACTTTGTTGATACTCAACAACGATACTCACTTTTCACTTTCAGTTTATGGACACTAAAATTCGCAAATGTGATCAAACCAGTTGAGAAGATCAGAACATGAGCAGTATATATAGAAAGCATTCGAAGCGACAAAGCTCGAAATATGGTTATACAATACAAGCCGGTCACGCAGTCGCCTCCCGCTTTCAGGTTGGCCAACATTGAATACGATCTGTGTTGCCCAGGGGCGGATCTAGGATTTTTCTGAGGGGGGGGGCGATTCCGAAATAACTCAGTAATAATTTTCGAAAAAATATTATAATATAGAAACTAAATAGTGAAACATACTCCTTTATATTGCAAAATAACATAATATAGTAAGAAAATTAAGAAAAACATATTACTAGTAGTCAGACTGGCAAGCTGTGTCTTCGTACGCGTTTCGCCAGGGACGCCAGGGGGGAGCGAAACCACCTTCGCCCCCCCTAAATCCGCCACTGGTGTTGCCAACTTACCGCGTTACTCAAAATAAACATTCAACACAAATTGCGGATTCACCTTTCGACCGTGGTCGGCAGTCAAGTGAATGTGTGTGAAAGTCCTATTATCACCTGATCTGGGGATAATTCAATAAAAATATAGTAGCAGAGATATCTAAATATAGATTTTGATGTCTAAATGATGTCGCAGTATGATGTCTATGGCAAGTAACAATTTGACATCGCAGGGACATCTTAATCCAGCTATTACTAATTTAGATATCACAGGGATGTCGCAGTGTGATATCGCAGTAATGACAACAATATGACATCGCAGAGACATCTACCGGGTGATAATTTCTCGCTATTCTTGAATTATGCGGAGGGGCGCCATCTTGCTGGAAGTACATTCTCTCAGTTATTTCCGCTGGTAGGTTGTTAATGAATTCCGAAATTTCATTCGTTAAAAAATTAAAGTATCTCTCTCCGGTTAATTGGCCTTGAAAAGGAATGGGGCCAACAATATGAGTTCCAACTATTCCAGCCCAAACATTCACACCAAATCTTTCCTGGAAGCCACCTTGTCGAAACCCGTGCTCGTTTTCTATCGCCCAGTACCTGAAACAAAAGACCGTTCACACTTTTAGCACTTTACACTTCGACTATCGACAATAATCCAAATAAAGTACAGTACCTACCTTGTATTATTCCTGTTAAATAATCCATTGTTGGTAAATCTTGACTCGTCCGTAAACAAGATATAATAGTTAAATAGGTGATTCTCAGCATTTTGTCGAAGAAACCAATTACAATATTCCAGGCGCCTTTCACCGTCATTTTCATACAAATGTTGATGCAACTGATACTTGAAGGATTTAAATCGATGTTTTTTTCAAAATTTTCCTAGCAGAGTCCTTACTTATAGCTAATTCGGCGCCAATCTGCCTTGAGGAAATTGTGCTATCATATTGTACTAAAGCTAATACATTAATTTCAGTTTCTTCATTAATAACAAATGCTTCTTGGTCTTCGTGAACATCAGGCTCAGTTCTTAATTTTTCTTCAAGCCACTGGAAATACCTTCCTGACGGTTGCTGCCTCCCTGGATATCGCTCTAAATACAATCGTTCAGCGGCATAAGAATTTTTTAAACATTCACCGTAAATGAGAAGCATGTCAATTTGTTCGGTTCGTGAATAACGGGGCATTTTTTGAATATTCCACTAACTGATTTCAATTTCCAAACCCTTTTAAAATGGCAGAATCAAAAACACTACTTCGAACGTCAAAATAATATGGATAGCAGCGTTCGTGAGAGCTCTCGTTTCTTTTTTGTTTCATTCCAAAATACATCTTAATCAGCCTACTTGTTAATATTTTGGTTCGAATGATTATTGCAAAGGAATGATTATTCTGAATAGCACAAACATCGTCCATAGGTAGATATTAGAATATCTATGGACGATGGCACAGACCAAGTACGTTTATGTTCCTATTTAACCTAGAACCTACAGGATATAATTTATCATTCCACATTATTTTTAATGTTATTTTTGCGTATGACGATAATCTGTTTTGTTATTTGAATAATAATAATTGGATTTTTTGGTATTTCATTTCAAAAAATTACTCTATTATATCATTAGAAAGGAATGGTTATGCTGAATAGTACAGGCAAGAAAAAGTTGTATGTTCCTATTTAAGTTATGGACCTACAGAGTATTGTTTTTTTCCCAATTTTTCCAATATTTTTTTTGGCGGCTTTTTATAACGCCGACGAATGAAAATAAAATATCACAGTAGTAGCAACTGTTATCAAGTGACGTATGGTTTCCATAGCCAACTTTTCAATTTTTGGCTTTTATTTTGCTTCCACGGCCTACTCGGTGAATTTCAATAATAATTTTTTTCTGATCTAGTTTCTGGTTAGATACCAACTTGTGATATGTCATTAGAAAGGGAATTGAATGCTGAATAAAGCGAAAAGAAAAAAAAATAGGATTTCCATTAAAAATAAGAAAGTTGATGTTACTTCCGGTCAGACCGGAAGTTTACTTCGACATGTCAATATGCTCAAATTCTAGCTCTTATGTCATTATATCGACGCTCCAAATTTCACAAACCTACTTCATACAATAACTGAGATATTCCGTAAGCAATACTTCCGTAGCCACCCGGTATATTTGGCTATTATTGATTTTGATATCTAAGGGATGTCGCGGTGTAATATCGCAGGAATGTCAACGATATGATATCACAAGGATATCTAAATCCCATTTTTGACGATATTGACATCCCTGAGATGTGGATGTTTGCCCAGTGTTGACTGAGGTAGTCCATTTGAATACTTGACTCGCCATCGTATATTTGTTATATTTTCTACTGATCGACTGACTACACCAACTATCAACCAACCGTAGTGGGAATGCTATATGCCGATAATATTTTACCATAGCTGTAGATTGTATAGAATATGTACGAAGGAAAAATATAACTTTCCTGTCTAGTACCCCGGATATTGAATTATATGTGTCAGACATATATGTAATCAGTCATTTCTTGAACGATTGTTTTACATTTCAAAACGGACATCAGTTCAAAAGGAAAGAAACGAAAAGAATAGAAGGACAAAGAAGGTGAATGCAGCAGCGCCTACTCTCCGAATAAGATGCCTAGAGCCAGCTGTCATCTCAAGATGCCAATACACGGCGTGTGGAGTGTCGCGCCTGGCGTGTGACCTGACACTCCACACGTCGTGAAGATGCCATTACAAGGCGTGTGGAGTGACGCGCTTGGCGTGTGGAGTGCGAAGTTCCACGATGATGCGTGCCTGGACACTCGCGATTTCACGGCCTGTGGATTGACAAGTCGGGTGTGGTTTGCACCACGTCTGGGGCAGTTCTATTGACCATTTGAAAATGTCCAGGCGTCGGAAACGGATGCCCGGTTGCGCTGCAGCTTGTTAATATATTTTGTTACGCGATAATTTGTAACGAAAGAAATGAATAAAAAAACAGCATTTCTATCTCGGTGGTCCTCAATCTTGGGGTTCCAAATTATCGATTCTTGTTCATATAAATTCACAAATTCCATTATTGCATCGTTTGACCACGACATGTTGGTATCGCCAAGCTAAATTGACTACTGAACAACCGAAATATTTCGGGTGTGATTTTTTTGAAATGTTAAAATTTTACCGGCACTGCGCGTGAAATTTGTCACGCCACCCCAATCTCACGACGTGTGGAGTGTCAGTTCACACGTCAGGCTCGACACTCCACACGCTGTGTAATGGCATTTTTAGAGGGACGCGAACATTGCAATTGGAAGTAATTGCTTTGCCTATCTTTATCCACTGTTTAACTCCTTTCCCTACTCATTTGTAGCCTAAGTTTCATTTTGAAATGACCGAATATGTATATACAGGGTTACCCAATGAAAACTTTCCACCCGGATTTACTAGAAAACGACAAATTATTTTCGGTAACGCTGAAACATGTCGATTTCACATATAACACATATGTCAGTGATGGATTTGGTCACGCAACTTCATCCACCTGACGAGGGTGGCTACCCCCTCGCCAATTTTCATAGGGAACATGGGTCGAGTGATCTTACAGCTCTCCCCAATCCCTATCCAAACGTTTCTGTTTTCAAAATCAAATGAATGTTAATTGAAATTAGTGTTGTAACAGGTTAAATTTAAATAAACAATATCTTAATTGTTCTACTATCGAATTGAGGGCCATACAATGACAAAGTCTACTTTCAATATTATTGATACTTCTGGAGTTAAACCACATCATCTGGTGACTCTTGCGTAGTGGCAAAAACTTTGCTTTTGAGATGTTCCCAAAGAACATAATCCAACGGGTTTATGTCTGGTGATCTAGCTGGCCACTCAATTGGTCCTTGTCGCACTATCCAGAAAGTTTCTAACAGCAACTGCATAGTGATGTAGTGCTCCATCTTACTGTCGTTTTCGACAATATTCGTTATCATGGGATTGATGACATTCTGAAGAAGACAATAAGTAAATACATCTGTCCATTTGAATTATCATCTATAAAAAGTGGTCCAACAATATGTATGCCAAAAATACCACACCAAACATTCTCTCGTTTAAATCTATTGGTATCGCTCCAGTAGCGGCAGTTGTGACGATTCACGTTTCCAATTACAAAAAATGTAATCTTGTCTGAAAAACAAATTTTTATAATATAATATAAGCGGCACTGTTATTCAAGCCAGCCACTTGCCAGTGGAATTGGAAAAGTTTATTGTCACCTGTTCCAAAGGCATAGAACGAGCTTAACAAACCCTATACCCTGCCCAACCAGGAAGCCATCACCGTTGCTGTTGGTAAGTGGGATATGCCGATTCGGTGATCCGCTGGAGCTGCATTCGGGCCATGGCAGAATGTTTGAATCAAACTTGTCTCAGTAGAAGTGTAGATTGCTGAACATCCGAAAGTCTGATGGAATGGTTGGGCGGATCAATGAGACGAAAAACCATCACCTGTCCAAGGTAGTCTCTGACTACCAGAAAAATTGGTTTATTCCTGATGGCTTATCGATCCGCAGTACACAAGTCAACCGGCCAAACCCCTGCCAATATTATTGTGGGCTGAAAGCTGAAGTTTGCGGGAGCAAATTATGGCAGAGAATATACTACATCCACAAACGAGTCCATCTGAACATCCAAGGTGCCAGTGACGAAATGAAGGTGACGTAAGATTCCAGGTTGGTGGCCTAGTTTAGCTGTCCTAAGCGTCGCCGTGACTTATCACCATAGTTGCGGAACTCGTGGAAGATCATGAAGAGGATAAACGACCTCGTCTAACGAATCCATAAGCCACTCTGAGGAAAGAAAACATAGAGTCGTCCATTTCAATAGGTTGGCTCCTTATGCCAGAAATCACGACAAAATCCGCTGCTTATTGTGTGGAAGAAGATCAACAATTGTCCAGAGGTATGGTTGTGGTACTCTCCAAGAAGTTCGGTCGACTTCAGGAACTACGGGACCATAACCCAGAAGTTAAAGGGGTGCTGCAGTAGAAGAAGGGCCAGATAAACATCTTCTTTCTGGTAACCAAAAAGCCATATCTAGATAAACCTTCCTTTGAAGATGTCTAGAAGAGCCACAACAGATTGACAAAAACGATGCTGGACCAGAATTTTGTGGACCTGGCAGTCCCAAAATTGTGATGTGGGATTGATGGGTTGTATTGGATAGTTTTGAGAAATATGTTAAAGACGATATTCAGATCCAGTAGCGTCAAGATTTTAGTGTGCTGTAACCATCTTCCACGATTAAAGATGAAGACTGTGGAATGTTCCGCCAAACTTCGCGCTGCATATATGGAAAATCTTGCAGATATCACCACACTCCAAGAATGACATTTCGGGACGAAACGTATTCAAGAAGAATGTAACGATCTTAGAGCCGGACCTGACCGCTTATGTTGAAATAATCAGGCTCGGCTCGTTAACATTGCATGCATGACATCATGAGTCGATAATGCTCTTATCTCATCGAAGAATAAGCGAGAGCCATCAAAGAATATCTAGACGAATCACACAGTGTTCTGAACTATTCCAAACGGCGACCTCTCACGTCATATCTTGGCATCTTTAAAATGATCCAACATAATCCTACTGCGAGTATGATTACAGGACACACAACAAGAGATGGCAGAATATAATCAGTTTGAATTCAATGCAGTAGCTAGCCCAGTTGCATATAAATTTACGAAGGCGCTGAAGAGCCACAGTTTCTCTTTTTTTTAAATCCTGACTTTAATCTCAGGATACTGACTTTATTCTTGGGATCCCGACTTTATTCTCGGGATCCTGACTTTAAATTCGGGATCCCTGAAATTGTGATCATCGTATCGTAAGCATATATGATTACATAGGCAATTGTTGAAAAGGCGAGGTCCAAGAACTGATCCGTGGGGGAAGTATATACCTTGGATCTTACATCGTTGCAACTCACTATAATTTTTAGATTTGCTGTATATGATTCCACCCACTCAACAATGTTAATAGGAATCACATAAGATGATAGCTTGATTATATCATATTTCAGAATACACGGTATGGACCACTGTCTATAGATCTAAAAGAAAAGATATCACAAACTTACTGTTGTCAGGTTGTTGATTAACATAAAACATAACGGAGCATATGACATAGCGCAATTTCAATAAATGTTTATCCTGAACCCATGCTGATCTCACCCAATAAATCATCATTTGATCTCACATCCAGGGCCTGATTAACCCTCAGGCTAATTAGGCTGCAAAATAATATACTACTTTTTAGGCCGACCGTAACACACACACCTGGCGTGTGCGCATTCTCATAAGCCTAGGGAATTCAGAACTCTTGATCAGTCGCTGTAGAGTAAACGGAAAAAAACGAAAAAAAAAAAACTCGGAAGAAAAAACGGAAAAAAAATCGTAAAAAATAACCCCCGGAAAAAAAACTCCGGAAAAAAAAACCCGGGAAAGAAAACCCGGAAAAAATACCCCTATATGCGATAATAATGGCCAGTACACAAAAAGTTATGAAACTGTGTGTCATGTTAAAGAAACTAGACCATATTTGATTCATTTTACAATACAGAGAGGTGGAACAAAAGATTTTCCAGCCTTGCAAAAAGGCGAATTTGTCACCAGGTTAGTTCGTTCAAGAACAATCGAGTCATAAAAATATAAAAAAATCGTCTTTTTTGGTTGTCGACGATGAACATTCCACAGGATAGGTTAAAACTTTTATTGGTATAGTAAAATGAATCAAGTCTTTTACATGACACACAGTTGAAATTTCATTACTTTTTGTGTATTGGCCATTGTTATTGCATATAGGGGTATTTTCTTCCGGTTTTTTTTTCTGTTTTTTTTCAGATTTTTTTTCTGGGGGTATTTTTTCAGTTTTTTTTTCTCTAGATTCCGCTGCAGTCATATCGTAGCTTCTCACTATCATTCTTTGATTTGCCATATGATTTCTCATAGTCAATTATGTTAATAGGAAATCCGAGATTAAAGTCGGGATCCCGACTTTAAATTCAGGATCCCGAGAATAAAGTCGGGATCCCGGATCAAAAGTCAGGATTATAAATAAAAGAATAACAGCCCTTCAGCGCCTTCGTATAAAATAAATACTTAGTTGTTAAAATAAATTTGTCGGTTATAAATAGTTAAGTACATTTGTATCGCTATCATTTTAGAGACCTTTTCTCCTCTGTCTACGAAAGAAGATGAATAAGCTGTTCAGCTTTTAACGTAATTTTTAGTGGTCGTTTCGAAGTTAAACGTCATGAACACGAATAGACCGCATTAGTGTGACGTCAAAATGTATGCAACTAACAGTGCACTGAGTCCTAACGAAATATATCTGAACGAAGCTGCGCTAACATGAACCTTCAGTAACCATTACATAGGGTTTAGAATCTGCGGTCCAAATTATGATGTTATTAAATTAATTATTTCGCTATTATCAGCAATATTTGAGAAATGTATGTATTTGAATTCGATAGAAAAATAATTAATACATCTTATAGAATGGTTAACGCAAAGAAAAGTCTTCTGAATAACTTCTGAATAAATTTCAGAAAATCCATTATGCGTCGACCAATAGCAAAATAGAATCATGCTTCTTATTTCATGTTGTTTGCTCGTAGTCGTATCCACAGAACACACATTACTTATGTCATATGTAATATGTATTTGAGATTTTCATGAAAAAGTATCAATGTCTGATAAACTTATTTCATCTTTCGACATCTTCAGCAATGTTTTCAAATTCGAATGGGAATAAAATGAAACAGTTGGCTAATCACCACTTTACTGTTTCGTGCCTAAATTATGAGCGACATCTAGCGGGGATGCACTTCCTTGCAGCATGAAGTTAGATGTAGATGAATATTCAAATTTAATTCGTTTATAAATTATGTATAATCCTTTCAGAAAATTGTTTTATCGAAATATCGTTTCTTCCATCCTCCATATCCAAGGCCCGCTATAGGCAATTCCTTAAATATTTACTTATTTCATGTAAGAGCATAAAACAAAAAGAGCTGTTACGATACTTCTATTATCGCTTTTATGTCATCCGTACTTAAGGACGAGAATGACGCATATCATTTCGCGCCAAATGATTTAGGACTCGGTGTAATGTTGGTGGCATATTTGTGACGTCATCACTAATGCAGTCCATTGGCAAATCATATCGACGAGTTTTATCTTGTTATAGACGCACAGGGCTTCGCAGTGGTTCCAAATTTGTTTGAACAAGATTTACCATCCGAAAAGTAGCATATTCTGCATGCCCTTAATGCACACAATCAACCAACAGTGTAAAATAACAATTATGAATCATCAATTAACTATATAACAAGAGAGGAAGTGAAAAAGAGCATTCAAGCATACCAAGCTATAAATAACAATTAAATAAGAATGAGACATCGGCATCATCTATATTCTCGGGGAATTTCTTCATAAAATTTTTGATGTACAAAATGTTTCTCACAATCAGTTATTTAACTATATCGTCTATTTCAAATGCGGCTTAAATCTCAGCTATGTAAATGAAAAATTCCCAATTTGTTTGGATTAGTTGTTCATCTTCATCTTTTCGTAATTTTGGAGCAAATTATGCATTATCCGTTCCGCACGCCTATCTGCCTCGGTACTAATGAAAATGGTAAGTAGGTAAGAAAATTTGAATGTTGATCACCAACTGATATTTTGTTTCTTAATAACTGTCAATCTATGGTGTCACACATTCGGGTTTTCCTTCTATGACTTGATATGATGTGCATTTCAAAGGTAATGTTTTTGACACAATCAATTCTCATTAGCTACCTATTCAACAATTTTCCTTGCAATTTCGGAAAAAACTGTTTTCATAGGTCCCCTCTATTCTCAAGGTAAAAAAGGTAAAAGACAGTTATTAATAGCACAGACATTGACCCTACCATTTGCTGTCGTGCTATAATTATATTTCAGACACCCACTCAACTACCTAGAAAATAAGAGTTATTACTTTGAGTGCCTATTGACCCTATGTTATTGGTAACATGACAACTCCTGGAAATTTTGTTCATCCTTGTTCTTTTCTACTCGTGCAAAGTAATATGTCGTAATAAATAACAATTACCTTATTATATATCCATTGCAATTTGCATTGAAGAAACAACAAAAATAAACTTCCTTCTGTCTACTGATTCAGCTCAAACGAATTCAAATTGCAATGTTGCCGGTTGCTTCTGGCTTATTTACATTAGTATACGATTGCCTTCGATGCAAATTCGATGACAGGTTGATATTAATAGTTTTTTCTGAAAAATCTTTGTGTCACTTGGAAATGTAACAATTTTGCGTCTCAGCTTTGCAAAAAAATTTAGAAATTTTCTAGATCTACCTCGGCATTTGTATTGTAAAACATTTTTTAAACTCTACGAAGCTTTTTTTGGTGTTATTATAATTTTCAGCTGAAACTTCGTACTCTTGAAACCTGGTAAGTTTTTTTATTAATGTGCAGTTAACATCCTTAGTCTAAGACGAAGATGAAGCTGGTTTATAAAATACTCCAAACATTTTTTGAATTGTTTACTTTGTAAGTAAATTACACAAAAACAAAAGTAACTTAACAGAAATGGACACACTTAGATTGAACTATAGGGGAAATCACTTATTATTATCATAATCTGATTCAGTTAGAGGATATGACGACTTGCAAATATTTTTTAAGAATGGATGAAGGTACTTTCAAGTTCATAATTTCGAAAATATCTCCTCTCCACGCTTGCCATATAGTAGTTTAATTAATGCACGCTGTCAATCAAGGATAATACCACAAACATTTGAAGCAATTTGTACAGAGGGAATTGGCGGTTGAAATCTTCAAAGTAACACAACCTAGATGAGTAATACTCAAATAGAACTGAAGGTAACATCTTTTCATAATGTTATCCCTCAAATCATGACATTATTGCCATGTCACAATTTTTTGAGGATACAATAAGCACTTCAGCTAGATTTTCATGTCTGTCGGGTATATTCATGGCAACGAAAATCCAAAAATATTGTCTTGGATGAAATATATAGCAATAAGAAGGCAATTGAAAGTTCAAACAATAATATTTCCATCGGCGAACGGAGATTCTTCGTTGTCGATATAGTCTGATCAGTACGACAACGCAGCATTTGAAATATCAAATGTCAAATATCACAGAACAACAACAAAATATCTCTGTTTATTTTCGTCTTGGGCTTATTGGAGTGTTTTTTCATGAATAAAGGGTAAATTCTGAGTTAATCTGTGTTAAACTATCGTTAGTTTTTATTATTTAACAATGGTAAAGCATTGTGAAATGTGTGAAAGACCATTTTAAGCTGGAAATTAAAATATGTTAATTCATAGGTGAGCTACCAGTGTCGTAACTATCGAGAAAGAGAAACCAAATTGGAAAAAAGAAAATTGAATGAATTATGAAAAATTATGTCAATAAGAGCATCGGCTGTTCTCAAAATCCTGTGGAGATTATTCCATCATAATTCAGGTTTCCATTCCATATTCGGTTTCCATTATTTCTATTTCCTTGAACCTCAATATTTCTGTTAACAACGCACGACACTGCCGTTGGGGGAAGATGTTCCTCACACACACATTTCATTGCGTGTGCGGCGAGTTACTCATCTAGGTTGTGTTATTTGATCGGAGGTTGAAATAAACAATCTTGCGCAAAAGTTTATTTTTTATTCCTGGAAATTATCAACACAATCACCAGTCAATATTTGCCAGAAGTAACGTATTATTTACACAATCACTTAGATTGTTTTCATATCGCAGGTTACCTGTGTTGTTTGCCTGAAAAGTTTCCAGACTGTGGCGATTTCATATTGCGTACCCTGATTTTATTAATTCGGTATTCGAATTGCGAATCAAAGAAGCCCCTTCAATAAAATGCATGAATTGCATACTAGTTAATTTCCGCACACCCAAGTGTCTACGTAAGGATAGTTCATGCAGGTTAGATCGGGCGAAAAAAATTAATACACACAATATGTGTTTTATTTTCTTCCGTCCAATTACTCTTTGAGATGTGGCTGTAAAAATGGTTGTTGCATATACAGAACAATGATAAAAGTTTTCCTAGTTCAGTCAAACACTACAATTACAGGTAGAAAGAAGAAAAAACATTCAACTACAGTTTACGACCATTTGAAAAAATGTCATGCATTCCACTACATCGTATCATAAGTTTAAAATTCACCCTAGAGATTGAAACTAACTCAAAATTCCAAGACATTCGAATCATATTTGAGAATGTTCATTCTGATATACCCCATGTATTTTGCAAGGACATACTTGAAGTGAAATGATCAATGGTTCTCGTTTCTTTCATTTCAATTTTTCAACTTGAACAATAATTATAAGCTAGGTACTTCTATATAATCCACCGCCATAGAAATATCATATTTTTATTAGTTCTTTCTTATTCTTTTTCAAACAGCAAATCCTGAAGTTATAATTAAAGGTATTAGGTTTACATTTGACTTCTCACGTACCTGATTATGAATATTTGTATTTCATGCATTTTAGATTTTAAAATTACACAACTTCTTTTCCACAGTATATTTCAATTTATGCTTATGTTATAGTAGGTACATTTTATGCAGTTGAAAATATTTTCTCCGAAATAAGTATTAATATAGTTATCGGTTATGATTTTTCAATTTTTTTTAGTTCATTCTTTGTATAAACTATTATTTTGTCAATATTGACTAGTAAATACATGTTATTATTATCGTTATAAATTTTAGGTGGTAGTAACCGACTAAAATACAATGGAGCTTCTTTTGCAGATGATTTGTTCAATTATTTTTACATAGGAAACCAAAAGACTGGAGCATTGCTTTTAAAACTTTGCATCAGTGGATTTTCAAACATGAGTTCAAAGAATCGTTGAAGAATTACTCAAATTCAATGTCATTTATATATAATAATAATATAATAACATCTTTATTTGAAGTAGGAAACCTAATATAAAAAAACTATGAATAGTAAATGAAACAAACACATTATATATAAAAATAGTAAGACAAAAGTTAAAATTCATTCAGATAAATAAATGAAATTGTAAAATTAATTATCACAGTAAAAATATTTGGCTTGGTTTGGTTACAGACTATTTAGTTATGTCAAGCATAAAATACCTAATGCACGAAATGTCATGATTAATAGTTATTTAATTAACTAACTTTAACGCGTGAACAATGTTCGAGACTATTAATCGCGTTTTAATATACGAGTTGATTACAATATTTTTTGGTCAACCTCACTTTGAAAACATTTATATTAACATTCGATACTGAAACATAAAATTTCCAATCGTACACGACTGCAACACGAAATCAAACATTAATGGTCGATTTCGAAAAATCATGAGTTAATGACAAATCGACCATTAATAATGGTCATTAATGGTCGATTTCGTTTGCATTGAGAACATTTAACAAACATGTCAATACGAGGTCGACAGAAAAACAATAAATGATCAAAACAATGAAGTATATCCTTATCTAACTTCTTATCTTTCAAGATTATTTGCCGTATTCGTCTATTTATTTTTTAAAAACTCTCTAAGTGCATGCTGCTTTGAAATCTTCCAAAGTGGAATATATTTGAACGATTCAGGAAACCTTCAAAAAATAATGAGTTCGTGATACTTCTGAATGCAGTTCTATTTATATGTACATATATTATTCAAATTTCTGACATTGTAGGTAATTAAGAATGTTCTTGTTCAAGTTGTGGTAGAATTATTGTGAAATAATAAATTTTACTCTCAACTGGGAAGTTTTGGGATTAATAGTAATTTTTTGCAATGCATGGGTAATCATAACCTCGAGGCAACATCAATTCATAAACTGAAAAGTAAGTTTATTGATTTATGTTTGGTAAAATTCCGTAAACTAATAACCACAAGCTATTAACAATTGTTATTATGGAACTTACGTAGTTTGGCCTCTTGAATAAAAAAATCCAAATGAAATTTTCGGTAGTCTCAAGCAAATTCGGAGATATGGGGCTATTTTTGAGTGATGACTGGCATTTTTTAGGACACATTTCTACCGCGGAAAAACACTCAAAATTCTTCCTTCTTTAAACTAACACAATGAACACATCCTAATTCACCCGTTTCACACAATTTTCCATTAAAAACGGCATTGTTTATCCAAAAATTTAACTTTCTGTTGAAAACATCTATACAACAAATATATGTAAAATGTTTAGTGAATTTATTCATGTCAAGTTGGTGACTTTGAACTTTGTGTATTTGCACAGCCAACTTTTTAGAGCCATTTAATTTCAACAATAATAGGAAATTATTCACTCCCTTTTTTTAGTTTTTTTTATAATATTCACTAACCATTTTGCCTGTTATGTGGTGATAAAAGAAGGAAGAGTTTTTCCTTAAAAAGTACCGTTCTCAATGAAGAAAAAGTGTGAAACAGTCAATTCGGGTGTTTACATCCTGCTAGTGATAAGAAGGAAGAATTGTGAGTATTTTTTATATTTTTTGCGGTAGAAACGTGTGCTAGAAAATGCCAGTCATCACTCAGAAATAGGGCCATATCTCCAAAATTCCTTGAGACCACCAAAAATTGTATTTGTTTTTTTTTGTTCAAGAAGCCAAACTGAGTAAGTTCAAAAAAATTTGTTGATAGGTTGTGGCTACTAGTTAACGGAATTTTACCTTATACTTTACCAGTTTTGAATGAACTGACAATCTACGCCAAATGCAGTTGATTTTTCTGCTTTGAACAAAAATGATTCTAAGTATTGGATATTGCATTAAAAATTTCACATCGGCAACTACGCATTATGTTGCATTCTCCTCTCCCCACCGACAAACTGTCCGCAAAGCATTCAGTAATGGCGGTGGCGCCCCAGTTGTAGAACTATTGAATCTTGTCAGTTCATTTTTGCCGTTAGTTTGTGTATTGTTTACATTTCACGTAAATAAAATAATTTCCGAACACTGTTTCTGTGTGGTGCTCAACAAAAAAGTGCAGCCAAGTGTTCGATTGGATTAGTGTTACCGTGTTCAACTTTTACGAGGCCAAATTACTATGTGGATTTGACAGCAACTTGGATTTTGCGTCCCTGGAATTCGTCTGCATAGGTGTAGAAGTAGAAAGTAAGTGCATATAAAACATTAGAATGGACAATAAGTACATTGAATCGAGTTTCTAAAATTCCATGTCGGTTTCTAATAGCAATTTTTACAGTCGAGATCCGAGATTGTCGGACATTCAATGTGCATCCCAAGGCACACCCTTCTTTCAAAACATCTTGTAGATTGTTGATCGGTTCACGAGCTAGGTGTCAAAACGTATGTTTACAAACAATGATTTTTGAATCATTTCTTGTTTCATTTAGAAATGAAAATCGTAGGGATAAACAAAAAGTTTGGAGATTAGACCTACATTATTCCTTGCTAGATTTCGGATCATTCGGACAAAATAGAATGCCTACTTGATTATTTACATCAATGGCAGTTCGGTTTCAAAAAGTTTGACAAATGGGACATTAATGTGAAACATCAAACCTCTATGTGATATCTCCAAACTTTCAACAGTCCATTATCTATTATAGTGTTATAAATATCAAGGTGATTTAATGAAAGGACAAGCTTTCCTGTGTGTTCATTGCCCATTATAATGGTATAGGTATTCATTCATTCGTTATCTTCTCCCAGATACCTAGCTGGCAATTTTTTTTTGTCACATACAGAGTGTTAAGAATTTGCTCCCACTGAACAAAATCATGTGCAGATTAGTTCAAATTTACTTGATAATGGTCAAATTACACTTTTTTTCAGAAAACTACCTGGTTATTTCTACCAAACTTGAAACTGAGTGTAGTTACCTGCAATATAGGTACAATAGACTATTTCATCCATTTTATAACTACTACAGTGTCTCTTCATTTGTAATCATTCAATAAGTATCTTTTTAATACCTGTTCAATGCAAAATTGAATATGAACTCTTCAAGTACTTAAGACCTAAGTACGAGTAAAAGTTATAAACATTGTTGTTTTTAAATAATTAGGTATAATCTTGTAATTTCATAGATTGGTTCATTTCGATTATACTTACAAAAATATAAGATAGAGAAAGGAATTTTGAAAAATATTCGACTTTTTCAAACGTCGAAAATTACGGCGGTAAAAAATGTCGGTCGGAGAAACTTGGATCCTCCTTCAAAACGTTGCAAAGTTTAAATCCGTAAAAAATATCTGACCGTTGAATAATTTAGTTTTAAATAATTTTATTCCCCTCTCTCATCCCTTGGCATCCAGAGACTAGATAGAGAACGCGTTGGAATTCGAAAAAATTTCCTAGAATTGCGGACATGAAAAATTTGCGACTAAGTGCAATGAAAAATCAAAATGGGGGTTATCAATGTTTGTCAAAAAAATGTATAGAGTATAGAGATGAAAAAAAATAAGAGTATTATAGGTACAATTATAGCGCAATAAATGTAGAAATATTTGCATAACTTGTGAGCTACACAGGGTTTTTCTCGGAAACTATGAGAGATACGAAGATGGTTGAGTCAGGACAAAGTTGCACTTTTACCTGACTAACAATATGCCTTTGAGAAAGATCTGAAGTTCCGAGTTTATCCAGAGACATTCGGAAAAAACAGAAAATTTTGAAAGTGGTTTAAATTTTTTTCTGACTTTATTTTTCGAAGGATTTGAAAATAAATCGCACTTCCACATTGCCACCTTTCCCCTGCTACATAATAGTGTTTTCAGATTTGCTATCCGACGTTTTCGTCTTCCAGCCACCATCATCAACTTTAATTTTTGTCATGGGCGCTACATTGGATTCTTTCTGTTTTGAATAGAACCAGATATTACCTTTTCAATGATGTAACATAAGTTACCATTCTTTTTTGAAAAACCACTTCCACAACAAATAATCCTATGCCACTGTCAAAACACAGTAATCTATGAGAACCCTTCGCTTGTGTAGTAAATTCAATGCGGGCCATGAAATTTTAACTTATATTCTGGACCACTGGCGGCAGAGTACCAAATCGTCGGCACAAACCATACTTAGACGCATTTTTCTGTTTCGGCAACAAACTCTGTTTCTGGCCACCCTCATAATTACAAGAGTTAAAGTGACTTTTGAACTGAATATCAAACTGTTCGTTACATGTAAGTTGTAAGAAAGGGTTGTGCAAGACAAGTCACCATCAGTTCAAAACTGAACTGAGTTCAGTTTCTAGGAAATCAGAAATTCCATTGGTATATCCCTAGCAACAGACGCGAGATCACTTGAACTGTTGGTGAACTTGTTTTGTACAACCCACCCTTATACTAAAGCTGCTAACATCAAGATTATAATCTCGGTTACGGAGATAACCAATAGTTTTAATTGGGATTAAACATGAAACTGCAAATTTTCGGTCGGTTAGAAGTAATATCTCAGTTCGCGCAATCTACGTTTAATGTCCGTTTGAACTGATTAATGTACTTATCTGAATTTGAGAACTCGAAAGTAAGTATGTGGTAATAGGTAGTTATTAATTGTACCTGGTTGATTGCATTTCAGCAAATATCGGATATAAGTAGTATTTCGAAAAAATATATCAGTACCTAACATTCAACACTACGTGGGAACTGTGAATCCGTATATTCCTCTAATTAGGTATGGAGTGCTATTATTCATCTCATATTCGTATGCGATGCTTAAAACTTTTATTCAGGAACCTATATTTGAAAAGCTGAATACGATTTCAGTTGTTTTCTCGTAATGAAATTGGCGAGTCTCACTTTTGATCTCACAGTTTTTCATACCAGGGTTTCCAGATAATGTAGATATTCTTACCTATTTTCTCACTGTCTGAAATACATAACAAAAATACCATCACTCAGTTTTTATTTTGTGTTGGGTTACTTCAAGATTTACGCCCTTGTTGCATGAATAGCAATTTTCACCCTAATGTATCATTAGCAGAATTTAGTAATTCAGATATAATTAGTTACCTGGCATTTGAAGATAGAAGGTGGATAATGTGTCTGATTTTGTCTTGGAGTATTGAGTAGCCGAACTTGTAAATATGTTTTTCAGAACCGATGAAAGAATAAAAATAGTATTGGTTTTATTCCAAAATTGTTATTTTTTCACATTATGAGGTAATTAGGTCTAGACATTCTATAAGCTGGTTATTGTTGTTGAAACGTCAAATTGTTTTGCCATTTCATTTACATATTGAATTTATCGGTTTGTTTTCCTTTTTCTGATGAAGTCGACTTCAAGTAATTTTTAGGTATGAATTCCATTGAAAAATATGAGTTAGGTTTTTCTAATATGAAGGTTAGATTTTCACCTATTACAGTAAAGCTATGTAGTGAAATAAGTTAAGTCATTCAAAAAGTCAATTTTAGAATAACAGTCTAATTATTATTGAGATTATTAAGTACTACATTTTCATTTACTTGCCTGTTTGCTTATTCCAGTGAAATTTGCAATCGATTTTACAGTAACTTCCCGCTTAGCTACTGACTAGAAATTGTGAACTCAGAACTGGATGAAAATGCCACAAAATAATATTTAAGAACCAGTTATTGCACTCCGGTCGGAACCTTTGATGTTTGTGTCACACAGTTTTATTTTTTTAGGGCCACTGCGCATCATGTATTTTACGCTACGAGTGGATTTGTCTGCGTTGGGTATTTCATATACTGCTCAGCAAGTGAATAATATATATAAACTGCTACACAGTAGGTATTACAAATTTAACGAATCAGTAAAAGGGTGTTTTGTAATAATATAGAAGTATATCATTATATAACGCTTCAAATATTTAGTCAAAGATTTTTTATCACGTTTTAACTAGCTTTGAATATTTTTGTTTGTTCGGTAAACTTTTTGTAATCCATTATCAAATAAGTTACCAATGAGCTCTAGAGCGACTTGAAATGCTTTTGCATACTATATTTATGATATAATAATAACGATAGTCGTTGCCGACCGATGTATCACCCTTTTTTACATCCCCATACTTCTACAACGTAGGCTGTTACGGCAAATACCTACCAAAAACAACTACCCCCCTGGCTAGTTTACAGGTGGTCTTCCTGTCCAAATCAAAACAATTGTGCTAGTTGGTCACAGGGAGCTCTTGCAATTGATTCCTCTTCTCTGAAGAAAATTGCTAAAGTATATAATAACAATAAAAATTATAATAATACTCCCTACTGCGTGTTTCAGCGAGACTTCCTCTCAGCCCTCTTCTCTTCTGCATCTCCTTATTAAAATTGTCCGTTGCACTACGGAAAACCCGCGGATACAACTGCATGCGGTACCCCCAAGATGCATAGAAACCCTGGTGTGATCACAGATTCGATTTTGTTTCTACCAAAGTTGTTGATACTGTAATTGCATTGATACCGTTGGCTTCATTCGTCGATGGACAGCGCAGAAGTCGAAAATAGCCAAGTTTCCAACATTCCACGGTGCCTTGATTTGTCATTTGATTGTTTTTGAATGTTGACATGACACTTGTCGCTTGTCTAACCGTCAATCGTCAATGACAACATTAATCTGTAATTTTGCTGCCATCTGTGCTAAAGAAGTGAAACGGTACCAATGCAATAAAAATAACATGAATCAAGTAGGCCGTACATCAACACTTTTGTATGTCGGTATCACAGGTATTTAAGTGATCACACCAGGGATTCTATGCATCTTGGGTACCCCCAACAGCCCCAACAACAGGAGGCATAAGGTCACCCATCTGTTTCACATGGATGACTTCGAAATATATGCCTCGGGAAACAAGGATCTTCATTAGTCATTAAGGGTGTTGCAAGAGTAAACGCATGCTATCGAAATGGAGTTTGAAATCGACAATTGTGCCACGGTTCATCTCAAAAGAGGACGTTCAGCTTAAGGCGGATTTACCGGATTCATACTGCACAATTTAATGCATATGCACAAATTTAAAGTACAATTTATAACATTTCAATACTCAGATTCATATGAAACCATTTAGGAATTATCAATTATGAAACGGGTAAATGGTTTCATATGACTCTGAGTATTGAAATTTGAAATTTACATTAAAATAACGCATATGCATTAAACTGTGCAATATGAATCCGATAAATCCGCCTTTAGATGGAAGCATCGTACATCTTGATGCCGAAAAGATGTACCTATACTCAACTAGGGATAGAACAACGCCGTTCCCTAAATGTAGCCTCTGTCAAAAACTCTCCGTGGTAAGCATTAGCACAAACTCCGATAGATCTGCTTATCATCTGGTCGACATAACAAAAAGCAGGGATTGGAGTATATCTTTTTAAGGCAGCCGTCCGTGCGGCCGATGAACTCGGTTCATATTGAATATGGAGTTTTCGGCTCCTGGCGAAACGAACATCGTCCGAAAAGAGAATAAAACACTAAATATGGAGACTTAACTCGGAAAGCTTTACCCAAACCATTTTGTTAAAATGGTGGTTCAAATCATAGGGGTGGAATGAAGGACACGTTGCACTCGAATTTGAAAATTATACCGGTTTGCCGTGATTTGTCAAAAATTTTAGCTGGAAGAATGCAAAAGGCCGTATTTCTTGGTTCACTCCGCCTACTCAGCTGTAGGAAAACCCGGAAAACCTACAGCACCACCCCGGCTGAAAGAAAAGGGGAAACATTCGCCGACAACGACTATCGTTACTATTCGATTTCCCAAAGGAACTTTGAGCTTTGTGTCCAATGTAATTATATGAATATACAATAAATGAATACAATACTTCTAGAAAATTGGAAAAAGAGTAAAATGAAGGAATTGGGACTCTTCTCAATAGATACGCGTTAATTGAAATTGGTATCCAAGAAAGATTTGCATTTCTTGAAATAAAAATAATTTATTTTTCAGAAGGAAAACAGCTGAACAGATATATTATCTTATTAGTAGGTAGATATAACAAAAGTATTGAGTTCGATAGGTTAAATGTGGTAAATTAGAGGTAGTGGAATTTCTTAAGAGCTATGACCTTGAATATATCTCACACTCACTGCCGAAACGTAAATTTGTCCTCTGCGACGGTATGAGTCATAGCTCTTAAGAAAATCCACTATAAGAACATTTTTAGACATGACAAGGCATTTCACGGCGCATCCATAATCTTCATGCTACGATTCGATCGTGCGTGTTGTGATTTACAAACTGAAAAGTGGGGATACTGCAACAACTGGTTCTTTAGTATTATTCTGTGGCAATAATATTGCATACTTACTATATTTTGATCATATAATAATAATACTATTTTTTCGGTACTTATACATTTTGCAATCTATGTCAAACCCAATTTATACATCGGTCAAAAGTGGATAGCAATTAATAACGATAACATAATAATAATAGTAAAGTAAAAATTTTACAATCGATTTTAAACCAACTTCAAACATTGTTCAGATCTGGATGCAATTTTATTCAATGATATGCTCGATGATATGTTAATAATATTGTCTGTTCGGAACATATTTTATAATAATTTTATAATAATTCCCACCTAGGTTAGTAACTAACAACACCAAACCAAAAACCAGGAAATTAATGTTTAATTAATTTTTATTTATTGACAACCTTTTTAAAAGGTCTATAAAATAATCATTTTTCGCTCTATACAAATTATTAATACCTAGTTATAAAAATAATTAACCAAAAACTTGATGCGCATGCATTATATGATTGTGCATCCATATTTCACCAAGAACATTAACAATTTCATTGCGCTACAAATGGTATGAACTCTTTTGTGGATATTCTCAACGACAGCTACCCCCTACACTTCTTACTATTATTTATTGCATGCGCCCCACATTTCTCGTTTTATATCAAGTATTTTCATAGCAATTGACAATTCACAATCACAAATTTTCAGAATAATGTTTATTGGGATAGGAGTATCCGAGTATACGGTTATTAACCTGTATGAGACGAGGAGAAATTGTTTTATTCTCTTTAGTACGTTTAGTATATTTAAATATATTTTTTTACTATCTGCATCCCTCTCTATTTTGTGAGTATACTTATCTTCAGAATATTTTGTATCAATAAACTCCGTCGTAAAAAAAATATCGAGTTGGTCGATTTTGACTCACTCTGTACATTTATCAAAACGATATCAAAGGAATGCATACCAAGTAATTCTTATGGAAGAATTTCGTTAACCATTTATTTGTTACTTCCTCTCGGGGTCAAACTTCGATAAGGCTGGAATTTGAAAAAGGAGATTACTTGGAATTATCAGCCTTCAAGTTAGGACTGTTGAATAGTGGATTAGTCGGTGGATTGAGTTCAATAATCAGCCTTTTTCCGATATGCTATCTTTACCTGCCTGATCCGTTGGGAATTTACTACTACTGCAATATACAGTGTATATTTTTGTTGAATTTACAGGTAAATCAGCGATAACTCCCTTCTTGTATTATTATGAAAAGTGGCAGTTGAAGGATGCCAACCAAAGTTTGCTACTGAGTAAAAATGTAGATGTGTATTTAGCCATTTCAATAGGTCTTCAATACCTATCAAGAAAGAAGAATATCTATAACATGACTAATGAATGAATACCGCTTGGAATCGTTAGAGGCAATTGTTTCAAACACAAAAAGGTTAAAATAGTTATTTTTGTATTAAGTGCGTAAAATGAGTGTTTTTTAATGGCACATGAGAGTGTTTATTATTCTCTCGAATGTGCTATAAAAACACGAATTACACGAAATACAACCAACATTTTTTGTACAACTGTGAATGTGAATTTACATCGTCTGAAATATATTAAAATTAAATACTTCCAATACATTGCACTATAAATGTTTCCTGTCTGAAAAAAATAAGTCCAAAATAACTAAAAATACTTCCCTTTTCCATACATGTTATCCTTAATGTTATCAATACTTCCAATACAATTTCACAGCATCCAGTGGTCTTTCTGTGTCGTTACTATAGAAACGGTTAGTTAGCACTCCACGTGTTTGACTGTATTTGCTCGTAGTTGCTTCAATTTCAAGTTATATTCAAGAAGATGGATGTTAATTATGATAGTGGTAGTGATACCCCATCAGATATATCTGAGAAAGCAAATGCAGTAGTATCTAAAATGTTACCGGCCAAATCCAAGTTAGTATATGAGAAAACATATGACTAATTTCGTGAATGGTGCGACAAGTCTGAAAATGTGCTTGTATGCTATATTGAGGAAAAATAAAAAAATATGAAACCTACGTTATGGAGTGCTTACTCAATTTTGAAAAGTACATTGAATGTTAAGGAAAATATTGATTTAAGGAACTTTTCAAAATTGGTCCCGCTCATTACGAACAAAAGCGTCGGATACCGAGGAAAGAAATCTAGGGATGATATAAAAAAATTTATTCAAGATGCTGATAACGAAACAAATTCACTCTATAAGGTACAGATATAATAATAATTTTGTAAGATTAGTGAAGAATTATTACATATATTGATGCCATTGAAGATGCTGGATGCTCTATCTGATTGTTAAATTATCTGATACGAAGACGTCTTGCTTAAGAACGTTTACTGATTCAAATTTTGATTATATTGAGATATACCACAAATATAAAGCACTACGGCCGCTTCATACAAAAGTAACAGATTATTTTTAAAATATTCGAGAGGAAAATGTATAAACCAACATGTGGGGATAAATAAAATAGGCGAAATTCCCCGATTGATTGCAAAATGGCTTGGAAAAGACATGTATAAGAGATGATAACTCTTCTGGCAAATGTAGGGGGCAACATTACCTCTATAAAACGTCGCAACATCACGATGGCTGAAAATCTGCCTCCGTAGCAGAAGCTTATATAGAAGATACCTAGTTTGAATAACAAGATTGAGATTTCTAAAAAAAATATTTAATTGTCCATCTTCTTCCAAACAAATTAAAATATCTGATTAAGATATTGAATCAACTCTTTAGGAAATATCTAACGTTTTTGATCAGCAGCAACATGGAACATCTTCGGGAATTTATATTGGAAGTAATTGTTCAAACTCTACTATCAATTATAATTCCAATAAATGAAATTGTTTTATGATGAATAATCAATTAATAATTGACTCTGTTAAAAATAAATCCTTCAAGAAGTAATATTTCATGTTTATTTTGTGAATTATTTTGGCAGTGAAAAAGTCTTTTTTTCTCGGTCAATAGAGATGCAGAAATGTCAAGTTTTTTTGAGTTGTACAAAATATGAGTGATTGATGATGATGATGATTTGTGTGGAGTGTTAATGCCAACTAACAAGCGTCGAAAGCTTTGTCGGTTCCTTTAGAGAAGGACACACACAAAACAAAACTGTATCTACGTCAAGACATAATAGTGTCGACGAAGTATCCCGAAGATGTCTGAGGTTTGTTTGTAGGGCGCAGCCGGATGACGGAAAGAACAAACAGAACAAACAACCTTTGTTAAAATGTTGTCCGACTGAGATACTGACAAAATTACTATTTGTTTTCGTAAATACGATTGTTACCTATCCAAATTCTTCCCAGTGTTTTTGACACAAATATATCATTTGAAGTTTCACTATGAAATCGTGATTTTCTTGTACAAGAAAAGAATTCAAGTAATTAAATCGTATCATAAGTAAATTAATACAGACAATATCAACAGTTTTCAATGTATTGTTTTCATTAATTTCCTGAAACCACTTCTAAAGTGTGATTCTTTTTTTCTCTATCCGCTTACCAAAGTAGCTGTTAGTGCTTTCAGATCTCCGCAAAGTTGAAGTTTTCCGAGAAATGTCATTTTGAGACAACATTCCCACTCTATAGTGAAGCTTGGGTGAGATCTTGACTCATTCGGCAAGCTGTTTGATTTTTTATTAGGTAATAAAAACGAGGATATTAATGCATAGGCACCAATTGGTGCAACGATGTGCATGCTATCGGAATAGAGTTTGAGATCGACAAATGTGGCGAGGAATACGAAGAGGACGTTCAGCTCGTAGACGGAAGCATCCTACATCATCTGGATGCCGGAGAGACGTATACCTACCTAGGGGTGGAACAACATCATACCCATCAAGAGGTAGCTACTGTTAAAAACTCTCTCCGCGGCAAGTATCAGCACAAACTCCGACAGATCTGGTCTTCAGTACTGTCGCGGAAGAACAAAGTTGCTGCAACAAATATGCTTGCCGTTTCGATTCTACTTTACACCTTTGGAGTAATGAAATGGACTCAGGAAGAGCTGCGATAATTCGACGTGAAATCTCGCAAAATGATGCATCTTTATAGCTTGCATCCTAAATCGTCTGTTCCACGGTTATACTTCCCCAGACAATGGGGAGGCCGTGGACTTTTGAGTTTGGAGTGTCTACACAACAGAATGGTACTGGATGTGACCTGTAAAGTTATCAAGGGTTCAGATCCCCTTCTCTGCTTAGTATGCGATCACGAAAAAGCAGGGATTGGAGCATTTCTTTTCAAGGCAGCAACCCAATGAACTCTGTCTCGTATTCGACACTGAACGGACGAACCCAAACTCTGTCACCTAGTTGGAACCCGTTCAGCAAAAAGCCCACGTGAAAGCTGCGGAGTGTGACAGGCTCCTACAGCTACATAGGGATAAGCCAATGCATGGGGTCTTCTTCAAGAACATTGAAGACCTTGGTTTATCCAGAAACCTGACCTTTGCTTTTCTCAGGTCAAGTGGGCTGAAGTCGGAAACCGAGGGATTCATAATGGCCTGCCAGGATGGTGTCTTCAACACTCTCGTCTACCGCAGTCGCGTGATGGGTATAGAGGTCCCTGACACTAGATGCAGAGCGTATCGTGGGGCAGCTGAGACCATAATGCATTTGCAGTCAGCTTGTCCAGTTTATGCGGTCTCAGCCTATAATAATAAATATTATTATTATTATTATTATTATTATATCCACAGGCATAACGCGGCCTTACGAGTGTTGTACTACCATCTACGACACTCGTATGGTGTAGACGAGACACCGGTGTTGCCTTATGCTCCGGGGGATATTGAGTCCGTTGTGGAGAATGAGAAGTGCCGAATATATTGGAACTACTCATTCCCCACCCTCAGGCAAATATAAGCCAATAAGCCTGATGTAGTCCTCCTCGACCATCAAAGTAGGACGATTTTCGTCATTGAGTTTTTAGCTCCTGGCGAAACGAACATCGTCCGAAAAGAGGAGGAAAGACGAACTCCGCAGGCTTTACCCAAACCATCCTGTCAAGATGGTGGTTCTGATAATAGGGGTCCTTGGTGGAATGATGGACACACTGCTCTCAAACTTGAAAATCATGCGGCATAAAACTTAGCCGGAAGAATGCAGAAGGCCGTAATTCGAGGTTCACTCCGCCTTCTCAGGGCACATGACTCTCGGACCCAGAAAAAAGCTTTTACACCCCGTAAATACGAAACAAAGCAAGTATGACACATTTTTCATATAAATTTATTTCAATAAAATGTAACAAGGAATCACAACTAGAAATTAATGACATCATTTAAGATATACCTTGTAAAAACGAAGCTTCCCCTTGAGTTGAAAATTGAGTAGTACAGGGTACGCCAATGAAAACGAAACAAATCAGATGCTTTCGTTTTATCGCAACCTCAAAATAACAAACGAAAGAATCTGATTTGTTTCGTTTTCATTGGCGTACCCTGTACAAAGTGTGAATGATTTGTATCAAACCAATAGGAAATTACCCAAATTTAGAAACCCAAGAATGCCACTTGACAACATCTCTACTGTCACGTGTATCAATGACAAAGCCCATTCAGATTCGTGACGTCTATAACCTTCATTACATCCAATTTGTCATCCATATCAATCACATTCCCAGTTTTTTATGCGAAAATTGAAGTATTATCTCTTTATAGGAGAATCAAAAATCCACCAACCGGAACATTTCTTCAGCTGACTAGAATGAGAAGTTTCGAATCGGCAAAAATGAAGCGGTAAAGAAAAATTTTTAACTATGAGCGGAGCTGTACCATCCGGGCTAATCCAACAGCCTAACTCGCTCCATCTGAAGCTGAAGTTGACATGCAGAGATAACGTTCCTTTGGTGCACGGCAGATCCAACACTTCCCTAAATGTCAAAACCAGGTTGAGCAATCACCAGAGGAATCTGAGTCTCGACTTCAGGTGAGTTTTGTGACAAAAAATTGCTTGTGATTTTTTCATGCCATTTATACTGAGATGTATTAGATAGATAGAATAAGGTATGTGGGCGGACGGAGCCATAAGCATGTAGGCCTCTCAATCGGGCCCGTTATGCGCCCACCACTACTGGGAATTGGTTCAGTTTTGAAGGTAGCCTAACTCGCGAGCAAAAGAGGTCAGCCTTCTAACCGATACCACCCTCACACTCTCCGGGTCCTGTACGATGCTCCCGAGGTGTGCTTCCCGTATTGCTGCCACTGCCGGGCATTCCGTGAGGATGTGGGTGGCTGACTCCTCATCCTCCAAGCACCACCTGCATTCGGTATCATCCGTGAAACCTAAAATGTTGAGGTCCCTGTTGAGATGGCAGTGTCCCGTCAGGAGCCCTGTCACTGATTTGATTTCCTTTCTTGGTCCTTCTAGTAGAAGGGCCTCCGATGTGGAGTTTCGATTGTCTCATGCCCGGTGCATCTTTCCACGTATCCTGGATTTTTTTTTCAGGATTTTCAGGTACTTTGGTATGACTAGGGACCCAAAGTAGCTTTACTTTATTGGCGGAAGATAGCCTTTGCAGATCATCGATGCATTCAGACACCAGCAGCGAAGTGACTCTATATGATGTGAGAGCCTTGATCGCCGCTTGGCTGTCGGTGCATATCGTGATTTGTTGGCCGTGGTAGCCTCTGTTGAGATTTTCTATTACACAGACGAGTATGGCAAACATTTCTGCCTGAAATACAGTAGCAAAAGTTCCTAGAGCATATATAAGGACGGGTTTCCACCAAGCGGATAGGACAAAAACAAAACACGAACTGCCCATTTAAACAGAAATTTCCAATAGTTTTGTTTTGAAAGTGTTCCAACCCTGTTGGATTCCCAACGGACTTTGTATTTACACCAGTCACGAACAGAAATCAATAAAAACTCTTTATGTTTTGCTTAAGTTTTAATCAGTATATAGAGACACCGGACGTGCAGTTGTGGACTTCAGCAGTAGACACCTTACACATTTTCCCTAGTTCTGTTAAAGCAACCTCTTTCTTAATTCTGTTTTTGTAGTCGGCGATTTTGACATCCCATAAGCATTTATAATTTCTGTAGCTCTTAATTAGGTTGGAGGTTTCTTCCGTTGTCCATGTTTTTTTCAGCAGTATTCTAGAAGTGCATATACCTGTTTGAAGGTGTATTTTGATATAATAAAATAAATTACTTAAATCAATCATTGCTGCTAGTTTCCTTCACGCACCAAATCAGGCTACCACTAAATCAGAACATCGAGAATAAAAACAAACTAGTTCTAATTTCCAGGACGTTTACACCAAGCTGACAAACATTCCTAGAACACGTGGACCCTTTGAAGTTACCGACATTCGCCGGGAAACTGTTTGTGTTCGTAAAAACTCTATTCGCGGACTAACCAGTTTAGAAAACGCTCCAAAAGTTCTAGAACAGTTCGCAAACAATTCGCGGACTGTCACAAACGGACCGAGTTCGTGTTTTGTTTTTGTCCTGTCCGCTTGGTGGAAACCCGACCTAATAGAGTTCCGCTTTCGGAGACTGTCCGTATACCCCGGCGCCGGCTGACTTACCCATTCTGGAGCCATCTGTGTACCAGATCATTCCCTTGGTGGGAAGCAGGCGGTGCCCGATCCGCTCCCAGTTCTCTCTTTTTATTTGGGAATGACTGTCTGCGGCCTTTTACTGAATCGTATGGCAGGTAACGAACTGTCACCCGGCATTTCAAGAAGGGGAATGTCCATACATTCCCTCGCTCCGCCTTTGGTTAGAACTTCTTAGGTGAGCTGCGGCTTTGCGTGCCTCATGTTCGATAAGGAGGTACAAGGGGGACAGTCCTACGAGCGTCTCCAGCGCCCTGGTAGGTGCCGACGGTGCCGTCCTCATTGCACTTGTTATCGCAAGACAGGCAAGTCTTTGTACCTACCCCATACAAAAAATATCTCTTTCATGAAAACAATGGTTTTTGCAAAAAAACGATTCTACGATTGTGAATTTTGTATCTGATTAGCGCTGCCCTCTACATATTATATTAGCACTGAATTAAGCTTTGACGCAACCGATAACGTTGTAGAATCCCCATACCGTGAACATCGTTAATACAGGACAAGATTGGTTAGCGCCATCCTTTTCTTGTAGCCTATTGAAGTAATTCCCTGCGTCCGTCTTATGTAGTACCTAGATTGTTTTGAAATATAAGTAGGTAATCAAGAACGGGCATGCGCTGTGTTCCTTCTATTTAACGAGTTTTTTATCTTCACACGCTTCATAAATATATGCATAAAAACTTTTACTGAACGGGGCGAAGAATAAATTCGACTGTTCGGTGTAACACGCTGATGGTGGCTCTTAAGAATTTCATTCCGTAACTCAATGGAGGTTTGGAAAGTATTGTAACGATTTCGAAACCGGGCTCGAGTCCGGCCCTGATCATCTTCGAAATGTAAACAAGTTCTCCGCTGACAAACACATAATTCACGTGGAAGAAGCGCGAACATTCTAAGAAGCCGAAGTTTCTAGAGAGAGCCATCGTGGACTCGAGTTATCGAGAACTGTAAATGCGACTAAATAAAGCTGCTGGATATCAGAGGGCGGGATAGTCAGAGACAGTCACAGAGAGTTACAAATACAGTTCGAGATAGATGGCCACAGTAGAAATAAATTGAAATAGTTATTGTATAGTCTATGTTTTAGTGTAGGTAATAATTGTTTGAGTAGTGTTTAAATAAATTAACAAAATTAGTTTAGTGCAGTTTTACTACATTTGGCGACAGAAGTGTGGATGTTTAAAATGAATAAGTGTTAAAGTGTTCGCCGCGTTGAAAAACTGATAGACATTAATCGCGCCTAATAGACTAGTGACCCGTTGAACAGTTAAGTGTTTGCAGGACAGTTTTGCGCGTCGCGGGAAAATTAACTGAAAACTTATTGTGTGAAATAAATAATAGACTGATATCTTGGGCAAAAAGACACCGAAGGACAAAATGGAAGAAACGAGTGTGTAGAGTTCTGAAATACGGAAGTTTCACGTGAAGCCGCCCCAGTTCGACGGAAAAATTCCTTGGGAAAATTGCCACCGACAGTTTGAAGCAGCGGCCAGAGCAAATGGATGGAATGCAGGGTGAAGCAGCGAATATCTTACAAACCCTCACCGAGCGAGAACTAGAGGACTATAATAAGCTGGTGAAACATCTGGAATTACGGTATGGCCAGATTCGCCTGGAATACGTGTACCATCTACAGTTGAAAAATCGAAACCAGAAAGAGGGCGAATCCTTACAGGAATTCGAAGCTGATATTGCACGCTTAGTTCGCATGGCCAGATTCGCCTGGAATACGTGTACCATCTACAGTTGAAAAATCGAAACCAGAAAGAGGGCGAATCCTTACAGGAATTCGAAGCTGATATTGCACGCTTAGTTCGCCTGGCATACCCAGCCACACCGAATAACGTAATGGAGCGAGCGGTTTATGCATTCTTGGATGGATTTTGCGATCAAGAAATCAGGCAAGCATTGATATTAGCACGTCCAATTGATCTCGTAGTCGCACTGACACGCGCTTTGGAATTTTAGGGTACGAAACAATACTGCAAAAGCCAGAACAACATCCGAATGGCTGAGGAAGACCCACAGGAGCCCGCTAATATTGAGGCTGTCGTGAGAAAAGTACTGAAGGAAGTTATGCCTGAGAGAAGACTGATACGATGCCGAAATTGTAGAGAACTTGGGCACGTGTGTGGCAAATGTCCAACAGTGAAAAAATCGTCACCAACGATGAAGGTCAAGAAGGAGCAATCGTCAACCCGTATACAACAAGCACCAGTTAACAATGCATATGTCGCTGTCCGAAAGACATACACCAGCTTCGAAGTTTTCTTGGCTTGTGCACTTATTATCGCCGATATGTGCTGGGGTTTGCTAACATCGCTAAACCACTGACCAGGCTCACAGAAGGACAAACAAAGTTCCAGTGGTCAGAGGAATGCTAAGATTTGTTCAGGAAGCTGAAAGGAGCTTTAATTAACGCACCAATCCTGAACTACCTCCTTCCAAACGGAACATTCATTTTGGACACAGACGCAAGTAACGGGGGACTTGGAGCTGTCCTGTATCAGATCCAAGAAGGACAAGAGAAGGTCATCGGTTACTTCAGCAAGACCTTGAGTAAACCGGAGCGCAATTACTGTGTCACCAGGCGGGAGCTGTTGGCTGTGGTTAAGAGAGTAGAGCACTTCTACAAGTACGTGTATGGACGAAGGTTCCTACTGAGAACTGACCATGCAGCTCTCAAATGGCTCCTACAGTTTAAGAATCTCGAGGGTCAAGTGGCACGTTGGATCGAGAGCTGCGACTTCCTTGTGACCTGAAGTTTGGGACACCACCAGGACAAGACACTGCGGGAGATGACTACGTCAGCAAACTACGACAGAGGATGGAAGACATTCATGAACGGGTCCGTTTGAACATCCAGAGCCAGCGACAGAATGAAGGAGACCTACGATATCAAGGCCGATGCTGGTGGATATCAGATAGGTGATCTTGTCTGGCTATACAACCCTAAACCTCGCCGTGGACTATCACCGAAGCTTCGGAACTCGTGGGAAGGTCCATATAAGATCATGAAAAGGATAAACGACCTTGTCTACCGAATATATAAGCCACCTCGAGGAAAACCTATGGTAGTCCATATCAATAGGTTGTCTCCTTACGCCAGAAACCACGACCAAGTCCGCACCGTCAGACCATCGGAAGATGAAATGACGTTCCAGAGATTTATGTCCCTGTACTCAAACGGACAGAAAGTTCAACATGGGGTATCCCGAGAGGAGCCACGAGATCTTTTCAAGGTGCCTGCCGATTACGCGTTAGCCCACTGTGTGGCAGAGGATCTCCAAATGTCCAGAGGCATTGCCGTAGTTTTCTCCAAGAAGTTCGGTCGAATCCAAGAACTGCGGAAACAGAATCCGGAAGTTGGAAGGGTGTTACAACTGAGGAAGGGCCAGAGAAACATCTACTATCTGGTTACCGAGAAGCATTCCCAAGATAAACCGTCTTATGAGGATGTCTGGAAAAGCCTTACCAGATTAAGAGACACGATGCTTAACCAAAATCTTGTGGACCTGGCAATCCCAAAATTGGCTTGTGGGATTGATGGGCTGGACTGGAGAGTTATAAGGAGCATGTTGGAGACAATATTCAGATTCAGCGGAGTCAACATTTTGGTATGTTGCAACCATCTTCCTCGACCCAACTTGAAGACTGTGGAGTGCTACTTCCATCGAACGTCCAGGTGCAGATATGGAGAATCTTGCAGATATCTCCACACTCCAAAAATGACATATCGGGACGAGACGTCTTTAAGAAGGGGGCAATGTAATGATTACCAAACCGGCCGCGAGTCCGGCTCTGATCATCCAATTAATAATGCCCTCTCGAAATGTAAACAAGTTCTCCGCTGACAAACACATAATTCACGCGGAAGAAGCGCGAACGTTCTAAAAAGTTTCTAGAGAGAGCCATCTAGATGAATCGTTCTGTGGACTCGAGTTATCGAGAACTGTAAATGCGACTATATAAAGCCGCTGGATATCAGATGGCGGGATAGTCAGAGACAGTCACAGAGAGTTACAAATACAGTTCGAGAGTTCGCTGATAGATGGCCACAGTAGAAATAAATTGAAATAGTTATTGTAGTCTATGTTTTAGTGTAATAATTGTTTAAGTAGTGTTTAAATAAATTAACAAAATTAGTTTTGTGTAGTTTTACTACAGTATATAGATACAAATCAAGTTTCAGTTGCCAAGAATTATAATAGAAGTGAAACTATTAAATTACTGGTTTGTTGATCTAGACCCCTGTTATCAATGCTATAAGATATCGATGTATACGAGATGTAACCTTGAGTACGTACTAAAGATGTACTCATTTTTTTATCTATGCGATGTACCTAGGATGTAAAGTTGGATACTTCTCATGGTCATTTGTGTTAACAATGTCATGCTATAATGTACATGAGACGTAACATTAGTACATGCCGTGTATGTACCAATACAAATCTATGCGATATGCTCTACAGATAACAATGTACCTATAGGATATGAACATACATAAATATTATACTCTCCACGATATATAAAAATCCATATTTTTTGTGTTCTTTGCGAGTCATTGAAATGGTAATCAAATGTGAACCGACAGAAAATAACTTTCTTTTTAAATCTGCGTTGAACCTTACCTTTACATTGAAAAACTCAGGTGCGTAGCTAACACCCCCGCAACCCTCGCGGCGCGGATGGGCGCAATCTTGACAGGGGCGCAAGGAAACCAGAAATTTTTACCTTTCGTTTGAAAGAGGGTATGTTTTTTCATAGGGAAACTTGTAAATTGTAGCCTTTTGAATGTGAACGTCTTTTACTTGTATACAGTGAGCATGTAAAGGTTGGAACAAATTCGCTAAAAGCTTGATATGATATTGGGGAAAAAAAGCTCAGACATGTCGATTTTCTTTTTCAGTTGCGCGTTTTTTGGTATACTCATAACTGTTTGAGTTATGACGTCATTATCAATTTTTTTAAATGGCAATACCTCATTTTGATAATACCTTCAAAAAGATCGCATTTGTCTGTGTATGGATATTACATTTTTGTTTGAGTTCCGTATAAACATTTCCAGACATTAATTCAGGATACTAAAATTCGCAAGTTTCTAATTTTTGTTCGAACGGCAACATTGACTGTAAATAAGTTTTCAAAATTATCTTCATCGGCTGTACCCATATCACTAAATTCTTCAGCTAACAGACAATTCACTTTGGTTCCTAGCAAGATGGAGGGCCACATTACGCAGACAAGAATTGTGACTGTTTTCCAAGAGTTTCAACGTCACCTTGCATATTGTCAAGAGGAAAATGGTTTGCAATTCGAGTACCTAATTTGATAGTTCGTAGGTTTATTTAGTCCTGTTATCATGTTTGAAAACACATTACTATAAAAGAAACATCTAGTATTTTTCGGATAGACGGTTACGTAACTTGAGAAAAAATATGACATCCAAACACAGAAAAATGCGTTCTTTTTTAAGGTATTATCAAAATGGGGTATTGCCATTTAAAAAAAAAATATGGTGACGTCATAATTCGAACAGTGATGACGTTATCAAAAATATGAGTCGACCAAATGATGCGCAACTGAAAAATAAAATCGACGTATCCGAGCTTTTTATCCCCAATGGTCATATTAAGCTTGTAATGAATTTGTTCCAACCTTTACGTGCTCACTGTATAATCATCATCAGTTTATAAATTTGAGTTTATTAAAAATTTATGGGTTAGTGGGTAGGTGCGCAAGCTGATTTTTGCGGGGGGCTCTCTGAAAGTTAGCTACGCCACTGGAAAAAGCCCCAATTAGGTTTCCTTCGATCCTTCGCAACCAATATCAGGAAACAAGATAAGATGTATGTTATTATAAGGCTACTTATGAGACAAAGAAAAGGATATTTGTTGTTTGGCATTTTGACATTTGACTTGACAGCTCATCGCTTTGCCGCCAAAATTTTTATATTTTTTCTCAAAAACAAACCAAGATACGAAAATAATTGTAGATATAAAAAAGTTGTAATTTCAGTTTCCAATGTGAAACAAATACAAAAATTGCAAAGAAATCAGTAGCGCACATTTTTTCTGTCAAAAATGTTGGTTACGGTGACTATCTTGAAATCGAAGCATTACCGGACCTGTTTATAAGAACTTTTAGTCTTAGAATCACTCCTTCAAGTTTGGTAAAGTACTTAAATAATATCCTGTATAATAATGTGCTCTATTTAAAAGTTCCGAAAAAGTGCTCAGTTGAATCCTTGTGAATTTTATTCCTGTATTTTCGACATTTTCGGAAACCCTGATATATCTCTGGCTGTTGACCTCATTTGCCCCGGCAAAAAGCCTAATTTCTGCTGAAAGGAGGTAATTACCATTCTGTAAACATTTTTAAGTATGTTTGCTGATTGTGTTCGATGATTTTTGATACAGTAACAAGTAAATATTTGCACATGTTTCTGTCTCGCTGTTGATTATTTTGATGATTTGATTGAAGGAATTTCATTCAAATAACATGATAGTTGAGTTTGATTTCAACGATATGAATGACAGATAATCCAGTTATTACTGTAACTTGGATGAAAAATTTTGTATTTCGTGCAGGTTTTTTTTATCAAAATCGTAGTAGAGCAGAAAAAAAATATTCTGCACGAAATACAAAATTGTTCCTCCAAGTATATTGGCACATGCACACAGCTTGACAATTTCATTCCTGTAACTGGAAGAGAAGTGAAATAAATGAATATTTGGAACCTTTTTTGTGAATAAATTTCGATGAATAGAAACTTCCCAAAACAACGTCATTATCACTAGACGCGTGTTTCGCCCAATAAAGTGGTCATCCTCAGGAGTTCAAATAATCTTTCAATTTTTGGGTAGTTTCTATTTCTTGAGTGAAAGAAAAATTGCAAATAAAACAAAAAAATAGCGATACCGGTGATGGAATCAGACAAATTAATCGTATCTAATATCTTTTATTGTTAATAATAATTTTAAGTGACCATGAAACTTGACCTTTTTTTTCCTCAGTATTCACAATAGCCTGCCAGGATAGTGTCTTCAACATCCTGGTCTACCGTAGGTAGTTGCACGATGGGTATAGAGGTCCCAGACACTAGATGTAGAGGGTGTCGTAGAGCTCCTAATGCATTTGCTGTCAGCTTGTCAAGCTTATACGGTCTTGACTTATATCCACAGGCATAACGCTGCGAGTGTTGTACTAACACCTATGATACTAGTAAGGTTTAGACGAGACACTGGTGTTGCATTATACTTTTTGCTCTGGGGGATATTGAGCCCGTTGTGGGGGATGAGAAAGGGCGAATCTATTGAAACTAGTCATTTTCTAGCCTCCGGCAAACACAAGTCTCCTCCTCGATCATCAAGTAGGACAATTTTCGTCATAGACTTTTCAGTTCCTGGAAAATGAACATCGTCCGAAAAGAGGTGGAAAACGGACCAAATATCGATCATAGGGGTACTTGGTGGAATGATGATGGACATGCTGCTGTCGAATCTAAAAATTATACCGGCTTGCCGAGGTGCGACAGAAATCTTTGCCGGAAGAAGGCCATATTCCATTGTTCACTCCGCTTACTCGTACCCAGTAATCACTCAACCCACAGATGAATGGGGACAGAGCTTGAATGAAAAATTCCCAACTGGAAAAAAATAATAATTAATTAATTAATAATAGTTAGTGTAAGCTGTGCGGTCTCGTGTTTGGAATAAATTCACTTTCAGCATTATTCTGTATTTAGTAAAAAAAAATTGCAACTGGTCGTTTCATATTCTCAATTTGACCAAATATGGTACGAAAATATTACCCACATCTCTGAATTATAGACACCCCCTAAAAAATTCCAAATTGGAAATGGAGTTCATGTGGCAACTTCTTCGAATGGGATTTAAATTATCTTTTTTAACGAACACTTATTTGGTTTTTTAAATTGGTGAGTTTTTTTGTTTAAAAATGAATGATGGTAATTTCGAACCTTTTATCTAATTCAAAATAAAAATAAATTTTCTCCCTTATGATTGTGAACAATTTTGAAAAGTTGATATTGCTGAACAAAGATTGAAATATCTTTGAAAGTGCCACTTGTTGCCCTTTCTCATTTGAAATTTTTGATCGGGTGCTTTCAATTCAGAGGGGGTGCAAGAAGGAGAAAATACTTTCATACCATAAGTAATTTGTCAAATTGAGAATAGAAATCGACTTGAGTTTTCTTTTCGACAAATAAAAATAACGCTATAAATTAATTTCTTCCATGCTTATGGACCGCACTGTATATTCATATTATAATATATATTATAATACATTATGGGAAACTCTAAAGATCAGAAATGAAAATATTCAATTCCACAGCTATAAGTCAGTATCAGATACCATAGTTCCATCAATTTTTTAATGGAATAGTTAGTCATTTACTTCGTTACTTTGATCTGTATGGTATTTCTTCAAATATCTTTTGAAAGCAGTGATGAAAAGATTTTTATTATCGAGACGAGTTGTTTACGACACTTGTAAGAAAAAAGACTGTCTGAATATTTCTGTTCGGTGAGAGTGGGAAGTGACAGTTTCCTTGAGGCGAATGTTAATGTGGACATTTTCACGGATTGATATTTTTCTAGTTAGAGAATGGGGTGTTGTTGTTCCCAATTATTCTGTTAAAAAGACATGCTGAGTATGACCATAAACAGTGTCGCAATAGTTGAATCTGGAAAGAGCAGGAATGTTCTGTTGCTATAAATCAGCTTTAAATTCATCTAAGTTATTCGACGGGTGTTCTTAACATGTTCTCATTGAATCTTAGATCATCATCGAAAGTCAAACCAAGGTTCCTAGCAATTTTAATATGGGGTAATTTCCTAATTGTTCACATTTATCCGAATGTCTTCATGTAGATTCCTTTGAGAACAAGAACCAAACAATGTTATAAGAGTCATTTCTGTGTTAATTTTCAAAGAGTCATTATCAGATAATGTTACGAGGGAAGCTATATCGTTATTAATTTTGTTGTAGCGGCATCAACTCTGAAGCAGAGTGTCATCTGCATAGAAATGTATTTGACAATGATCAACTTTACGCTTGAAATCACAGATATATAATGTGAACAGTAATGGCCTACGAATGGAACCGTGTAATCTTACTCCACATTATAACTCAAGAGCACGTGATATATCATTTTTAATTTGTTACCCTGTTTTTTTTTTCTCATTGTTGGAATGTTTTTCATATGAGCTCATAAACTTTAATATAAACGGCAAAAATAGTTTTTAAAACTTCTGATTTTACTGACGACAATTACATTCACTTTTGAACTTCAAAATTGGACACTCTATATTTCAATTCTTAATTAATTTTGCTAATGGAACCATATCTCGTAAATAAAAAATGGGCCGGATATTTGAACGTCGTGAGTATTTTGTTACAAGTAATATTTGAGACAAGTCACAATATTTGAGATATCGTCTGTTGGCTTTCAAATAAGTCCGTTATCATAATTATATTGTTGTTTCGATACAAAAAGTTACTCAACAATTGTTCTCGAACATGCCCCATTTCTATTGAGGCCTATATTCTTCGCGAATCATATTTTGAAAGCATTTTGTCTTCCGGTTATGCATCCATTCTTTATTATCCCAGTCGCCATAAAAGATATAACAGATCCAGGTCAGACCTTGCGGTTTGAGTGGTTCATTATTTCCAATATAGCTTGTCTTCGAAAGTATTCGTTAAGTACTTGCTAACTGCGGTAACTTTATGATTTCGCTTCTTCTCTGAAGGGATATATTATCCAGGAAGTCATGTTCAGTTCAGATAAATAACGCCATTTGAATCTTCATTGTATAAATATGGGCCGTTAATGCGGTTGTCGAAGGCGGATCTACGGAAGGGTAATAGGGGTAATCACCCCCCCAAACTGATTAGATCCATAACAAAAAAAATACTTTATACCTTTAGTAAGACAAATTCCTTAAATCGTCGCGACTTGCATAAGGTAAAGTATTTTTATTTTTTTTGCAAAATTTGTGCGTGCCCAATGGATACGTTTTACCCCCTAGAAAAGTTGTCCATTTCCGTTCTTGGCGGTTGTCATTGTGTTATTAGTGAAAATGGCTTCGTCGGTTCACAAAATATTCTTCAAAATATATTGGGCTTCAACGATATTACTGAATTAAAAATGTATCGGTCACCAGATTGCTGTTATAGTTTACTGACACTGAGACATATCTGGTTCGAATCCCATCTGGTCCATATGTTTGAAAAAGTTTAAATTATGCCGCTTACTCATTCTATTCGTTCAGCCGTGTTCTCCAAAACTAAATTCGGAAGCCATTGAAATGTCGAACCGTGTTTTCTGTTTCAAGGATAACTGCTGCATAAAAATTATTTTTGATGTGTACCATTTTATAGGAAGTTTTCATGAATTCAATGCCACCGAATTTGCGTAATGAACCAGTAGCCAACCGTGATTTATTTATAGGCTTACCAATAGATATAAAAAACTAATTATTATCTAAATAGTCTGAAGTTTACGATGATACATATTGCTCTCTCGGCATCGAATTGGGTGGAATCAAACCACTTTTTACAGAAAAATTTCATAGGCGTCATTAGAAACAACATTGAAAAATCATAATGGAAATTTTGTTTATCGGAGATATTTCAATTCTGTTGGATTTTACAACAAATAGCTCACAAAGTTCGGTTGATATATTCTGAAATGTCAGTAGATATGTCGTCAATTACTTTTGAACCATTCGTCTATATCGGGTAAATCCACTTCTTGATCTGATGGTAAATCAAATTCGAGGGTCACCATTGGGATTTCGCAAACTTTGAAGATGGTTGAATTGGGACAGATTTGCGCATCTATTTGACCAGCTATATGCCATTAAGAAAATTTCCAAATTCTGAGTATATCCGGAGATATCCGGTAAAAACCGAAATTTTTAAAAACCATTTTTATTGTTTTCTAGCGTTATTTGATGAAGGATATCGAAATAAATAGCACATTTACATTGCCATTTTGTCTCCGCTATACGACAGTATTTTCAGATTTACCATCCGACGTTTCGTCTCTTGGCCACCATCATCAATTTATTTTTTTTATTTGAACTATCACAAATTAAAATAGAGTTTTTCAATCTGATTCCAAAAATGTATAATATATGATGCTTTGTTATGTCACAATCTTTTATTTTTCACAAAAACTAGAATTTTCAAGTAGGCTCTGACTCCGTCAACAACACTTATTAATTGAGTTGATTTTCTGTTACGCTATTATCTATCATGAAGTCACGTCTGCTGTTACAATTTCAGAGTTATAATAAACCAAAAATGGGTTTTTCAGACAGTAAGTAATATTGAAAGAACTGCAGAATTGTATTTTCAACTATACCCAGAAAGAATACAACTAGCAAGAACAATATAAAAAAAAATTAGATAGGAACCTTACCGACTATGGTAGTTTAAAAAAAACGAGGAATAAATGTGGAAATCATCAGTTGGATGAAAATACGAGAAACAATATTCAAAATAGGGTAGTAAACTTCTATCCTTTTATTAAAATATAACATTTTTGAACTTGTCTGTTTTTTATATAAATATGAATCCTTCAGTTTCAACAAATGAAGTTGCTTTAAATACAGGTGAGAGATTATAGCAGTTACGCCACAGGTACGGTCCATTTTGAACGTATGGGCTGGAATTTGTGGGGAACAAATCCATGGTCCTTATTTTTTTAATGGAACACTCAATGGAGAAACTTATCTGGAGTTTTTCCGATGCGCTTTTGAGGATTATCTAGACAAATTATTTTACAGTGAGAAGGTTCAACACCTGCCTGATAGTGGACTCACATCAAGAAATCACCAGCAATGGATGTTATTTTTTCATATTCGAATTATAGAATTGAGTAAATTGAGTATACAGGAAATATGTAATTTGTCTAGATGCCAATCCCGAAGTCTGGTGCTTGCTTGAAATTCGCGTCGACCACCCGCTTTGGTGCTGTAGGTTTTCCGAGTTTTCCTATAGCTGAAAAGTGAATACGCCCCGGAGCGCCACGGCAAATAATAATAGCCGTCGTCTACCCGCACAGGCTATGCCTTTGGGTACACTATATGAGTGTTCATGAGGGAGTATTATTATTATATACCTATGGTAAAAAAAAATGAATCAATATCACTGAGATTTTTAGCGGTAACATATTTCAATAGTGCATTAATGAATTGAAAATATAAAAAGTACTTATTCAAGATTATGATAATAATAACAATAAAGAATTGAAGAGGAAATAGAAGGCGGCAAGAGAGAACGAGATGTGAAACGAGGTCTTAGTTCAACCAAACGATAAAGTAGAGAGTTGATATTAACGCAATAAGTGATGTTTCATTTCAAGTCAGAAAATTTTCAGTGAGTTTTTATTTTCATATATAAATAATGTTTTCACTGCGTTTTTGTTGTATGTACCAAAAAATATATACCTACAGCCTGTAACTAACCTTCCTGTTGACTTTTGATCTTATTGACATTATTCTTTAATTTTTTTTTTCGGTTAAATTGCAGTTCATAACCTGCTTTTTGACCACCATAAAAATGTCTTCCTTTCAAAATGGCAGCGGACCTCCATTTTGAAAGATTTTTTAATGGCATTGGAGTTCGAGTGACCTACTTCATTCGAAACATCTTTTAATTCCCTATACAGTTTCAATCTATTTATAAAAGGTAAGACCTTCTTAATTCTTGGTTCGCACAAGTTTCGACTTCTGAGAGCTGGCATTCGTAGGGGGACGACAGTTGGTTAACGGAAAAGACAATCTTAACAATTTTTTTTATAACAGCAAATTTTTAGTCAAAAATATTGTTACGTTTTGCTAAAAATTAATCTCACAAGTATCCGAACCAGGTTTTCTGGACAAGACATCTGTGTTGTTGGGCAATTCAGTTGTTCTTAGCCTCTTAGCTGGGATAGCCTCGGGGGCTTCATCATTGCTAGTCGGCATGCGCCCTGGTATCAATTCGGTTGCTCTTACCCTCTTCACAGGCATGGCCGTGGGAATTATATCGTCGCTAGCCGGCATGCGCCCCGATATCAATTCGGTTGTACGTAGTCTCTTAACAGGGATGATCCTGGGGGTTCCATCATTGCTTACCAGCATGCGCCCCAATATGTTGGCTGATTCAAATTTTTCCTGCCGCCAATTTGAGGACTCGCTGGAAGACCTTGTCCTCACAGGTGACTGCGAACGTGGTGTCATTCTTACCCTGCAATCTCTAATATGATGTCCCAATTTCCCACATAGATAGCATGCCCTGTTCTTCTGAATACTTATTCTGCTTAACAAAGATTTAATCTCATCCAGAACCTTTTCGATTAAACTAGTAACTGCGCCTGATCGTTGTTCGGGTTCTTCTATTGCTACTGCTCGTACTTTCGGCCTCGAGGTGTTGAAAGCCGCCTCCACTTCTAGAGAACGTACCAAGGCATCGCTACTCCTCTTGAAGTGTGTTAGTCGCAGAGTCCTTTGGATTTCTGTGTCTTTCAGTCCATCTATAAATAACTGCACCGCTAACTGCTCCTTGAAATTTCCCGGTGCTTCTGGGTAAGCTAGCTGTATTAGGCGTCACACATCCGCTTCAAATTCTTGCAGACTCTCACCTGATTTTTCAGTGCGCGTTTTCATTTGAGCCCGATACAGCTGTTCTCGATGTTGATCGCCATACCGCAACTCAAAGCTACTATAAGTGCCGTAGCTTTTTCTTCTTCGCCCCATCCATTAGCCACTGCTGCAGCTTCAAATTGTCGACGATACATTGACCAAGACGACTGTCCATCAAATGTCGGTGGTTTTACGGAAATTCCTGATGCGGCAACCCTGTCTTGACGATCTTGGTTCTTGAGGAGAGCCATCTAGTTTTCGATGAGTCCTTTCACCTCCTCTCGCACTGTATTCACTTTCTTATTGAGCTCATCGTCGATTTTCTTGACGTCTTCCTTTAATTCTTCTTTCAGTTCTTCTTTCAGTTCCTCCATTGGTACTTCGGTTTTCTGTAATACATGTTGGAAGAACTTGTCTTGATGTTCTAGAACCTTCTGGAAGTCTGTTTTCCTTTGTTTTTCTATTCGTTCCAATTCATTCTTTTGTTGTTCGAGAATTTTCTGGAGTGCCTCTTCTCGTTCTTTCTTTTCATCCAACCGTCGCATTTCCTCTTCCTGTTTTTCCTTTTCTCGTTCTTTCTTTTCACCCAACCGTCGAATTTCCTCTTCCTGTTTGTCCTTTTCTCGTTCTTTCTTTTCATCTAACCGTCGCATTTCCTCTTCTTGTTTTTTAATTTCTCATTCTTGTTTTTCATATTCTCGTTCATTTCTCTGTTCGTCGAGAATTTTCTGGAGTCCCTCTTCTCGTTCATTCTTTTCATCCAACCGTCTCATTTCCTCTTCTTGTTTTTCATTTTCTCGCTCTTTTCTCTGTTCTTCGAGAATTTTCTGGAGTGCCTCTTCTCGTTCCTGATTTTCCTCCAACCGACGTGTTAATTCTTTTTGTTTTTCAATTTCTTGTTCTTGTTTTTCCTCCTGGCGCCGCTTTTCCTCTTCTTGTTTTTCCTCCTGGCGCCTTCTTTCCGAATCCGCAAATTGATTTTGGATAAATTTCACAATGTCCTCCATCGTATCGTACGATGTACTCCTCGTATTCACCATAAATAGTTTATAAATAGTTTCTGTTTTCACTAATATCCCGCTTCGGACACCACTGTTACAATTTTTTGCCAAATAATAATGCCGAGCACACTACTAAACTGTTTATTTTCTAACTTCACTAAAAACTTACAACTACTTCACTGACTAATAAAACACTTAGATCTAAACAACAATACAACTAGCTAAATATTCCAAACACTTCTATACTTCTTCAAAAACTGCTCATCACTTCTTCATAATCTTCTTCATCTTTTTAATGATAACTTCTCTTCATAAAACTTCTTCCTCATCCCAGTGAAAGATATTTTTTATTATACCTAGTAAAAAAGCGGGCTATGACTATCATTCGACATAAAAATTTTCGAAGAAAAATTTCAATCCGTTCAAAAGATAACAGAGGGGGTCACTTTAATGACATACTGTATATCGTTGCGTGTGTGCTTCCCAGAAAATTGTTAATACCACAGACTTGTTTGTTTAGTTTTAAGAGTGATATATTTTTGTGCAATAAGGAGCATCCAGATCAAAGACTAATAAATATACATATAATCCAGAATAAATAAATTACACTGTTCACCTGGGCAAAAATAGGACTCCCTTTCATTCGAAAACAATACAAAACTATCATATTTCTGCTTATTGAGCCATCCCTATTCTTATAATATCAAAATGTTTAGAATTTCACATTCAACCAACCTCCTTTGAAAGGTCCACGAATCGGACTGGGATGGGTTGAATATTTCACACTTTGTTGTTTGTGTGATTTTCGGTCATTATCGATAGATGTATCATCTGATTCATTGTATAAGTTGCCACAACCTTTTTCAAGAATGTTGCCCCTATACTACTGAGGCAAAACATATTGTACTCATATTTGGAATATACAAATCTTTTTATCTGAACGAACAAAAATATCTTCATTAATTTTTCATACACCTCACGTTCCTTTTCGTAACTTGTTCAAGAGTGAATTTATAATAAAAACTGTTATAAGATATTGTTATCATTAGAAGTAATGAAGATAGCGATTGATTGATTGATTGTTTATGAATGTATACAGTTAATTCACTAAAAAATTGTTCAGTGTTGTAAAAATAAACAGAATCTTACATTTTCTTGCCTGAGTGATATTTTCCAATATATTTTCAGCAGCAGAAGGTTTGCCGCAAGGTAAAACGTTGTAGTAAATTTAAACAAAACTTTTTGGCATAAGATAATTACGGAGTCCTCTAATACTTTATTAAAAATAACTCCGTAATATTCAAAAACAGGAAATATGAAAGAGAATTCATCAACAGTGAACCGTATTTTTCTCGTAATTCTTCCCTCTTGATGTTCCAGGATATTTCGAGCGGGTAGAAATATCCTAGGCTTTCTGCTAAACAGCGCGATCATGTCACGCTCGCGGCAGACTTGTCATGTGTGAAATGGAGAAGCATAATTTTAATGGGTAAATGATTTTCCATTCGCGCTGTCTACTTCACGATAATTAATTGCATCAAAATTGTCTCATCAAGAAAGAATGTGCAGAGGAGGCGACAAAAATTGAACGATTAATTCATCTAGTAATCAAACGATGGAATTTCGTGGATTCCGTAGATTGTTTATCCTAATTATAAATTCTATTCTGTAATTTTTATATTCGGCCTCTTCAAAAAATGCCCAAGTTGATTTTCCCACCACTGTTGTGATAAATAGCACTATTCTGTTGACTTTTTTCTTTCATGTTCTGTATATCATTGTAACTTCAAAGGCAATGTAGTCAAGAATGCTCAATGTATCCTCTCTCATATTTTCTTACTACACATTTGCCTTTCCCTGTACTTCTGAGAGGATTACTAAGACTGCAATAGGCCTTATCATATATTAAATCGGATTGTTGCGAAATTTTCCAAAGCGTTCGTACTCAAGCTTCTAGTCTTGAAAGTAATTTAATCAATGAAATATTTTCAATGGAAACCCATACTTCCATAAACAAAAAGTCTCCGGTTGAATGGTGTAATGATTCACTGAGAACAATGAAACAAATTCCTTCAAATTACAAGCTCATGGCTGATATAACCAAAGATCCTGCAGATCTTTCAGCTTGTGAGAACTTCAGAAACTAATAATTTAAACAGCAGGCCTATGACAATCATGTTGGATAAACATTAATTTTTAAAGAAATAAGAACAAAACTAGTACTCTCACCAGCGGTATATCTCCTCATACTGTCAACGATTTCTTTGATGAAATTGCCGATAAAATCATAAAATCTCTTACTACAACATCAAATATAGATTTACTCAACTTCTTGTTCCGAGCAGTAACTTCTTTTTAGTTCCAGTGACTAAATAGGAAGTTTTGGATGTGATAAGAACACTAAAAAACTCCATGTGCTTAGACGCAAATGAACTGAATTGTGAAATAATTAAGGAAACCTCCAACATCATATTGCAACCTCCTATCGAACTGATTCATGTGCTAGGAATCGCACGTTAAAAGGTAAGACCTCGTTAATCCTCGCACAAGATTCGACTTCTGAGGGCTGTAGTTCGTAGGGGGATGACAGCTGGTTAACGAAAGAAACAATTTTAAACAATTTTTTTAAACAATTTTATATTCTCGTCAGGTTCATTTCCTGATGCATTCAAAGTTATTCCCCTATTGATGAAAGGCGATATTTCACTTGTCGATGATTACCGTCCGATTCCGATTATAACTATATTTGGTAAAATAGTTGAAAATTTAACAACGCCTCAACGCATATTTTCAACGCATCCCTCATGACATTTCATTGTTGAAACTATCTTACTATGGCATTAGATCAGTGGCCTTGTCTCTAATAAAGTCATACTTGTCATCAATCTGTAACTTCTGATAGTGCTACTTCAAATTTCAAACTTGTCAAGCATTGTCTTACTCAAGGATCTGTCTTGAGGCCACTCTTGTTTATCTATATGTGAATGATATCTGTCGTTTAATGAATCCACCTAAATCTGTTTCGTTTGCCTACGATACCACTTCTATTTACTCCGAGTATGAACTTATTAGAACTTGAGAGAGTAACTGAAGAGGTAAATCTTAAGGCAGAAACGTAGTTTTCTGCAAACAAACTCAAACTAAACTCTGACATAAACTGAAATTTTTAACTGGTATTGCTATGTCGTAAAATTACTTGGAGTTATTGTGGACAGCAATATCGCTTGGAATAATCACGTCGAACAATTGAACGTTAGGTTATGTAGCACACTTTTCCTTTTCTACTCTCACGTTAGTTATGAGGGAAATTCAAGTGGCGCTTTAAAGATTTTTATTCGCAAACTCTTGCAGTTTTGGTACTTTTGTGCGCATAATTGACTTCTTCCTTCTTCTTCTTTACGAGTTCAATTTTTATTTGCATTTCGAATGCAGTCATCATTGTTTTGATTGTATATCAATCAATATTATTTGCTTCAAGGTTTTGTGAAGAAGGTGATAATAAATTAACTTCAATAACGAATCGCCGTCCTAATTTTTTTTTTATTTACCTGCCCAACCTACCAGTGGCGTACATTAGCCTTGCGCTCCGCTACATCTTGGCACTCAACTCGTGGCAAGGAAATATACAGGGCGTGATGAAAAAAGGTTTTCATAAAATCACCAAAAGAGAATGTTTTGAACAGTAATTCACTACTAGTGACCCGCAGTAGGGGTCTTCAAAATAACGCGACGGGAACTAAGGAGTTTTTTACCCCAGCTGGAGCACTCGTGGATAAAGTGGTACTTTATACGGTTCATAAGGGTAGATGAAATTTCAATTATAAGGTGATAGTGGATGAACATTTTTCAAGTTCTAGTTAAAAGTTCATAGTAATAAATGTATAATTATTACATTAAGAGAATAATAAAATATTTTAACTTTCAAATTTTGTTTGCTTCTAAATTAGGCTATGAATTTTTCAATAAATCCTCGTATTCTGTTTGGCAGTGGGAACGCAGAAGAACTTACATTGGGTATGATTATTATTTCTTCACTATGGCAAAAACATCTGAATTTGTATCAATAGAGAAAATGTTAATGAACTCAAATTCTACTGAGAACGTATAATTTTGTGAAATTGAATTTTTGACATTTTATGTTTATCTGTAACTGGCGATGTTCATAACATGAGAGGCTATTAATACAGCATAATACAATAGTATGTTTGTCATCAATTTTAATCGTGTAAACATTTCAGGAATGTTGGAATGTAGATTATGGACAGAATGCACAATGAATACAATCACTGAACCATATTGAGTTGTTCATTAAAATTGACGCCGTTGCTGTTATGTTTGCGACATGAAAAATTCCTAAGTATTGTTCCATATATGTGGAAGATATTCGACGGTAATTTGTTCGTTCGATTGATACCGTACCAGAAACATGTTTAATCGAGGTATACTATGATCAAGTCACGAACTGATATGGAATGTTCAATGCATCTTGTAAATGTTTATAACATGTGGCAATGGGACTTGGGCCGTGCCTATCTTTACTTCATTTGAAATGATACGAGACAAAATTTTGGGTTGACAAAGATAGGAAAACAAAATTCTTTACTTCCGGTTGCGTTAGAAATTCCACCAATTTTGATTTTACAAATGGAACACTGCATGTTTGAGGTTAAGTTAATTGTGAAGGCTTTCGTGGCCATCCTTATACATGATTTTCCGGGTTTTCAAGGCCGACGTTCAACAAGAGATAGTCTCGACGTTTCGCCAACACGAGTGAATGACATTCTCAAGAGAGATTTTTGCATGTTGTCAGCTACTCAGTTCACCGTCAATTGCTTGACATTCGACATTCGTTGTCGCATTATATACCTATCTGTGAGTTGGCGTTCTTACCTCTGATTGGTCCATAGCGTTGAGTAACATCGAGTCATTATGTGGGGAAGGAACTAATGCAGAAGAGCTTATCATGTCTCGTTTGCCCTTCTCTCATATCAAAGTAGTTATACTGTTTTTGAAGGTTTATTATTAGTTTTGATTCATATTTTCTTAGAATCAAATCTGTAACTCTGGGAACATACGGTAGGAATGCTTTTCTTCTGTCGGTGTTAGTTTGACTGCTACTTCTGTCTTTTTTTTTCTATTTTGTGTTTGATGTATTGTGGAGGTATCGATCAGTGTGTGTTTGGATTCAATATCCCGTCTGCCCCAAAAGTGTTTCTTCCGAGAAAACCAGTTTCTTCTCAATTTTTCAATTTCTATGGTGGATTGAATATTCGGGTGTATGCTATTGATATGGTTGACAAATTCATTGCGTGTTTCTGGTCCATGGCTCCAAATTATGAATGGGAACCCACTAAGTCCAGTTATGAACACTGACAGAAGAAAAAGAATCCTATCGTGTTCCCAGATTCAAAACTGATATTTTGTGTGAGAATGAAAAAAATAAAAGCACTGCTAACACAATCATCATACAATGTGTTTTTTACAAACACTATTGAAAGATCGCCAAAGTAATAAATAAAGCATACCAGGAACACAAAATTACAATCACAAAGTTTAGGATGACATGGAACATAACAAAATGTTATGATATAGTAATCATTTGCCTTTTTTCGAATACATAGCAGCCATTGTTTGTTGGTATTAATTAACAAAGAGTTTGTAATTTTTCTAAACAGCTTAATTTTATTCGACTTTCAATGGAAAATCCACAGGAAAATTGATCACTGAAATAAATGAAGCAGCTAGTAGAGCTACGATCGATGTGCTGTCGAAAAAGTCCCGATATCAATACAAAATTGCTCACCAAAAATTCCTGTTGTTAAAAGTAACTATTTTTCAACTCTACTTTGAAAAGTGAGTGACTCTTAATACTGGTGTGACATTTTTAATAAAGACATTTGGTGTTAATAAGCAAACTTTCAATAGTGTGTTTAGAAAAAATTATTTATAAACCTTCGAAAAATCTGTAGGACCATTTGAAATCATCGAAGGACAAATGACACATGCTAAGGCTGCATATTTCTGTGGTAGCGCTTATATCGGAACCACGAATCCACTAAAACAAGAATCAAAGAGCACAAGGCTAATTGTCGATTAGGACCACACGGTAAAATCGACAGTGAATTGAGTATAGCTGTCAACGTGCGAAAGTCTCTCTTGGGAATGCCAATCACTCTTGTTGGCGAAACGTCGAAATACCTCGTAAAACCCGAAAAATCGCCATGTAAAAAAAGTATTTTGCACGCTCTAATTTAAATTTTGGACAAAAACGAGGTGGTGCAAAATGTATATCGTTGAATTGGTAATCAAATTCTCCATCGAATGGCAAAGTAGCCCTCGGTAGGTAAAGGGCCTATCTTTAATGTAGTCAAAAATATCAAACCTCATTCTCTTCAGACGCTCGAGAAATAAATTTTCAATGTTTTGCTTGAAATCAGACCTTCTGACTGTACCTATCCTAAACACCGTTTTCGTATCTACGATATAACTCCATTTTCAATTTAATATTTTTTGCATTATCCACGTCATTCTCAAGAAATTTGATATTATAGGAAATTGATATTTTAGCAACAGTGCGTCTCCCTGAGAAATAAAAGGCAAAGAGGATCAGTCCTTGAAAAAAAGATGGTAGTGGATATGGAAATGGTTGAATACGTTATTCTTATGTTAATAGTAGTCCGAATGAAGTGTGAATTCAGTTTCAGTGAAGGAAACAGTCGTTTAAAAAAATTCGTGTGGTTCTGTAACGGAGATCACATGAATATATATAATATGATATATGAATACCCCACACTTTTTCTCCAACATTTCTTTCATTCCCATTTACATATCATTTCCAATTGAAATGATGGCTTTGTAGATTAAAAATGTTGATATCCAAACCCAGCTCATTTTGTTTGTGGATACTCTTGCCCGTTAGAGTGGCCAGAGGAATCCAGACCAGGACTGTCCTAGAAAATTCTGATTGATATTTGTGTGAGGTTGGTTTCTTTCAGTCTCGCTACTCATCTATGATCTATTCCGTGAATTTCCACCTGGAATACTGTCGCATATAATTAATTCTAGGCAGGTTGATATTTCTATTCTAGGTATACACCCGCACCAGAACCTGAGGTTCTTTTCGAACCATCTGTGAAAAAAATATTAATTTGCTCTCAGTAGTTCCTCTTCTTGGAAGTCCCAGTCGTATCTCTCTCTCTAGCTCTAATCGAAAAAAAAACTAGAATTTCTTCACGTTAGTGCAACAAACTGTCTTTGAAATGATTTTATCAAAGTTTATGTTGTTCACTTCTCGTGATGTATAAGTACTGTTTGAGACCATTCATGAACCTATTTATTCTCTCCAAAAACAAATATAGACAGACTCGCAGCGATGAAATTCAATATTGCTGTAGTGTGCAACATCTGGAAATGAAATAAAACATTTGTACGATGACGACACACCGCAGAATAAAAACGCGGAATTATAAAATTACTTTCATATCAACGATAACAAAACATTCCGATGGACTTTTCAATGTCGAATCGATTTATTTTGATTCTCTGTATATCATAGTACGATTTCGATACGAACACAAGCGGCGGGAAACAGTACAAAATACTGGATTATGCGAAATTGACTTTACGATTTTGCATGTGACTTGCAACGAAGTGACACGTGATTCGATTCTCAGAAGGTATTGTCTTATATTATTCAGGGTTACTCGGGTAATCTTTGGAAACAAAGCAAAGTTGAGAGATTGCATATTGCTTTTCAATCAATTCTTTGAACGGTAATTCAGTAAATTTCTTGTGACTTATTTATTACTTATGGCTAAAAACTTACGACTTATGACTTGAAACTTCTGCATAAATCCACCATCAGTATTCATTCAGTTATTATGTTGATACCTTTCATGTATGTGGTTGGACCGGAATGAAGTTAGCAGCTGAAATTTGGCAGCCGAAATTAAGGAAACTGCCGAATGACCATTGGCGTGCGCAAATTATTTCAAAATCCTCTTCAGCAGCCAATACGATTTTACAGCATTTAAAAGATATAAGGGGAGCGGCCGAAGTGGACAAAGACCTTGAAATATCATTACAGATTGAAAACTACAATTTCAATCATGAGCCAAAAGGAAAATTACTTGCAAGCCGTCTAAGGGGGTTCAAAAGAGCGAAAACAAATTTCAAATTGATTAAGAAAAATAATTACAGGTGAAATAAACGAGGTGTCACTTTGAAATATTAATGAAAACTTGTAAATCATTGATTTCAATCATGTGCTAGAAGGAAAATGACTTGCGAGCCGTCTAAGGGGGTCCAGATTGGCAAAAACGACTTCAAAATTAATTTGAAAAATATTTACAGCTGAAGAAAACGAGGTGTCACTTGGAAATAATAATAAAAACGTGTAAAACATCAATTCAAATTATGTGCTAGAAGGAAAATTACTTGCGTGCCGTCTTAGGGGGCCCACAGGGCAAAAACGACTTCAGCTGTAAATATTTTTCAAATTAATTTTGAAGTCGTGTTTGCTCCTCTGGACCCCCTCAGAAGGAAATGAGCCGTCTAAGGGGGTCCTTAGACGGCTCATTTCCTTGTAGAACATGATTTGAATTGATGTTTTACACGTTCTCATAATCATTTCAGAGTGATACCTCATTGATTTCACCCATAAATAATTTTTTAAATCAACTCTCAAGTCATCTTCGCCCCTCTGGACCCCTTAAGACGGCTCGCAAGTCATTTTCCTTCTAGCACATGATTGAAATTAGAGTGTTCCATCTGTAATGATCATACAAGGTCTTTTTCCACTTCGGCTGCTACCCGCACGTATCTATATCTTTAACCTGATGTAAAATCGTATTGGATGCTGGAGAGGAAATTGAAAAAAAATTGCGCACGCCAATGGTCATTAGACAGTTTCCGTAATTTTGGCTGCTATATTTCAGCTGCTAACTTCACTCCGGTTGTGGTTGGTACCTACCTTATTCAACTTGCCAAATTCTAAAAACGCCGAATTTGCTCTAGAAGAAACGATGGAAGAAATTCCATATTCTGAAGGAATTCGCTGCTAGAGCATCAACGATATTGAAACACAAATAATTTTATTTGTATGAGATCGCGCCGTTTTCGTTTTTTCAATAGATATTTACGATATAAGTATCGTAAAGATTCATATTTCAATATGAGATGGGAATTTGTCAAGTCTCAAAATATTTAAAATACTCGAGACTCAAGAAGCCTAAGACTGAAAGACTTAGCCGATTGAAAGACTGAAGCGCAGATTTAAGTACTGAAAATTGACTCAAAATTTCTAGTTGTAGAAGTTAAAGTAAATATTTCCCCCTCGGTTTGTCGTAATATGAATTTACGATACGAATTTGGTACAATACCTTACCTACTACCAATAACGTTAATTATTTATTATATTATTATTGATATTAATGATAGAATCATGTATCAAGCAAGCGTTGCAAAGGTTGTTGAGGCGAGAATGGAAGCCTCCAGACTAAAGTGCATGGGCCAATGGAGAGGCAACAACTTCGTCCATTGCAACATAATGGAGGTCATAAGAATCGACCCATCTGAGATGCCTTCGGAAAAAATAACCTACTCCTTTGATGGAGCATTCACCACCATCAGTCAAGATAAAGAAGTCACATCAAGGGCCCTACCAATGCTGTCAAGGGGGGAAATCTAGAACACAGATGGCTGTAAGAGAAGCAATTGAAGACCACAGGGGAAGAATGATACATGTCCAAAAAAGCTGATTTTGAGAATAGACAAATTTAAGGTTTGAAAACATTCTGGGGGAAGGGTTGGAACAAAATTTAAAAAATAAAAATATGTGCGAATGCATTAACTCTTTATTACATTGTATACATAAAATAAACTCAAATTTTTTATTTTTTTTTATTATAAAACAATTAAAAATTTGAGTTTATTTTATGTATACAATTTAATAAAGAGTTAATGCATTCGCACATATTTTTATTTTTTAAATTTTGTTCCAACCCTTCCCCCAGAATGTTTTCAAACCTTAAATTTGTCTATTCTCAAAATCAGCTTTTTTGGACTGTATCATTCTTCCCCTGTGGTCTTCAATTGCTTCTCTTACAGCCATCTGTGTTCTAGATTTCCCCCCTTGACAGCATTGGTAGGGCCCTTGATGTGACTTCTTTATCTTGACTGATGGTGGTGAATGCTCCATCAAAGGAGTAGGATATTTTTTCCGAAGGCATCTCAGATGGGTCGATTCTTATGACCTCCATTATGTTGCAATGGACGAAGTTGTTGCCTCTCCATTGGCCCATGCACTGTAGTCTGGAGGCTTCCATTCTCGCCTCAACAACCTTTGCAACGCTTGGTTGTTACATGATTCTATCGTTAATATCAATAATAATATAATAAATAATTAACGTTATTGGTAGTAGGTAAGGTATTGTACCAAATTCGTATCGTAAATTCATATTGCGACAAACCGAGGGGGAAATATTTACTTTAACTTCTACAACTAGAAATTTTGAGTCAATTTTCAGTACTTGAATCTGCGCTTCAGTCTTTCAATCGGCTAAGTCTTTCAGTCTTAGGCTTCTTGAGTCTAGAGTATTTTAAATATTTTGAGACTTGACAAATTCCCCATCTCATATTGAAATATGAATCTTTACGATACTTATATCGTAAATATCTATTGAAAAAACGAAAACGGCGCGATCTCATACAAATAAAATCATTTGTGTTTCAATACCGTTGATGCTATAGCAGCGAATTCCTTCAGAATATGGAATTTCCATCGTTTCTTCTAGAGCAAATTCAACCACAACCGGAGTGAAGTTAGCAGCTGAAATATAGCAGCCAAAATTACGGAAACTGCCTAATGACCATTGGCGTGCGCAATTTTTTTTTCAATTTCCTCTCCAGCATCCAATACGATTTTACAACAGGTTAAAGATATAGATACGTGCGGGTAGCAGCCGAAGTGGAAAAAGACCTTGTATGATCATTACAGATGGAACACTCCAATTTCAATCATGTGCTAGAAGGAAAATGACTTGCGAGCCGTCTAAGGGGGTCCAGAGGAGCAAACACGACTTCAAAATTAATTTGAAAAATATTTACAGCTGAAGTAAACGAGGTATCACTTTGAAATGATAATAAAAACGTGTAAAACATCAATTCAAATTATGTGCTAGAAGGAAAATTACTTACGAGCCGTCTAAGGGAGCCCAGAGGGGCAAAAACGACTTCAAAAACAATTGAAAAAATTTTCACGGGTGGAATAAACGAGGTGTCAGTTTGAAATAATGATGAAAAGTTGTAAATCGTTGATTTCAATGATTTGCTAGAAGGAAAATGACTTGCGAGCCGTCTAAGGGGGTCTAGAGGAGCAAAAACGACTTCAAAATTAATTTGAAAAATATTTACAGCTGAAGAAAACGAGGTGTCACTTTGAAATAATAATAAAAACGTGAAAAATATCAATTCAAATCATGTGCTAGAAGGTAAATTACTTGCGAGCCGTCTTAGGGGGTCCAGAGGGGATAAAACGACTTCAAAATTAATTAAAAAAATATTTACGGGTGAAATAAACGAGGTGTCACTTTGAAATAATAATGAAAACCTGTAAATCATTGATTTCAATCATGTGCTAGAAGGAAAATGACTTGCGAGCCGTCTAAGGGGGTCCAGAGGGGTAAAAACGACTTCAAAAGTAATTAAAAAAATATTTACAGCTGAAGAAAATGAGGTGTCACTTTGAAATAATAATTAAAACTTGTAAATCATTGATTTCAATCATGTGCTAGAAGGAAAATGACTTGCGAGCCGTCTAAGGGGGTCCAGAGGGGCAAACACGACTTCAAAATTAATTTGAAAAATATTTACAGCTGAAGAAAACGAGGTGTCACTGTGAAATAATAATTAAAACGTGTAAAACATCAAATTCAATCATGTACTAGATGTCATTTTACTTCTAGCACACCATTGAAATCAATGATTTACAAGTTTTCATCATTATTTCACACTGACACCTCGTTTATTTCACCCGTAAAAAAATTTTCAATTGATTTTGAAGTCGTTTTTGCCATTCTGGACCCCCTTAGACGGCTCGCAAGTCATTTTCCTTCTAGAACATGATTGAAATCAATGATTTACAAGTTTTCATTATTATTTCAAAGTGACACCTCATTTATTTCACCTGTAATTATTTTTCTTAATCAATTTGAAATTTGTTTTCGCTCTTCTGAACCCCCTTAGACGGCTTACAAGTAATTTTCCTTTCAGCTCATGATTGAAATTGTAGTTTTCAATCTGTAATGATATTTCAAGGTCTTTGTCCACTTCGGCCGCTCCCCTTATATCTTTTAGATGCTGTAAAATCGTATTGGCTGCTGAAGAGGATTTTGAAATAATTTGCGCACGCCAATGGTCATTCGGCAGTTTCCTTAATTTCTGCTGCCAAATTTCAGCTGCTAACTTCATTTCGGTCCAACCACATACATAAAAGGTATCAACATAATAACTGAATGAATACTGATGGTGGATTTATGCAGAAGTTTCAAGTCATAAGTCGTAAGTTTTTAGCCACAAATTGTATACATAAAATAAACTCAAATTTTTAATTATTTTATAATAAAAAAAATTGAAATGTTTATAACGGTATGGACAATAAACATTATTCCCTACAATTCATCACCAACGAGCACTTCGTCACTGAAAATCCCGTCTTCTGTCTCCTCGTCATATCCTACAGTGTTCCTTCTGTTTGCGGAGCTTTGTTTTGCTACTTCCACAGTGGTGAGGTTTTTATAAAATTGCCGGAATGCTGATTTCTCCAAGAATGTTTTCAGAAACTGCAAATCCTGGTATTTAGCAGCCTGAATAGGAATAGGTGTGGTGTACAGGTTTTTCTTGGGAACAATAATTTTTCACGAATTATTGTTTTGGGGGTGGGGATTTTCTTGAGTTCGTTTTTTATTTTTTTCAATCTTCCCTTCCCCCGTGTAGCTCGGGCTGCAGAAGTTCCTTGAACTGTGGGTGGTTCGGTGATCGAGGTAGGGGTGAAGTTGCCAAAGATTGTTTTTGAAAAAAATGTAAGGCTCTTAATTTTTTATTTGTAGGTTTCTTATAGGCCTAGTTGTAAACGGACATAGGTGCTCTGTCCAGTTTACAAATTCTAATTCTTGGCCACAGTCAATTACTGTAAATGGAGTAGGTTTTACCCTGCAGTCGCGAATAACCTCTCGCCAATCGTCAGGTACTTCTGTATAAGCCTTTTGATTGATTTGGGCCATATCTCTGTTGCATTCTAGATACGAGTGCCCCCTTATGGGGAAATGAATAGTTACTTGATCAAGGCGGTGCTCCTCCTTTACGAGATGGTAAAACAACCTTACCATCGTATAGTTTTTGTTTTGTCCGGAACAAGAATCACAAAAGATATTGAGCTCTACATTGGCAATCCGGACCCCGAGCATGGCTAGCCACTCGCAATTTTTTGGTAACTTCAGTAATTCATCCCGTTTTTTCCGCTTTTTCGACGCACAACACTCCATACTCCTAACATTGTCCGGCTCTTCTTCACCTAATGAACTCATTAACAGCGTTCAAAACAGTAGATAAAACAGAAAAAAGTATAGTAGTAGAACGTAATGTTAACAACAGAAACCAACGCTACGAACTGAGACGTTCGGGACCACCCGACTTGAAGGTTACGGCAGCGTACACGACTTGTTTGGACATGAACCATTGTTCCCCGGGCGCGCGGTATGGAATCGTTCTTCCCCAGTATGGGATATATTCTTCGTGTAATATATCACGACAACATCGTTCTTCCCCTGTGATGATGTGACCAAGCACTAGTAACAATAAAAGGCAACAAGCTAGCGTTCGCATCTCAATTTTCAGGTTAAAGGGACAAACACCATTCTTCCCCTGTACTCTTCAATTGGGTTGCGGGAGGGAATTTTCGTAACAATATATCACGCATACACTCCGGACCCGGAATGTGCTATGATGATAATACGGTAATTATATTCGCAGAAAAAGCCTGGCAGGGAGAGAGAATTTTTGAGCTGAAAATAATATGAACAAAACTCAGCTTGCTTAATAACAGTGAAAGGAAGAAGTATATGACATTTTCTCTTTCTGTCCTACAGTGTCTAGTCAGCCTCATAACAGCATTTTCAAAATACCTAGCACAACTTGTTCCAATCAGTTGTGTTGTGTGTGCTCAAACCTTATATAGATAAACCCATCCAATAACTCATTATGGTTTAATAGTCAGATCATTTATGAATAGGTTCTACATCTTCACTAGACAAAATTTCTAATTAATTGTCTGCTGCCAAACAAAAACGTAAAATGAAAAGGTGTAAGGCAAAAGTAAAAAAATATTTAACAATTAACTCGCCTATTTTCTATAAATTTTGATAAAAAAAAAGTTAAACAAACTTGTGTCCTTATTACTTGCTTAAACGTCGTCAATGAAACATACTCGGTGCATTCAGTTGCTTAGCTGAGCTGATCTGAAAGGGAGTTTGCAACGAATACATTCCAAAAAGACGTAAAAAGCTTTTCTTTTTTATAAGAGTTGTTGATGGAAAATCTGTCGATCTTATGATGACTTGTTAGTCATCTGTTAAATTCCAGAAACGTGAATCACTGAGTCTAAAAAAATCTTCGAGGTTTGTAATTAACAAAATTATTTTTACTCAATTTTTATTTTGTATAATGATTCTTTCTCGAAAAAAAATAAAATTCAGGGATGTGAGTAATTAATGAATGTTGAAGGGAGTGGTTCCCTATTCCCTTAACGAATCTCCATGCTTTACTTTGAATTCAACGATAAAATTCTTGAGATGTAGCGGAGTGTTCTTTGCCTAGAAATAGATAAACATCGCTTTGTGAAAACATCTACGAAATTAGTTCTAACATAAATTGAAGAAATCATTAATTTGAATATAATATTTTAGCTACTAGTAATGATGATGATGTAATTTTTGATGGTCCATATAACCAATTTGAGAAGTCATTGCTTATTACTAATTTTGCAACTTTTTAATGAATTTTGGATATGCGTGCACATGTGCTTAAATATGGTTAATTATGTGCAATTTTGGAAAATTTTGTACTGATTGACGTCACTGCCCAGAATGTATAAGTCCACATAAAGTATCAGTTATATCGCCCGAAAACATGTCTGTAGAATGTTCCGCAAATTGAAGCCGTGCCTATCGCACGAGTTATTGATGTTTTGAAATTGAATACGGTGGATTGATTACAAGTAATACCAATTTTTATGAAATGCGATAATTTTGATCGTGCAAATATTACTTACCCATTCGCTTTTATCTCGACTAGATGCTGTCATCAGTAACAATAAGTTTATCTCAATGCCTGTTGCGGGTTTTTTCTGATTAGCTGATGGATTTAGAAGTGCACAATATTTGTGCTGATAGGAACAATGATTACTAATAACGCAAAATAGACCGTAGATAAGGGAATTCCTCGAAAAAGTTCTGCAGTATCTGAATATTTTCATAATCTGAACCATAAATTTATTCTGAAATGTATTTGTTTCAATTTCTGTTTCATGTTACAATATGAGCAGATCATGGACTTGCGCCACTTATTACAATAAAAAATAAAAACATTACTTTATCGAAATATAAAGCGCTGAGGATTGATGAACTGCTTTGGTTAATTTTTTCTTCTTTTCGAAAATTTGTCTCTGACTTCAGCTTCTCATTCAATTCAGTGATCCAGTCAATATACCAATAAGACCGGTCTTCAGCAATTCAGTGTCGAAGCTGACACCAAGTTCATAGGCCAAATCTTCTGCTCAAATATCAGCTTTTTTATGCAGAAAAGGTGATTCATACTCCTGGTAACCATACAGGCTTTATCTTTCGCAGGATATCTTTGAGGTCCACCACGCACCCCCTAGGTTGAGGCCCGGAAAGAAGAATCACTAGGCTTTCAAAAGATCCTCATTCTTCTGATTGTCGGTTAGCAATTTGAAATATAACCAAGGTATTTTAATGAAAATACAATTAACTATATTTTGCTAATTAATTTCCACTCGTATACTACTATTTTTTAATTTATTTTATATATTTAAAGTTATTACTGTCGCTAACTCGTGTCTATTTGCGAACTCTCGAACTAACTATATATAAAACTAATATTTTATGTAAACGTCACTATACTATGTCTGCAACTGCCTGCCATCTCATGGTGAGCGTCCCATGTACCGAAGTACACTTCTTCACCATTCTGAAACTGCCGAGAGTTGACAGGTGACTCTTTTAGATGGCTCCCGTACATTCTCGATGCGGTTTTCACCGAGCAAGTAGGATGGAGTTGCGATCTGGAAACCTTCGCCTAGCACAGAGATTTCCATCATGGTTGGGATGCATTGTATCAGTATTATGTCCAGTATGTCAGGTTGTTTTCAGCTTCGTTTGTGGATAAGATGGATAGAGCTTCCTCGTTTTAGGTGAAGCTATTTCCTACTGGAATAGATTTAGGAATGAGAGAAAAATGAAAACATTCTGCGGTAGATGAGTGGTCAGTATCGGCACTGGAATATTCTAAAACCTGAAAATGAAGAATGGTGTTATATCAAACAAGGTTCAAGAAGAGTATAATACAGGCAAATCCATGGACATGGCACTAGAGATCTCAACAGGCTACTTCAAAATCAATCACTAAAGCTCCAGAAAGAAAATGAGTTCCTACTATCTTGTGTCAATTTGGAAAATAGGGTAATTATATCTTCCATAGACGAAACCACAGTCGCAACCAGAGCTGGAAGGGGATGTCCACAGGGAGGAGTTCCATCTCCTCTTATATGGGCTATCCTGGTTGATATGAAATCTACACCTTCAGAAAATATTCCAAAAAGCATACTAGTTTTCAACCTGTGCTGAAACGATTAAGGGCTGCAACCAAAAATGGAAATGGCTATGGCTATATAACAAGGTCATTAAGCCCCCATAATAGGATCGGTGGTATGGTGGCTAAAGACTCACTAGGCTGGAGCAATTCGATGGCTGGGTGGCATTCAAAGGCAATGCTGCTTAGCAGCCACTGAAGGGGAATGAAGACTACGACAACGGCCGCTTTAGAAGCCTTGCTTCGCATACGACCGCTTCACATACATACTCTAGGCAGAAGTTGCAGCAATACATCATTGTGTAGAAGAGTAACGGAGGCAAAAGTTTAATGAAAGGACAGCTAAGCAACTATTAAAGCAATTCGCTCCATGCAAGATAACTTAAAACTTGATTGGGACTGTTGGGCAGTCATAACACATAGCCTGTGGTACCAGGACAGGACATACAGGGTAAAATGACAATGAAGAGGCTAACTCAGTTGCAGTAGAAGGAGCACGGAACTCGCTTGTGTTTTAGCGAATGCTCTGATAAAACCTCACAAGAACACGTGGATGAACACGTTATCTCAAGAATGGTGGAACACGGTGCCAAGAATGAGACAGGCAAAAATCTTTCATCAAAGTACCATCGTCTTCTTTGACTGGGTACCTACTAAGTCAGAACGGAAGGACGAGCATAATGAACCACATACTAACTACATCGGATTAGCAGAAATGGGCACATAATGTGTGACTGTGAAGGTCTAGCAAGGTTTTCAATATTAGGAGAGAAAAAACCACAACCTCGCTAGTACATGGGAGAGCTAAAGTCTAATCTCTGGAATCTTGTGGCAAGGACCGGATTAGACAAAGAACTTTAAACAAGATGAGGGCATACACAATAGCGGTGGCTTCTGAGCCTAACAAGCCACTTACAAAATCTGATCTAAATCTAAAGTGATGGTTCAAAAAATCAAAGAAAATTATGAACGTGAAATGTCTCTCCTTCAGTAAAAATCACAAATTCAACTTTCATCAATATAGAACCAAGCAATGGTGCAGATAAGTAGGTATTCAGTACCCAGTATCAAATAAATGAAGTGAAGGAATTAGGTAATAGACTAAAATAAATATATGTGTGGTGAACGCAATATTCCAACAATATTAGGAATAGTAAAATTATGACGAATTACATGTTTACTTTCTTACATAGTAACAACTCGATTGAATATGTGATATTCCTAGAACAACTTGAAACTTTGATAACACCGATCCATAAAAACGGTGACTGTGAATTATTCGAAAATTATCGGCAAATTCGTGTTCTGTCGTCTTTGTCAAATCTGTTTAAAATGCCTCTAAAATAGGTGCAATCGTCGTATGAATCACATGAAACAGCATACTTATGTGTTTTTCATTGCGAGTCAGCATGGATACATAAAAGGTAGATCTGTGGACAAGGCAATTACAAAGTTCATTGAAATAATTCTTGACTCATTCAATAATAATGATATTCTACTAGGTATTTGTTTAGATCTCTCTTATAAGCATAGGATTGTTTGACTGAATCATGATTACCTATTGAAAATACTTGAAAAATATAGCATTCGAAGAAATGCTTTAGTTTGAATCATATTTAACACATCATCAGCATAGTCAAATTTATGAATAATAACTAAATAACCGAGTCTTGCAAAAGAGATCACGATAGGAGTTCCTCATGGTAACAGGCTCAATAAATTAGAAATTTCAAACAACTTTAACCCTTCTTACTAATTGAGTAGATGATAAGTACAAATTTGTTGGTGTCTAATTCAGATTGGCCAGACCTAGTAATAAAAACTCAGGTTTTGATGGAAAAAAATGGACGACTTGGAATGGTTTGTGTATATCGAGACGTCGAACAGTAAATCTAATATCACCCAGAAGAAGCATGCCAAAAGTTGCTGTGTGGGAAGTATTTCTTTCTTATTTAGCCCATCTGGCGATAACACCAAAAAAAATCAAAGTTGAGAAAAAGTGGAGAACTTGAGGGATAGTGTGGAGAGCAGTGGTTTTCGACTTCGTTGAAACTATTCATATCATTTATTTGAAACTCTCCTACACACTTTTTTCGGATTTTGTTCGAATTTATGCATTTGATCTTTTCGATTAGATTCGATTTGATTTGTACCGTTGAAGTCCGTTGATGTCCGTTGAAGTCCGCATTATTATTCAGTTATTGCAAATTTGGGGTTTATGAAATGTTTTTGCTTTGAATATAATGACGATCACGATTTCTTTCTATCGATCGGCTGCACCTGTCATTTGACAATTTTTTTTTTGAAAAATTGCATAATTTTGGGTTATTTGGACCTGTTTGAACTACTTTATTTTTTTCGCGTTTTCTTATTCTGCCAATTCAAATTTGTTCAAATCTGAAAAGACCAGTTGAAATTTAATGCATTCATCTGTTGAAGAGATTTTTTTTGTAGAAAATGTTTTCATTTAGTTATTAAAAAAATACAAATATGCTTTAAAAGACATGCTTTTTTTATTATTCAATAATTTTTATCACGTGGCATTTCAATAACTGAAAATTTCAAATCAGTTTACCAATCAAATTCTTGTTGATTCAGTTTCAGTTTTTTTCCTAACGTATACTCAAAAATGAATCGTCATTCAAGGTGGTGCTCTTAAGCTAAGAAGTATGCTATAGAAATAACAGAATTAAATGTCATGGAAATTGAAATTATGAAAATTTTGAGTTTCTTCATAATTATACCGCCAGAAAAAAATTTCACAGCAATAATCAAGACGTTCAATCCAAAATTTTGAAATACTTCGAAAAAGCGAGATTTTGACGCACAGTTGGATTTCTCTCTTTGGTTTTAAGGAAGAATATAAGAAAATGCAAAGTTTTACCATCAAATTTTATGGACAGACGAGGCAACTTATAAAGTCAAATGGGGTAGTCAGTTCACAAAACTGTAAACAAATAATTCTGAAATTTGTTTTATAATTATCTACGATGCTCAAACTGAGACTTTTATTAAAATCGATCATGGAAGATGTTAGTTACCCTCGATGTTTCACTTATTATGGTTCAGATTAGATAATTTCCCTTGGTAATCGGCGATCAATAATTCATTATTTTATGACTTTGTAACTACCAATTTCTTAGCGTTATGCTACTGTCCATTAATAAAGTGAAAGGAAGCGATATCTATCGGTGTGGGATCGCATTCGAAAGTTTTTTGCTCTCAGTTCGATACGTTATGATATACTCACTACTGTTTTATTGAAGAGTCAATTCGTTAAGTTATTACTTACCATTGAAGTTTCAAGTTGATGTGCCTTATTATAAAATTCGCGTTATCTTTAGATATAAATAGTCTACGCCAATAGGTGTTCCAGACCAAACAGTTTTCAATGAGTATGTAAGTATGCATTTACATTTTCATGTTCTGTAACAATAATTGAGATACTGGCGCAAAAATCTATTTTGATTTTTTCATATACTTCGTGGACAATCAATGTATGCCTTCTATACATGTGACGTACCTTCTGCATCTAACATGCCACGAACAGGTGTATTTTACTACTTTCGGCGTAATTCTGGTTCATATTATACTTTGCGTTTTTTTAAATCACACGTGTTTTTTATATCTATATGTTAGCTGTAACGTGCGGGAGCCGAACCTGTATAGTACACCTGACCGCTTGTTTGGATAATCGATCTTGACTCATCACTCGAAAATGTTCAGATTTTATCGAAGAACAAACGAAAGTCATCTAGACGAGTCACCAAGCGTTCCAAACTATTCTAAACGGCGACCTCTCACGTAGATTCTAGGTGGTTCTAGAATGGTGGGGAAATCTACTACGAGTTTTAAGTTAGTAAGTTAGTTACAGTTTACAGACATTCAGAGTTTGCAAGTAAGAGTGAACGGCAATAGTTTGTACTTCAGTTTTGGAGTTGTAACCCCTCATCAGTTCAGAAAAGCTTTGTGCAGAATTAGATTACTTTAGTTTGGGGATTCTGTGCTACAAGACTCAAAACTGCGACCTTTTCAAAACTATTGAATCATGTAGAGTTATCTGTACTATCCCTGTACCCATAGGCTCGTTTTAAAAGTACTGGAGGATAATCCTAGATGGGTTGTTCTAGTTTCCTTGCCTGAGAGTAGCTCTAGTTCCTTTAAGAAATAGTATACTGCTATCTTTGTTCATGTGAGTATAGCTACGAGTTTTGGTCATCAGCACGGATTCCTCACACCTTGACTAAGGGGATTGTTTTGATTTTCCTTGTCGAAATACGCCGTTTTCAATTAGAGAAGGGTCACTTTTGGCAGGATGCGATTCTTTATTGCACCCAGACGTTGAAAATAGTTCGCTCGACGGAATTAGTCTTCCTATGTACCCAATTTCCAATGTGAAGACTTTGGCGAATTAGATAGCACATGTTCGTGAAGAACAACTTGTAGCCTTCTGCCTGATCTACCTGATCTGCCATACAGACCAATACCGAAACCCATTTCCTTCCAAAAGCCGTAAAACAGAACATCCACGCAGTCCGCAGCGGAAACAGTGAATGCCGCTTTTTCACGGGAAACATGACATCTTACAGAGAGAAATATAGAGAACAAATTCAAATTACTCTGAATAAAGAAATAATGGACAAAGAGAAATGACGTCGTAAAAAATGTCAACATGATTATTTCGCTTTTATATAGATATAACAGATTAGTTATCATAAAAAAGTGTACTAGATAAGATATTCAATGTATTGTAATAAAAATGCACAAAAAATTTATTTGGACTCATGAACTATAATTTCTAATTTGTTTTGAACAATTTTGAACAAGTATAGTAATTTATATCACTAGCGCTATGCGTGGAAAGTACCCTAAACAAATATTCAAACTGAGTAGATAAGAAGTGCCTCAAGACCATCTCTCAGTAAACTCTACCACAGAATATTTCACCAAAAGGAGGACTAGCTCTTCCGAATTAAGAGGGGAAGAATCACCGATATTAAGAAAGGTTAAGACTCTTGGAGTTTAAAACTAACCCCGGAACCAACATATTGGAAAAGAAGAAAAGTCTGAGATAACCCTCAATATCTCCCTTCTAGTAAATAATACGGGGAATCGACACTTAGGTATTAAAGTAATTACAGGTAAAACTGTATTCACAATACTACCACATCGTTATTAAGTAATAAGGGTTGGAACGGTATCACCTAATATTCTAACCAGTTCTAATTACTTCTGTTAGTTGAGAACGCCATTTTTCGAAAAATGATCACCAAAAAACAATAAGTCAGGGTACCATTTCCCATTTAAAATTCTAAGGGTAACATCTATCCCTCCTAGGGGTTGAACCACGAGGAATACAAATATTCCTTGAAAGTGTCCCCCTTGAAAATGAAATTGACCTGTTTTTTAGATTCCTCATATTGTTTACTGAAAGGAATAAGATATTAAGGGTGGAAAGTTTTCAAATTCACACTCTGTATACCAAAATAACTGGTTTATTTAGTGTTTATGTTATCAATCTGATTCACCTTTATAGCCCAGAGTAAACTGAATTTTAAACGAATGCCTTTAGTATTTCTGATGTTCCACATTCAATTATACAGACAATAACTGACTTGTTAGAGGAAATTGACGAACATGCCATTTTCAGATCTCCAGGGTGTTTCATGTAGGTCCTACAGACAAAATTTTTTCTATTGCACACCGTTTATCATCATATTCACGTTTAAAGTTCGATTAATTCTAATATCATTATGCGTTGTTGGTGAGTTATTTTAGTTTTTCTGAAAATGTGAGGTTTTAAGTAGCCAACAGACAAACTAGTTCTAGGAACATTAAATTATTTTTGTTTCTTTTTCGTTAAAATTTTTCTACGTGAACCACTTTGCAACGCTCTGTGAACGTCATAACCCAAATTGTTTCCATTAAAAGGGGGAAAAACCTACGCACCGGTGTCATGGTTATTGTCAATCAGAAGCGAAGGCTAGCTTACTCTATTGATTCGACAAATTCGTAGGGCGTAAGAAGGAAATTCTTTAGATAAACAATGAAGTATACAGTGTCCTCCAAAGAGTTGGCATCATAGGGCAAAAACTTCGAATGATAATTCATTTGGAAATTCGAGCTTTGGGAAAGATGATCAAGCGTCATCTCTAGGTGCTAAAGAACTATTGTTCATTTTCGATATGAAGCCAAAACATTTCATAAAGTATAGGCGACACTACGTGGCGGAAGATCATTAACTTATAATGAAAAATGTATTTAGATATCCAATCTCATGCATAAGCATAAATGTATACAATAGGTATGTTTAAAAGTTATTAGTTTTGACAGGAGATACAAAAAGGAATGCAACAGGATATTTTTAATCCACAGATTTCAACCCTATTAAAAAGTTCTGACATGAAATATTATGATGTTGGTTAATTTCATCCCATCATCTCACCTCTTTTCTTTATTTAATCACCAGAATGCAAAGTTTCTGCATGAACTCGGATTTGAGGAAAAATGATAAACTCAATTCTACCTACTTCTTGAAGGGTTGAACCGAGAAATATTTGCATAGGACAAGGCTACTCGTCAAATACAATAAGGAATGTCCCAAATGTTTTCGCAAGAATTTAGAAACACCTTGTATCTACGATAGTTCAGTTTTGACAAGGGACAATATCAAGTATTGATTCATAGCGTTGAAGGGGTCTGTTGGATTTCAATTCGAGATGTTTACTCAGCTTCTTCTTGATGTTTGTTCTATGTTATCTCTATATATTTATGATTTTAGTAGAAATTGCTTTCAACTTCATTATATGAAAGATTTATTATTATATTGACGGAAAGATTTGGTAATGCGTAGGAATGTTGAAAGACTACGGGGTACCCTTTTCTCTAAGCGTTTCCACCAAGTGGAAAATAAAAGGCAAACATCTGTCAGAAAACAACTACTTCCTTGGCTAATACCACGATGGACATTGAACTACAACTGACAACGTTATTCAATTGCAAGTGCTTGTCTCGTAATTAAACAGAAAATTATCCTTCATTTGGCTGGGAATGACCACCTGCAGACATGCATGTTTCGAGGTTTATTGCCTCTCATCAGTGACAGGGTAGGTCGGACAACATTATAATTAATTGTCCTGACCCTGCCAAATGAATAATAATCAACTGTTCAACTAATATTTCCCCACGGATAACACCACGATCTACAACCAAGTTGATCGAAGCGCCATCCGCACGGAACAAGACAAAACACTCCCGAGTAGCACAGTCGGAAGAGAAATCTGTAAAATTCGAACGAGTTCGAATATATTGTGCCAGAGAGGTATCAACAATGTTGAAAGAATAAACCTCGAAACATGCATGTCTGCAGGTGGTCATTCCCAGCCAAATGAAGGATAATTTTCTGTTTAATTGCGAGACAAGCACTTGCAATTGGGTCTTCTTGGAAAACGTTGCACAAATATATGTTAGATGTAGTTCAATGTCCGTCGTGGCATTGGTATTTGATTTCTGACAGATGTATGCCTCATTTTTTCACTTGGTGGAAACGTATGGAGAGAAGGGTACCTCGACTTTGTCAAGTTTATTCGTTTCACCAAATACATACAATTGTTGTGTAATCTGGTACAATTAAATAGCATCCCACTTCATTAACCATTTTTAAACACGTAGGCTTTGCTTGGTTTCTATGGCAAGAAAAATAAATGAGTTATTAATATCTGTTGAAAACTGTCAGATGTTTATGCACTCGGTTACATATTGAAGATAGATTCAAATAACGAAAGGATTCATATGCTATCACTTATGCAAAATCAAATTGAAATCCATTTTTTTGTTAAGATATATTTATGGTGAGCTATATACCCGAATTGTCGTATTCCAATCATTAAATGTTTAGATAAGAGATGCATGTAATAGAACACCCATCATGCTAGAAAATTGCCATAGAAATTGTATGGACAAACAACTTAGGTGCATTCAACAAAGAGGCCGTCAATTCGAGCATTTATTGTAGTTTGGTTTTATTTTCCCTAAAACATTTCTTTGTCTCTGAATGTACAGATATCTTTTATACATTTTTATAGTGTAATTAAAACAACTTTCATAGATACATTTATTCAAAACTTCACTGACAATTTTCTTATCGAAGCGTTAAGTTTTCTCACAGCCGTCTTAATTCTCCGAGCCGTGGTGAGAAAATCGGCAACACCGAGACAACTAACTCATTTATTGTTGATATCAATTTCTCGGATTATTTGCAGAACTGAGAAAAAAACACAAATGAATTTGTACAGAAAAGAACGCCGATTGATGTGATTGTTTCATTTCCTTCATCAATCACAAACTGGAATAGCAATTTATTATATTTCTTACCTTAAGGGTGGCTGAGGCGGTGCAAACAACAGGAATGGCGGACCCGTGGGCCCTAGCTTACCGTACACCGACGTCAAAAACAGACATGTTCCCCCAACACTTAACACATACTCACTCAAACATTACAAAGGGATGCGAGAACTTAATAATCTGCCTTTAGTGGAAGCTAAAGAGGGGCCTCACATTGGGTGCTGCGGGACTGGTAGCCGGTCCGCGGCCGCCGCTCCATCCGGTTGAGAACCAGCCCTACCAGGGTTTTCACGTGGAGGAAAATCGAAGGAACTTACTGCGGGAACTAGAAAATCTGGTCTTTGATGGAAGCCAAGGAGAGACATCAGATCGGGTGCTGCGGGAGTGGTAGCTAGTGAATGAATCGCCCGCGGCCGCCGCACCATCCGATCAAGAACCAGCTCTACCAGGACTTCACCGAGGAGGCAGATTGAAGGAACTTGCAGTGAGAACTGGAGAACTTCTCCAATAAAAACTGAGGAGGGTCCTCGGATCGGATACTGCGAGTCTGGTAGCCGGTGATGGATTGAAGGAACTCGCTTTCTTGACAAGCACGTACACACTACACACCCAGACTTTGAGGAGGCATAACACCATGCATGAGGAGAGCAAGGGATAGCAAAAAGGGCCCATGAGCGCAAACTTGCTTGGCTGTAACAACAGCTCCCCCGTAAATATTACTACTATTAAATTTCTTGGCAACGGAAAAACCGTCAAATTTGGTGTTTCCATGCTCGAAAATTCACATTTCAAAAGGATAAGTATCTAAACCACAAAGATGGTCTCAGTTTTTTTTTTCAGATTTTTATATGAAGTCATTAATGTTGCAGGTTTGGAAAAATATTATGGTAAATTTGTAAAAATTGTTATTATCAAATTTGGACATTTAAACAATTGTTTTTCATTGATCCATCTGGTAGAAAAAATGTTGCATATCTGATGATATCAGTATCATGAAAATTGATCGCACATATAATAGACCTTTAAGAGGGGCTACAATTTTTACGAAGGTATTGCAGAGATCCACTTCTTTCGGTAAAAAAATTACTTACACCCTGTTACACAACAACGACTATGCATTGGCATAAATAAAGTAGAAATTTCCTCCAAGAGCAAAAACTGGAATACTAGGTAACCTCACAATTACATTTGAGCCTAACACTATTTTTGATAGGTTTTGAACACAATTTCTCACAATGTCACACTGAGAGAACAGTTTGTTAGCAGTAAAGAATTTTTTTAAAATTTTAACATATTATGCCTTTGATTATGGCCAAACTAATGTAATTTTACTACTTATAAATGATTTGTTTGAAAATTTCAAATGAATCAGTTGTTTGATACAAACTTTATATTTGTTAACTCAGAGAAACATATTACTTCAATATTAACTAATATTTGTTTTTATTTACTTATATGAAGTTCACTATAGAAATTCATTTATTTACAATAAAATGATCACTTCGACTGTGATATAATTTGTGGTACTATTCAAGTATATATATTTATATCTCACAGTAACTTGAATATATATAAGTATTATAAATAAATAAAATTATCTCTTGTTAAATATCATAACATTCATTCTGAATAAATAACATAACACTCTTCCTGACTAGATCACATATTACCTTGAAATCGTGTAATGTATTCGTGAAGGTTCCAATCCCTCAACAATCCTTCCATCATCGCTGTACTAGTACGATAAGAGCCTAGGATAACCCTTGCGTCCACTCCACGATTTTAGCGGCAAACCGGCACAAACATTCACAATTCACATTCACCTGTGGCTTCAATCCATATGCACATTCGTGCGTGGGTTCAGTTCACTTAGTCCACTTTCACGCCAAAAATAAGGATGATTATATTGCCAATAACAAAGAAATGAATGATCTTGATATGGTTGAGCAGGTTGACCAACAAGCTACAAGATACAAGACATGAATACAATGGCGTTATAAAGTCGATCATCGTATCGAAATGCTGATGCGATGACACGTGCCTCAGTGGAGGGGTTGGATAGGTCGGATAATTTGCAACCGCCAAATCCTTTTAGTTAACAGTTACCATATTTACGTTTTCTGGAAATTATTGTGTTGGTGACTATAAAGTTCCCGTAGCTTACAGAGTTATTAGTTTTCTCCAAATGATGTCATATTTTTATCCCAAACTGACTCAAATCTAACAAACATTTATTTATATTCAACGAATAATCATCAAAAAATTAAATTTCTTGAAATTGATAAATAAGAAATATGCTGACTATAATTTTTGATTTTTCGGGCAAAGTAATATGTTTTAATTTCACAAAATGAGCAGGTAACAAATATTTTGATGTATGGTAATACTTATTTCTGAAATAACTGTGTTTTGTTCAACGAGGTTGTTTGAATACCAAACAAAATTGCTAATATTGAGCTAACTACGTTTGAACAAATTGATTTATTATCTAAAAAAAAACCTTTTTCTCGGTGCATATGGATCATATGTTCATTCATCAGTTAGAACACAAATAATTCAACCTACACTGAAAAAACAGTTAATTTATAGTTAACGAAATTAATTAACATCTAATAAATCATTTATTCGAATATTGCGGAATAAACGTTTATTTATTAGACACAAATAATGCATTTAAATTATTCAAATATTCCTCATTAATAGTTAATTCAAATCAATTTCCAATAAACTATAGATTTATTTATTTATTAACTGTAAATGAAACATTATTTATAATAAATAATATATTTATTAATGATCAATATTTCATTACCATTCAATAAACACATATTCATTATTGATATGTTTTATTTATTAAAAATAAACGCTTGTACATAACAAACCTCACTCTTCACAAAATTACCTTTACAAATATTTATCAAATCAACAAAACGGTTATCATCTGGAACTTTTCCAGCTCCTGAACCTGATCCATTCTTATGGCGCGAGACCGTCATGAACTGCGTTATTAAGTAGGTACTTGTGATTTTTCCAACAGATGTCTAAGATGGTAGTGTAGATTAGATGCACAAACCACGCATATAATTATTATAATTTTTAGTTTCACTTCAATAGTTCAATCACATTAAAATAACACGCGACCTATAACCTAAACAACATTCACAAATGACACCACACACCACACGACTTGAAGACAAACAACGAGACTCAGACTACGACGAGACACGTGGCCCATCACAGCGAAGCCACCACGGCACCTATCGCGGAGATTTTATAATAATGGCAGCGCGGTATTTTTAATGAATATTAATTTATTGTCTATTACTAAGAATTATTCACTTTGAATAAACTTATAATTATTAATGAATACAATTTTAGTAATATCACCCAACAAATGATTTCATTAGGAATAAATTTATATTTTTAATTATAAACATATCGACCTCAAATAAACTATATATTTTTTATTAATATATCATATTATCGCATTTAATAATATTAAATAAAATCACCTTGTACGAAATAAAATATTCTTTTCTTTATTCATTGTAAATAAAAGGCACCCAAACAAATATTTATTAACTATAAGCCCTATCTTTTTTTCAGTGTAGAATATATGCTTTTATATTTTCTGAAATTTTAATCGTGAAAAACAAAAACAGTAATTTTAGTTTTTCCTGTATTTCCTGTGTTCAGGAAGGGCGAGAGTCTCCGTAGATTTTCTCTGGCCAATTTAAGGCTCACCACAATAGTTACCATTTTTCCCATTAATCTTAATACGGTTTAGAATGAAGCAATGTTACCACATGATGAAAGGCAGGAGATCATAATGGCAACACACCTTTCGATATTCGAATGCAACTTGTGTTTATACTTGGATCCGTTTGAAAATCACATTTTCCCAAATCAGGATCAGAATGACCTACGATGCCATTGGTAAAGAAATTGCTCCTGTATGATTCACTGCTGGCTAAGATCCAGTTCATTCATTTGAGTATCGTCAAAAATGGAACTAGATAACGGGGTAGTGTGGGTGGCGATAATAACACAAATCATGGAGTGGGCGATATAGAAAAAGTCTTGCAATGCAACTTCCTTTTAATTTTATTCAAATATATAAGTTAGTATACAGAGCGATCCATTTTCGTAGGAAACTTTTACCTCACAGGATTCAGACACAACTTTATGATGAGACAAATATTTGAGTAAAAAAAAATTTGGAAAATCATTTAAGCTTAGTTTCCAAAGATGGCGCAATACATCGAAGGTCTTTCAATTCTCTTCTCAACACTATTTTGATTGATGAATATGATGAATATGAAAAAATAAAAGGCATACACGTGTGTCGTTGAGCTACAAGCTTCAGTTTGTCTGTCAAATATTAATCGTTTCTGATGGGTCAATTACTTTGATGACACTGCTTATCGAAAAGCCGTAATTTTGCTCCTTCCTTCTCTCCTGCTCAAGAATATACGGACATAAGAAGCACCCGCTGTATCGGATTGAATTCGTATACCGGGTGGCTACGGAAGTATTGCCTACGGAATATCTCAGTTATTGTATGAAGTAGGTTTGTGAAATTGAGAGCGTCGATATAATGACATAAGAGCTAGAATTTGAGCATATTGACATGTCGAAGTTAACTTCCGGTCTGACCGGAAGTAACATCAACTTTCATATTTTAAATGGAAACCCAATTTTTTTTTCTTTTCGCTTTATTCAGCATTCAATTCCCTTTCTAATGACATATCACAAGTTGATATCTAACCAGCAGAAAAAAATTATTATTGAAAGTCACCGAGTAGGCCGTGGAAGCAAAATGAAAGCCAAAAATTGAAAAGTTGGCTATGGAAACCATACGTCACTTGATAACAGTTGCTACTACTGTGATATTTTATTTTCATTCGTCGGCGTTATGAAAAGCAGCCAAAAAAAATATTGGAAAAATTGGGAAAAAAACAATACTCTGTAGGTCCATAACTTAAATAGGAACATACAACTTTTTCTTGCCTGTACTATTCAGCATAACCATTCCTTTCTAATGATATAATAGAAAGTAATTTTTTGAAATGAAATACCAAAAAATCCAATTATTATTATTCAAATATCAAAAAAACAGATTTATCGAAAAAAAATATTCAAATTGATAGGATTAAAGATAAAATAAATTCAAAACAAACGTTCGAAATGCATTCCCTCAGCGTCAATACATTTATTGACTCTGGTGATATTTTCATGTAAAACGTTTCTCAACATTTGGGGCGTGATATCTTGGAAAGCTCTACAAATTTTTACTTCTAGCTCATGTAGACTTGTAGGCTGTGTGGAATACACCCTATTTTTAAGATGCCCCCATAGAAAAAAGTCGCACGGAGTAAGATCAGATGACCTTGGTGGCCACTTGCCATGGGTTGTTATAAGTCTCTCTTGAAAGCTATTTTGAAGATAATTTCTCGCTATTCTTGAATTATGCGGAGAGGCGCCATCTTGCTGGAAGTACATTCTCTCAGTTATTTCCGCTGGTAGGTTGTTAATGAATTCCGAAATTTCATTCGTTTAAAAATTAAAGTATCTCTCTCCGGTTAGTTGGCCTTGAAAAAGAATGGGGCCAACAATATGAGTTCCAACTATTCCTGCCCAAATGCCCAAACATTCACACCAAATCTCTCCTGGAAGCCACCTTGTCGAAACCGGTGCTCGTTTTCTATCGCCCAGTACCTGAAACAAAAGACCGTTCACACTTTTAGCACTTTACACTTCGACTATCGACATTAATCCAAATAAAGTACAGTACCTACCTTGTATTATTCCTGTTAAATAATCCATTTTTGGTAAATCTTGACTCGTCCGTAAACAAGATATAATATTTAAATAGGTGATTCTCAGCATTTTGTCGAAGAAACCAATTACAATATTCCAGGCGCCTTTCACCGTCATTTTCATACAAATGTTGATGCAACTGATACTTGAAGGATTTAAATCGATGTTTTTTCAAAATTTTCCTAGCAGAGTCCTTACTTATAGCTAATTCGGCGCCAATCTGCCTTGAGGAAATTGTGCTATCATATTGTACTAAAGCTAATATATTAATTTCAGTTTCCTCATTAATAACAAATGCTTCTTGGTCTTCGTGAACATCAGGCTCAGTTCTTAATTTTTCTTCAAGCCACTGGAAATACCTTCTTGACGGTTGCTGCCTCCCTGGATATCGCTCTAAATACAATCGTTCAGCGGCATAAGAATTTTTTAAACATTCACCATAAATGAGAAGCATGTCAATTTGTTCGGTTCGTGAATAACGGGGCATTTTTTGAATATTCCACTAACTGATTTCGATTTCCAAACCCTTTTAAAATGGCAGAATCAAAAACACTACTTCGAACGTCAAAATAATATGGATAGCAGCGTTCGTGAGAGCTCTCGTTTTTTTTTTTTTTTTTTCATTCCAAAATACATCTTAATCAGCCTACTTGTTAATATTTTGGTTCGAATGATTATTGCAATGGAATGATTATTCTGAATAGCACAAACATCGTCCATAGGTAGATATTAGAATATCTATGGACGATGGCACAGACCAAGTACGTTTATGTTCCTATTTAACCTAGAACCTACAGGATATAATTTATCATTCCACATTATTTTTAATGTTATTTTTGCGTATGGCGATAATCTGTTTTGTTATTTGAATAATAATAATTGGATTTTTTGGTATTTCATTTCAAAAAATTACTTTCTATTATATCATTAGAAAGGAATGGTTATGCTGAATAGTACAGGCAAGAAAAAGTTGTATGTTCCTATTTAAGTTATGGACCTACAGAGTATTGTTTTTTTCCCAATTTTTCCAATATTTTTTTTTTGGCGGCTTTTTATAACGCCGACGAATGAAAATAAAATATCACAGTAGTAGCAACTGTTATCAAGTGACGTATGGTTTCCATAGCCAACTTTTCAATTTTTGGCTTTCATTTTGCTTCCACGGCCTACTCGGTGAATTTCAGTAATAATTTTTTTCTGATCTAGTTTCTGGTTAGATACCAACTTGTGATATGTCATTAGAAAGGAAATTGAATGCTGAATAAAGCGAAAAGAAAAAAAATAGGGTTTCCAATTAAAATAAGAAAATTGATGTTACTTCCGGTCAGACCGGAAGTTAACTTCGACATGTCAATATGCTCAAATTCTAGCTCTTATGTCATTATATCGACGCTCCAAATTTCACAAACCTACTTCATACAATAACTGAGATATTCCGTAGGCAATACTTCCGTAGCCACCCGGTATAGTATAGAAATGCACACGTATTTTGTGAATGGTCCACAGAAGTTATTTTTATCCGGTTTGTCTTCATGATTTCCTTGTTTTTATTTAGCACTGAATTGAAACATTGGAACGCTTCAGATAAGGATAAGTAATTGTGAATGACGCAGTTGCAAGCCTGATATCAATATTGGATATTATCAGTGAATAGAAGAACAGACATATTAATTTTACATTACTGTTATCTTTTGAAATTCCGCATATCCACGGGTAATGGTGAAATACCTAACTACGGATTATAAACTCCGGAAGCAAAATACCATTCCTTTAGATTACCTGGGCGATGACTTTTCGAGTGGATGGAGGGCACTGAAAAATGTTTAGGCTCATTTTGCGTTATCCGCGATATGAACAAAAACTTCATTGCTCGTCATTTATAGACGGAAAAACCTTATATTGGTGAAAGGAAGTATATTTTCCTTCCTACAATCGTGTAAAAAGTTGACACGAAATCCATTTATAATCAGTTTTCTGTTATTACTAAATTTAATTAATATTTTTCCATGGACATTTGTGTTTGAGAGTGACAATTTCTGGAATTAATTACTCATCAGTAAAGTTGTTCATTCAACTGACACATCAAATACAACTACAGCAGTTACCAAATAGTGAAATACAACCACTATATTTTTTAACTTTCTTGTCAACCTTCGGGCGTTCCCCAAGGTTCACATTTGGGGCTCCTTGTTTTTAGCTAATTCATCATCGACATCACTTCATGCTTCCATGAAAGCAATGTCCTACCTTCAGCTTACGATCTTAAGCTTTATCGTATTGTCAATTGTGTATAGATGATGCTGCCGGGTTACAGAGCCACATTAACAGACTTGTTAACATAAACAAATGCCATATCATACGTTTCAGTTGATCCCATCAACCACTCAATTTCGATTATACTATCAACGGTCTGCCCCTGGAAGCTGTTGATCAAGGACCATGGAGTAATTTTTGATGACTCTCTGATCTTCACATATCACATAACTTCCATTGTCAATAGGTCTACCAAAATGTTGGGCTTCGTAAAGAAGACAATTTGTGACTTCAATAGTTTGAGGGCCATATTTTGCCTTTAAATCTAACTTAATTAGTTACTACGCTACAATATTCCAACTGTAGAGCTTAGACGTAAACATCGAGATCATTATTTGACTATCTACAAATACGACTGTTCTGATTTCTGTCTCAAATCAGTTGTGTAGTCTTCCTTCACTCGTTTTACCAAACAAAAAGTGATTCAGCACAAGATCCCTCATGACGACAAATTGCGTTGATATTTATTTTTGTCATTCTACACCTTTTTCAGTTGTAATTCAGAAAGTGTAATCTGTATTTCAGAAAGTATAATTTGTAATTCAGAATAATAAATTGTAATTCAGAAAATATTGAATAAAAATCAGATTGGTGAAATGAAATTCAGAAACTGTAACTTGTAATTCGGATTAGTGAATTGTATTTCAGATTAGTGAATTGTATTTCAGAATGTGTAATTCAGATTAGTGAATTGATAATCAGAAAGTGTAACTTGTAATTCAGAAAGCGTAAGTTGTTATTCAGAGAGTACCGCTGTAGTTTATTGTTCTCCCATTTCATATTCTTACTTATCAAGTCCTTGATTAGCATATATTGCCAATAACAAATAAATGAATGATCTTGATATGGTTGAACAGGTTGACCAACAAGCTACAAGATACAAGATACAAGACAATGGCGTTATAAAGTCGATCATCGGATGGAAATGCTGATGCGATGACACGTGCCTCTGTGGAGGAGTTGGATAGGTCGGATAATTTGCAACCGCCAAATCCTTTTAGTTAACAGTTAACATATTTACGTTTTCTGGAAATTATTGTGTTGCTGACTATAAAGTTCAAGGACTTTTAATCAAGGAGTATGGTTTTCGGGCTTTGGGGCCGTGGTCGGTTCACCTACTTGAAGGCGGTTTCTATGGGCGTTTCGCTCACAACTGCGGTGAGCATCAGTGTGAATTTTGTCTTCTCGAAGAGCGACATAATACTCATCAGTATACGACAAAATCCATGCTGAAGATGATCACCGCATTAGTGAGTGAAAAGTCCGTAGAAACGGCCACCACGGAGGTGAACTGATCACGGCCGCAAAGCCGGGAAACTATACTCCTTGACTACACTTCTGGCCGTGAAAGTCTCCATTCTATGCTCGTCAAGGACTTGATAAGTAAAAATAGGAAATGAGAAAACAATAAACTACAGCTGGTACTCTCTTAATAACAACTTACGCTTTCTGAATTACAAGTTACACTTTCTGATTATCAATTCACTAATCTGAATTACAAATTACACATTCTGAAATACAATTCACTAATCTGAATTACAAGTTACAGTTTCTGGATTTCATTTCAGCAATCTGATTTTCATTTAATGTTTTCTGAATTACAAATTATACTTTCTGAAATACATATTATACTTTCTGAATTACAACTGAAAAAGGTGTAGTCTTGTGAAATTGATTTTACTTTTACTTCAATCCCTTTTTAATGTCTTCATTAATATCATTCGTTAAATGTTTGTTGTACTATATTTACATCATGTTATAATTTGTGAAATCCTTGATTGGTCTTTCACGTTTAGATATATAAATGAATATATTACCAGGTAAATTCAAAAAAGTCTACTATTATATTTACTCAAATGTAATTTTCAATATACTGGAGTTCAATACCAACAGCAAACCATCATTATTAAACCAACTCTACTGACAGAATTTACCTAAATCATACTCGTTTGGTAACAGCCTGGATTATTTTAATCACTTATTTAACAATTACATTTAATTTTCTGAATCCTTGACTTTTTTCTTTGTGTTGTCAAAAATACTTTATAGTGTCTGACTTGTTTTGAATACTTCCAAAGCATATTGCACACTTAGTGCTACTAGATGCGTCTTTGGCTATTAATTTTATATAGTTGTGGAAAGGATGATGAGAGTAATCAGTATACCTTATTCAGGTTTTTATTTGAAATCGTGAAATTTTCTGTCAGCACTTTAGATCTAATCAAAAAATGTTTTTTGAGCTGTATGATCATTTTGACCCCATATCATATCACCGAATTTTTATCTTGTTTCAGTAATTTCTGGGTATATTTAAATTGTTTATCAAAATGAATTCAAATCATGTATAACAATACTGATAACAAATTGGAAAATCCCATGATTTAATAATTATTGCTGCTGAAAATGTCCGTTAAACACGGTTTCAGTTATTTCTAGATAGAATACAGATCATGTAACCAGTCTTGTACATGTACTTTTTTTTTTCAATAAAACCAAAACTATGAATCTATTGACAATTGATGAAAATGTGGTAACAGGAAGTTACCAAACGAAATTAATTCATGTGTTAGGCATTACAGTTCAACTACATATATTTGTGAAGGTTGACAAAAGGTAAAGATCGAGGTGAGTAGATGAATAGTGGGTGCGTGGCATATTCAACCTACTGCTTGAATATGCATATTACTGATTTCAATATACAGAGTGACAATTTGAAAACGAACAGCACTTATATTCTTTCAACTGATGACACTGAATGTTGGACAAAACCCGTCAATTTACATATAAGAGGGTACAACTGTTGTGGTATTTGTTATGTTACATGAACAGAGGACCAATGACGGTGTCGCCTAATAGCACGCCCAAGCATTTGTTTCATGAGGATACTTTATGTGCCCCTCTTTAATAATGTGAGGATTGATTTCGCTCCACTAGCGACATTTTTCTTTGTTCACATTTTTATTTGAATGTTTATTAGCAACTTGAATCAATGCAAGGTGCATTTCTACGCTGACGACACCCAAGTATACCATAGCTTTTCGCTGTGAATGCTAAAGATTCGTATGAATTAATTAATAACGATTTGAAAGGCTTTGTCAAAGCTGCAACAGATCACTGTTTACTTCTTAACCGTCGTAAATGTAATGTTCTCTTATTTGGACCCAAAATCAAGCGACTTGATATTGAAGCTGCCGTGAATATCACAATCAATGGTGAAACAATTGACGTGGTAGAAGAAGCTAAAAATATTGGGGTCATTTTCGATCACACTTTGAGGTTTGAAAAACATGTATATAGCTTATTACAACGAGCATACGCTTCCCTCAAATTGATTTATGGAGTCAGGCCTTACCTTCCATTGAAATTCATCCTGAAACTGAACTGAACTTCGCCCTTTACTTTTGGAATGTAATGTACTGCTGTCCGAATGTATATAATAATGCTAGTCAGAGGTAATAAAGACGTTTATTATTATTATTATTATTATTATGTAAGGTGCATTCATCACTGAAACATATATTTTATATCAACTGAGATTGTGGCTGAGCTATAATGCGACAAGAACTCCAATGTGCGCTATCATTGATTATGTACCTCCTGTGAATTTCAAATTTTTATCAACTTAAATAAATGAACGACAGGCTGGTTCCTGTCTCTGGTATCACCCACCCGGTATAATGTTTGAAACGTTTCTGAATTGAATAAAAAGATAAGTATAATTACTACGACTACTACTGTTAGTGTTGAAAATATTGATTTATCGATTGGCAGCACTGAAAATGTCAGCCTTATTTTACCCTCGGTTTTGTTTTTTATTGTTCATGGGCTGTTGCATCAGATAGCACACGTTTAGTATGATTCTTATTAAGACCTTTTTAATATTTTAATAACATCTACAAACCGTCATCACAGATATCTTTGTTCTCTCTCACTAGCCAGTAAAGTGGAAATGTTGAATTATAATTTAAAATTAGTTTTGACGACTGTTATTCATTGTAATCCCATAAATGTCTCGTCTATACCGTACTAGTATCACATAAGATCAAATTTTGGATAAGCCAAGATCTTCGATGTTCTTGAAGAAGACCCTCATGGATTGACTCGTCTTTGTATAGCTGAAAAACTACGGCGTTTTCTGAGCCTTTAATATGGGGTTTATGTCAAAATGGTTGGGCCATCGAAAAAGATGTGAACATAAAACTCAATTTATTTTAGGGTTACTGACGCATGAAATATAATAAATCGGTCAGTACCATTTTATTTTCGCGGACATTGCAGAATTCCATACTATCCATTTCTTGCGAGGTATGAAGATTAAGGTCATCTATATAAAATGAATATGTGACCTTATACTTCCGGTATCCAGGTTGCTGCGTCGTGTCCATGGGTTTTTCTGACTGCAACGTCTAAAGTCAGTAAAGGGTTTCTATAAAAGGTCTGAAATAATATATTTGAAACATGCCCTTCTGAAGACAGCCGAATCCTCCGTGACGGCATCAGCGATTCAGTGCGTCTTACTATATCATCGGATATCGCAAGGCATAAGAGGTTTTCCTCGGTTTGTATCCCGGCCATCGATGAACTTGCACAGTCCAGCGTAATGTAACACATTAGGAATTTTTAACTTTGTAAATTCTCCTTCAAGAAAACTTAAATAAATATTTTTTTTATATTTTTGAAATGTAAACAATCGAATGTAAACTATATGCCTAAATACCAAATATCTGTAAAATTTGACGTTTCTAATGAACTAATCCTTTTAACAATGAGCTAGTCTTTCAGTTATCCAAATTGCGTCTTTTAATAAAAGAAAAATACCGCCCATATTAAATACATTTGATTCAAGAGCTTAACAACGATAAGCTCGCCAACTGTAATTTTGCGAAATCAAGAAGATAAGAAAATCGGTATTTTTCTGCATCAATTTTTTCTGATGGAACAGTCAACGAACAGAATTGTAGGTACTGGATGGAGCACAGAAAGTCCATATTGGATAATGGAGGTCAATATTCAATATCCTGCGAAGGGGAATTATAATTTCTCAATTTATCGGACCATATTTATTTGACTTGGATTTCTTGTTTTTTCTTCTTTCTTGGTTTGAAAATCGTTTTCCCAAATGACGACAACCTCAATGAAATTTATAGATATATTTGGTATCAGAGAGACGGAGCTACACCACATTTTGCAGTGGAAGTAGGAGGCTATCTCAATCAAGTTTTTCCTGATAGGTGGATTGTTAGATGCTAGTTATTGAGTGTCCTGTTCGTTTTCCCGATTTGACCCCTCTTGACTATTCTTCATTGGGTTATTTGAAAAATGTAATGACCTTGATCAAAACTATTACTTACTCACCCAAATTGAGTGTTTGATAATTTGACTCAAAAGAAGAGAAAATTATATTGAAATTCAAGGTAGCCCATCCCCCACAAAAAGGCTGGGAACGCCTCTGCTCCTACAGACAATTTCTGTTATTCCAGTTAGTGTGGCAAATGCTTGAATTAAGATAATTTTCCAGATTCACCGTTGAGGTCTATGATATGTCAGAAAAGACTAGTCGGATTAAATTGATTGAGTATACACAGAAATATCGAACTTAATATTGTTGCTGTCAGTGATTGGTTTTCAAGGCAACGTAAATGTAAAATTTACTTCATTTCATAATCCAGTCACTACTAACTGGTGTAATAATTTGTTAATTGGGTCTAATCAAGAGTTTTGCATTTTTAGTTAGATTTTACTTATATTATCTAATAAAGAAACTGAATGATTGTTTTTTTCTTACATTTACCTACCCAGATCTTATAATACATATGAAATGTGTTTCGGTTATGCTTTTTCAAGTATGCGTTGATTCGTTTTTGTATTCACTAGTATAGACTGGTTTGACCTTATGATTTATATCTGTTCATTTTATATTTTCTAACGTGAAGAAACTTTGCTTTAATAGGAGCTAAAGCTAGTAAATCACAATTTTGTATACCTACATTTATATTTATTTACATTATATTTTAAATCTACCTAACTGTTTTTTGAATGTGGTACCTGTCACAAAAAATTGTTTTCGACGATATACTACACCCACAGTTTATAATCCCAATGCCTCTACCAAGTACCCCTCTAAAAAGGAAACCTATCGACGATTGTAAAATTATAACGTATCCAATTCGTCCTGTAGCGAAGTGCGACCACGATTGAATTCGGAAATTCAGCGAAACGCAATGGCTCAAAATGGTGCTTCATCATCAAAGTCGATCGGCACACTGCTGTCGGTTTAATCGAAACTGATAGAAAATTATCTCACAAAAATGCTCACGAGTGTATTCAGTTTTTTTACCAAAATCAGTGTTGTATGACAACACTTTCTGGGTACGTTCACCATTGAAAATGTCAAACTTTACGATGACAATTTCAAATTTGATATATTCAAATCAGTGTTGCCATATCTCAAAGCTTGAGTAGTCATCCTCGTATAACTATTGTATTATCGACAACTCAATATGATATACGGTGAAAGTGATATATTCTGAAAATTTGTATATTCATATGTCTAATTTAATTAGGAAACTTGACCTTGAGGCGTACTCGTATCGTAACATTCTCATGTCGTTGACATGTTATCAGTAACTCAGAATGTAACGGTACTAGTACTCGTTGATATTGCGAACTGTGAAAAATAGCACTCCAGACTTCATATACTCAGTACTAGGTGATCGAGGTGATTGTATTACAGTAAACATCGTCAATCAGACAGTTTGGCCTCTGAGCCATGCTCTTGGAAAAAAAGATTGACATTTCAACGTTTTTATTATCAAGCACAAGTCTCATCACACCAAGTTTCAAGCATTTTTTAAAAATTTCAACTTACACTGAAAGTGATATTTGAAATTTTCATTTTCTACTATTGAGCATCAGAAATGAATTATGGGAATTTTAATGAATGTGTGCATATATATTTTCAATCGGTTCAGAATTAGGTATTATGTATGTGAGTATGATCTAGAATGAGTTATGTATAATATTCAAAAAAAAATATCTTTGTTTCCTGAAAATAAGGAACAGTACTGAAATATGTGGGTAAAAGTTGTTTCCTTGAGAAGCGGGAGAGCAGGGGAATATCTCACATATAGGAGGGTAGGAAAATCAAACAGTAAAAAAATACATGAGGAACATAACTAAAATGAGTAAAATAAAATGAGACAGTTTTTCAATCAATAAATAAAAATACATTACTTGTAAGCAGATCGACATTATCATTGATTAACCAATGTTTGAGGTCCAACTATTCAGGCACATCAAAGAACTTATAGCTTCATCACTCAATCAATTTCGTATTTTTGTCACAGTTAATGATGCTCTGGGAAAGTATCTTTCAATGGAAGCCGACGTTGGAGGTATAGATGTAGAAAGTCTCTATATAGTCATTTTTGTCAATTTTGGGTAAAGGTTTTTATGGCGTCTTACCATCCTTTAGCCCTATTACAAATACTTGATGACACTAATAATACTGCCCACCGGACCACCTGTTGTTTTCATGCCTCATGAGATACTTGAAAAGAAGAATAGATTCTTATTAGCTTGGCGCATGGCGCATGTCACATCATCGTCGCACACTGCAGCTGCAGACAAGGGATGAAAAACAAAATATGTTGTGAAATGTTACAAGCTTGCGTTGAAATCGTAGATTATGATAATTCAATCGAATAAGCGGGCAAATTTAAATCTCTTTTGCAAACAGGAAGGTCGATACCGAATTCGCGAATTCGTAAAAAACGGGAAGAAAACAAGAATAAAATTTTCTGGGTATACTACACTTATAAACAAATCGTGTCACAACCCTTCGAGGGTCCGGGCCCTAAGCGGCCGCTTACTCCGCTTATAGGATAAACCGGCACTGAGCCCTTGGCATTTCCAAATGTTTATCTATTTAGTATCGCCATACTTCAGTACCAGTATTTTTTTCTGGCGATTTTTTTAATGAACCCAACAAACCCAAATAAAATCAATTGCCAATCAAACAATTTGTATCGTTGTATTCACTTTGTTCAACTTCGATACCCTCGAACTCGCTATCGGTATTGGAAGTATTAGAACAGTAGTATATTCGTTCATAGATCTCCACTTTGTGTCTATGATCTAAAATTACCATACAATAGATCCAGTTGGTTTTGTTATAATTAAAAAAAAAATTGTGATACTTGTAGAGACAATAACCGCTTTCTATTTGAGAATTTCAAGCACCGGGGTTTCTTATTCTACTTGCTATTGGTGGATTTTGACATATGTAATTTTTTAGCCAATGATAAGAAAGACGCCCTGGTGCAACAAACCCTCAAAAAAAATGCAGTAATAGTTTTTTGCTAAGAACTCTGCTTTTCCTGCCCCCATAGTTGAATTTACTGAATCTGATTAGATAATTACAGACGCTCTGGATGAGAAACCATTCTGTATCGGTGACCCTCAAATTTTTCAATTCATCTTTATTATCACGAAGGGCGCTCATGGCATTTTTCAAATATACCAGTCTAGCAATTGAAAAGAATTTTCATCTTGTAGCCACGTCTAATTTTATTCTTATATTAAAAATGTCACAAAATGTTTCGAACTAATTTTGATTTTAATTTCTTTTTATTTTTTATTATTAAGCTTCACCTGTATGTATGTATGTTTGTAACCGACTCGTTTAAATTTGATTTTGACCCACTTCAAACGGACAGATTTAATTGAAACTCTGTACACTTATCAAGAATCGGTGACAATACGATAATTTGATGAGTTTGTCTCATTATCCGAATCAGGATCGCCAGAATTAAATAATTTGTCTCTCATATTATACTCTGTGTGAGAGCCTTCCCCAAAATTAAAAAAAATCCGTGTCGTGGATGGAATTATTAAAGCCCTGCTGCCTTCCTTGGATAGGGTCTCATTTTTTTTTCCAGGTTCTCTCTCCGGAGATTTGTTTTCAAATATTGAATTAAGAACTAAAAAGTGAATAATGAATATAGTTTTAAAAAACCAGAAAACACGCTTTTATAACACGTTGAATTAAAAAGTTAAAAATAATTGTTTATATAGGCAGAAAATAATAATATATGAAAAATATTAGTATCACTGTGAAAGAAGCGTGGGGCGCTTTGTTTATTTTCGTATATCGAGCACCCACGCTTTATTCACAGTGATACTAATATTTTTTATTAATCATTATTTTCTGCCTATATAAACAATTATTTTTTAATTTTCATTTCAGTGTGTTATAAAAGCGTGTATTTTTTATCTATATTTTGAAATAGATTGTTTTGATTTTATCCAGCGGAGTCTTGTGAACAATCTCTGAATTTGACTCAGTTTCATCATCGGATTCAGAATCAGACTTCCTCATCGGAAACATGGGAATCAAGAATTGTCATGAAGTCACGAGCCCCTAAATTTGAAATTTGTACGAAATGCATGTCTTTTGAATGAAAATGATCATTCAACCTGTCTAACTCCACAGCAAAAGTGAATTTGCTATTGGTACTGTCTGTGGTAATATCTTGAATTTCATTGTACATGTTAGAATTACAGAGTATCATTGAATGTTTGAGCAATTGAATTTCCCGAATGTTTTCCCACAAAATCTAATAGATATTGAATTTAATTTCGAGTTTTCATCGATAAAATAGGCTAGAATACCATAAAACCAATTTGTTGTGTTGAAAAACCAGCCGTTGATTTCCTGCCACTCAAATAAAAATCCGTTGAGTGGCCACACGTGAATGACGTTTCGAGTATGTGGGCGAGCAAGAAAAGCTTGTCTGGGCTTGAAAAACCATGAAAACTTGAAAATAGCTTAAAAATAAGCTTTTATGTTTCAAGCCATGCTATTTGCCTTGAAGAAACCTTGCATGGAATTAGTCATGCTTGAAGAGAGGCATGGAAATGTGTAACGATTCAATGAGAACAAAAAGTATTTTTCCCCTTCACCACACAAGTTATTCAATTACTAAATGCGCATTTCGATAACCACAACAGGCGTCCAATATCCCATTTTCGATGCAATGATTCAATTGATTAATAATTATATTTGTTTAAGGTCCATGGGTATCCTGCTGCCGCCCGTCACGCAAGTGACCACCGCCACCACCAACCACCTGACAACCCACCATCACCGCAACCGCAGCCTCGATTCGGCGCTGCAACGCATCCCGGAGGTGGACGTGACGCCGAGTCCGGAATGCGAGAATGTCACTGCCATCTTGTGCGCGGCGTCTTCCGGTGCGGCGGAGTCTCGGCCGACGTCGTCTTCCAAACCGCACAGCGACGAACTCGCGAGTCTCGGTTCGGACGACTCGGGCATCCTGTGCTGCTCCGACGCGGGATCGTCCTCCGATTCGACGGCAACGCGCGATTCTAGCATCGAGTACATAGACAAACTGGAGTCTGGCCGCGCGAACGGCGCGTGCGACGACGTCGCGGACGACGCCGAAAGGACGAGACCGGACAGTGAGTCGTCGAAGGGTTTCGGCATGCTCCGGCTGCTCGAGAGCAAAGTGTTCGACGTTTCGATGGCGATGCACTACCTCTTCAACAGCAAGGAGCCGGGCGTGTTGTGCTACATCGTCAACAAAATGTTCAGTTTCGACGATCGCGAAGTGGACTTTTATTTGCCCCAGCTGGTGTGCATGTACATCCAGATGCACGACGTCGCCGAGGTTATCCATCGGTATCTCATTCATAGGTGAGTATGTGTTTTTGCGAGTATTGAGATTTATCTCGTTTAAATAATACTAGGTGAATCATTAGTATTTTTTTTTTTTACTTTGATATACTTGAAGTTACAAAGTTTAAGGGTTCCATAGGATTCGTTACCTCAGGTTTCCAAAAATTGTTCAAATTCACATAACAGACTTGAAAAATTGTATTAGTTTTTGTGATTATTTGCAAATCTCAATTACCTGTCATTATTGTCGATTATGTCAGACCTTGACACCGCTGTGGAAAGAGCAGTACAGCAGACTGAATCTCCGGAAATACTCGAATGTTGGGACTAGTGGCGTAAAGATGAAATTTGAAAAAAAATTAGTAGAGTACCTATTACGATGTCGAATAAAAACGTTTTGGGGAGTATTTTGAATTTTGAAATTATTTTAATAACACAATTACTCGGTTAAAAGTGGGTGAAAATTGTTTCTATCTTATTTGAATACCCTGGTTTATATAAGAATTTATTTTAATTGGATGTCTTGGTGTTGGTATAACAAAATTAAACTATCACAGTTGGCCTGAGATTATTGAACCATATTAAACTAGAAGCTACGCACAGCGTAGGGGAGTCCGCCATGGTGAACTACCAATTGAGGATTTTGGGCAGCACTAAACTGAAACATCGGACAGTAGCGGACATCGAGGACGATGCAATAATTGGTAAGTCGGTTCGAGCTGAATTTCAAAGATGACGTCCTACGTATTAACGGGGAAGAGCTGGTGTTTCATAAATATAGTGAAGAAATTCACTCTAAAATCCTGTTGCTTGATGATGAAATTCTGCCAGTAAGGACAATGATTTTAAATCACTGCTCGTAATTTTCCTCTGTGATTAGGAGTGCATCCGTTAGTGTTAGCCACGCCAGTAACTTGTCACCTGAGAGAATTAGTCCAGAACTATCAAGACATTTTTGATAGCATACAAGGAAAAGGGGGTTGAACAAGGTGGTGGTCCAGCATATGATCGATACTGGGAATACCTGGCCAATCCAGTAATTAGCAAGAAAACTTGGCTGACAAAATAGTAATATGAAGAAAGAATGAGTCATCGAGCCATTCAATAGTCCCTGGAAGGAAAAAGACAAATCAACACGCTTTCGGCGTAGATTATCGTCAACTGACCAACCTGACGAAGATGAACAGTTACCTCCTCTCAAGAAAAGACGACACCCTTGACAATTTGGTCGGTTTAACGATTTTCTCGATTCTAGATTTGATGAGCGGATATAGGCATGTAGAACTGTCTCCAGATCGACAAAAAACTGCTCCAGTCACATTTGAATGACTGATGAAGACGATTATGAACGGACTCTCATGGAAGACGTGTCTAGTATATAACGACGTAATTGTGGTTGGTAAATTCAAAACTTGTAAGATATATTTCTAAGAATGAGAAGCGTCAGATTGAAACTGAGTCCAAATAAATATCATCTGGATCATAAAAAGGTACGATATCTTGGCCACGTTGTCTCTGGAAAAGGAGTAGCAGTGGGTGATCAAAAAATCAAATCAGAGTAAAGGGTAAGCCCATTCCAAAAAGTATACATCAGCTTCGGAAATATATTGTCTTGTGCATCTAATATCGCCGATACGTGCTGCAGTTTGGTTACATCGTTGAACCACTAACCAGACTTACGAAAAGGCAAATGCAGTTCCAGAGGTCCCAGGAATTCCGATATTTGTTTAGAATGCTGATCAACTGCCTTGATCAACGCACGAGTTTGGAGCAATCCTCTTCCGAACGGAAAATTCATTTTGGACACGGACGCCAGCAACATGGAACTTTGAGGTACAGAAAAAAGTCGTTGGTTACTTCAACAAGCCCCTTAGTAAACCAGATCGCAATTACTGTATCACCAGACGAGAACTGTAGGCTGTTGACAAAGGAGTAGAGCACTTCTACAAGTACGTACAAGGAAGAAGATTCCTGTTGAGAACTGACCATACAGCCCTCAAATTTAAGAACCCCAAGGGTCAGGTAGTACGCAGAATTGAGAGACTCCTAGAATTTGATTTCAATATCGAACATCGAGCAAGGACCAGCCATGAGAATGCAGATGCTCTATTGCGTAGACCATGCCTAGATGACTGCTCACATTGCCCTCAAGCAGAAGAGAAAGAAGCAACCCTTCGTAAAACCACGGCGTAGATGATAACTGAAATAACAACAAGATCCAGAAAGATCCAGATCTTGGTTTAGGTATCAGCTGGAAGAAGAGTAAACTAAGGCCATCATGGCAAGCAATCGCAGGTTATTGCCAGCCGTTAAATCCTACTGGGCTCAATGAAACTTTCTTTTCCTCCATTATGGAGCCCTGAAACGTGTATTGGAGTCCAAGAATAGCGAGGAAGAAAAGAAAGGACGTTCTCCAAGAACGAAAAACTGAAATATTAAAGATTAGAAATGAATCTACTTGTTGTGCCAAATAATAGCCAAATCTATGAAACAAAGATAATCGCATATCACTAAGTAGATTTGGAGTAATTTGGCTCACAGTTGGGTTTTTTCCACTTAAGTCATCAAGATCTGTGACTCTCTCAAATTCGTGTCGATAAGCATTCCGTTTCAGATATCTCCACAAAAAAAAAATCATTTCGAAATAAATCTATTAACCAGAGAGGCCAGGTGATGGTACCCGGGAGTTGAACTGTAATTATGAAGGTAAACATTAACGTCGACATCAACAGCTACGCATGCGCAGTCTCGTGGTCTTTACGTTAGCACCCGTAGATAGTTTACAGGTGTTCGTAATATTATTGATTTTCACGTACACGTTAAAAATCAACATACGCTAACCGAGAGACTACGGAATGTTCGGAGTAAATCTATTCCCGGGAAATTTATTTTACTTCGTCTTCATTATCAATTTCTTGCATGTTGCATGAAGTTTGGTGGCATTTTTTATGATTCTACTGGCAGCTACACTACTGATTCCAGTAAGTACGTATCAAATCGTTAACGGGAAAAACTTTGAGGTTAAGTTAACATAAAGGTTAGGTTACTGGGAACTACTTAAGAATAATATCAATATTTCCACTTCAACTCTTTTCTAAGCAATTCGAGACGTGCGTTATTCAATACTGACGTGCGTGTATTGAGTCTACGTGGGTCATTTTACTTACTTCTACTTCCTTTTGAACGATCAGGAAACGTGTTGTTCGGAGAAATGGTGTCAAGCATCTTGTCGAAACCAAGTTTTCTCAAAATCAATAAGAAGTTGCTGACCCGTCGGAATAATTTGATTTTGCAGAAGCTGTAGATACTGGTCAGTGTGTAGGTTATGTTAGGTAATGTTAGATAATTTACAATTGAGTACTGAAAATTAGTGAAATTAATGAATACCTAATCAACTGGAAAAGAAAAATCATTCAAGGAATTAATAAAGGTCTAATTTTCATCAACTGATGAAATTCTAGAACAAATTCCAAGTATCTATATCAACGCACTGTAAAAATAATATTTGATTGAGTTTTTGACCACTCGGTCGGTTCCTTCTTGTTGTCATTGCCCTGCTTTCGAAAATAACCTTTCTGTAGGTACTGAGGCTGCCACAATTGCTATATATTTAGCGATTTTTATTAGTCTAGGGTATATTTCTAGATGTTCTTTTCATCACAACAAAGGATTGTTAGTTATATTAAAAACCGGATTGAAAAAAAAAATACATTTCGGAAAGAGTGTCACCATCACTTGCTCTATATAATTTGTGTGCATCATTGTTGAGTAGTTATCCCATAAACTGAAAATATTATATATATAAGACAGCGTCAAATGTCGTTGTTGTTTTCACCTTTCTTCATTTCTCTATTGTCTCGAACAGTTTCATCTTATAACACGGTATTGATCGATTTCCTTGGATCAGGGACGGTTACCACTGAAACCAGTTGCACTCTTTCGGTTGTCCCAAATCTTTCATTCATCTCACTGAGTAATTGCACCTTCAATTTGGCAACGATTTGAAAAATGTTGTTCTGTTTTATTTTCTTCAACTTCACTGTGTAAATTATGTAGGAGTGGCATAACCATACTTGTTGAATATTTTTCTCCAGAAATTTCCCTAGTAGCAATTTCAAAGGGTTGAAAATGTTCTTGAATAATTGATAGTTTTATCTCTCTTTGTTAGCATTGTTTGTTCAGTTGATGAGCAAACCAATGAATGTGTATTTTTTTATCTGAAAAGAGGTCAGCTCACATGTCATATTAAAACTACCATCAGTTATTATAGCGGTAATTTAATGTTTTTCCGATTTCCCATTCATACACAAATGCGTTAAATTTTCTGCAATATATAGTATACCCCTGTACAGTTCGATTATTATAACTTTACCCGTGCGTCATCAAGTTATGCATATGAAATAAGTCGAGACGTTTAATCCAAATGACGTCTAAATGTAGAATGCCGTGGCTAATATCCCGATAAAATAAGGTGTAGGTAATAAGATAGGATAAAGAGTTACTGAATTAACATTTTCAAATTCATGGAAATGGCGTACCACCGAGAATGAGTGTTTTTTTAGTTCCAACAGAATACCTTGTGACACACTCACGGGTACACCCCCCTTTCTCCTTTCCTTTATTTTTCAAATATGTCAAAAAGTGCCGTCCAGTGAGCATATTCAATGTTCCAAATTTAAAAAATACTGCTGGAGATACAAAGGCGAAAAGAAATGAATCTTAAAAATTGTTTTTTCCGTTAACCAGCTGTCGTCCCCTTACGAACGGCAGCCCTCAGTAGTCGAAACTTGTGCAAACCAGGGATTAACGAGGTCTTACATTTTAACGTGCGATTCCTAGCACACGGTGTTTTCCAATTATTACGAATCTAGTGACATCACGTTTGATTGGATAATAAAACATGGAGGCAGTGAGTTTACTAGAAACTTTTGACCTCCCTGCTGTATTGTAATTTCAGTCACACTCATATAAGGAAGTTGTTTTATCCATACCTCCGCAGCCGTTTGACACAAATCCATCACATCCTAATTTTATCCACATTAATGCAAGTTCTCTAGGTAATAGTTAACGTAAAAAGTTGTTCAAAAAACTAGGTTGGAGTGAAATATTTTCAAAATCCTTTGCATACGGAGATATCAAAAAATGAGTTTCCATTCAAACATGGCAGAGTTTTATGACGACACATTCTAATGTTTCACTAAATATTTGATAACATTTCTTTTTTTAGCCATGATTATATTCATTATGTATACTCCTACACGCCTGCACTGCTTTTAGTCTGCTATATTTTAGTACTTTAGAATTATAAATATTTTGTAGCTGTGATATTACATGTTATTAATTTATTATTATATTTCATAATTCAGCTGTGTTTGTCAACAAGAAATTGTTCTTATGTACAATAAACATATACTTACATAACTAAAACTCCGAAAAGGAATCTTCTAGACTTAGGTATTCAAACTTTTTCAATTACCTTATTCATGCATGGATGCAAGGACCCACTGTATAATGATAAATAAATGAATATGTGAGAAATAAAAAACACCAGTTGAAATATATTTGGTAATGAAATACTCAACACATGATTAACAAAAAATGTATTCATACATTTATTTATGTAATGCGAGCATATAGAACTATGTACCATTTATGAAAGTAAAAACAAAATTAATATATTTAATCACTTTCTGATTCAGAACTGTCACCAATGTTTATAATAATGGGTCCAATATCCATATCTCAAAGGAGCTTTTCTCGTTCATACTGTTACGTTTTGCTAAATAATAGGCCGAGCACACTACTAAACTGTTTATTTTCTAACTTCACTATAAACAAACATACACTGACTAATAAAACACTTAGATCTATTTATACAACAATACAACTAGCTAAATATTCCAAACACTTCTGCTTATTATCACTTTCTAATCTTCTTAAATAATTTCTCTTCATAAAAACTTCCTTCCCAGTCATACGTCTCCGTTTATAGAGGTGCTCATCATGTAGACTGGATTAATCGCGATGATTCGAGAATACTCAAAACGGAGAACTTCTACACATTTCCAGGAATTGAGCGATGACGCGGCAGCTCCGTTATCTAGACTATTCATGCAGTACAGAAAACGATCCATCCAAATATACACTTCTTGGAATTGATTTATCGATGAGGCGCCCGCGGAATGGACTCAGCGGCGCAGCTAGGGGGCTTTTATCAATCTCGTAACATTATCCCCCTCTCAATTTTGATCGTCCCGATCAAACAATGTGTCGTTGTCTCCATTATAACGTTTGAGTCTCTCTAGGTGAACGACCTTCATTTTCGCTCTCGGGCTGCGTATAGACCACGTCGTTTATTCTTTTCACTATCGTATATGGTCCTTCCCAAGATGGTGTTAATTTAGGAGGAAATCCTTTCTTACGACGAGGATTGTACAGCCACACTCGATCTCCTTCTTTGAATCCACCAGTTTTGGCCTTAAGATCGTATCGAGACTTCATTATGTCACTAGTTATCTTCAACCTTTTTCTTGCAAATTCATGGATCCCATTCAAGCTATCTCGCAGTTCGTCTGCATAATCCTGTACCTCTTTTTCTTCAGAACTTGGTGATCCGAACACCAAGTCACAGGGCAACCGAAGTTCTCTCCCGAAGATGATGCTGGCTGGAGTGAGCTTTGTGGAATCGTAAGCCATCAAGAATAGTGGAAGATGTCGATCCCAGGTCTTTTGGTGCTCCTCTACTACTTTGGAAAGATGTTCTTCCATAGTCCTGTTGAACCTTTCAACCATGCCATCAGACTGTGGGGTGGAGGGCCGTTGTTCTGGTCTTGCTAATTCCCATCAATTCACAAATTTCCTTGAATAAATTTGATTCAAAATTTCTTCCTTGATCGGAATGTAGCTCCATTGGGACTCCAAACCTTGAAAACATGTTATTATCCAGCAAAGCTCTTGCAACTGTGTATGCTTCTTGATTAGACAAGGCATAAGCTTGAACCCATTTGCTAAAGTAATCCATGACAACGAGGATGTATTTGTTGCCATCATTCGTCATCGGAAACGGTCCTGCTACATCGATGGCGATTCGTTCGAAGGGAGCACCTACATCAGGATTGCCAGTGAGTCACTATTGTCACTATTGGTCACTATTTTAAAATCGTGTCACTTTTCTCACTATTTTCGAAATTTGGTCACTATTGTCACTATTTCAGAGCTTAGAATTGGTTAGAATAAGGTGCTCGTTAGAATACCTTGCATCATTAAAAATCTAAAACCAAGAGCACTTGCAATTACCAATCCAGAATACCACCAAAAAATTTTGAAATGATAAAAAAATAGCCTGTACAAAATAATTACCAAACATCATTAGTCAAAAATAATACTAAGCGAAAAACAAAACACTGAAAAAACGAGTAGAACAACAAAATCGACATTTAACAAAATACCATATGTAAAAAATCTTTCAGAAAGACTTGCAGCGGTTATTAAAGATGAACATTCACAAATAGCGTTTGAAAATAAAACACCATTGGAAGACATTTCTCGTCACACCAAAAAACAAAAACATCAAATATGGTTAGCCAAATTAAGTGAGAATTGCCCTCAGGGCTATATAGGACATACTAAATGTTACCTGTAACACATCACAAAAAAAGATCACAGTTTTAACTTTATGAAACCCATCGTTTTTGATACGCAACCCTTTTTATCTAAAAGACTACTATTTGAAATTATTCATATATTCAAACATAACAGTGTCAATACCAGAAGGAATTGAAGGTTCAAACACAATATTTTTTAGTTTGAAGTTAATCATATATTCATGTCTTTGATGGTTTTATTTCCCCTTCTTTTTTAGTCCGTTTTATAAAATTTTCAAAAAAAAAAACATTTGTACTTGACTCTCAGTATTCGTGTATGTGTTGATGTTTTAATTGTTCAAATAATCTTGAAATGTCCGTTTTTGAAATTATTTCAAGCATTTTGAGTAGAGGAAAACAAAATTTTCGTCAGTCCTCCCGAATATCCAAACTTTTATTCTCGTCGAATTTTAGAACATGGTGGCAAGTAAAATTTTCAAAAAAAAATCCGTTGTTACAGAACCCTGATGATGATTTAAATATAGCTTTGGCCCAAAAAAAGTTTTTCTTTCCAAAGCTTAACTTTGAATGATAGGTAGAAGTTTCAGTGAGTTTTTAAGTACAATTTTCAAAGTACAGATTACTTCAATTACTTTAATCTTGATAAATATTCTTATCCTCTTTTTGTAGTATTTGTCTTGGCCTTCATTTACTTCCCATATCCTAAAAATTTCTCATTAAAATACAAATGAGCTCTGGAATGATGAAGGAAAATATGACCAGCTTTCATAGAAGTTCCTCAATTGGTTGGGAAAATTTCACTATTTAGACAATAAAGCCAATAAGTAGTCACTATTTCTGTGAAAATTAAGTCACTATTCTACTATTTTTCAACCTCTGAAGCGCTGGCAACCCTGACCTACATTGTATTGTTTCATTTCTCCTCTCGATCTTGTCTTGGGACCTTTGCTTGCTTCACACTTCAGACATCTTCGGCACCATCTCTCTACATCTTCACGACATTGGACCCAGTAGAATCTCTGCCGTATTTTATCCATGGTCTTATTCACTCCAAAATGTCCACCTGATTTGCTGCCATGGATCTCCTCCAAGACATCACTTATCCTCGACCTAGGTACAACCAATTGAGAAATCACTTTTCTGCCGTCGGCCGATTCCCAAGCTCTCTTCAATAGACCATTCTCAACAATCAGGGAATCCCATTGAGCCCAAAATGCCTTGAAAGCTGGTGATCGTAAGGAGATTTCCTTCCAAGTGGGTCTTTCCGCTCCGCTTTCCTTCCATCGTAGAAAATCTGCAATGTTTGGATCACTTTCTTGGTCCTGCCTCATTTTCGCTGTGGTCCAATTGTCGTCAACCATTAATCTCACTTGGTTGATTCCTTCGCGACGTTCAATTCGCTCACAATGCTCACAGGTATCCGAACAAGGTCTTCTCGACAAGGCATCTGCGTTGTTGTGTAATCGTCCTGTTCGATGTTTTATTTTGAAGTGATACTGGTTCAACTTCTCAATCCACCTTGCTACTTGTCCTTCAGGGGTCTTCATTTCGAGTAACCACTTCAAAGCAGCATGATCTGTTCTAATGAGAAATTCTCTTCCATATAGATATTTGTGGAAGTGGTCGACAGCCTTGATTATTCCTTCCTTGTTACGCAATAATTTCTTTCTGGTTTGGTCAGTGCCTTGCTGTAAAACTCAATTACTTTTTCCTGGCCATCTTGCTCTTGTGATAGTACGGCTCCAATCCCAATGTTACTGGCATCTGTGTCCAAAACGAAAAGGCCTCTTTTACGTGGAAAACTCAAAATCGGACTGGAACATAGAGCAACTTTCAGCTTTCCAAATGCCCGTTCACTTTCGTTGGACCAGACGAATTTGACTCGGTCTTCTGTCAACTTATGTAGGGGTGACGCAATGTCAGCAAATTCTCCTCACTTCATGTTTGTCTTTAGGTCTCGGCCAGTCTCGGATCGTCTGTATCTTCCTTTCGTTTGTTCGGATGCCGTCTGATGACACTGTGTGGCCCAGAAAATCCACTTCTTTTTGGAACAATGAGCATTTCTGGGGTTTCAGTTTAAGGTTGGCATTCCTGAATCGTTGGAGTACTTCTCGTAAGTTTTGCACATGTTCTTCAAATGTCTTTCCCATGTCTAAAACGTCTTCGAGGTATACCAGACAAGTCTTCCAAGTGAGTCCTCGCAGGACCAGCTCCATAAGCCTTTCAAATGTTACTGGAGCATTGCATAATCCAAAAGGCGTGACAGTGAACTGATAAAGTCCGCTTCCAGTCTAAAATGCTGTCTTCTCCTTATCTTCTTCATGTATGCCCACTTGCCAATACCCGCTCTTCAGATCTAGGGTTGAGAACCAACGTGAACCTGCCAAAGTTGTTAATGTGTCGTCAATCCTTGGTAAAGGGTAGCTATCCTTCTTCGTAACATCATTCAATTTCCTATAATCCTCACAGAATCTCGTGGATCCATCCTTCTTAGAAACTAACACAACAGGTGCAGACCAAGGGCTCGATGATTCTTCAATCACACCATCTTTCATCATCTTGTCAACAAGCTCTTCCACCTCTTATTGATTGGCAAATGGAACTCTTCTTGGTGGTTGCCGAATCGGATGGGCTTGGCCAGTATCGATCCTGTGTTTGACCAGGTTAGTTCTTCAAAGATGTCGCTTTCACTTCTGATGAAATTTTTAGCAGCTCTCAATTCTTCTGCCGACAAGTGTTCAAATAATTGTTCAAGAACTGTCATGACACTCTTTGAGGCTTCCTTTCTTTCCTCGTGGTCACTTGAATCATAGTTCGCTTCCCATGAAATAGGTTCACATATTCCAATGTTGTTATTTCTTCGCGATACACGTTGGCAACTCTCACAGGAATAGCATGTTTTGTCTTTATTAGGGCTCGTGCAAGAACCAAATCGCTAGGTGATTCAACACATGGCTGTACTATTCCAACGCAGCACCCAGGGTCTCCATCTAATGTAGCATAAACTACTTTCTCCGAAAATCCAGGAATTTTCACGGTTTTCACTAATCGCAGTTTCACAGACATCGTCCTCTCTGTTTGAGTTGTGAGTACAAATTCTTCCCCTCCAAACTTCATGATCCTCTCTTCATTGTCAAACGAAAACCCGTAGTCAGTAATCAAATCCATCCCAAGTATAAATTCATCTTCTATATCCGCGACGTACACTGTATTTGTGATGGTGAGTCGCCCAAGAATCAGTGTTATGTCAGCTTCTCCTCGAATAGGTGCATTTTCTCCAGTGACTGTTCGAAGCACAAGGTTTGAAGAGATAGGTTTCACGCTTTCTGGCCGAAGAATGTCACTGCGTACCAAAGAAACTACAGCACCGGTGGCTATGGTGCATACGACGTTTTTTTCGTTCAATTTTCCTGAAATGGTAAGGCTATCAGTTGTTCTTCTTAGCCTGTTGATAGGGATGACCCCGGGGGGCTCTATTATTGCTAACCAGCATGCGCCCCGATATGCTGGCTAATTCTAGTTTTCCTGCCGCCCACTTGAGGACTCATAGGTGATTGCGAACGTGGTGGCATTCTTACCCTGCAGTCTCTAATAAGATGGCCCTATTTCCCACATCTATAGCACGCCCTGTTCTTCTGGGTGCTCATTCCGCTTATCAAAGATTTAACCTCTTCTAGAACCTTCTCGAATGAACTAGTAGCTGCGCTTGATCGTTGTTCGGGTTCTTCTATCGATACTGCTCGTACTTTCGGACTCAAGGAGTTGAGGGCCGCCTCCACTTCTAAGGAACGTACCAAGGCATCGCTACTCCTCTTAAAGTGTGTCAATCGCAGAGTCCTTTGGATTTCGGTGTCTCTGAGTCCATCTATAAATAACTGCACCGCTAACTGTTCTTTGAAATCTCCCGGTGCTTCTGGGTAAGCCAGCTGAATTAGGCGTCTCACATCCGATTCAAATTCCTGCAGACTCTCACCTGATTTCTGAGTGCGCGTTTTCATTTGAGCCCGATACAGCTGTTCTCGATGTTGATCGCCATACCGTAACTCTAATGCAGTAATCAGGTCATTATATCTATTTTGCTGTTCGATAGGTATCGTCTGTAACATACCCAAAGCTGGCCCTCTCAAAGCTACTATAAGGGCCGTAGCTTTTTCTTCTTCACCCCATCCATTTGCCACTGCTGCAGCTTCAAATTGCCGGCGATACATGGACCAAGAGGACTGTCCATCAAAAGTCGGTGGTTTTACGGAAATTCCTGATGTGGCAACCCTGTCTCGACGATCTTGCTTCTTGAGGAGTGCTATCTGATTTTCGAGTCCTTTCACCTCCTCCCGCACTGTATCCACTTTCTTATTAAGCTCATCGTCGATTTTCTTGACGTCTTCCTCTATTTTTCCTTTCAGTTCCTCCATTTGTACTTCGGTTTTCTGTAGAACGTGTTGAAAGAACTTATCTTGATGTTCTAGAACCTTCTGGAAGTCTGTTTTCCTTTGTTTTTCTATTCGTTCGAATTCATTCTTTTCTTGTTCGAGAATTTTCTGGAGTGCTTCTTCTCGTTCTTGTTTTTCTTTTTCTAGTTCTTGTTTTTCATCTTCTCTCTCTTTTCTCTGTTCTTCGAGAATTTTCTGGAGTTCCTCTTCTCGTTTTTGTTTTTCTTCCTGGCGCCGCTTTTCATCTTCTTGTTTTTCCTCCTGGCGCCTTCTTTCCAAATCCGTAAACTGATTTTGGATAAATTTCACAATGTCCTCCATCGTATCGTACGATGTACTCCTCGTATTCACCATAAATAGTTTATAAATAGGTTTTTTCTGTTTTTCACTAATATCCCGCTTCGGACACCACTGTTACGTTTTGCTAAATAATAGGCCGAACACACTACTAAACTGTTTATTTTCTAACATCACTATAAACAAACATACAACACTTCACTGACTAATAAAACACTTAGATCTATCTATACAACAATACAACTAGCTAAATATTCCAAACACTTCTGCTTATTATCACTTTCTAATCTTCTTAAATAATTTCTCTTCATAAAAACTTCCTTCCCAGTCAAACGTCTCCGTTTATATAGGTGATCATCATGTAGACTGGATTAATCGCGATGATTCGAGAATACTCAAAACGGAGAACTTCTACACATTTCCAGGAATTGAGCGATGACGCGGCAGCTCCGTTATCTAGACTTTTCATGCAGTACAGAAAACGATCCATCCAAATAAACACTTCTTGGAATTGATTTATCGATGAGGCGCCCGCGGAATGGACTCAGCGGCGCCGCTAGGGGTCTTTTATCAATCTCGTAACAATACCATTTTTCAATGAGCGATTCGGTGTATTTTACACATTTTGCCCAGGATTCAGTGTTGCACTTCTCTAATGCTTCATTCCTCATACCGAATACTTTTTCATCACTGCATCCATCTCTGCCAATATGATTGTTGTAGTATGTCTTACACTTAGCCCAAATTAATTCAATAGCATTAAAGTCTAGGTGATAAGGTGGTAATCTTAATACTTCATGCCCATGTTCTTGTACCAGTTCATATATAATATATATGTTTTCCTTTTGTTTCATCTTAGCCAATTGCAATAACTCTGGTTTTGTTAATTTCTCATCAAAATCAATATTATTTTACTGTAGCCAATAAACAATTTCCGATTATCTTGAAGAAGTGGTAGGCTGTTATTCAAAATTTCACTGTGGTATGGTGCATTGTGCATTATTATCAAAGATGGCTCTTCCAAACTGGGTGAAGTGATCCACTTGGCGAACTTTGTACTAATCATTTCTCCATGATAATCTAGAATTAAAGATTTCGAACAGAACAATAAACTGGCTTCTGGAACAAACCCTTTTGCAGAACCAGCATGCACAACAATAAATCCTTCGGGTTTGCGTATACTTTTGACATTATCATCCTGCCAAGACTTGATTTTATTTCCTCTAGAATAAATCCATGTTTCATCTAAAAAAAATCACTTCTCGTGGATGTAAACTTTTTTGGTTTTCTTGGTATTTACGTAAAAAATATGCTCTTTGTGAAACAATATGAGTATTTTCAATCAAAGCTCTTCGATTATCATCTTTTTTAAATTTAAATCCCAGCTCTTTCAGGTAAACATTCAAAGATCACATGAAACAATCTCCTTATTTTTCATTACATCGTTCAAGGATTGAAGGGTAACATGTTTTTCTGGAAGAAAAAAATTCAAATAAATATAGGTACATGTCAAAATTCATACGAAGTGAAGTTTCAAATTAAAAAGAAAACTAGATGTGACAATAAAGTTTGACTTTTTAACTAATATACATAAATCCAATGACTTTCCTGATGAAGTTGTGATTGATGAAAATGGGGCGGTTACATTTGTTCAGCAATTTTTCTCACTAGTCAGTGTCACGTCCATCGAATGAACAATCAATATTATCTTCATTTCCCTCACCAGGTAATAATGAGGAATACTCACTTTTTTCATACATATCGTACAAAGTATTTCGTACTGCCATTTTCTGTCCTTCAGGTAAATCAGCTGTTTTCTTTTTGAGACGACGAAGTCTACTTTTTCCTGGAGTTGATGGAATGGGTTTATTTTCGTTTCTTATTTTGATCTTGTACACCATTTTTCAAGATATTTTAAGTGCATCTGCAACTCTCTTAAATACAGTAAAGAAAAGTTATGACATTTCTTTTGTGGTTTTGATTGTTACCTCTTGAACAGATGAAAGTGGTAAAAAAGGTATACCATTCGCTCTTTACCTTTCAAAATACTCCCACAAGTTCAACACAAATTGTTGTGCTTGTGAGTGTATAATAGTTCCAGGCATAATCTAAAAAAGAATTAAAATATATTATGAATGTTTTTGACCTGTATTTACACATTTAGGTAATGTTTTTTTCTCTCAATAGGGTTTCCACACTATGAATAATTGTTGTGTTAATATCCCGGTAGTACGGAATTATAGTCTCAAATGTTAATTGTGAGGTTAAAAATTCTGAAGATTCTTTGTGAATAAAACACATTGTAATTGTGTTGTACTTACTTTGAAAGTAATGATTCCAAGAGACGTTAAGCTTTGAAAAAAACTGTTTTTATAATGTATTCGACTGCAAAACAAAGTAAAACGGGCGACAAATAATACCCCAATGACGCAATTGATGGTACACGCTAGCCAATACAATGTTTGGCAAGTTTAGTTGAAATGTAAAAGACTGTCGGTTTTATGGCTATCTCTTTTTACTGTTTTGAGTTATAATCGATCATCACAATACCATAATTCTTAGCTTAGAAGACAAATGGTAACGAACTTTGATTCGCTCCTAGCGGTTGTTAGAAAGAGATGTTCGATAGAGGGTGTGTGATTTCTTCGATCATAAATTGATGACGCATGGGGAAAGCTATAATAATCGAACTGTATATCCATTGTCTTATTCAAGTATTCCTAAACCTGAAAAACTTTTTGAAATGAAGTGATACAATAAGAGGAAGCATTTTTAATTTTTTCCTCATAAACCATGGAATTTTATAACTGAGTGCTGAGACCTTTACCAGTTGTTTGAACCCCTCATCCTGAACAATGGATATTGGTTTGAAAATCACGACAAATCATGAATAATGTCGACTTTGTAATATTATTGTTCGTTGTCTTTTGAATGTGGGTATGATTTCTGATACTCTCCTGGTGCGAGGCAAATCTTCAGAAATGCAAGGAACCACATCTTCCAGTAACGACCCTGAGATCGGATCTGGCCGCGTCTATGATATTCACGCTCAGTCTGCTCATTAGCGCTACACCCATTACTCATCGTTCTATCCGTATTGAAAATGTACGGGAGCCATCTGAACGAGTCGCCGTATAGTCTCGATAGTTCGAGAATGGAAAAAGGAATGTATTTGCCGCTATATAAAACGCTCAACATCAGATGGCAGGTAGAGTCGCAGTTGCGGAGATATAGTTAGACAGAGTAGCGACAGTGATTACTATAAATGGTTTAAATAAATTGAGTTATTGTTTAGAGTGTAAATAAATTAACAAAATATAGTTGAGTGTATTTTCACTACAGTATATTCTATATTCGAATCCACAATTCACCTACATCTCTGTACGTCACCTTAAAATTTCGGTACTTCTCATGTGCCACGTACGTCGTTCATGAGGTAGATATAGTGTTAGTATTATTCTTTTACAGTTGTTTTATTCTGCTTAAGAATGGTAGAGCAATTTCTGTTATGTAGGTTGCATAATATTTTTGACTTCTATATCGAAATTTTGATATTAGAAAAATGGAGATATCAGTGCCGGTAATAAGTATCGGTCTTCAATATGGATATTTTAAAATATCATTAGCTCAAACGAGGTTCACTGGCTTCAGCTGCGGCACAGACGCTATTTCTCTATTTTGACGCTGTTCATTAATTGGCGTTACACGTGGTCCATCGATATTTTTACACTTCCGGCAGTTCGAAACCTATCTACATTTCTCAAGCTGTTGATTATTTCAAACAATGGCAAAATGTGATGGAATTGGCTTATTTTGGAATGTAATTATAAACAAATTTATTGTTTCCTCAATCGATTGAACCTGTATATGAAAAAGGCTAATCTAATCTTCCCCAATAAGTAACTATCGACTAATTACTATCTATCCTTTCCAAAATATTTGAATCGTCATTTTGAAGAGATTGTTATCTTTTCTCAATCATTTCAATGTCATAAAAGAAAACCAAACGGTTTGCTGCATAATAAATCGAACACAACTGCAATTCACTCATAAATTGTTGTTGAAGTTATTGAGTGCAATGATGCGGGCTAGTGCCCTGTTGGGATATTTTGTGACCTCAGAGGGCGTTCGACAAAAGTATTGCATATTTTATAATTTTCATGACGCACTTTGATGAGGCATCTCGCTAACCAAAACTAACGATTCGACCGAAAAATCACTAGAAATATTTTTGTGTTAACGTCAAGTAGATGATTAATTATCTGTCATTGTTGTATAGGTCAAGACACACAACGCTTATTATTTATTCCTTTTTTACAATATCGCATATTCACTTATAATGTAAATATCTAAACAAAATTAAATGCATAAGTAACAATAATTGCAAAATACCTGAATACTCAGTTAACTAAATATATTAGTGAAATTCATGACAAAAAAATACAGACCGAAAAAAAATATATAATATTTTTTCCTGGGAGTGTGTATTACAGCTGATGGTAAAGTGAGAATCCCAAGTTTAATGGACCAAGGTTTACAACTCTCTACCCGAGTTATATCTATTATAGCTCTGATTGCTCGTTTTTTAAGTAAAAATATATTCTTCAGTAGTCCATAAGTCATTATATTTTGAATTAATGAATGTTATGTCAGAAGTGCAGCTCCTACAACTATATTCAGTCTCACATAGACTGTGCTCGAATCTAAATTGATGCATTGGAATTCAGTTGTGAATCACGTTTTTGATTGGTGTTTTATTTTTGTTGAGACTCAATGTATTAAATCTGAACCAATATGAATCTGTTTCAATAATATTCTCAACAGTTTCAACAGCTTCATTTTTACTCTTTATCCTCATCGATAGAGTGGTGTTATACGCAAAAAAGAATAGTTTTAAATTTCATGGCTGACGGTAAACATTTATATAAATTTAAAACAGCAAGAGACCTAATACACTGCTTTGAGGAACTCCATTATTTAATAAAAATAGACTACTATATTCATAATTATGAAGCACTGTTTGCTTACGATATGGCAGATAAGATGATTGATCGCGATACCCCTCACATTCTCTAATGTAACAAAATTATTCGAATATCTCATGAAACCCTGAAACTTTGTATTTACAAAATTATCCTTTCTAATGGTTTGCTCTACAGATGTGGTAAAATATTATCGGCATATAGCAGTCCCAATACGTTTCATCTGGACTACCGTCTCCCTTCCTGTAAACTTTTTGCTTCGAGCACAATCTACGTATCAGTGTCAGTCTATTAGTCACAGCGGTGCCATCTGCAAGCTCCTAAAAATTGAAAATATAAGACGTTCTTGCAAATTTTAAAATGCTCATGTTCACAAAGGAAGAAAAGATACAATTTTGAAATTGTGCTCGAGGCAAACAGTTTAAAGGAAGGTCAACAGTAGTCCAATTGAATACTCTCAATCGCGTATATTTGTTATATTTTGTTTTGTAGTGGTCAACTGGCTACACTTATGTCATCGAAGGAATACTAAATGCCGATCCTTTTTTACCAGATCTGTATATCAAAGGGGTATTAAACCTTGAATAACAGTATAATACAGTAATTTACAACCATTATTTTTTGCAATAAAATATCCTCTCATGCTGCCTCTGTAATATTAATTTCATTCCAGGTGTAGAAAATCCATAGACTTCTCATTGAAGTGTGCCTGGCTGTTGGACGCGTTCAGCTCCGACGCATCCTTGCCTACCAAAAAGAAGCCGCACGGCGTCAAACTGCGCAATCTCATCCTCTCCGATGAGCTCCGGCCGAAAGACCACAAAATCATGACGACGTCGCTCAACCTGTCCCTGTCGAACAACGACAAACTTTCCGTGCCGACCAGCGCGAAAAAATCGCACCAGAGGTCGCACAGCGACGCGTCGGCGTTGCTGCCCGGCCTGAAGAAGAACGCTCCGAGCACGACAAAACTCTGTCTCGGCGATTTGAGTTCCGGCAGGGCGTTCGACAACGGCTGCATCTGTTTCGAAAGCTGCCAGAGCGTGGTGAACGATCTTAGGGGAGAAAAGACTGAATGCATCTGTTCGGTAAGTTTTTCATATGTAGGTCCATTAAATAAACGTCCATACTGCAATTGAGGGGGGAGATATATTCGAGATCAAGCAAATTTTTTTATTTCATCTTCCTACGGCTTCAGGGATTTAAGCGACTACTATTATTTTGATAAATTTACTCACAGAATATATACTGTTCATAACTCGCTCCGATGATGACACTGTGTGTCGAAACAATTATTAGCTCTATAACAGTATACGAGGTGTTCTAAATTAAGTCGGTCCCATTGCCAACTCCGATATTATTGATGCTATCAATTCGGTTTAATGTCCAATCTGATGAAATTTTTAATCGACTTATTTCAATCGATACTGATGACAAACAAAAATTGACAGTCGCCATTTTCAAAATATTTTATAAACTGATATTCTATCTGCATTTCGACTTATGTGGAAATATTTATTTATTTCACTGTTATAAAAAATGTCTTTGTGTTTTGGCGAATTAAAGCTCAATAGTGTTCAAATACGGTACTTATACAAACGGCAATATTTTGATTCCATCAACAAAATAAGATAGTAATATTGTGTTGGGGTTTGAACTCGTGCGGAACACTCATAGATTGCAAAGTGCATGAAGATGACGGAGACGGCATCGGTTGCGAGTTGTGAGTAATTCAGTACATGAAAGAATTCTAGCCGAGATGGTTTTCTTCCGATCTACGGAGTCGTCCAAATAACCTTCAGCAACAACAGTCGACTTCCAGCCTCCAAGAAGTCTCATAATGAGTTCACGCATACGCACTGAACAGAGCATTTGCCTTTTTTATAATTGACAAAAAAACGACGATGCGTGGTGGTAGGAGGACGTAAATTAGTATATTTTCTATAGAGCTTCAAAAAGGTTCCATTATTTATGTCTTCAGATATAACGGAGGAGCTTGAAGTATTGTTTTTCGAATCGTAAATTTCCTCAATAACTAGGTTTCCTTTTTCTTGAATATCGTCAAGCGTGATTTTCATAAACTCCGCTCTGTGAAGAGCACCGGCTAGAGCAAAAATGGTATCTATTTTAATCAAAAGATTTACCTAGCATAAACTTGGATGATAATATGTCTTATTTGATAAAAATCTGCGCTCTATGTGGTCGAAAAACAATCTTTTTGCTTTTTTAGGAACGATGTCAACTTATAAAACTTGCTTTTGCCCAGGTTTTGTTTTAACTAAACATTTCACCATTAAGTGACGCGACCATAGGGTATTGTATTTCATTACCTTACTCAGTTCGAAAAAATACGCTAGAAAAACATTTTCTTTGAAGCTATTTACACTTTTTCCATTTAAAATTATATAATTTATGAAATATTCTGAAAATGCAACTTTCAGGTTTTGTTTTCAGCATCGAGGACATTAAAAATGCCACTAGCATAAATAACAACGGATTTGGTAATGGTGCCGACTTATTTAGGATATTTTTGGTGTAAATTGAAATTTTTTAATTTCTTTCCATTCAGTAGTCAAGATAAATTAAGACGTATTAAACGGCAATATTATAGAGCATTTTATTCTTTTCTCAGAAATTGTATCTTTCTTTGGTTTAAGAAATATAAACAAAGTTGGCATTTTCAGGAACTCAAAGCTAAGCTGAAGATGCCAACTTTGTTGAGGAAACGTGCGTCGAGTGAAATTGACATAGTTTTGTTGTTTTGGGTAGTTTCTATTTCTTGAGTTATTGTTACCAAAGATTCCAAATATTAATTTATTCTCCCTTTGGTTTGGTTTGAGCACATTACAATACGGAAAAGTTGGTACGTACCTAATGCCACGAATAAAAATAAAAATTGTGGTGCACGTGGAATATGTAAGTAATAAACTTTTCTCACTGCTCGCAATCGGTGTGTTGAAAAAATAAACAATCATGAAGGTGCCAATCATTTTGTAAACTTGTCTAGTTTCTCCACATTCCGATTTGACATGACACTTCATGGTCCATGAGAAAACTATAAATATTGCAGTTGAAAATTCAAATGAGCCAATTTCAACTAACGAGGAAATTGTAGTCTAGCGAGCTGCCAATTTTATTTATCATTTCAGTATTCAGTCATGAAACTATTTATTCATTCAGGCGTAAGGTGGAAACGAATAAAATGTTACAAACAAAATGAAAAACTCTTTATTGATAATACTATTATTTGAAATGTTGTATATATCTGTTGAAATTCACACGCTACACCATCAACTTCACTTGAGAGCGGATGCTTGCTCTAAACTATGATGAAGAGTAATTATTGTTCAGTGGACGTGACAGGTATTCCGATTAGATCACATTTTCAAACAGCCCCAATAATAAATTTGTTGATCAGTGGATGTAATAGACATTTTTTACAGGGTAAACTATGACCATTTTCGGAAAATTATTCAGTGTGCTCTCCTCACCAAAAAAAATTATTTAGAAAGTTGCATAAATAATTGAGTTTTTGCCGTATCACGGCAAGCCGGTATGATTTTTAGATGCGACAGCAGCCTGTCCATCATTCCACCAAGTACCCCTATGATTAGAACCACCATTTTAACAGAATGGTTTGGGTAAAGTCGGCGAAGTTCAAAGAGTAAGTCTCTATGTTTTGTCCGTTTTTCCTCCTCTTTTCGGACGATGTTCGTTTCGCTAGGAATCGAAAACTCTGTCATAGAAATCATGCTACTTTGGTTATCGAGGAGGACTACATCAGGCTTATTGGCTTGTATTCTCCTGAAAAGCGAGGGTCAGGTTTCTGGACAAGCCAAGGTTTTCAGTGTTCTTGAAGAAGACCCCATGCATTGGCTTATCCTTATGTAGCTGTAGCAGCCTCTCACTCTCCGCAGCTTTGATGTGGGCCCTTTTGCTAAACGGGTTCAAACTTGGTGCCAGGGTTTGGGTTCGTCAGTTCAGTGTCGAATACGAGACCGAGTTCATCGGCTGCACGGGTTGCTGCATTGAAAAGAAATGCTCCAATCCCTGCTTTTTCATGATCGCATACCAAGCAGAGAAGGGGATCTAAACCCCTGATGACTTAACAGGCTCCATCCAGTACCATTATGTTTTGTAGATACTCCAAACTCAAAAGTCCACGGCCTCCCTGTTGTCTGGGGAAGTATAATCGTGGAACGGACGATTTAGGATGCCAGCTCCTATGAAGATGCATCATTTTGCGAGTTTTTACGTCGAGTTGTCGCAGCTTTTCCCGAGTCCAATTCATTACTCCAAAGGAGTAAAGTAGAATCGGAACAGCAAGCATAGTTGCAGCAACTTTGTTCTTCCCCGACAGTTCTGATGACCAGATCTGTCGTCGGAGTTTGTGCTGATACTTGCCGCGGAGAGAATTTTTAACTGTAGCTACCTCTTGGGTGTGGCGTTGTTCCACCCCTAGGTAGGTATACGTCTCTCCGGCATCCAGATGATGTAGGATGCTTCCGGCTACAAGCTGAACGTCCTCTCCGTATTGCTCGAATCGTCCTCTTTTGAGATAAACGTTGGCACATTTGTCGATCCCAAATCCATTCCGATATCATGCGTGTACTCTTGCACCACCCTTAAGGACTGATGGAGATCCTTTTTTCTGGAGGCATATACTTCGAGGTCATCCATGTAATTCAGATGGGTGATCTTATGCCTCCGCTTTCTGGGGGTGCCGCAGTTGTATCCGCGGGTTTTCCGTAGTGCAACGGACAATGGCAATAGTGAGATGCAGAAGAAAACGGCTTTAATTTTGATTTGTCATATTGAACAATATTGAATAATGTTGATGAAAAAAAAATATATAAAATTTTGACATATTATGTAAAATCGATTCGCAGATAAAAATACAAAAAGCTGCAAAATATTGGAAAACTGTAGAAAGTTTTCGCTAGACATGGAACCTAACCTAACCCTAATTTGAGTGTAGACCTTTAAGTATTTGCCAGATATCTTATATGTGTGTATCTACGTATACATAACTATACTTCTTTTAGTATTTTAATGTTGAAACTGTGTAACGTGGTCATGCTGGATTGTTCCTCTTACGGATTTGCAAATAGCCACGTTTTTTTTTTTTCGTCCAAGCTTTTCGATATGGCAACGCCTCATTGTCTGCACGCCAGGTCTCGGAAGTTTCCAGGATTTCAGGAGCCGACTGGTCTGCTTCGTTCCGACGGCATTTCAATAATGTATTCTTTCCTTCGAATTTTCTGTGCACCTGTTCACTGTCTGTGGATAGACGGTTAGGAAGAATAAATAAAAGAATCACTACATGAGGACTCTTCACTGAGCATATGCGCTTCTGCTCGCTCGTACGATCTTCAGTCAGTAAAACTACTTCTGAATGAAATAAATGTGAAATGAACGCATCAGATTTAATGAAAATTGTAGGTGAATGATAAAACAACACTTCAAAATCGACATGATACAGTTAGTTATTCAGTTCGATAGGTACCTAGCTACTCAATAAAAATGGCCACAATTTCTCATTATTTTTAATAGGTTGCATGAGTGATTATTATTAAAGAATATCGTCACTATCGGGGATTCGGTTTTGTTACCCGAGCTTTCGCAAACTTTTATTAAATTTTTCTAGGGCTACAACAATAATAGGGTATGCATAGGGTATTTTTTTTATAAATTCTGTGCAATTTGAGGTTTTCTTCAAAATTTAAAAACTTCTGTAGTTGAATTGCACAATATGTATAAAAATGTTTTACTTTATGCATTATCTGTTGTACATATATTTATATTGTAGCCCTCAAAAAAGCGAATAAAAGTTTGCAACAGTTCGGGTTGCAAAAAAGAATAATACTTCTTTTTTCCAAGGGGAAATAGTAATACTTCTTTTTTCAAACCGAATCCCTGATAGTATCGAGATTACTCAAAAATAAGCCTGTCTCCGGGGCCCTGATACATCCGGAGGGCGCGCTGGTGTGTCATTAATTCCAGTAAACACTCCCCTCGTCTGCGGGTTAAGTGATCACTGGGTCCGAGAATCACGTGCTCTGAGTAGGCAGAGTGATCCAAGAATTACGGCCTTCTAAATTCGTCCGGCTAAGATTTCTGCCATATTACGGCAAGCATGTATGATCTTTAAGTTTGAGAGCAGTGAGTCTCATCATTCCACCAAGGACCCCTATTATCAGAACCTCAATTTAAACAGAATGGTTTAAGTAAAGCCTGCGAAGTTCAAAGAGTAGATCTCGATGTTTAGTCTGTTTTTCCTCCTCTTTTCGGACGATGTTCGTTTCGCAGTAAACTAGAATCAGAACGGCAAGCATATTACTTGCAGCAACTTTGTTCTTTCCCAACAGTTCTGATGACCAGATCTGATACTTGTCGCGGAGAACGTTTTCAACAGTAACTCTTGGGAGTGGCTTTGTTTCCACCCCTAGGTGGATGATGTTCCAGATGATGTAGGATGCTTCCGTCTACGAGCTAAACGTCCTCTCCGTATTCCTCGCATCGTCATTTGAGATGAACCGTGGCACATTTGTCAACCCTATACTCCATTCCGATTGCATGTGTGTACTCTTGCACCACCCTTAAGAACAGATGGAGGATCTTTTTCACCGGAGTCATTATTATTATTATTATAAAGTTTCTCTACTTGTGAAAAAGTAGAAGTGATTGGCGCTGAATATAGTTGCAAACTTCCTCTCATATCTTTTCTTGATTTCGAATATATAGGGCCGTCAGAATGTTATTTACATACAAACTAGGTGTTGGCTCGCACTGTGAATACGTGGGAATTGTTTTTGACAATTGACAATATTCCACAGGCTCTCGGTGATCGATTTTTTGCTGTCAGGTTGGTAATGAATTTTGGCTTTTAATATTTGAAACACTGTATTTTGATAAACTGACATGTACCATGTGTCAGCAATGACAAATGTCAAATTATTATAACCAATCCCTTGAATCTGACAGATGTCAGTGTATCAAAATACAAATGTTTCAAATATTAAAAACTAAAATTAATTACCGACCTGACAGCAAAAAAACGATCACCGATAGCCTGTGGAATATTGTCAATTTGTTTCATTGATATCTAAAGTAATAATCATATGTAGGGTTAGAAGGAGAAAAGTTGATATCAAAAAATTAAACAGTTTTAATGTGTGAATAGGTGGAAAGTAATATTTCCTTCTTGATTCATTAATTTTTTATATCAAAATCGTTTATATAGTAAGGGAAGTTTGGATTTTCGAAAAGTTCAAAACATTTTTTATTCACAATTTTTTTTCGCTCCCAAATAAACTTTTTATGTCAAAATTGAGAATGGGAAGAGAAAAAATTGATGTTTTATCTATCAGTCCTAACTTGTTAGTAGGTATGAGGGAAACTTGTTTTTTATTCCTCTATTTCAATTTTATTTTAAAAAATATACATCGCACGTTAAGTTAAGAAAAGTTAAGGGCTACGACTTCCCTAGGTCGTATAAGTATCTCGGGGTTGCTCGTAAGGGTGCAGCTAGTTAACGGAAATAACAATTTAACGCGAATTTTTATATTTCGACGTAACAGTTTCGTTTAGGCCAGGGTACTGAATATTATAAAAAATTTGTTTTTGAATAAATAACCACCTCAGAGCACGACGGTACATAATTATGAATTATTATTATATAATAACAAAATTATATAAGAAAGTTTCCGAGGTAATAATCACTGATTTTCTGAGAGCAATAAAACAATGTTGTGGACCTAACATTTTATGTTCCATTGTTTTTAAATGCGCACCTAGGAACGTGTAAAAAATCTAAATCCTTGATAACCGTACCGTAGAAAATCATTTTGTCGATAAAAGACTCGCATCAAAATCTCAGAAGTTCACGTCGACCATTAATAGGAATTCAAACGATGAACAGACTACAGAATGTGAATAAATAATGAAAGAATGGATTTAAAATCCAACCTTCGACAACTTCCTATAATATCGAAATTTCGTCAGCAAGTCTCTCACAGGAAACAACTTCATTATTTATTTAATGGCCTTCCCTCGAGTATTGCCAAATTCCACGTTGTATTGTATTTCATAATGAAGTTGGCGTTAGTCGGTGTGCCTTCTTTCGAAGGACTGAATATGGCCGTTGTGCTCGCAATATTTGTGCAATCCTTGGGCGTATTTGTAAAGAAATATTTGTTCTTTAATTAAAAAATACATGTGGTACCTATCCATTACTAATTGAATAGATGATAACCCAAAAATTGTTATACAGAACGGGAATAAACTTATCGGAACATCGGTCCAGTTGACCAGTACAAAATATAGCAGATACATGCGAACGATGATCAAGTATTTGACTGAACCACTATACACGAGAGTAGTCCAGTTGAATACTTGATTATCCATTGCGTGTATCTATTATATTTTGTATTGGTCGACTAGAAAGAAATTCTGATAATTTTATTCCAATTCTGTATATGTGATCCTCCGATTTCAATTGGTCTAAATTGTTGATAGCCATTTTGGGACGCGGTGGCGCGTGAGTAAAGCGTTCGCGTCTTAACCCAATCGTCGGTAGTTGCGTGGGTTCAAATCCCAGTGCGGTCACCGGTCCCATGCATGGTATCGTACGTTTAAAGATGAGGGCTACGTCTTTTCTAGCTCGCCAAGTCTCTCAAAGACTCTGAGGACTGGTTTTTTGCAGGTTGCTGCTTCAGTCTCAGATGATTATGTCAAAAACCAGAGCAGTGAATGCCATTATCGGTACGTCCGACCTACCCCTTACTGATGAGAGGCAATAACCTGGAAAATAATCTATACCAGAACTGAATCTGTTGTTTTTGATACAGGGGCACTTGCAATTGCAATTTGAGGAACATTGCACAAAGATCTGTCGGCTTTGATCGAATGTCCGCTATAGAATTAGACATGAACGTCGTTGTTTTCTGTTAGTAATATGACAGAAAAAAAGAGATTTTCAGTTAACTATTGGATAATGTGTTTCGTAGTGAGGATGATTTCTAAGTACTTGGTACTGCAGAGCTGTGCCGAGCACTGACAAAAAGTGCTTCGAGTACTAAGCACTCTTGAAAAATACTCTGGAGTCTCGAGCACTAAGCACTTTTTTTCATGAAATGCTCGCGATTACTAAGAACTTTCAAAAAGTAATTCGATTTAGCGAACACTAAGCACTCTTCAAAAGAGCGAGACCGTTAAGGTGGGTGTTCAATTTCGTGTATTCCAAGTTCATATTGCATTTGGAAACGGTTTCACTTGGAAAACTCAAATTTGGTAGGTAAACTCAGAAAGGATTGGAGTACTTATTGAATATATATTGACATTGATTTGATATAGAAAATTGAGATTGTTTTGGTCGACAATTGAAGGAAATGAGTCAATACTTGCTTTTGTTTTATTTCAATAGAAAGTCCCATAAAAACAGTGCAACTTCCAACTGATAGGGAATATCCAGACCATGTCCTTTGGGTGAATAATTTAATTTCCGAAATGGGCGGCGAATAGCCAAATTGAAATATAGAGCGACGCGAAATAGTTCCTACCTTACCAACATTCTCACTGATATCTTAATTCGGCTTAGAAAGAACCATTGTATAGTATATTTCATTCATGTCAGAGCGTGAGGCCTTAAGAATGAAATAGGAATGTGATTTTGATAACCATAGGTAGACGCTACACGGGCAGAACTAGTCAGATCAAGAAAATGAAATAAATGTTCATATTCATAAGCGTTACATTTTCAAAAAAAATTTTTTTTCTGCTCACCACTGACATAATTTTGAGTGGTTTAAATCCCCGAAAAGAGAAAATGTGTCAGCAAAATCTTTCATTCAGCCCTATGCTGTATTACTTCTGTTAAAAATAACGTCATCGTTATTCGCCATTTCCGTTATTTTGCTATTACCAAGCAATAGCAAAATAACGGAAATGGCGAATAACAATGACGTTATTTTTAACGGAAGTGATACAGCATAGGGCTGAATATCTGACGGTCTACAACTTGAAAGTCTTTTGTGGACCGCGGGCCTCCCAATCGGGGCGAGAGGTAGGGGCTAGGCGGATCGTCACGTTCAGCGGAGTGAGGCAACTTAACAAATATAAATATAAAATCAAAATATTGTAAATAAGTCGCTTCTTCCTTGTAACTACTAAACGGCTGAACAGATTTTTATGAATTTTCGGTTGGATTCGTCTTGATACCGCACTTATTATATTAAAATTATGAAAAATCAAAATAGCGGATTTTTGCGCCAAATTAGCCGTCTTGATACAACATAATAATTGTGTACTAAAAAGCTAAAAATAAAAATAAATAAATAAATAAACTAAAAAACCCGACTTTGGTTTAAAATAAAAATAAAAAAGAAGCAATATCTTTTCAAATCAAATAAAAACTGGAAGCAGCCGCGGCCTATTTGCTTAAAAAAATCTATAGAAAGAGAATGAGTCTCGGCTACTTCCAATTTTTCTTTATGAAAAGATTATTATATTACTTGTTTTTTGCATTTTAGTTCAAACCGCAGTCGCATTTTTTAGTTTCTTTGATTAATTTTTTCATACTGATTAGCTCTAATAAATAATTTGTTTCAAATAAAAAAAAATGTTATATTTTTGGTATATTTATTATTTATTGTGTGCACTAAATAACCTACTGTGGTGAAGCAAAATTAAGTGTTTCCATTTGATAAAGTTTCGTAAATGAAACAAATATTAAATTATTCTTGTTCAAACCTTCACCTCATTAGTGTTACAAAAAAAGAGTAATATTAATAACACATAGGTAAAACAAAATAAACAAAAATATTTCTCAAACAGAATACAGAAAAACTAAAAATTTCAACTCTGTTACAAACTGCAACATTGAAACTAATCATAGTTCATAATATGAGGACGCAATCAGTAGTTCTTGGGGGTGGCGGTGCCGCTGACCGCGTTTTATATTTTCAACGACATTCATAGATCCATAGCTGAGAGAAGGCTAAGTGCTTAGTAATCCCGAAAAGTGCTAAGCCTTTTCGAAAAATGCTCGAAGCACTAAGCACTGAATTCAAAAAGTGCTCGGGAGCACGTTGCTTACGAGCACCAAAATGTTTTAAGCACTTTCACGAGCACTAGGTAAGCACAGTGCTTTGGGACAGCTCTGCTTGGTAGTATCAATTAAAATGACAGTCTACTTACTGGTTCTGTTTACGAAACAACATAGCAATTATTGCTGTGATCATTCGTAGAAGTTTTTGTGTGGTGGAAAAGATCACTGGTATATTTATGTAAGTCTGATTCAGGTGACCTTTGTCGACCGCTTTTTCATACGGGGAAAAAGTAAGAGTCGTATGTTTTTTAATTTTAGAAAACTTAACTCTTTGCTAAGTCTAAAACATACGAAGCATCGCTAAGCTGCTTTTTATATCGAAATCCCCCCTCGCATAATGTATGAGAGCTTCAAAATATGCAAACGTCTCCCATTTAGAAGATAACACCCCAAATATTTGCGAAAGTACTTGTTAACGTGGAATGTCTGTTATTGTTTCAATAAGATGGGGTATATCAGCATTTTGATATTTATGTAAGAGGATATCTGACTGGAAGATACCTTAAAGAAGGATCTGTATACCAAATTCGATCGTTTGTTGGCCAACCAAATCTCCATATCTGAGACCACTTGACTTTTGTCGGATTGTGCACATTGCCCCTCCCTATATTCAAAGGTGTCCCCCCCTCCAAAAATACAAAATCGACTTCTCTTTGGAAATTTCTCTGTTATATATAGATATAGTTTCGGTGATATTAGGGGCGATTCCTCTGAATGGGACACCGTGTGTATTCAAAAAGCTGAAATCATATTAAAAAAAAGATAAGATTTGCATTCGATTAAAAGTTATATTATAATTTACACATATTTTTAATTATTCAAACTTGTCGTTTCATACTCCTTTGGAAATAAAAACTATTTTGAAGTCATTTGGGCTGAAAGAAATCACGAGTACCGCCTACTCAGATACGATGCGAAGCTTGCCGATCGACAAGTTTATGACGTCATAAGATTTAGCACCTCGCAGCTTAATTTTTCAGAATCGCTCAATAAAAATATTGAAATTTCAATGGTAACATTGATCGATATTTTCGGGGCATTTATGTTGTTGGACGACCCCAAAAGTTTGGGGGGCCCTGGAAACTGCGAGATTCACTACAGGCTGCCTAAATGTATAAAACATTTCTGATGCAATTATTTAGTTCAATCGATCGCCAACAAATTGTAGGAAACTTTAAAATTATACAAATTGGTAGTTTCCGAGGAATGTTTCATTTCTTTGAATATTCCCTATTTCATTTCTTCTGCATCAGTTACGTTTTCGTTTGTTGGCGAGTATCGAGTTATAACAAACAATTTGTGGAATCTAACAAATGATATCCAATTTTAAAAAATTTCCTCGTGATCATTTGGAAGTTATTCATAACAATACAGATATCGGTGATTTATCGTGAGATAGTTGTAGAATTATGATTATTTCCACATTATCATTAATTTCATCATTAAATTGAACGTGTTTTCATTAAAGTGAAAGTGCCCCTCTTACGAGCATCAAATTAAGATTTCATAGCTATTAATTTTAATTAGTCGTGCAATTTCCTTTTTTTTACGGCTGTTCCCAATTCAATCATACATTGTTCCATGAAATTGGAAATGGCGGTAGACCTTGAATATTTGAAAAGGGGGAAGATATTCTTAAATTTGAATTTTTTGTGTTTTGGAAATATTTTAAACACACCTTCCTTATGATTCAGTCTAGTTTTTCAGCGATTTGAAAAGGTATATGAAGATTATACATTACGATAACGAAACTTAACGAGAAAATACCGTACTAATTTTCATGACATAGTACCTAACAATTCAATTTATTCACAATGCAATTGTTGGAAATGAAATGTTTCATAAATTATGTAGAAATTAGATAAGATTGTTTACATAATAGCTGCCATTTCAAGTGATAAAACATGTATAAATTGTCTGAATTATCTAGCTAAATCGTAATTTGAATAAATATTGGAGCGCTGAATTCTTCCGAATCTCATTAAATGAAACCATGTTATAAATCGACATGAAAAGTATCATGTCCGACGGAATGCGAAAGGTGGCTGCTAATTGTGACAGCCGTTGACCAGAAATAACTCTGCGGGCTGTAGACTACGGCCGAATGTTGAATTACAGCCGGCCGACTTACAAACTGGGGTAACACCTTTCGTACCTGCATTTTTTCCACGAAATATTTGCAAACTCTGATTGTCTGTTACTGTAAACTGCAAAGTGTAAAACTATTCAACTCCGCTCGAGATTCCTGTATTTATTCCGGCAATAGGCTTCAGTTAGATCTCTCCAGAGACGCCGAAAGATGTCGCTGTCATTTAGAATGGATAGTTCAAATATTATGGCAAAACAAAATTTCATGGGATGAAAGTTTACCCGAAAATATAAAAGAAACATGGATACAATTCCGTTAAGATTTGCATCATTTATATCTCATTCACATTTTCAGACAAACTTTATTTAATGGGATATTAAATACTTTCAGCAACTTCGATCCTTATATCCAGTTTACAATAGAATCTAAAGACAACGATTGTTCTGTAGCTTTCCTAGATATTAAATTTATACGTGATTCTGATAATAAGATACTCATAGATTGGTATAGGAAACCTATGAAAATAGACCTAATAAATAAATAAATAAATAAAACAGAATACTCAAAATCTCATACCATGCTTTTTCTATTTTTAAACTTTTTTGCATAATCCATAGCCAACTAGCCAACTAAAAAGTATTTTCTTCATATACTGAAAAATATACCATTTCTAACAACATTTCCAATATTCTTATAACATTGCTCATACTAATCCTATATCCCCTACTTTTACTTTAATTCCATGAATAAAAAATATCACACCGAGACTTTCCAGACTTTTATATAAAACATCAAAATTGCAAATAAAACTATCTTAACAATAAGATCAGTTTACTCAGAAATCACTGATGAGATTCCATTATCATTTATTTCAAAAATAGTCTACTTATAGCAGATTGTGACAAATTATATTGTAAACTTCTAGATGTCTTAAAAGAAGAATCATCTCATATACAAGTGATTGTTAACTTCAACCTGAGGTAAGCGCTCTTGCTGACCATGTTGATAAATTTGAACACAGGATGAACTAAAACTCAGCAAAAATATTAGCAATGACCAAAGGGACCTTTCTTGAAATGAAGAATGTCACTGGGTCTGTAGAATGACTTGAAACTTTATGACCGTTATGACCGTGTAGCCTAAATGTTTAGGAATACAGCCGATTTTATTTCATTCAAATCAATCGAATATTGTTGAAGCTATGACAATTTTAGTTTCCGTCCGTTTCAAATATTTCGCGAGCGCGACATGCTCATGTGACGTCATTTTACTACGCAACTTTCTCAACATTGCTTTGCTATGGAATGTTCCCTCCGTTCGACTATAATAACGTTATTAACTCAAGTTTTAATGTGAATCAGTGTAACCATAAATATAATAAATAAATATAATATAATAAAACACTTAGATCTATCTATACAACAATACAACTAGCTAAATATTCCAAACACTTCTGCTTATTATCACTTTCTAATCTTCTTAAATAATTCTCTTCATAAAAACTTCCCCCAGTCAAACGTCTCCGTTTATATAGGTGCTCATCGAGTAGACTGGATTAAACGCGAAGATTCGAGAATACTCAAAACGGAGAACTTCTACACATTTCCAGGAATTGAGCGATGACGCGACAGCTCCGTTATTTAGTCTATTCATGCATTACAGAAAACGATCCATCCAAATAAACACTTCTTGGAACTAATTATGGATGAGGCGTCCGCGGAATGGACTCAGCGGCGCAGCTAGGGGGCTTTTATCAATCTCGTAACAATATAATAAATATGGATGTGTGAATTCACTGAAGAAGTTATGGCCGGAATAGTACGCCTTATGCAAGGATTACATTGATAAAGTCGAAGTTTTTTCAAAGCAATCGTTATATTTCTTGGGGCTTGGGGTACAGTGTGTAGTTTAGCTACGATACCAATGGAAATTTTGGAATCGGCTGAGAGTGCCAAACTCGAACTGCTACCAACAAAGTCAAAGAAACTTTACGAAAAGACGTATAATGAGTTCATAAAATGGCGCAATGAAAATAATGTGAAGGTGATTACAGAAGATATATTACTGGGATATTTTTTTGAGAAGTCCAAGAATCGAAAACCATCTTCTTTGTGGTCATACTATTCGATGTTAAAGTCTACTTTGAATTTGTATAATAATATAAACAGCAAATTTCCAAAATTGATAGCATTTTTGAAACGGAAGAATGATGGATATAAGCCGAAGAAATCCAAAATATTGAATAGGGATGCAATCGAACTTTTTCTAAAATAAGCTCCAGATAATGTATATCTGATGATGAAGGTATGTTATACCTACCTATATTTATTAAGTAATTAAAAAACTTATTGATTCTTTTGCATTAATACTTGGGGGTACATGGTGCTTGTCGTAGAGAAGAATTAACAAATCTCAAGCTTGATGACATTCAAGACCTAACTTATTCTTTATTGATTACAATTCGAGAGTCAAAAACTAAAATACAACGAACATTTACCATCTGCAGTACTGAAAACCAGTCAGTTAATTATTTGGATATTTATAGAAGATATGCTAGTCTACGTCCCGCTAATACTGATCATGGGCGTTTTTTTATATTCTATAAGAACAACAAATGTACAAAACAAATTGTTGGGAAGAATATCCTCGGTCAAATTCCAAGAAAAATTGCAGCATTTTTGAAGCTACCAGGCCCAGAAGAACATACGGGTCATTGTTTCAGGCGTTCTTCAGCCACTTTATTGGCTGATGCTGGGGAAAGTATCACCAATATCAAAAGACACGCTGGTTGGAAATCAACTACAGTAGCAGAGAGCTACATTGAACAATCGATTTCAAATAAATTGAATATTGCCAAAAAAATTGCCGGCGATGGTGATGGATCGATACCAAATAATAATTATTTGGACCTTAATTATTTGGACCTACCATCCACATCTAAAATGAGTGGTGAGGATGTTTCAAAAGGGAATAATTATTTTCAAGAGAAAAGTGAATGTCCCACCATCAATATTCAAAATTGTAACAATTGCATAGTTAATATAAAATTCTAATTTTCAGGGTTATGGAGCAAAAATGTAGATTATGAATAAAAGTTGTTAAATGAGTATTTCTTTATTGAACTGAATTCATTGTTTCGTGGTAGGTCTTCCGTGAAATAATGTGCGTAGGTATATATGGACAATTTTAGTATATTGTCTACTTTACCGTAAAGTACACTTTACCGCCCGGCTCGCCGAGCGAAAAGTGGCACTTTACCGCCCGCTAGTGAATAAAGTTCATAAATTATATATTGGTCAAGAACAAATTGACGAATGAAGTTCAAGATCACAAAATTGATGAAATTGAACCGCACCAAGTTATACTTGAAAAGGCATGGGATCACACGTAAAACTTTGTTAACTGAGCTGGGTAGAGTACCGCTCTAAAGTACTAATAAGTACTTCACAATGAGTACTCAAAGTACTCATAAGAATTTTGAGTACGAGTTCTATGAGAACTACTCAAAGCAAATGAGTACTTTGAAAATCCATATCCAGATTATATAAATAGGAGATACAATTGGTGCTTTCTATGTCTTGGGTAGTAGTGATATCGGGTTCATATTCGTTACCACTATGGGTTGCATTATATGGATCTGAAAATGCTATTAGAATATCTTGCATACTTTCTTTCTTATTCAAAGGACGTGCACTATCCTTATGGAAAATGGCTTTCGGTCAAATTCCCCGAATTTTTGGTATGTTATCGATTTTGACTTCCTCTGCAAAAGTGTTCGTCGGCACAAAAAAAAATCGGCGTACTAGTTTTCGAGATACAGGGTGTCAAAAATAAAAAGTAAAGCTGTCCACTCAGAATGTGTACAAATCCGAGAATTGACGAACCGCCTATTTATTCTGGGATTACCATGCCTCAATGATGGTAAAATGTCCATTATACTTTTTCGTTTTGTGCTCTGCAACAGGGTGAACAAAAAAAATCCAATTCGATCAATTTTGAACCAACCAGTGTGAGTTCCCTGATGAGAATTAGTGAATCAATTCAGCCTGATTAAGCTCCCTTAATCAAAGTTGAGTAACATTATATTTTTTCATACAGGGTCGTTCAAAAATAGGGGTAAGTCAAACCTTCGTTTTTTAGTTCTGACATGTCAAATATATATCAAACATTCTTCAATGTTGAGAACGTCGCATAGTCATTTTATGTATACAGGCTGAGTAAAAAAACAGCCCAAGCATCATGGAAAAATGCGTTTTTTTTTTTCAATGAATATTTGGAAATGGAATCGATTAATTTCCATTAAGTTTAGATATGATATACGGTTTGAGGAGTCTGAGATATTGTCATCAATATCAGCATAGGTCTCCAGACTCGTTTGTATCAGCTATAATACTTTTGAATGTATGAATATTATTGATTCTCCCTAGACTCAATCGGAGACAAAATTACTATTTTCGAACACTGATTGGTTTAGAATAAATCGAATTGTTGTTCACCCTGTTGTAGAGCACAAAACGAAAAAGTATAATTACGCTTACGAGATAAAGGTAACATTGTACCATCATTGAGGCATGATATTCACAGAATAAATTGGCGTATTCTCAGTTCTCGTAATTGTTGAAAATTTTGAAGGGAAATATTCACTTTTCAACTTTGACACCCTGTTTCTCGAAAACTGGTCTGCTGAATTTGTTGTGCCCATGGACACTTTTTCCAATAAAGTCGAAATCAACAACATACCAAAAACTCAGGAGAGGACCCCGCAAAATCCTTTTGGAATTTGGGTCTTGGTGGATTTTTTTTGAATTTTTGATATGATACAGTCCATATGATTCTTAACAAATGTTGCCGTTGCCCTAACCCCAAAAAATTAACATTCTTGCTGCTAGGGGGCATTAAAATAACCCCTTGCTCAGAATAGACTATTTATATTGAAAAGCGGAAATAATATCATCACTTGTTTCAGTGTTGCATAATATTGTGCTGTTTCATAAAAAAAACATCAGCCCTCCCCCTCTCCTCCTCCCATATGCTAATATGAATCGCAAAAAAATATTTTCCCTAGTACATTCTAGTACATCGTCGGATGTTTAAATATGTTTGAATTAATAGCACTTTTTTATGATTTTCTCCACTTCCCATGAGGGGTAAATAACAAAAAAATTCGATGAATTTTCAATATGATGCAGTTCAGGTTATTTCGAATAGAAATTAATTGGGCAACAAATCTAAAAAAAATATATTTTTAATGCTCGAAGTCATACCTTGCTCAGAATAGACTATTCATTATTATTGGCGAGACAATATTTTTACATGTAGCGTGTATTTCAATTTATGTTAAATAATATTGTATTCGAAAAAAATTAAGGTTTTCCAACTTCTCCTTCACCCCAACCCCCATTTTAAAACCCTATGAGAATGTGGTGGTAGATAGCGAAGCGGTTAGATTTCAGCTGATGAAACTTCTGCTAGTGCTTGGCTAAGTTTGAATCCTGAGTATGAGAAAAAATTTCTCAATTTCACCGGAGTCTTGACTTGTAGGGAAAAATTAGTAACCCTCCCCGGAGCGCCAAGGCGAATAATAATAGTATTCGTCCTCTACCTACTCAGGCTATGCCAGTATTATAGTTACAATTAAAACTACCTGTGGACACTGATTTCGTGTATTCCACTAAGTATATAAGTAAGTAAGTAGTTTATTCAGACAGACGAGCATTTTGACAATGATAGCACCTAATCAATATACCTACCCAGTATTTATAATTTACAATGCATACATTGCATCATTATTAGGATTTTTTACTAATATATATTGTTTCAATTTTTTCATCTTATTAGACAATAGTTGAAACTTTATGAAAAATTATCCTGAGAAAAAACCTGACCATGATGATACATGCAAGTATCGAGGTATATTGGTGAAACTCACCACATTTTAATGTGTTTCTTCGTAACCAAATTAGCGATTGTCTCACGTTCAATTCCACAGTTTTTCAAGTATAACTTGCTACACCAGTATTCCTAGATATATTGAATCGGTCATTCAGGAAAGCAGGCCAAGCATGTTGCTCTGTTATCCTTTATCCTGAAGATGCCTGTAGTTCATTCTATATGGATGGAAGGAAATTGAATTATTGTAACAAAACTCGAACATTTTGAAGCACAAATGCAATTATTGCGATCGTGTACGGTAACATATAAATATAAACCGTACACGTGCGATTCCTTGAAACTAAAATATCATCTTTGGCTACACGCAGGCTTGCTCTGTAGTAATTCAATTTGTTATGTGTTCGTCTCATAATTTTTAACCATTGTAGGGCATTTAATTCCATGTATTTTTAGATTATATAGATTAAAGATCAATTTTTGATTTATACAGAAGCCAATTATTCTTCATCGCTCGTAGAGTGTACCCAAAGGCATAGCCTGTGCGGGTAGAGGACGGCTATTATTATTATTTGCCGTGGCGCTCCGGGGCGACTTACTGATATTGTCGGTGGTGTATTCACTTTTCAGCTGTAGAAAAACCCGGAAAACCTACAGCACCACCCCGGTTGGTCGGTGCTCACTTCAAGCTAGCACGAGACGTCAGGATTGGCATCTAGGCAACTCACATCACACTTGGTTCACAACAAGGCATGTGGCCACCAAAAGAGACAAACTACTCTAAACATAGTAACTAAGTGGTGGTACGAGGAGGAACTAACTGTAAACCCTCACAAAACCCTCAATATTCACAAAAAAAGAGGGAACCAGTTCTGAAGGGTGTTGAAGTTCCAATTAACGCAAAAGGTAACATACTTAGGAGTCATTTTTTACCATAAGTGAACATGGGACCAACACCAAAAAAAAACAAATAAGCGTGATCGCATTCAACCTCTGCAGAAGAATGTACGGGAAAAATTAAGAGCTACAACCAAAAATTATGCTATAGCTGTATAAAAAATCATCAAGCCCATGATAACATATTATTATGGATCGGTATGGTAACCAAAGACTCAGCAGTCTGGGGTAATTCGAAGGCTGAATAGCATTCGAAGGCATGCTTAACGGTCAACGGAGCCATGCGGACTGCCCCAACTGCCGATTTAGAAGCCTTGCTTAACATATCAACGCTTCACATATACATCGCCTTTCAATAGGATACATGATCTGAATTATACCCAACTATTTAAGACAACCAGGTAGAGAGGCCTGGAAGGAAGGTCAAAAACCGAAGACGGTGTAGGAGCAGGGATATATATTACCAATCCAAAGATGAAAGTCTCGTTGAGCTTAGGTAAACTAGCTACGGTATTCCTGGCAGAAGTTGCAGCAATACATCATTGGGCAGGACCATTGCTATTTACTCCGACAGCCAAGAAGCTATTAAAAGCTCTATGCAAGTTAACTCAAATTTTTTTTGGGACTGCCTGGGAGCCCAACAAGAGCTGGGCAGTCATAACAAGCTATCCATAGCCTGGGTACCAGAACATACAGTGTTGAGGGCAATGAAGAGGCTGACTCATTAGCAGGAGAAGAAGTACGAAGTGCTCTTATTGGCCCGGAAACCGCTTGTAGTTTAGCGAAAGCCTTGATAAAAACTCAGAAGAACACGTGGATGAAGTCTCAATCTCAAGAATGGTGGAACGAGGTGCCAGGAATGAGACAGGCAAAAATAATCATTGAATTATTCAGTTAAATTCAATTTTAACATTATTATATTATATCTCAAAATCAATTGAGCTTTGTCTACAAGTTTTTCATAATTTCCGACAATAAAGTATATTTTGACTTCGAACCATAGCCTTCTTTTGTAACAAATGCTAAGGTACTCGTAATACAATAATAATACATTTTTAAAATATCGTCCTGTATAACAGCCCACATCGAATTAATTTTTGTATGTTATTATTAAATAAATTCTTGTGTAGAACGGAAGCACCCCAGTTTGAAATGATTATATAGTAGACAGACCTAAAAAAACGTCAAATAAGCATTACTGTACTTCGATACATATTTTGACACCAGATAACAATAGCTTATGAAATTGACGAATGAGTGAGTCTTCAAATTTGTTCATAGGAAGGCATCCGCTATCAGACCGACGGGGATAGAAAAATCTCTTTAGGATGGGGAGAGTTTTTGGGAAGTGAGTGCTGGGCATAGAAGGCATATAGATCGGATTTTTTATTAAAAGGCGAACAGCGGGGCTCGAGTACTTTGACAAGTACAATATTTATTGGTGATCAAAAATAAACAGAACATGGATTTTTATATTAAAAAATTGGTGACTAGCTGCTGTAATAAATTCAAGGATGAGTAGGAATTATCTGAAAAATTGTTGTAATTGAACAACTGAGAATTAAATTTCAAAGGTTAAATATTTGATGATGATAATAAGAATAACAATAAAAATGAAGACCTTTGCTTATCCAGAAACCTTTTCTTTTCTTTTCTTTTCTCAGGTCAAGTGGGCTGAAGTCGGAAACCGAGGGATTCATAATGGCCTGCCAGGATGGTGTCTTCAACACCCTCGTCTATCGTAGTCGCGTGATGGGTATAGAAGTCCCTAACACTAGATGCAGAGCGTTTCGTGGGGCAGCTGAGACCATAATGCATTTGCTGTCAGCCTGTCCAGCTTATGCGGTCTATATTCACAGGCATAACGCGGCACTACGAGTGTTGTACTACCACCTACGACACTCGTACAGTATTGACGAAACACCGGTGTTGCCTTATGTTCCGGGGGATATTGAGTCCGTTGTGGAGAATGAAAAGTACCGAATCTATTGGAAGTACTCATTCCCCACCCTCAGGCAAATACAAGCCAATAAGCCTGATGTAGTCCTCCTCGACCATTAAAGTAGGACGATTTTCGTCATTGAGTTTTCGGCTCCTGGTGAAACGAACATCGTCCGAAAAGAGGAGGAAAAACGGACTAAATATCGAGATCTACTCTTTGAACTCTGCAAGCTTTACCCAAACCATTCTGTCAAAATGGAAGTTCTGATCATAGGGGTACTTGGTGGAATGACGGACACGCTGCTCTCGAATCTGAAAATCATACCGGCTTGCCGTGATGCGGCAAAAAACGTAGCTGGAAGAAAGAAGAAGGCCGTAATTCGTGGTTCACTTCGTTTACTCAGGGCATATGATTCTCGGACCCAGTAATCACTCACCCTACGAACGTGGGGAGTGTTTACTGGGGTTAATGACACACCAGCGCGCCCTCCGGTTGTATAGGAGCTCCGGAGATAATGCCTGACTGGGATATTCCTAAAAAATTTCAAAAAATACTCTTTCAGAACACCGCTCAAGATCGTATATAAGTAAATTGACTCCATTAGACTTGTTTGAATAAACACTTTGCTACACTCCGCATGAAGTCATACCGTAGGGCAGGGGACTTTTGGTACAATCATCACCAAAAAATTTGTCTACTCAGTTACCCTTATTTGACTAAACCAGCAGCATATTTATTTAGCAGTGTCGCAGTGGTAGCGTATTCATTGCTATGTTTTTCTTTCAGGCGCCTAGATTGAGGCCCGAGCTGGAGTTTCTACAAGCTCTGATATCAATTGGCAAACTACTTAGTTCCATACCTACGAAAGAGGCGAAAACCACTAGACTCGTTGCTGAACTGACTACCTTGAATCTGAACCTTCCGGCAAGAGTTTGGCTACCGCTAGACAGCCAGAATCCCCATTTCATCGTCAGGATACCACCTCAAGTGGCCGCTGTTCTCAACTCTAAAGATAAGGTAACATGACAACGAAATCGTATTGGAAAATGTGGCAAAAACGTATTTTATTTCATTCTGTATCGTATCATTACATACTTGATTTTTGTCCGTTAGTAGTTATTTAATTAACTAGTGCATTAATGAAGGCGATTAATGATCAAGATATTTTAACGCGTGAGCTTCAGTTTTCATTGCCAATAACGTTGATATCTGAAATTTTGTTGTAGGATTTATTCAGGGTACTATTTCCATAGTTGATACATTTTTACTTCTTTGTTGTAACACCAACAAAATTTTCCTTTTAATCATGCGAAATACCAGGTTATTTCTATTGATTCCTTGATGTATAGTTCTGCAACAGAAGAACTTTTCCATCCCCATGTAACCAGCAACCGCCAGTAGAGTGGCAAACGTTTTTCGAAAACAATGCTCCGTGTATTTATCGTCATCGGACAATCTCAGAAATTTTGCATTTTTCTTGGAACATCTCCAATCGAATCTTTGCAAAATATGCCTTAACGATATCATATAAAAAGAAACTAATCCCAAATATCCTTAGCGACTTTGAAGTTTTGTAAAGTAGCTTCTAATTCTTTTTTTCCATTTTTTCGCCAAATTCTCCCTACTGATTTCATTTTGCTGTTGTTTTACCATCTCTTGCACATTTTTTCTCCTTGTATATTTCATAATTTTGATTTTTTCTGATATTTAGATAAATTGTCCATGACATACTTTCAGTTTTACTTGTCGTTTTATTTCAACTGTCCATCATGCTGTTTGATTTTTGTACCGTTTTTTTTTTACTAGGGCCACATTTCTAATATATTACTATTTTTATTTATATTACTATCGTTAGAAAACTCTTTTGTTATCAGTTTTTTGTATCTCTCTTCTAGTTCTTCATTGTGTAGTTTGTATTATTTCACCAATTCATATACTATTACTTTTTTTTATATTTTTTTATCATCTTTTGTATTTTCTATCTCCTCTCTGATTTTTGTAACCAGTAAATAATGGTCACTACCTATTTCTGGTCCTCTTCTAACCATGGTATCTAATATTTCTTTTCCATTATTCGTTTCTACTAAATCCTAATCTATTTTCGACTTTTCATTTCTCGTGTATGCTTGTGCATATCTTTATATTCGAAAAATGTATTAGTAACTAAGTATTAGATTATTCAGCACACAAAAATCAGGCATTCTTTCTTCGTTGATATTTCTTACATTCTCTCCATGTTTTCCTGGTACTGTATTAAAGATGTCAGCTGCTGTTAAAATCTCCTAGTATAATAATTTCTCTCCTCGGCATCTTTTATGGCTTTAGTTAAATCTTCTCAAAATGTATCTTTGTGTCATCTTCATTAGGCCTATATACAACTATAATGTTTAAAAAAATGTGTCTCTGTCTTGTAAGTTCCGTTACTAATACTTGTTCATACAAACATTTCCATTCATCGGTTTTTTCTATTATATCTTAATGCAACACCTGGTGCTCTCTGTTCTTTTTTAATTCCACTGTATACAAGCATATGTCCATTATCCATTTGTATCATTTCTTGTCTCTTTTTTTTCCGTCTTTGTATAGCTAGTAGTTTCAATAATTCTGTATTTTAGAAAATAATAAATAGGAAAAATGGCTCGCTTATCTATGGAAACGATCTCACAACTAGAAATATATTCAAATCAAATTCCAAAAACAATCGCCGCACATAAAATTATTATTCTTTATAATAATCACTCCCGTTTTGTTGTTTGTGACCAGTATGAAATAGAATGGTGTACGTCACACGTGCGGTAAACTTTTTCCAGTACTCGTTTCGAAATTCCAGACTCGGCTAATCGCCTCGTCCGGAAACGTTGAACGTTCGCCTCGTCCGGAACCATTGAACGTAAATAATTATTGTACTTATCACGGTGTTATTTATATTACTTTTTCAGGCGCCTTACATAATTTACGTGGAAGCAGTAGAAGTAGACGACTTCGAAACTTCGCCAGTGCCAATGAAAGTAATGCCTACTCTAAGGCATACCAAATCCGAAGAGAATTTGAAACATGAATCCACTTCCTTGTCAGCTTTCAGCGTTTGCGGTGGTTGTTATGACGACGTAGACCCTGACTGGAGTCAAGAAGATGATGAAATTTCCCAGCAGGTAAGTCTCACTCGTTTGTCCACCTTGTATAGTATTTTAAAATGAATACACAATCTACAGGTTTTCTTTTCATTTTATTTTCTATTCGGTCTAGTACCTAGGAATTAGGTAATATCAATCAAATATTGAGATTCGGTGATCAGCCAATTCCGAGATGAGTTGAAATTCTTACTTGCTATCTAAAAACTATCTATTTCAAAGGTAATGTTATTCTTAACGGCCTTCTCGATGCTGCAGACAGAAAAAAATTGACAGTTGCGTTTTCCAATCGTTATTAAATTCCCAACAACAAAGCTTATAAACTTTTCTTCCTAAAGTTAAAGAAGTTTTTCGTTTTGGCAAATGAAACCTCATGAGTGTCCAAAAACACCCAATTTTTGTACTTGACAATGAATGACAATATTTTGTTACTAACAAGCAAAATATTATAGTAACAAAAAAGTATTGCGCTGGAATTTGAAGACGTGGAACCCGTGAGCATCAGGTTAGTTCCACTCACTTGGTACCACTGCTCTATTTGATATCAATTTACAAAACAATAATTTCTATCTTAAAGCTGTTCTACTATACTAAACTAAAATAGAATAGAATTATTATGAGCAAGGAAGTTGTCATGAAACTTTGTTGAAATACTATTTGACAAATATTCTCAAGCATATCACGTCATTAACTATTGTAAATGTCGACTGTTTTTTGAAATGCTGTTTTCCCATCAAGAAAAATGTTATATGTACAGCAATTTTTTACCCGATCGTGAATATCCTAATCGTCGTTTTTTTGCTGTGCTTCATCGACGATTTACAAACAATGAAAAAGTTTTTGAGAAGGCTTGAACAAAAAACCTTTTGTAATATCTGAGGATATAGAAATTGACATTTCAACCTATTAGCCTCAAAATCCAGATAATTCCATCAGAGACTTATCAAGAGAAATAGCTGTTCCACTATCTGTTATACAACGAATTCTGAACAAACATGAGTTTCCTTCTCGGAAGGTACGATCAGTGCAAAAACTAGAACCTGGTGATCCAGAAAGACGGTTGGGGTTATAGTAATATTATTTGGAGCAATGAGTGAAATTTTTCAAATTATGGGATGTATGATAGAAGGAATTTTCCATTTCTAGTCTATCCCAAAAATCCGCGAAGGCGATTTACTATCAATGTTTGTTGTGGTCTATTGAGAGGCAGAATTATCGGTTATTTTTTTATCATGGTTCTTGGACCGAACCCCGTGACATTACTTTAGTAACAAAAGGGTCGGAAGACTTTTTCGGTGATCTTGATCTGGATGATCGTTAGATGATCTATTTTCAGCAGCAAACCAGCACACAATGTCAGTGGCGTTAAAATAGTGATGCGACGCTGTTTTGAAAACAGATGGAATGCTACAAATGGGGTCCTGTTAAGTGGCCCTCTCGTTCACCAGACATGACACCCCTAGAATTAAATTTTTGGGGATCTCTGAAAAATTGAGATGTACCAAATAAAACAATAATGAAAGATGAATTGACAATTTATTTTGAAACTATAAATATTGAAATTGATGGTTGAACTATGTTGAATTCAACAGAAGGGTCAAAATATGTTTTCAACAAGAAAGCAGTGTTTTCAAACATTTACTTCATATTTTAGAGCGTTTCATCAAATCCGATTGGTATAAATAATGTTTTGTATTAATAAAACTGTCTTATTTTCCAACTTCTCGAAGAAAAGTTGGTTGTTGTAAATAAATAACGAATCGAAATGCTTGATAAATTACAACATTTTAAAATAGATCATTAATCTATGAAATATTTTGAAAACGCGACTGTCAATTTTTTTCGTCTTCAACATCGAGACCATTAAAAATTTCATTAGTTTACCTATTCAACCAAATTTGTAGCATCAATAATGGAGTTGGTAATTGTGCTGACTCAATTTGGAATACCCTGTATACTTTCAATCTGAATTCTAGTTCAGAAAATATGTTGGAAAGATAAATGAGTTAAAAAAAATCCTCCAATTCTTCTAGAATTCTGAATACGTTATTCAGGATTAGGTAATTCTGAGATATCAAGATGGAATTTTTTTAACTTGATATCTCAAAATTATTCAGAGATAATATGAGTGAGGGAGTGAGTCAGAATCCGATGATTCTTAGAAAAATACTGTAAGAATTAGCTGATTCAGAAAAAGGTCAGACTTTTATTTCAGAATTTGTTGTTTTCGACTTACTTGGTCGAGATCAACTATATTCTAATTTTGCAACACTGTGTTTTGTGAAACATCAAAACCTGTAATGTTTATACACTAGTTTTAAAATGAGGAAGCAGTACTGACAAGGCTTAATGGAAGATAATTAAATAATTAATGAATAACAGTTTTGTTGATTATAAAATCAAAAAGAATTTTCTGACTCATTACCTATCAGTGTAGTTGAGAAAAAATAAATGAAAACAGTGACCTTGGTTAGCTTTCAATTTGTTTTGCCAGTGTATTCAACTGAAGAAATCGGTAGATAGATACAATTTCAAAAAACTCTGTTCCAGTATAACAAGAGGCAACAAATAAAAATAATAAAAAAGGGACTCTTCTTTACAAAAGCGTTTGAGTGACACATTTTTTTAATCGAATTCATACTTGAAATGTCCGACTTCAAGCCAGAATTTTGTTATTTTGACTTTTGGGTCGATTTCATAATTAGTTGTCAGACTGTGACAAGCTGCCAATCGCAATTCAATTATGGTAGTCACAGTCTAACAGATATTTAAACTAAATATTGCTTGAAGCTCATCATGAAATCGGGCCTTAAACTCAGAAATTTTGAATAAGAATTTCTGAGTTTAAATTTACGGAAATCGGGATTGTCTAATTTTAAATCCGAATAACGAGACTCCGACTTCAGTTGGAATGTCCGAACGTCGTACTTTTCGAGTTTGAAGTCGGAATTTTTCATTCTAAAGTAGGAAAAATTTAATTTCAACTTCAAAGTTGGAAATTACGAGTTCGAAGTTAGATAAGTAAAATAAAGAAGATGTGTCTCTTGAACGCTTTCGTATTTTTTAGCTTTTGTAAATTCCAAATAATTGCAAGATCAAAAAGATTTTATTTGTTTCACCAGTATATTCAACTGAAGAAACCAGTAGACAGAGATACGATTTCGCAAATGAGCCAGGAATCGAGTGAATCTCGAGAGCCTTCCATACCAGCAAGCGAGATAAGAAGACGGTTGTCGGACTTCTTCCACGAGGAAAAAAGTAAAAAGTTCACGCATGATCCCGAAGATCCATCAGCGGCTGTATTGAAAGAGCCCTGGGAGGTAGATTCTTCAATAATTGCTTGTTTAGGACTCTTTTTATTCTTTCTTCTTTCAGGATAAGGAACAGCGTATCAGGGAAAGTTCTCCTTATGGATACATGTCTTCATGGAGACTTTTATCCGCCATAGTCAAATGTGGGGATGACTTACGACAAGAGTTGATGGCTTCTCAGTTATTGGAAACCTTCCAGAAAATTTGGGAAATGGAACATGTTCCTCTTTGGGTTCATCCATACAGGTGATATAACTTAAATCGTTAAAATATTGAAGAAGTTGGAAGCGTTATACAAGTCAAAGGTTGAAAAAGTTCAGAGAGTTAAAGATTTTGAAAATACTTGAAAATAATGAGATATGAGAATGAAATAAAGAATGAAAAATTACTAGAAAAGCCTAAAATCTGTGGAGGTGTTTTGACAAAGATCAAAAATTGAAAAAGTGTAGGGTGGGGTAATTTGAAAAATTCATGAATTAACATTTTTATACCATTTGTCAAAATTCTCTATTTTTTTCGTATTTTCAATTTATACAACTTTTTAAATAGAAATTTCTCTAACTTGTTAATTTTTTAGCATTATCACTTTGTTCGAATTCTTCGCTTTCTTATTTTTCTCAACTTTTTTCATCATTTTCGTCTGTAGTTTCCAGTACTCAATTCAATTGCTACAACCATTTAACGAAGTTAACTGAGCTTTCACATGACAAAAATAATGAAACCCACCTAAATTTTCTATATTAATTTCTTTTTTCAGGATATTATGTTTATCAGACGACAGTGGCCTGATAGAACCAATCCTGAACACCGTGTCTCTTCATCAGGTCAAAAGGCACTGTGAATTATCCCTGCTCCAATATTTCATCAAGGAATTTGGCCCGATGACTTCCGAGGGTTTTTTGACTGCGCAAAAGAACTTCGTGCAGAGCTGCGCAGCTTACTGCCTTATCTGCTATCTCATACAAGTCAAAGACAGGTATTTCATTCGCATACATATTATCTCGAGGATTCTTATTTGATTCTTTGTAGACATAACGGAAACATCCTCCTGAAGAGCGATGGCCATCTGATACATATTGATTTTGGATTCATCTTATCAACGTCCCCCAAGAACTTGGGTTTTGAGAAGTCACCGTTCAAGTTGACAGCGGAATTCGTTGAAATAATGGGAGGCGAGAACTCGGACATGTTTGAGTATTTCAAAATATTGATCTTGCAGGGTTTGATTGCTGCCAGGAAACACCATGGAATGATTGTTGCTCTTGTAGAAATAATGAGATCGGGTGAGTTGAAGTATTATAATTTTCTATATATATTTTATTAATTTCGGAAACCGCTAGTAGTAGCAGTAGTAGTAATTTGGGGGGAGACCGCTATCGCAGCCAGGCAAGTAGGCCCACATGGACCTTTTTTGCCATCCCCAGTTTTCCACAAATCTACATCTTTTCTTCTAGGCTTCCTTTTCGAACCTTCGTGACCTCCTGGTGAAGGTCAGTATGTCCGTCCATTTCAGATTGATGAGTTCCTCTTGTTGAAGTTTTTCTCCAAATATTTCAAATATCAGCCTCCCATACGCCTCGCACTCGCCGAGGAAGTGAGACGAAGTTTCTTCGTCCTCTTCGAATTTGCGACAAGTGGGGTTGTCTTCTATACCTATTAGTGATAGGTGCCTGCCTAACTTGTTATGCCCTGTTAGTATTCCTATGAGGAGGCGTAGTACTTGGCGGTTTCTGCCGTGACTTGCTGGAGCCGGCCACAAAGTCTTTCGACTGCCTGCAGCCGCTATTATCCCTCCAAAGTTTGTTCAGCTCTTCTTCCACCCAGTCGCCAAGGGCTGAAGAGTTTTGGCCTCTTGCTATGCCTAGTACAGGCTCCGGCCCACAGAACGGCGTTGCGGAACCGGTTCTGGCAAGTTCGTCTGCGATCTCGTTTCCGCGCAACCCTCTGTGACCCGGAACCCATACCAGCTGAACTTCCTTCATTTTGGCTAGTTTCTCGAGAACATCTCCGCATTCTTGTACAAGTGCTGAGCTTGGTTTAGGATGACAAATGGCTCTGAGTGCTGCCTGACTATCCGAACAGATCCAGACCGGATGCGGCGGTAGTCTCAGCAGTACCCCCAACACTGCATTTGGGGTCGTTCTCATTGCACCTTATTAAGTCTTTGGCTTAGTGTGCTGTTCTGTGCGCCTGGCCACCACACAGCTGACCAATATTGGATCTTTGGTCTTACGACTGTTAGTACCCCAATCACTTCCTACAATTCTTCTCAGTTGCCATAGGATTGCTACCGACTTTTGTATGATCCTATCTACGTGCGGCGTCCATGAAAATTTGGAGTCCAGGACCACCCCCAGGTATTTGACCTGCTGGACTAGCTCGAGCTCTTTGCCAAACATGGTAGGTAGCCTGAACACGTCTTTTTTCCTTTTTTCCTTCGTTTGGTGAATAGGATAATCTCTGTTTTGTCGGATTCACTGAGAGTCCTGCCTCACCGCACCATCTTTCGATTATTCTGCAGGCTACCTGCATGCGGTCACAGATGACCAAGCACCATAGATGGGGAGAGAGGCAGCTTTCCTGAGGGCAGCCCTCTCCCTCCTCGGCATTCAGTCTGAGGTCGCCCCGGGATAGTTTGACCTTCCTCCTTGTTAGCTACGATACAACCCAACTGACCATCGAGTGAGGCGTTCCTCTGGTCAAAAGTGCTGTCTGTATGGTCGCTGTTTTTGCCTTGTCAAACGCACCTTCCACATCTGTGCGGTAAATTTCAATATACTACTATATAGATTTCGATGGATCTCAACACCAACAAAGCAAGCAGATCTGTTGAAGTTCAACAGATTGTTTTCAAGAAATGTTTAACTGTACTATTACCAGTTTCTTACAAGAGCTACTTACCAACTATTTGGTGACATTGTTACTGCAACCAATCACTCCAAGGGCGGATCCAAGGAGGAGTAATTGGGATAATTGCCCCCTCTCCAGATTGATTCGATACATAACAAAAAAAAGTTATAACAATTAAAAAAATATCATTGTTTCTACTCTATACCTATATCACCCAATGGATACCCTTTAAACCCCCCCAAAAAGTTATCCAGAGCTGCCCTTGAATCACTCCTCACTTCCATTGGGTTCGAGAATCATGTTCCCTGAACAGAAGAAATGAACTAAGAATATCAACCTTCTGAATTCGTCCGGCTAGGATTTCACAGAAGTATTAGAAGTACTTATTAGTCAAGCCAGAACACTTCAAATTATATATAAACAGTGCGGATTTTGATAGTCCCCCCCCTGTAAGTAAACTTTTGAATGGATTGAAGTACAAACATACAAAAATGGTTTGAGGGTATCACCGATACTAGTTTTAGAAATAAAACACATTGTGATTGCTCGATAGATAGCGCGGGAGGGAGCATCAACTAAAAAAAATTAAATGGCATGGGGGTCATGTGTCACATCGTTGAAAAGATAATTCAGTTCTCTTTTGAACCATCAACATTTTTTCGAATTCCGTGACACTTGAGCCCATGATTTTAAAAATTATTAAGTTGATGTGCCCCCTGCGCCATCTATAGAGCAATTACAATGTGTTTTATTTCAAAACTTAGTATCCATCGGTGTCAATTTCTTTTTCGGCATATCAGCTATCGCTCTAAATGAGTATACAATAAAATAAAATAAAATGAAAGTATAATAGCAGCTAACTAGTAAATAATATATTATAATTTATTTTTTATTTTTATTTATTTATTCATTGCATTTTATAAATAATAATAGTAGTCAAATAGGAATATCATATGATTTGTCAATATACATAAATAATCTAAATATTGAAACAATAATATGTCCCACAAAATAAATGAAATGTACAGCTTGTTTATTTTTGCGTGGGGCGTTGGATATAATTGAAGGACCAGAGAGCTGTACTCTCAAATGAATAAAAAGCAATTCAAAAGTGCGACGAACAGTTGAGTCACTCACTTGCTATTGCTTCTTCTTCAACCCGTGATAACGTCTTGATTTGCTGTCCTAATGCTAGCAACAATCTCTGTACTTCTTCAAAACTCTGCTACTTTTACAATTCCATACACATATATGGTTTTCCAATATCAAAACGCAAGTTCTCCTTGCTTTCGTTTTCGCTCGCTAGGTGCACTCAACTGTATACTCAGCGCGGTAAAAATATTTATTTGAACACGTACCTATATTTACTTTAACAACCCCAAATATGATAGTTTCCCCACAAGGAGAATAGAAAAAATAAAGAAAAATTATTCTATATAATAAAACATAATAAACTAAACTATGAGTTTGGATGAGCCTTTAACACAGCTACTTTTCTAAATGATAAAGACTTATTTTTCTATAACGGTGTCAAGATGTTTTATCAGAGAGAAAGAAGGTAAGGGTAATTTTAAATCGTTTCAAGATGTTCGACGAATATTATAACAGCCACCTTGGTTTAATGTGTGGTGAGCTTGTCTTAATTTTACGTCATAGACCGCACTGCATTGGATACGAGACGCGTATTGTCTCGCCAACTTGATCTCGGCTTCCATCCTGTGAGTGCATCGTTCATTTTTCCCAATCAGAGGTATTCCTCATCGTCGTCATTTGAGACAGAATGTGAGCGGCGTTATACACAGCGGTGTTGATTTACCGGATGGTCCGGATGTAGTCTCTTCTGAAAAGACATCGTGAATATCCGCATCCACCCGAACCAGTTGTTCAGTTCAGGGCCTTGGTAGTCTGAAGCCAAGGATATTTAACACTATTTGTAGAGGATGGCCCAGTCCCTATGTTGCAATGTAATCCTGTCAAATGACGTCACTGCGATTCCCTCCGTAGGTCATAAGCTCAGTTATGAAGTTGAACTACTTGTATTGTATATAAATAAACCACAAATAATGGTGACAATAATAGTGACAATACTTCCAGTAAATATCCAAATACTAATTAAAATGTTTATATATTTGGTGATGCCCCAGATATATTCAAACTATTAAGGAAATTGTTACTGGATACTCGTTTAGGTAATATAAACATGAAGATCCACTCAAAGTTTTATTACCAAAAATCGATCGGGAATATACAGAATGTGAAAAAGAACACAAAGACAGAATGTGCGTATGGCAGCTGAACTCTTATCGAATGCTGTTGAATAGGCCTTGATAAGGTATAAACCAGGAAGTGTTCAAACATTGGCAGACCACCTAGGAATTTTCATCTGTGATATTAATAAGTGGTTTGATATTTTCAATAAGCTATGTGAAGGATGGTAAAATTACTTTCAAATGTATGCCTTCGGAATACATTGAAAAATGCAAGATGAACATCTGAATAAATTTCTTAACATGATTCAATTAATGAGGGTACAAAGAAAAGAATTGCTAAAAAGTTTTCAAAAAGGAATAAAAATGTCTATAAAGTCACTCAAACTTTTGTTCAGTGATATGAAAGGGCAATTTCAGATACAATATTCAAGTACTCAAAAGATGAATCAAGATTGCTTGGAGACTTTTTTCCTACTCAAAAGTAGAGGTCCCAATGAACATCCAAGTCCACTTATTGCTATTAAAAGAATGAGAATGATAATTTTGGGAAAAAATACTGAAGATTTAGTACTTGAAAAATATATATCTACTAGTGTTTTGCAGAAAGCTGATATAAAAATAAAAAATGAGGAATCTGAAATAATAGAACATAACTCAAGAGTGACCCTTATCATCATCTGATTCATGAAATATGTGTGAGGAATCTCAAGAATTGAATACTGATGCTCATGAGTATATTGCTGGTTACCTAGCAAAAAAATTCAAAAAGGTTTTGCTAAGTTTGGGGCAGTACACATATAAAGTAAATCAGGAGCATACAGTTCGATTATTGTATCGTTACCCATGCGTCATCAATTTATAATCGAAGAAATCACATACGCTCTATCGGACATCTCTTTCTAACAACCGCTATGAGCGAATCAAAAATCGTTCACATTTGTCTTCTAAGCTAAGAATTATGGTATTGTGATGATGGCGCACGGGTAAAGATATTATGGTGTATTCATCAAGCCAGAAGATACCTTTCTGAAAAGAAACGTGGAATTGAATAAATATTTTGAGAATTTTCATGGTGATTCCTATAGAGAAGGAAACCAAATTGTGAAGAAATTGGTTTTGAAAATAAAAAGACGTGATGATTTTCCATTGGAAATCATTACAGCCTTTTGCAAATTATGAACGATAATGCGAATCAATTTTCTCAATATGAAGATAGAAAAAAGTGTACAAAACTTGAAATGTAACTTACAAAATTGTGTCAATAAGCTACCGTACTTATTCAGTGTATCAGTGATGAACAAGTCTGCTATCTCAGATTTTTCATGAATACTTTGCATTTTTATTAAATCATTCAATTGAGTGTGAAGTTTCATTTATTAATCATTTGTTCTAGTTTAATTTCATGTCAGAACTCATCTAATTTTTTCACCAAAGTAAATTTAAGTCTAGACTACTCTAGATACCAACAAAGCTAGTTGATTCTGTAGATCGTTACAAACTCGCTCACTACTATGGAACACTACAGAAAGGTTGGCGATTTGTTTGTTTATATAATAAATATACTTTTATGGCTGCTGCTCCTCTGAGATATCTGTTCAACCCTTTGCAGTTTAATCGAGGTTGACATGTTGAGCTCGAACTCACTGCTTCTTCAGCAGGTGTTCCCTGAAGCATACAACTTCCAGAAATTTAAGAACACTACAACACTAGAACACTAATTCCTACCTACTTTCCCTAGGCTGTCACGATGTTCTCTTAACACTAAAGGGTTTTCCTTTTTGAGGGAATAGAACAATATAAAAAAACAACAAAGAGTTTTTGATAGACTTCACTCATAAAAATCTTTTGTTTAGTGTAGTGACAGATACATATCGTTTCGGAGCATAAAATTTGGGAACTTCAATTTTTTCATTTTGAAAATTGCATTTCAACATCACTTCACTTTTGAGAACATGAAACGGATTTTCTTGCGAATGATATGCAATTTCATCAATCTTATGAGAGGTCTTTGTGAGCTCTCCATATTAAATGAAAAATAATTTGTTCAATTATTCGCAAGAGATTCTTAGTTGCAAAAATTCAAATGAGTATCTGAATGAAAATGCATATCTATTTTCACATTCAGATTTTTGCAATATAGGATTTCACAATATCTTATCAAATGTTAATTTTTCAGCGTGCTGTATTGGCAGGGAAAGACGTATTTTTCATCTGTTTATATTAGAAAATAAATTTTTCATGCCTAATAAACATTTTTCTACTTTTAAAAATGAATTTATAACAATAAAATGTATAAACGTAAACAATATCTTTGGTTATGTTGGCTGACGTCACTTGACAGGATTATAAAATTCGGCATTTGGGCCATCCTCTACAACTAGTGTTAAATATCCTTGGTCTGAAGCACCTTGCGAGTTCTGATCACCGACCTAGGTCGGTGGTTCTGATAGATGCTTTCTACAATGTAACTGTGTCTTATCTACAACTGGAACGACACTTGGCATATCTGCCACTTTGTTATAGAGTTGCGGAGGAGCTCGATACATAATCCCCAAATCTTTGGGCAAGAAAGGTGACATGTTCTAGATGCATTTTGAGCTAAATTCATTTTGCCTGGGGCGAAAAACTCCGCGATTATTACTATTTTCGCAGAAAATTTACAATTTTTTTATTTTGTTCTAGGCTCACAGCTCCCATGTTTCAAATCTGGAGCGTCAACTGTCCAGAATTTGAAAAATAGGTTCCATATGAGTATGACCGAAGAGCAGCTCAGGCTTGAAGTGAACAGGATGGTAGAAGGCAGTATCCATTCTTTGTCCACGAAACTTTACGACGGTTTCCAGTACTTCACCAATGGCATCCTTTAACTGTGCTGTTGTGATATATCTTCATTGAAGGTGATTATGTGTAAAATGTGAATGTTGTACAGTGAGTTGTACTGTTTTCAGTTATTATTCTACTGACTCATTTTTACTATAACGCAAATGCTCAAAGTTTAAATCATCAACTTTTTAATAAATTAAACTAAAGGTAGTTTGGCAGAGTTTTTGTGGACAGTGGCGTCACGTGAAGTTGGTGTTACTAATCTAGACATATTTCTTTGCGACAGCTAACTTCACAGCCTAGTAGTGAATAGAAATGTGTACATAAATTTTTTATGAAATGTGTATATTTTACTTTTTTAAGTGCATAAAATACTCAAGTCAATTTTCTTGATTGAAAACAAAAACATTCGAGGCCAAATAGCGTGTAAAAAGTGACGATTTTTTCTATGTATTCTAATGATTTTGAAATTATCAAATATATATTTATTTTTATTTCATTAGTTTGGTGATTCATATAGAAAATCATTGTCATGTTTATCTGGTATAAGATTTATTGATATTACAAAAAAAATGTTATAAGCATTCCAAAAAAAATGAGTGAACTGTTTTTATTCAAAAGTGTTTGTGGAATTTAAAAAAATTATATTTATTGAAATTACTGCGATTATATAGTTCGGAATCGATTTAGAGTAAGGTACCTTGAATAGACTCTTGAAAATGAGACACATATTGAAATTCAAAATTTGTCACAGAATTCATGGAAAATATTCATGAATCAATCAGGATGTACTATTATACCAAAATCTGCTAATTTTTATTGAGTATTTCACAATGGGTTCATTATTTTGACTGGAGTCCTCTCAAACAGTTGAATCTTAGGTACAAGGTCATATTTACTGAACTAATAATATATACTGATCTTGAGATTAGCTAATTTTGACTGCAGTTGTCAAATTTCTGGTTGATATCTTAGAGTCATTTAACTGAGCTGAAATTTGGACTTTAAGTCTCAGATTTGGCCCAACTCTGACTTCCTGAGTCAGAAATAGATTTTTGATGGCGTAGATACATGTGAAAATCATACACGGGAAAAATAGCAGTAGGATTTGACTGACATTTGTGACAACAGATAAATCCGTGCAAAGACTGAAATGTGTTTGCCTCATTTTCGAGTGTTTTATGGAGTCTTAGTAAAATTGAAGTATGTTGTCGAAATAATGTTGAATTTTTAATGAAGCTTAAATTATTGTTATTTATTCAATGACTTACTATCAGAGGTGCATGAAATCATTCATAGACCAATTTCATAGGAACAGTTTAAATTCAGAGCAAGACAAATTTATTGTACAGAAATCTCTTTATTTGTAAACGGTTGACTGTATATATCCATGTAATCAATGAATCATTAGCTGAATACTAAATATTAATCAATAACAGTATTGTCCATCCATTTTTTAAAGAAATAATAAACGAAGAAAAAAAGAAAATCACTCAGAATAGTTACTGTCAGAAATCATTTGTTTTTTTACACCGATTTTGAGATCACATTAAATAAATATTTGATTGTCAAATTCACAAAAAAAATCACCCTCAACTTGTTAATAGTAATTCTTTTAGTGAAACTAGCATATTTTTGAAATCTACAACTTTTTGAAGACTAACAAGATTTTTAAGCGTTCCTCAGCTATTCTGGGTAATTTTTTACTGTTTGAATACTAATTCTAAAATATCAATTTGACTGAATTATATGGGGTTTTCCATTAGAAGTCGCTAGCTAGCAACGAATACCATGAAGTTAACTTCGATTGGCGGAAATTGTGTGCTTATAGTGAGCATTTGACGAATGACTCCTTTAGTTGAAAGTGCAAAAAGACTGATGTCCCAGTAGACTTTTTGCAATTTTAGATTGTGCTGAGTATTCTTTCGGTTAAGTTGCTAGGATTCAAAGTTGTTAGTTTTTTAGCTTTTTCAATAAATACATTTCATTACATTTTTCAGTATAAGGTCTATGTTTTATCGAGAGATTTTTAATATACAATTGTATTTTATTATTCATGAATTGTATTTAATAATAATAAACAATTATTTATCAACTATGTTTTATATTTTTGTAACCCCAATACGATTGGTTTATGTAAATTTTGAATAATTTGACATTGTTTTGGCATAATTGGCTTGCATTTGTTTACATTTTAGGTTTAATTCGTTTTTTTGTCGTGAACAGTGTTCAATATGTTTTTCAATATCCAATATTTTTCAATACTTACTACCTACATGTATGTTTGTATGTATGTGTTAACATTCTATTCTTGAATATGTAACCAAGGTGCTGCAAAAAAATTCAGGAGGGGAGGTTTCATCACCCTGTTATAAAAATAGATGACAATCATAATTTGAATTGAACTACACACAAAAAACAAATTCAGACAAAATTGTTATTTATGTACCAAGGGTATAAATAGATGTTTATGCCCTGAGGGCGACGTTTTACGAACCCGAGGGCCTCTGGCCTGAGGGTTTGTAAGTCGCCCGAGGGTATACACATCTGTTTATGCCCGCGGTACATACAAACTTTTATGTCATACTAGTTATTGCAATCCAATCTCAATACAAATCAGTATTTTAAAAAATCCGGTTTGAATTAATAACATTGCCATTTTATCATAATAGACACTATCGTTGCTAGGTGAATGTTGACAATCGTGAATGTCATAAAATCACAATAATTTTTATATGTATCAAAGTTAGAAGTCGAAATGAACGAAGATTTTGGAATTCCTAACGAAATTATTGAAAAATCAAATTGTAATTTCATTAATAAAGGTTATTAAATAAGTTAAACAAAAAGTTATTTCTCTTTATGCCCGCGCGTGCCATAAAGTGAATTTTATGCCCGCACGGTCATAAAGTACGACATTAGATAGTTAGTAACTAAGCAATAAAAACACAATAATGAACTAGTATGACATAAAAATATATATGAATCAGATCCATGCTATACAACATCAAAAATACCAATAAAACATGTTCAGACACAATATTGCCACCTCCATTTGCTTTTGCTAGAAGTGGGAGAACAAACCATTGTAGGGTGGTATAGTTGAACACTCAATTATCTATCCATCGGTTATATCTTGTGATGGTCCAGTAATCAATACAAAAATTCGTCAACATCATACAAGAGGTTCATGATTGAAATTTGCGACATGAAATTTTTGTAGCTACATATGGTAATATAGAACTTGATATACAGGGTGATTTACCACCACTTGTACAACATTTAATGGGGTACTGGTCTGTCATGTGCGAACGCACCTGTAAAATTTGAGAGCTGTACGCGATGATTGAACCAATTTTTTTGAACGTCAACCACAATTGATACGCCACTGCATAAACGTGAGATGTGCGAGTGGTGTATCTGTCATCCGTTCCAGTCGTCAGTATGATTTGACAGTTAGCGTAGTTTTCAAATTTGGGTGTAGCGTAAAGACTTCGTGATACCAGGTCATGTTTTCCAATACACGTTGAACGTGCACTGAATCGTGCTGTTGTAGTTGATGAAGCAATTCTGCAACTCCTCGATGACGATCCCTCAATAACCACCCATGGGATTGTTGTTAAAAATTGTTATATCCGTCAACCGGTTGCACCCTTACGTGCAACCCTCAGAAGTCTGAGACTTGTGCGAGCTAGGGGAAGACGTAGCCCTTACCTTTTAATACGTGTGATGCCATGCACGAGACCGGTGGCAATGCTGAGATTCGAACTCACGCTCTCTGGCTTATGAGGCGAGGACTCAACCCGCACACCACCGCGGATACTAGGTTTAACGCGTATTATCCGCGAGAATCGTTTGCATCCATCGAGCCACAAGACTTGTCACGTCGTCAGGAGTTTTGTGAATGGATTGTTGAGTCCACCAGACAAGATCCTCAGTTTCCCCGCAAAATTTTGTGTACAGACGAAGCAGAAAATCCGCATGTCTTTCCCCCATTTCGGTCAGAGTATCAATTTTCCATCAATCTTTGGGCTGCACTGTATACATAAATTCTCTAACATTAATTTGTTTTAGTTGCATCATGAATACATTGTAGTTTTAATACCTACCAAATCTATCTAATATGATAAACTTATCGTCACGAATTTTATTTTCTGTGAACTACGGAAAATAATAAGTCCCAACAAGAGAGAAACTGAAAAGTGTGAATAATTCTTCCCCGCTGTCTGCCGTTCTGTGAATCAACAGATGACCATTCTTGGTTGTGGAATCGACTGTTAATGTTACTTGAAAAGAAAATCAGGTTGCTTACCTAAATCTTCAAATAACTTGTAAAACTGCCCTTTTAATAATCGATGAGTGGTTATTGGAAGTACTCGGATATACTTCTTGAAGGAATACAGCAAGTCCACAACCCAGCCAACCATGTGATACGAGAAACTTATATACGTCATATACGTGACATCACATTGTGACGTGCGATATCTCATTTGAAGTCTTAAAGATGTAAGTAGTCTCGGTAAAGGTAAGTTCATCGGGCTCCGCCTTAAAATAAAAAAAAAAGTGACAAAGCTTACGTAGTTTGGTCTCGAGTCATGCCCTTCTGAATCTTGAAAATGGCCCATTTTCAAACACAAATTTTTTGATAAAAAATCACACATATCGATTCGAGTTGAAAGTGCATATGAATTACTGCATGTTTCTATGAGACTTGATCATGTAGTTCATTCTGGAATTGCTCTAATAAAAAATGGTTTGTATTTTTGAAATTGAAATTTTCATAAAATTAGATGAAGTCAAAATTTACTTTATTGTCGGAAGTTATATTATAAAAAACTTAAATAGACAAAGCTTAATTCTTGGTTTTAAGATACCTAATGTTAAAATTGAAATAAACCAAGTTAATAATAATAAAGTGCAATAGTGAGCATATCATCCCAGATCCCAGATGAAATTGATTATAATTTATGGGCCGCAGTGGTCATGATGGTAGAGCGCTAGTCTATCAGTCAGAGGGACGTGGGTTCGATTCCCAGCATGGTCACTGGTCTCGTGCTAGGAATCGCACGTTAAAAGGTAAGACCTCGTTAATCCTTAGCTCGCACAAGTTTCGACTTTTGAGGGCTGTCGCTCGTAGGGGGATGACAGCTGGTTAACGGAAATAACAATGTTAACAATTTAACTAAATTATGCACTCCGGAGCGAATTGACAACTGAAGTCGAGATATTTGTTGGAAGGGGAATATTTTCAATAAAAAATCATAAATTTTTTTAACATCATAGTGTTATTTGGATTTTCGTGACTAATGTGATTATCTGGTAGAGTTATTATTTTTTTTAATGCCGGGCCTCTACTACATCTTTATGTTGGCAGAGCGTGGTTTTTCAATGAATAACTTTATTATTGTTCAGAATAAAACGTTCAATTAGTTCCAGAAACGTATATATGTATTCTATTAAATATGAATAATTGACAAGACTAGTATATCTTTATTACTATTCACAAAACTGTCAAACATCTAAAGACATGATAAGTACACTATTGATATGTTAATGCTGTATGTTGACTAGAACAATAATAACTTCTACGGAAATTGCCATTTCACCACTTTACATAATGTAACAATTCAATTCCAAAAAAGAATTCATGCTCAGACGATCATTTTAACTATGCAAGAATGCGCTTGAAAAAAAAACTACTTCGGTTCTGCTCAAAGTTCTCTACGCAAACTCAGAAACTAGAAACCATCAGTGTCATTTCTCTATCATAAATGTTTCTTGGATATTACATTTCCATTCTCCTTTGTGTTATAGTTCTGTGCACCGACCTCATTATGGAAGCATAGATCACATACCACATGTGTCTATTTCACAGACCTCTAACACATTTAAGTTCTGTGGTTATTAAACTACAGGCAGCAAGCAATGAGAAAAAGTCATTATAACGAGAAAAAAGTCAATATAATGAGAAAAAAGTAATTAAAATGAGAAAAATTTAATTTTAATGAGTTTACAAAAAAAAAACTGTGGATGACACCAAAGTGCTTTATTCGTGAAGGATTACCTAGAGCAAGACCCCCCTCAGGGATGGTAATCTCAACTCGCTACTCTACTAAACGAGCGATCCCTCAGGAAAGCTATTTGATTGTAAGCGATATGCAATTTCTTGATTCTCAACTAGTGCAACCCCCCCAGTCAACACTGGGCAAACATCCGCATCTCAGGGATGTCAATATAGTCAAAAATGGGATTTAGATGTCCTTGTGATATCATATCGTTGACATTCCTGCGATATTACACCGTGACATCCCTTAGATATTTAAATCAATTATGGGCCGCAGTGGTCATGATGGTAGAGCGCTAGTCTATCAGTCAGAGGGACGTGGGTTCGATTCCCAGCATGCATGGTCACTGGTCTCGTGCTAGGAATCGCACGTTAAAAGGTAAGAACTCGTTAATCCTTAGCTCGCACAAGTTTTGACTTCTGAGTGCTGTCGTTCGTAGGGGGGTGACAGCTGGTTAACGGAAAAAACAATTTTGAAACAATTTTTGAATAATAGCCGAATATAGATGTCTCTGCGTTGTCATTACTGCGATATCACACTGCGACATTCCTGTGATATCTAAATTAGTGATAGCTGCTATTCAGATGTCCCTTTGATGTCATGTTGTTATATGCCATAGACGTCATACTGCGACATCATTTAGACATCAAAATCTATACTTATATATCTCTGCTGCTATATTTTTATTGAGTTATCTCCAGATCAGGTGATAATAGGCCTCTCACACACATTCACCTGACTGCCGTCCACAAGGACGCCATCTTCACCACGGTCGAAAGGCGAATCCTCAATTTGTGTTTGAAGTATTTGTTTATTTTGAAGTAATGCGGTAAGTTGGCAAGAAGTTGGCAACACAGATCGTATTCAATGTTGGCCAACCTGAAAGCGGGAGGCGACTGCGTGACCGGTTTGTATTGAATAACCATATTTAGTTCTAGTTCTTTTTTCTTTGTATCGATGCATTAATCGAAGCTTTGTCGCTTTGAATGCTTTCTATACTGTTCATATTCTTCTATTTCCAACTGGACTGATATCGCATTTGCGAATTTTAGTGTGCATAAACTGAAAGTAAAAAGTGAGTACTTATCGTTTTTGAGTATCAACAAAGTGAGATTCCATTATTTCTTTTCCTATCTGGCATTGTAGCTTTCAGTAGTCTCATATTGTTCACGAAGAGCACGAAAAAATTGTGGAAGCAGTCTGTTCCAATTGTTTCAGGCATGCCAAAGAAGAAAGGCTCGATAGAAAAAGGAACCAAAGCAATTGACTTTTAGTTTTTTAATTAATTTACTTTTTTACTTTATTTTTTTTCTTTGTTAATTTTTAATTTTGTACTTAGTTAATGTTGTGCCAGAATGTTTTCACTTTTTGAAGATTTTTTCATTTATATTTTTGTTAGATTTATTTTTTTCATATTGAAAATATATTTTCTGTTTCTATTTATTGTTTCTGTCTGGAATATCGCGTAGACGTTGATGTCTCTTGAATATCACAGTGAAGAAATCGCTGCTATGTTGCTCTGTTACATCTCTGATATGTTATTAAGAGGCATCTTTGCGACATCGCAAAGACGTCTCAGAACTACATCGCATAGAGGTCGCTAGCATGCATCATGAGTGTGACAAATTGAGTCGCTGGGATGTCTGTGCGATGTAACGATGCGAGTCGCAGGTCACGAAGTGACATCGCAGCAATATCTTAGAGATGGATCTGTATTGGCTGGGCCTCGCTTATTTCAAACGTGAGTGTGAGTTACGGCAACAGCACTGGTTGAGAATCGGGAATTTGCATCAAATCTCTTCCTTCACGCTCACTTAGTATGATAACGGATTGAGGATACCGCCCCTGCTCTTCCGACAAAGCTCCAAAATTTCTCGTACTCAGGCTGGGGCGGGGCGATCCCCGCGAATTGGGGGATGTACTGGACGACTGCGGTATCAGGAAGCAAAGTCAAAAAATAACAGAGAGAGAGTTTTTAGTAAAATCCATGTTGGTAACTTGAACGAAACTTCACATCTCATTTGACATTTGAAGGATAATAACTATGTTTCCGTAAACTGTGGTTCTGGTTAATGTAGTTGTTTTAGTTTGTTTGATTGTGGGAGGTTAGAATAGTGTTAGAAACCGAAACAAAAAACCATACAAGAAAAAAAAAATTGCGATGGAATCGGAAGACGAGTTCTTACATATTTATTTCACTTATGTATCGCAGTTATGTTACGAAAAAGCCAAGGAACACATTGTGAATATTTTTGATTTGTCATTATCTCTGAATATTCATAATTTTTTATTTCACAGGAGAAAGAAAGAGAACCTAAAGGATGTGCATCATCTTGGAATATATTTTTGAATCATTTGCAACAATTTGCTGTAGCCGAAAAAAGTTATATTGAAATTGGGTTTTTACAAAATAAACACAAAAGTTTTCTTCGGAAAGATGTAAGAAGTCGCTTATCAGTAACAGTGATATAAGTTAATGTATTTTACATTCTAGAATTCATTACGCTCAGTATATGAGACTATGAAGAATGACTTCAGGAAATTAGAAGACAACTGTAAACAATCTGTTGTGGATAGAAGGATTAATAAGGGATGTGTTAATATCATCCAATTTTTGAATGCAAGAATAAATTTAATTGAACTGTATCCTTTTCAGTTTATGTAATAGATCCCAAGGGCCCCATTGCATTTTTGTATACAGTTCAAAAGTAGCAGCGATTTGAGTGAATTTTCCGATTTGTCTTCAGATATGAGAAAGTTTATAGCACGAGTGTGAACAAACAGTTGCAGTACAATGAAATAGTGAGTCTCATCGAAACTATCATTCGGAACAATGTAGATGGGTTTACGGATATCAGTGTAACACCTGCTAAAGCAGTTTTCAGTTTAGAGTGTGAAATCCTTGAACAACTATTTAAGGCATTGAGTGAGTTGCAAAAGCTGCAATTTTTACCATCTTTGGCTCTAATACACGGAGCTCACACACGACTTAATGCGTGGGAAAACAAAATTCAACCACGTGAGGTAAATCACATTAATATTTCACTTCTTGTTATAGTAATGTTCAAGTTCCTTCCAGATATGGAAATTGGGACTATTCAAAAATAACCCGTTGCCAGCTCTGTTCCAGTGGCTTCAAAAATTGAAATGCGCAGTACTGAGCAAATTCAGTTTGTATTTTCATGACACTCTATCAAAACAGACAACACCCAATGATATGAAGCATTTATGCTCCAAATTACAACAAGATTATTATCAAAAGTAAGTAGAGAAGTCATGAAACCTGAGTGCCAGAATTAGTACAAATTTAACAGAGGTCAGCGCTAAGCCAACAGCTTCTTTGAAGAAAAGACTTTGAGGAATGGGTGTTATCAAGTGAAATATTGACTAACATCTGTATTATAGATGTCACCAGTAATGAACTATATAGAAAAAAATCTAAATGACAAAAAAAACAAATTAGAAGTTATTTAATCTAACTATTTTCTCATACCAAGTTCATTTTCATTCAAACCATATAGAGATCTTTAATATAGTGTCATATATTGATATTTCATCTTTTATTGGTGTACGTGTTCTCATTGTATGTAAATTTCAATTATTGATTCAACAATACTTCTCTCTCCCTGTGTATAACTTAATGTATTTTTTAGATAGTTGAACACAATTATTTACCAACAATATTTCTCTCTCCCTGAGCATAACTTTATGTATTTTTTAGATAGTTGAACACAATTATTTACTCAAGTATTCCTTTGATGAATTTGGTTTGACTCCACTTTAGCAAACTAAAAAGTTTTTAGTTTTTTTTTTTTAGTAAAAACTGGAATTTTCAAAGTTGTCCTTATTTTGACATACGCACGTGCAATGTGATTCTAAAATAAGGACAACTTTATTAAAATACTGCCTGCCTTTATTAGAGGACGGTTGAGGCTAGAATTTGAAGGTTCTTTATTTTCACTTCGGGTGAGATCGTGGACACGACATAATTCATGCCTGATAATCATATTATTTTTTCAACACATCGATATCGAAGCCCCTTTTGGCCATTCTATCATCACAATAATTGTATCTTAGTATGAAATAAATTATGTAGAATGAAAAATCTGATGAACTAGATTTCATCTATACGTTATGAATAACGAACGCCTTTGTAAATAAGAGACGAACGGACAAAACTGCAATATCTGTTTTCAATCACAAAATAGTGCCAGTCACTATTAAAATAAGGTTGCCTTTAATACTGGCTAGCGTTATTGCAATATCTCTCTAATAGAATGGTACATAGCAGGATCTTCTTTCACAATCTATATTTGGTCAAAATAAAATTGGCTTCATCAAGGCCACACATATACATACAAGGTCTTTTCGTCTGCTACACGAGGTATGAGAATTAACCTACAGTGTCTTTCAAAGAATAAAATAGAAATTCGTCTTGGGTTTTGCTTTGCTTTAAAAATATGAAAAATGGACTCACTTCGTCAGCTGTCAAAAGTATTTTTTTCAATAATCTTGTTTGAATTTAAAAAAAATTGTGAGGAACGTGTGATTAAACAAATCAGATGTTTAAATAAATTAACTGTTACCACTGCACAATGGATATTCAACAAGTATTTGTTAATGGTTTAGCAGTTCCCTGGTGGTCATGAAATGTGGGGTACCACAAGGGTCAATTTTGGGATCGGTTTTATTGGTCATTGATTGATGGATATGTATACGCTGTGAAGTGAAATAGAAATTGAGCTCTGATATTGAAAGCAGTAAAGTTGAGTGAAAGACTAGGAAACAAAATTTGAAAATTGTGTAGTGAAACATCCTGATCCTATTCTCACTGTGCATGAAAAAATCAAAACACTGGGCTTGTGCTTGCACAACAATAGCTGCATGTGTACGCGACCTTTGACCCATAGTGTAGCAGCCAAAAGCCACCATCCTACAATACCAGATAGCACACACGGTTGCCAAACCAAAAATATTTACTGTGTATCTACCCGAATGATTTTCATAAAGTACCTATCGGAATAAATATGTCTGAAAAACTATCAAAACTCCCGGAAGATCAGAAACAATTGTACGAATTACTGATGAAGGCCAATGAAAAACAAACGGAGGATATCAAAAAGGAAATAAAAAATACTGCGACATCATTACAAACTGCACTTAACAAAGCAAATCAAGAAATAGATTATTTAAAGAAAAGGTGTGAAGACCTCGAGAAACAAAACAAAAGAAATAACATTGTTGTATTTGGTATTCAAACTGAAGAGGGAGAGGACAAAGAACTATTAAACAAAACAATAGATATTCTGAACACATCCCTAGAATCCAACATCAAGGAAGAAAATATAAGTAACTTCTACAAATTGGGAAAAGGAAATAAGGCACCAGTATTAGTAGAATTTGTAACATACCTGCAGAAAAAGTCTCTATATAATAGTTTAGATAAGCTAAAAGAACTCAATAAACAAGAATTCTCAATTTCGAACGACCTCACTAAAGAAGAAAGAGAAACTTTGAAAGTTTTGAAGTTTCATCAGAAGGAGGCTCAGAAACAAAACTTTGTAGCAAAAATAAAAGGTCGGAAACTAATAATGGAAAGCCTTACTCATTAGAAGAACTAGAAGATATAGCTAGGAAAGAAAATATACAGGACAACAACAGTGAGAGTGACAGTTACAGTGAAAGTGAAGATCAGAAAGACAATCAAGAAAAAGCGAAAAACCCAACGAAAAAAAGGAAGAAACGAAAAACTCAAGCTAGCCCAGTATATACACGGAGTAAGAAGAGTATTGATAGAAAAAAACAATATTACTTAAAGTGAGTTGAAAAAAAAATAATAATCACTCGAAATGAATCCTTATCTAAGAGACTTTTCGTATAACTTAGACAATTTCCAATTGAAAAATGCAAACGAAGTGAAGCAAGTGTTTGATGTCAATAAACAAAGTTCAAATTTCAAAATTATACATAATAATATTAGAAGTTTATCAAAGAATTTAGATGAATACAAATTTTTTTTATCGGAGCTAGACTCCAGCATTGATTGTATTGTGTTCACGGAGACATTACAGATACCGGATATTAGCATTTTCAAAATTCCAGGTTACATTTCGATTTATAATTCTGAAACATTGAATAGAAATGACGGTGTCATAGTATTCATCAAATTTGAAATATATAGATCACATAAAATTTTCGATATAAGCAATAGCAAATTAATCCAAATAAAGGCAGTAATTAATGATGAATGCATAATAATAAATTCAGTATATAGATCACCGTCGAATAGAAATATAGAAGAATTCGTGGAAGAGTTGGAAAATATTATAAAAAATACTACATATAATTTCAAATATAATTTAATTTTGGGGGATATGAACATTGATCTTCTTGATCCTGATAATGATTCTCAAACCTACTTAAACGTTCTCAATGAATATGGCTTTATTTCTGCAATAAACACTATTACCAGACCCTCATCTGCTACTTGCATAGATCATATTTTTGTGAACTCTAAAAGTAATGATTATGAATCAATACTATCTACTACAATTGAAACCTGTATAACAGATCATTTCACCACAGCTATTCAAATCGTTCTCCCAAACAAACGAAGTAAAACACGAAATAATCCAAGAACCATTAGACAATTGAATGAACTTAAATTTAAAAATATAATTGGTGAAACAAACTGGTCAGAAGTATTCGCCTGTGAGGACCTTGATCTGACAGTATACAAATACAAATACATGGATATCATTCAAAATGCCATCAAAACTTCCGAGCGATATATTAAGATAAGTAATAAAAAATTCAGGAAAAAGGAGTGGATAACCGGGTCATTGGTTAAATCAGTAAACATAAAAAACAAATTGTACAAGAAGAAATTTGAAAAAAGAATATAACCACTACAAAAATATACTCAGTAAACTTATTGAAAGTGCCAAAGTAAAATATTATAAAAACAAATTAACTGAAAGCAACAATTCCAAAAGTATATGGGAAACCATGAATGAACTGCTCAAAAGTACCAAAAATATTGGATCTATTTCTCAGATAAAAGCCGAAAATAATATAATCAACGATCCTGTGAATATTTCACAACATTTCAATGATTTCTTCATAAATGTCGGCAAACAGTTATCAGAAAAAATCAAAAAAGGTAATAATTATCGTGAGAATAGAACTTTGAATCAAAATTCAATTTTTCTTTTTCCAGCAGAAGAAACAGAAGTTATGAATATTATTTCAGAACTCAAAAAGAAAAAATCTCCCGGCCCCGATGGAATAAAATCAGAGCTGATTCAATTAATAGCACCGTACATCGTAAAGCCACTCGTCCATATAATAAATAAGTCATTGAATAGTGGTATATTTCCAACTTTATTCAAAATCTCAACAGTTATACCAATGTTCAAAAGTGGAGATAATGACGAATTAACCAATTACCGTCCTATTACACTGATATCGAATTTCAGCAAAATTCTCGAAAGAATTATCAAAAATAGATTAACTAGCTTCATGAAAAAGCACAAAATAATATCTGAAAGGCAATTTGGGTTTCGGGAAGGAAGGTCCACTCAAGACGCTATACTTAAACTTACGCAAAAAATATACCAGTCAGTCGATAATAAAAAACCATGTATAGGCGTTTTCCTAGATCTATCAAAGGCCTTCGATACCGTCGATCATCAATTACTCTTAAAAACTCTCGAAGACATTGTGTAAGAGGTACAGCACATGCACTCTTCAATTCATACCTTACGAACAGAACACAATAAGTAAAAATACAGGACTCATACAGTGAAAAACAAATTGTTACATGTGGTGTACCTCAAGGGACGGTGTTGGGGCCGGTGCTCTTCACAATTTATTTAAATAATCTATTTCTCGTTGAAACCAGAGGGCACGTTATAAGTTTTGCTGACGATACAGCTATAATCTATGAAGGTAAAACATGGTCCGATCTGAAAATGAAAATTGAAAGAGACCTTCCACAAATCAAAGAATGGTTCGATAACAAATTACTATCAATTAATTTCAAGAAAACTTTTTATGTCCCTTTCTGTAGTTATACGAACAATCTTCCAAATTATAACAATATATCCTTCCACGGCGACATTCAAATCAAAAAAGCGAATTATATCAAATACCTAGGAATTATTATAGATAGTCATCTTAGGTGGAATCATCACATACATAATTTACTCAAAAAACTAAGATGTGTAGTTTACAAGATCAAACAGTTTTCAAATATACTCGAAGAAAAACATTTGCGAATGCTATATCACACTCTTTTCGAACCACATTTTGCATATGGTATTATAGGTTGGAGAGGAGGATCAAATGTATACCTAACAAAAATTGAGGTTATTCAAAAACGCCTACTTAAAATTATTTATAAAAAAAATTCACGATATCCAACAGACCAACTTTATTCAGAAACAAAAGTATTTGATGTTAAGCAATTATTCTTCATAAGCATTGCTACACATCAGTTCATCAACAAACATGAATTAATAACAAAATATTACCGGCATGATGTTAGGAGACAAAATCAGTGTTTAGTTCCATTTAGGCATAAATCGATTGGTCAAAGGAGTTACAGTTTCTTAGGACCAAAAATATTTAATTATCTTCCAGAATGCCTAAGACTAGAGACACAAATAAAACATTACAAAAGAAAATTGAAAAATTATGTTTTAGAAACACCGAGATCGAATCTGCATGAAATTATAGACAAATGACAAATGAGACATTAATATTAATTTCAATATTTATACATGAATACGATAACAAACAAACAATACAAAACTAAGTAAGTAAAATAAGTAAAAAAAAATATATAAGTAACATATATGTTCATGTATAATAAGTAAGTAGAAAACAATTTAGTGCTTAGAATAATATAGTGAAGTGATGTGTCACTGATGTGAGCTTGATCAAAAATATTGTATACTATAAATTTTTTATTTTATTTTATTTTTATATTTATACTCGTATTTATATTTTTTATATGTGCTATTGTATACAAACCTGCAAACAAGTATTTCAGTACTTCGTAGGATATTCAATATTTATTTATTGGTTTGTTCATTCACATTACTATGTATTGTCATTATCATATTTACATTTGTATATTTTAAATGGAAATGGATTGGAAATGGAAGATGAAGTGAATAAATATTATTATTATTATTATTAATAACTCCATTACAAATTTGTATCACGTTATCATATTTCGGGATGAAATGTGATTTAGTGAGATTCGGTTTTAATCCCCATCTGCTGAACCTGTTTTTATTCAAAACAAAAGTTTATGGGTACTCGTTAAAATAATTGCGATAACTGAGTTCAATATTTCAGTGAAATCATGGAAACAGATTTTTGATAATTGTTTTTATACCTGCAGGCTTCTCCTGGAGCTTACTCATAGTTGCCCAATAAAAAAACAAAATGTGTCATAAATTTAGAAATTATCATGTACAAATAATTGATATATCCCAGCCAACCATCACGTGACGTGAAGGGTTATGTGATGTAACAATGATGCACCAATGCGATGTTAATTTTTTACCCATACTTGACGGATATTTGACAATAACACAATAACACATCACAAACAGGAGAAAATGTGATAAGGCAGCCGTTCATCAGACCACACCTATTCGACGTCAACAGAGCTGTTATGTTATCACATTGGGACATCTATGGGATGAATATTATAGGTTACATTTTCATATTACATACAAGTATGTACTGCAGGTTTTATAAAAATCTATCACAACCTTTTGACTGGTAGGAAAATTGTCAAGTACTGCTTCCCATTGACCTGAGTCTACTCCACTTTCATCTACTACTATTTGCTGGCGGCACGGTACAAGCGATAACCCTGAAAGATACGATCATCTCACGGCAAATTTTTGAAGTATTTTTCTAAATTCAATGATTTATCACAAATGGCAGTTTCATTATGTGTCAGATCATCTCGATTCAAAAAAAATCGATAATTTCAGATTTTTCCAAAATAATTTTATAATTCCATACTTCCACATAGAATGCCTTTCTGTTATGCAACATTTACCCCATTTAGCCCAAACGGTATCTATTACCGTTTCAGATATCAACGAGGTGGACAAACTCATCTTGAACAGCTGACTGTGTATATATTTGTCACGATAGTCCTATATCCTCTGATTGATATCACAGTGCGACACATTTGTGATGATTTGAAATGCGGACTTGTATGATACCTATCGGTGACTTTTTATGATATGAAGGGAAGTGGTCGTAGTGTTAGAGCGCTTGCCTGTCATTCAGGCGACCCGGGTTCGATCCTCGTGCCTGTCACGGAGCAAACAATACTTTTTTTTTATACGACATCGCATTCCATGTCCAAAAGACGTCACAATGCTTTTCTTTGAGGCGGACATTTTCAAATCGCCTCAATGTATTGGATACATGTTTGTGACTTCAAATGAGATGTCGCACGTCACAATGTGATGTCACGTATACAAAACAATTTTGACCTCAGATCAAATTGACAATTTCATAATTTTCATATCCTCTCAAAATTGAATGTACTTTTCCCACATTCTACAATATTTTAATTCACCTACTATTCTAATTTATCTTCTAGAATGGATAATTTTTTACGAAAATTATAATTTCTCGCATATTTTCAGGATGGTTACTTTCCTCAAAAAGTATGATGCATCCTCAGTGATCTTAATGTCTGATAACGAAGTCAGCTGTGATATAACAGATTACGACAGCTTTCCAATAATTGTATCATACCCACCAGTAAGTTAATATACTTATTTATTGATTCATGAGGTAAAAATAGAGTTGACTTATTGTGAATATTTTCGAAAAATATATTTGATATAGAAAATGGTCCAATGAAAATTAAATATATTGTTTTTTATCCAGATACGACCAGTTAAAATTCATCTGCAAAGCATTCTCTATAAAATTATTCAAGGTCCATTGTTTAAGGGAATTTTTCAATGAACATCATACTTTTAAATATTTGGCAGTAGATATAAGGAATTATTCAATGCAATTTTGTCTTAACTTATGTTTGTTAGATCGTTAATAGATGTTCTGTATTTTTCTCAATCCTTTGACAATATTCACATCTTTATGTACAATTTTATTCATTAAATATTCTCAAAATATTTATCATTTATCTTTCATGGCATAAAATTTGGCGACAGATGACATGGAACCATTCTTTTATCAAATGTGTTCTATATATTCAATATTTTATTGAAAATTCATCCCTGTTATATTAGAAGAAAGAAAATTAACCACCAGAGTCTACATATCAAATATTGAAACTGTCCACTACTCTTCCATAAATAACCAAAGACTCTTTTGTTTTTTAAATGAGATTACTCGTTTTGAAGAATTTGTGGGATAGTTTTTCAAATTGACCGTATCTATCCGAAATGCAGTCCGATTCATTTTCCCACTTTGTATATTTACTTTCTATTTACCTGTTCGATTATTTATAAGTAATTGTTTTTGTAGCGCAACATTCCTCGGCACAATATGGTACTGAAAATGGTGTACGAAACTGCCCATGAATTAACAAGCGGCGATAAAGTAATCTATAAGTTCAGTTCACAGGTAAGATATTCAATAAACCAAATAAAACTGACCCATTTTGATGTGAAAACAAATCATCTGTGCTGTCGCAGTACTTACTTTATTATTTCTTGGTTTCAGGAACAATCCACTTGTATTCTAACAACAATTGAACCGAATATATACCTAGTCATAGTCTTTGAAAGTAAGAAGTCAGAAAAAGATACATTCATAAGTAATTTCATAACCGAGCTGTGTCATCAATTAAACTGTACGAAGGTTTTTACTGGTCTCAAAAATGTCGCAAAATAAACATGTTATTCTCAAATCGATATTTTTATTTCACTAATTCAGGAAAATTGTTAGGTTGGAACGTAAGTGGGCCCATATATCAGGCCCTCCACTACGGCCAATGGCCTATTGTGGCTCACCATATGGTTATATTTCTCCCAGTATATCCAATCTCTTAACGAAATTGAGGAGCATGTGGGAAAACAATTTACCAGATTCGCTGGTCTTACTGTTCTATTGCCAAATGTTGAAAATCTGGTTATGGCCGCTGCGGGGCATGTACATAAAATGTGTTTAGCCGTTTCATCCTCCTCCATGCATAGACGGCACTCTGCATCTTGTGCAAGTCCGATTTTATGCATGTGGTATTTGAGTTTGCAGTGGCCAGTGAGCAAACCTACTGTAGCTCTGAGATGTGGTATACTGAGTTCTAGCAGTTTGTCGGAGTCCTGTTTTTTCCTTGTGCAAGCAATAAATGCTTTGGAATGGGCTAGGCCCCGTAGACTACGCCAATACTCGAGTCTTTTAATGTCTGCCCAGGATGTTATAACATTCTTGGCAGTGATATGTGCTATACCGATCACCGGTTCTGGCCCAGTGAACGTTATTTCGGCCCCCCTTTTGCTAGGGCGTTCGTTATTTCGTTCCCTTCTAAGCCCGTGTGACATGGTATCCAGACTAGGTTAACGTTGTTGCGTTGTACTAGTCGGTTTAAGGTTTCCCTGCAGTTCCATACTGCTCTGGATTTAAAGCAGTTGGATTCAAGCGCTTTCAGTGCTGCTTGACTCTCTGAAAATATTTTTATTGTTTTTCGTGTGTGGTGTCGATTTCCCAGCTCCCTTGCACACATTTCAATGGCATATACCTCTGCCTGGAATACCGTAGCTAATTTACCAATACTGAATGTTCCGGCTTCGACGCCTTCCAAAGTTTTGGAACATCGGTGAACCAACGTTCATTTGCCCTACATAGGTCAGTTTCATTCCGAACACAGTCTTCTCTTTAAGGGAAGACCACGGTATAGGGCGTGTGAAGGTTGGTGGTTTTGGGCATTCCTAGAATGTTGTGAGTTATAATGCCCTCCAGCATGCTGCTGCTTCTCATGACCACTGCCTGCGGTAAACTAATGGCCGCTTGGTGGAGTCTGTACGTTGCTCATCTTGCCTCTCTCTCCAGAACTATGTGAAGAGGAAGTAATCCGAGAAGGGCTTTCATTGCTGCCGTTGGCGAGGAGCGAATGGCCCCAGTAATCGCCAGACACGCTTGTCTCTGTAGACCGTTAAGTTTAGCCTGGGATATTTTTTGTTGGCCCTTGCTCCACCAGACTACACAACTGGTAACTGTGGTACACTTTTTTGCATACCTTTCAAGGCAACATTTGGAACAATTGGAAGTAAACAAAAAAAACAGTTTTTATTTCAATGGTACAAAACAGCAAACAGATTTTCCTAAATATCTCGACAACGGATCGGTCAATTGAAAAAAATACCGAGATAGAGGGATTAAAAAGACCTTTAAAAAGGGGTATTACTCGATATTCCTTCGCATTTAAGATTTCCTTGTAGGGGACGAAAGAGGGGTTCATTTTCTGATGAAAACCTGTCCCCTGCGATACATTTGTTGACGTGTCACGGCATTTTCTCTGAATACACACACTTTGAGAAAATTAGGGTGGGAAGTCTTGAAATGAACACCCTGTATACATACACCTAGTTATGTATGCCTTCCCGTGGGAAAAGCTGAACTAAGCATTGCTGCCTATGCAGATTTCCAGGAACACGTCGAGACGGTGTTGTATTCAACTTCGGTGCATGGGAACGAAAAAACATTTAGAATAGACATAGACTTCGGGCAATAAACATCTCATTGTATTATTTGTTGTTAATTAAAGTTTTTGAGTAAAATAATTTTTTTTAAAAACTTTGTTCCATGATCGGAAAACATAAAGTGGCGCAGTCGTTGTAGGATTTTGAACGGATATTCGTTGTGAATAATCCGTCAGTTCCAACTGTTATCTCAAGAGAACCTCCGTTTCTGGACAGTCCCTCTGGGTAGCAGATCAAGCAGAAGCCAAAGAAGTAAAGAAGAAAAGAAATGAGAACAGCCATCTCAGTGGTACTAATGTAAGTTGCTTTTCCTTGTATCTTGTCTATGTCATTCTCCTCTAGTCCTGATTCATCTCCCGAAAACAGTGATTGTGAGTTAATTTTTAGTGAACAAAATTCGCCGAAACCTAATTCGATTTTCGAAAATAGTTCTCGCGAATCAATAGAATTAGAAGCACTTCTTTCGAAGCTATCAATATGTAGAAATATCAAAATGCCAGTTCCAAAATTTGAATCAAAACTTTTGGAAATCGTTCCAAAATTTGACGGCAATCCTTTGGAACTTTCATCATTTTTAGAAACAGCTAATTCAATTATTACTACATACTGGGACCCAACACCCGAAAATATCAGTTGTGTCCAAAATCTTACAATAATTTATGGAATTTATTCAAAATTGATAGGTCAAGCTCAGTTTATAGCATTTGCATTGAGAAAGATTGGCTATCAGTCAAAAATGCTCTAATCGCACATTTTGGCGACCAAAGAGACGAAAATGGATTATTATTTGATTTAGATCAATTGAGACAAAATTTCAATGAACCATCATTACAATTTTATACAAGGGTTATGTCAAATTTAAGTGCTCTTCATAACTATGTAGATACACATGAAAATGTAGTTGCGACTAAAACGGCGAAGAAAACTTTTTACAATACTCATGCTCTTAAAATATTCTTAGCTGGACTGAAAGAACCTTTAGGATCAACTATTCGTGCTATGAAACCATCAACTATGGCAGAAGCTAGGCAATATATATATATATATATATATATATATATATATATATATATATATATATATATATATATATATATATATATATATATATATATATATATATATATATATATATATATATATATATATATATATATATGTTCAGATAGAATTCCGCGGTCAGATATTTGAAAACTAAAAGTTCGGGTTGAACCGCGTCTAGAATTTGTTGAAATTCGACGTTTCGGCTCCGATTTTGGAGCCATTTTCAAGAACTGAAATAGAAAGAAAATTAATGAAAGGTTAAAACGTGATTCTACGCTGAGGTCTCAATCTGCCTACTCCTCAGGTATAATTACGTTAGGTTTTTGTGACTTGACGTCGGGGTCTCAATCTGCCTACTCCCCATGTCTCGTCACTGGTTCTCTCTAAGGTCTCAATCTGCCTACTCCTTCGAGAGAACTGAGGAATTGTGGGTTGAGGAACTGTATTTATAGTGGACGTGGCTGTAATGGCCGTGTGCAATGTATTGGCGCGAGGTGAACTATGGGCGGGAACTGAATTGGCGCTAGATGAGCTGTGTGCGGGAACTTGGTTGGCGCTAAGTGAGCTGTGTGCGGGAACTGGGTTGGTGGGAAATGAGTTTATGCGTGCAATGACAGGCTTCCAGGTAATGGGAAGTCTACGTCCGTCGTCGCGAGTGTTGAGGCAATTGGGGCGCTTCTCTATCTCAAGGGCTTCTCGGATGATCCTGGTTTGCAGAGTTTTCTCGGTGGAAATTGTTTTTGTGTTTTGGAAGTCTGATCTGAGGAATTTGGATATTTGGTTGTTGGCCGTGAATATTGTTTTTATCTCGTGTTTTCTCAAGATATTACTGATTTTGTCTGTCACACCTTTGATGTATGGTAGGAAAGCTTTGTGTGGCTGAATACTCTCTAGTGGATCGTTCGTTTTTGGAGGACGGGTCAGTTGATGGCGGATAGACTTGTCGATTAGCGAATTGTAACCATGGTTACCGGTAACCGGTAAATAAAAAAAAAAAAATAAATAAAAATAAATAAAAACACTCGCGACGACGGACGTAGACTTCCCATTACCTGGAAGCCTGTCATTGCACGCATAAACTCATTTCCCACCAACCCAGTTCCCGCACACAGCTCACTTAGCGCCAACCAAGTTCCCGCACACAGCTCATCTAGCGCCAATTCAGTTCCCGCCCATAGTTCACCTCGCGCCAATACATTGCACACGGCCATTACAGCCACGTCCACTATAAATACAGTTCCTCAACCCACAATTCCTCAGTTCTCTCGAAGGAGTAGGCAGATTGAGACCTTAGAGAGAACCAGTGACGAGACATGGGGAGTAGGCAGATTGAGACCCCGACGTCAAGTCACAAAAACCTAACGTAATTATACCTGAGGAGTAGGCAGATTGAGACCTCAGCGTAGAATTACGTTTTAACCTTTCATTAATTTTCTTTCTATTTCAGTTCTTGAAAATGGCTCCAAAATCGGAGCCGAAACGTCGAATTTCAACAAATTCTAGACGCGGTTCAACCCGAACTTTTAGTTTTCATATATATATATATATATATATATATATATATATATATATATATATATATATATATATATATATATATATATATATATATATATATATATATATATATATATATATATATATCCAAAAACCGAATAACAGTGATCAATCGAAAATTAGGCAACCTCAAAGACCCAATCACCCAAATCAATTGTCCAATTTTCGCCAATACGCAACTCCTAACCCCAATTTTCAGAATTTCAAACCCCAAATGCATAATCCCTCATTTCCACGCGGCCCAATAAATATTCAGCCGAGACCGGCAGAACCCCAAAAATTCTTCACAAATCGTCAAGTATTTGGCAATCCAAGAGGCTCAACCAACGTTTGGAGACCAAATAACCAAAACAATTTCAATCGCCCCAAGCCAACACCTATGAGTGGCATTTCACAAGCCACCACTTCTCGTCAACCCAATACTAGACCATATCAAAACCCCAATCGATCAAATTTCATTGCAGAAGAACTTTACAATTTTGATAATCCCCATTATCAGGAAGAATCAATACCCTTCCAAAGTGAATATTACTCCCAAAATGATTTTTGTTACCAAAATCAACCCTGTTCCTCCAATGAATTTGATTTTTACGAAAATATGAACTATGACCAAGTCCAACCTGAATATGTCGATAATCAATATCCAATCGATACCCAAATCGATCAAAGTTCCTCACAGGACCAAAATTTTCAGGAAATCGACCATCACGAAAAAATTTCATAGAAATACATTTTATTTACGATCGAAAGGACCTCCCATACATTCAAATTTCAGACCAACCCCTGAAACTTTTGATTGACACTGGAGCGACTAAAAGCTTTTTGAATCCCGAAATTGCCGAAAATTATTTTCCCGATTTTATCAGAAAAGAACCGTTTACAATCGGCTCAATATTTCAGACCACTTCGAAAGATTTTTGCGCTGAAATACCAGCCTTTCAGGAATTCCACACTGAGAAAACTATAAAATTTTATTTGTTTAAATTCCATCACTTCTTTGATGGATTTATTGGTTATGATACATTGAAAAACTTAGATGTTCAATTAGATTTGAAAAATTCAAGTTTAAAAACACCTGAATCAGAGCTTCCTCTGGCGCACTATGAAAGCAAAAAGAAATTACTCTTTTATGCTCGTATAGAACCATTTACAATCGAATCAATCAAAATCCCTGTAACAATACCAAACGGTGACATCACGATTATCGAAACAAAATTATTTGAATGCCGAATTCGCGAAGGTTTGACAATCTCTCGAAACGGTTATGCCCCTGTCGAAATTCGGAATGATACAGGTGAAATACAAGAGATTCACCTTTATGAACCTGTCCCTGTGAAAACTTTTCATCCCGACCAATTCGAATTGTACCATGCTTCAATCGATCATAACACCCCTTCGAATATATTCAAATCAGACATCACACAACTTATACGAACTCAACACATGAATTCTGAAGAAAGACACCACGTTGAGAAATTGTGCCTATCATTTTCAAACATATTTCACCGCGAAAATTCAAAGCTGACTTTCACGAACCAAGTGAAACACAAAATTAGGACCACCGATGAAGTCCAATTTTTACAAAATCTTATCGCTATCCGTTTATTCATAAACCGGAAGTCGAAAAACAAATTGACGATATGCTTCGTCAAGGCATCATTCGACCAAGCGATTCACCTTGGTCCTCGCCAATTTGGATAGTTCCAAAGAAGGCGGATGCCTCTGGCAGGAAGAAATGGCGTATAGTAGTGGACTACAGAAAAATCAACGAGAAAACCATCGATGACCGATATCCGATTCCAAATATATCGGACATCCTTGACAAATTGGGTAGATGTATGTACTTTTCTACCCTTGATTTGGCAAGTGGGTTCCATCAGATCGAGATGTACCCTGATGATGTAAAGAAAACAGCTTTCAACGTAGAGAACGGCCACTACGAGTACCTTCGCATGCCGTTTGGTTTGAAAGGAGCTCTAGCTACTTTTCAGAGAGTAATGGACAACGTCTTGAAAGATCTACAAAACAAAATCTGTTTCGTCTACATGGACGACATCATCGTTTTTTCCACTTCGCTACAACAGCACATGGTCAACCTTAAAAGAGTTTTTCAGAAACTGCGCGAGAGCAATCTGAAAGTCCAACTCGACAAATCAGAATTCCTGAAAAAGGAAGTTTTCTTTCTGGGACATCTGATAACAACAGAGGGAATAAAACCAAATCCCGATAAGGTCAAGGCCATCATGAATTATCCGATACCCAAAACGACAAAAGAAATAAAAGGATTTCTTGGTCTTCTGGGCTACTATCGAAAATTCATAAATAACTTTGCCAAAATCACCAAACCCTTTACAAGTCGACTGAAGAAAGGAGCAAAAATCGATATAACTGACCCCACCTACATCAAGACATTTGAGGACTGCAAAACCTTACTATCGAACGACCCGATTTTGCAGTACCCCGATTTTACAAAAGAGTTCAATTTGACCACGGACGCCAGTAACGTAGCGTTAGGTGCTATAGTGTCCCAGGGCCCCCCAGGACATGATAAACCAATCGCCTACGCATCACGAACCCTCTCCAATGCCGAACAAAATTATTCGACTATCGAGAAGGAACTTTTTGCAATCGTCTGGGCAACCAAATATTTTAGGCCCTATCTTTTCGGCCGAAAATTCAAAATTTTTACGGATCACAAACCCCTTCAGTGGTTGATGTCTTTAAAAGAATCCAATTCACGATTGGTTCGCTGGAGACTGAAACTTGAAGAGTTTGATTACCAAATTATTTACAAAAAAGGGAAAATCAATACGAACGCTGATGCCCTTTCTAGAATCGAACTCTACCCTAATGAAACTGTCAAACAGACTAATGAACTCCCCATATTGAGACATATGCAGGAATTTAACGAAAACCCTGTCCTAGATAATGAAAGACCATCCACAAGCAGAGACCCAGAAAATAACACACCTGAAAATATTCAAAATCAGGATAACGAATCGAACGCAGGACAAATTGACCCCAATGACAATGACGAAAATGAAACTGTTCACACAAGTGCAGAAGACCCAATATTGAACATCCACATCACAGACAAACCAATCAATAACTTTTTGTACCAATTAATGATAATTAAAGTTGATCGAAACCCTCGAATGGAAACCAAAAAACTATTTAGGAATTCAGTATGTCGTACCCGATGGTATCTATATGTTACCAACGAATCCTTTCAAGCCCAAATTATTGAACATCTGAAAGAATTTGGTGTTCCAAAACGCACCTACGTCTTTTACTTCCAAAATGATACCGAAGACGTACTCTATAAAGATATGTGCAGGTTCATACCACAAATATTCAAAAATTCCTCCTTTAAGCTTTTCAAATCCAATAAACTCCTCTTCGATGTGACGAACGAAGATCGCCAACAAAATCTCATCAAATCCCAACATGAAGGTGTTACCAACCATCGAGGCAGCATTCACGAAACCACTACCGAACTCAAAACCAAATATTATTGGCCCAAGTTACACGATGACGTAAGAACATTTATCAATAATTGTCCAATATGTCAACAATCTAAGTACGAACGTCACCCACCCTTGATCAAACTACAGTTAACGCCCACTCCCAAAAAACCATTCGAAACTATACACGTTGATACCTTCAAATTTGGCAGTACTATATCTTTAACAATCTGTGACAGCTTTACCAGATTTGGACAAGCGTACAGCATTCCCAGTCTTTCCGCACTTCAAGTATATCAATCACTTTTGCAGTTCGTTTCAACTTTCAAAATCCCCAAAAATATCGTCTCTGATAATGGTACCGAATTCTCCCAAAACCTTCTAAAAGAATTCGCGAAACTACATAGAATCAATTGGCATTATACACTTCCATATAATCCAAATTCCAATGCCATTGTAGAAAGGTTCCACTCCACTCTCATAGAACACATGAGAACACTCAACCTCTCGAAACCAAATGTGAACCCCTTTAAAAAATTGACTTTCGCCGTCCTTGCATATAATAATAGTCTTCATTCAACAACAAAATTAAAACCAATAGATCTAGTGTTTGGACATCTAGAACTAAAAGATCCAATCGATATTGATTCCGAATTCGAACCAATCAATACCACATTGAACGAACACAAAGAATCTATTTCCCAAATATATAGAAAAATTCACGAAGACACGTCAAAACAAAAATCAAAAATAATTTCAAAACGTAACGAAAATCGAGAAGACCCTCCAAATTTTGAACCCGGAACCATTGGATATATGAAAACACCCGAAAGACAGTCAAAAACGGCTCCCCTCTACAAACCCGAACACATTCTCAAAAGCACTGACCTAACTGTGACAACCCCACAAAATACATACCACAAACAATCTTTCAAACCACCAAGAAAAATGACAGACCAAAATCTGTTACAGGTCGATGATACTTCATCACACAGCGACTCAGAAGGTTCAAATCCAGAACCTCCAGACAAATTCAGGGATCCTTCCCTTTAAAATGGGAACCGCACGAATCAAAGTAGCTTCCCATACTTTCCTACATTATATTCAACTTAGTCCATTAGAAAACCAAATAAACTCAATAACCAATCAATATAAGCTAATAGAAGCCACAATAAATAATACAACCCCTTTCAATAGAATTGCCCTATTTAACGCATATAAACACCTCGAATACGAAGTCAAAAATGTTAACCACAAATTCAGATCCTTGTTTCCCCATAAACGCACAAAAAGAGCCCTCATTGCTCCTCTTGGCTCCCTCGTAAAATTCATAAGCGGAAATCTAGACGAGCAAGATGTGAAAGAAATATATCACAGCCTAGCCGAACTCGAATCAAACCAAAATCGAATTATCAAAAAAACCAATAAACAAATTTCAATTACTTCAAAATTGATGGAAAATATTAACGAAACAATGACTTCAGTTTCAGATAATCAAAAACTGATAGGAGATAAAATCAATGAGTTGAGAATTGCACTTAACGAGACAAAATTCAATTATGCACATTTTTTGGAAATTCATGAAATATTGAATCAAATAAAAATCAATCTCGATTCTCTACTAGATTTTCTAACAGAAACAGAAAATGCTATGGGATTTGCGAACTTGAAAACATTACATCGCAGTATCGCCTCTCCAGACGATCTAAAAACAATAATAGATGAACTCTACTTATCACATAGTCATTCTCATACTTTTTGATAATAAGGAATACCTCAAATATTATAGTGTTGTTGAAACCAAAGTTTTCGCCATCGAGGACAAAATTATATTTTCATTAGATTTTCCATTGGTTCACATTGAAACTTTCGATCACTATCACCTTTATTCAATTCCAAATCAAAACCAATCAATTATTATCCCACCTGCCTCCTACCTAACCCTAAGCAACGAAATGTACCAGTACCAGAACGAAGAGTGCGTTGACCTACAACCAAATTTCCTGTGCGAGAAGAATCACCTTCTGCCCATCCAGGACAACCCAGACTGTGTGACGTCACTACTTTTCTCCAATGCCTTTGCTGATAAATGCCATCAAATTCCAGTCAAAATCAATCAGGAAATAATCGAGGAAATCAATGATGCCCACTACATAGGCATCTTTCCGAACAAGAGAAAATTCCAGACAAACTGTGTGGAAAACGATGTCGCTGTGCTGAAAGGTGTATACCTCTTTGTTGTTCCACCAAAATGCTCCCTGAGGACTTCCAAATACGCCTACCGGAACGAGAAAGGATCAACTGTAGGACACCCCCTCACATTGGAAGAAATCAAAGACATTCATATTCCAATCCTGCAAGTCGAGAAACTCAACTTGGAGAAAGTTTCCCTTGACAAACTGCACGAGCTCCAACTAGACGAAATTCGGGAAGACCCATTGGACCTCATCAATCTTCGCCCGGATTACTCCAGATGGTCCCTATGGATCGTCGCGACGCTAACCGCCTTCGTCGTGGTATATCTTGTGGTGACCCGGAAACAAGATATCCTTCGCCTACTCAACCCCAACAAACCACCAACCAACCAGGCTATCAACGAAACTCAAGTGGTTCCACCCTCGAGTTCCTTCTAAGGGATGGAGGAGTTATGTATGCCTTCCCGTGGGAATAGCTGAACTAAGCATTGCTGCCTATGCAGATTTCCAGGAACACGTCGAGACGGTGTTGTATTCAACTTCGGTTCATGGGAACGAAAAATCATTTAGAATAGACATAGACTTCGAGCAATAAACATCTCATTGTATTATTTGTTGTTAATTAAAGTTTTTGAGTAAAATAATTTTTTTAAAAAACTAAGTTCCGTGATCGGAAAACATAAAAACCTACATGTACTCGCACATCAAATCTAGTTTTTTTTATTTTCTGGTTGAATCTACTATCAACTTCATACTTTTCACTGTGGCTGGAATTAGATTGTACATTTTTAGTGCAAAGTATAAGGGTCCAGGTAGAGAATTTTTAGTCTTAATTTTATCTTTATTCTATTAATATTTATTGTGTCATAATTATGACTTCCGTTGTAGGCAGTACCGTTTGATATGTTCTTTTTACATGTACCAAACAATGTATAAAAAAAAGAAAATGTAAAAATATAAATGTTAATATTTATTTCAGGGAATGTTCATAAAATTCAAGATTTCCAATTATTCTAATTGCTTCAAGCTGTAGACTTAAAATTCTGTCTGCAGCAGTTGAGTGTTTGAAGGTCCTTTGACACTCCTGGAAATTTTACATGGTATTTTCTTCATATTTTGAAAAAGTAAAATATATTTTTAAATTTTTTTCATCGATCAAGCTTAGCTGATTAACATTGAACCATCTGGTAACGTTTGAGAATGCTTCATTCAGCGTGTCGAGAACAGTAGTTATATTTTCATGTTTATACGACAAATAAGTATCTTCTGCATCTCTGTTCAGATGAATTAGTCATCATAAATTGGTTTTTTTTGTTGACTTGTGAGTGCAACTATAAAAATAAAAATCGATTGAAATACCTAGTTTATGTATAATGTAACTGAACTGAAGTCCTTATAAGCCATAGTTTCTTGATATAAAACAAAGACCATCCTCATCATTATACATTTCTCAAATAATCTTTCAAAATATGGTAGAGGCTTATTTTACAAGACCTGATAAAATTTCATTTCCATAAGTAAAATGTTTATAGAATAAATAAATTATCACTCAATATCACGGTAAACAGCGAACCAAATCAAATTGTTTCATCACTCAGAAATCTCAAGCTGAGCCCACAGTAATCTGAATTCACATCGTCGTTCGCACATCCTGACCGAAAGAATATTTTGATGATCGTCTTGTCATGGTCAATCGAGTAATCCATTTATTTTACAGTAATTACAAAACTCAGTTTTATGCTGAATCTTAACGTAAGACTCCAGCCCGGGTATCAGATATTTCAAGTGGGACTTACTTCTGAAGATATCGTCCAGACTGTAAGTTAAAGTGGTTATGTTGTCAGTTTCCTTGTAAACTTTAAGAGCTTGTGTGAAATTTTTGAACGATGATTCATCTAAACATTTTTTAACCTGCAATATACAAAGTGTAGAGGATGTAGTAAATCGTTATTGTAATAAGTACCATGATGATATATTCCTTGGTAGTAGTACTGCTAGTATAGGCTTCGGTGGAAGCATTGGGCACAATGCTTATTTTCATTCGTTTCGTAGAATTCGCTGAAGAGTTGCTTTGGAATCTTTTGTGAATTAAAACTTCTCCGTCGTTTCCCAAACTTTCCGATGAACTTGAAGCTTGTGAACTAGTACTGAAGTCGAATCTGTTTCCTTTATATGTCTTAGGAACCTCAAATTCCGCTGAAGGAGTCACTTGATTTGTGCACTTACGAGAAGAACCAAACTGAAAGAGATAAGTGCGTTTTCTTATTATTTCACAGTAGTGACTTATTAATAATGCTTAATTTAAGGTAATTAAAGGTAAAATTCTGCACGAAATTTTTTTTAACTCACGTAGTTTGGTCTCCTGAACAAAAAATCCAAATAAAAGTTTTGGCGGTCTCAAGTAATTTATTTGGTATGTGACATGTGCAACTATGCAAAGTTCAATTCTACCAACCTGAAGTGAATAAATTCACCAAAAATTTTGCATAAATTTGTGATTTTTGATGTTTAAAAAGAAGATTGAATTTTTTGATAAACTATACCGTTTTTAATGAAGAAAATAGTGTAAAACGGGTGAATTAGGGTGTGTACATTGTGCTAGTGTAGAGAAGGAAGAATTTTGAGTGTTTTTTCCGCGGTAGAAATGTGTCCTCAAAAATGCCAGTCATCACTCAAAAATAGCCCATTATTTCCGAAATGACTCGAGACTGCAAAAAACTTCATTTGGATTTTTTGTTCAGGAGACCAAACTACGTGAGTTGGGCTATTAGTTAACGGAATTTTACTAATAAAAAAAAATTGTTCATTCAACATTTGAAATGAAACTCACACTGGCTTCTGCTTTTTTAAAGAACATTCTCAGGTCTCTCATCAACTCTCCGAAATTACCGACGTGTTTTATTCGATGCCTGAGCCATAATGACATTTGACTTTTGATTTTTGGGTTATTGAACCTTGCGTCCAATAACAATATTGCTCCATAATCATCTTTATGTCTTATGACCCTACCAATGGCCTGATTTACTGCTCTACTTGCTTCTAGACTATACCACTCGTCTCCTCTCAAGAACTGAAAAAAAAATATTGGATATTGTATTACTGTAAAAATTATACAATAAACTGTTTTTTAAAGTTAACTATTTATAGGGATATTCAAAATACCAAAACCTATGGACCAAAATGATAATATACCGGGTGGCTACGGAAGTATTGCCTACGGAATATCTCAATTATTGTATGCAGTAGGTTTGTGAAATTTGGAGCGTCATATTCTAATATCTACCTATGGACGATGTTTGTGCTATTCAGAATAATCATTCCATTGCAATAATCATTAGAACCAAAATATTAACAAGTAGGCTGATTAAGATGTATTTTGGAATGAAACAAAAAAGAAACGAGAGCTCTCACGAACGCTGCTATCCATATTATTTTGACGTTCGAAGTAGTGTTTTTGATTCTGCCATTTTAAAAGGGTTTGGAAATCGAAATCAGTTAGTGGAATATTCAAAAAATGCCCCGTTATTCACGAACCGAACAAATTGACATGCTTCTCATTTATGGTGAATGTTTAAAAAATTCTTATGCCGCTGAACGATTGTATTTAGAGCGATATCCAGGGAGGCAGCAACCGTCAAGAAGGTATTTCCAGTGGCTTGAAGAAAAATTAAGAACTGAGCCTGATGTTCACGAAGACCAAGAAGCATTTGTTATTAATGAGGAAACTGAAATTAATGTATTAGCTTTAGTACAATATCATAGCACAATTTCCTCAAGGCAGATTGGCGCCGAATTAGCTATAAGTAAGGACTCTGCTAGGAAAATTTTGAAAAAACAGCGATTTAAATCCTTCAAGTATCAGTTGCATCAACATTTGTATGAAAATGATGGTGAAAGGCGCCTGGAATATTGTAATTGGTTTCTTCGACAAAATGCTGAGAATCACCTATTTAACTATTATATCTTGTTTACGGACGAGTCAAGATTTACCAACAATGGATTATTTAACAGGAATAATACAAGGTAGGTACTGTACTTTATTTGGATTATTGTCGATAGTCGAAGTGTAAAGTGCTAAAAGTGTGAACGGTCTTTTGTTTCAGGTACTGGGCGATAGAAAACGAGCACCGGTTTCGACAAGGTGGCTTCCAGGAGATATTTGGTGTGAATGTTTGGGCAGGAATAGTTGGAACTCATATTGTTGGCCCCATTCTTTTTCAAGGCCAACTAACCGGAGAGAGATACTTTAATTTTTTTAACGAATGAAATTTCGGAATTCATTAACAACCTACCAGCGGAAATAACTGAGAGAATGTACTTCCAGCAAGATGGCGCCCCTCCGCATAATTCAAGAATAGCGAGAAATTATCTTCAAAATCGCTTTCAAGAGAGACTTATAACAACCCATGGTCCAGTCAGGTGGCCACCAAGGTCACCTGATCTTACTCCGTGCGACTTTTTTCTATGGGGGCATCTTAAAAATAGGGTGTATTCCACACAGCCTACAACTCTACATGAGCTAGAAGTAAAAATTCGTAGAGCTTTCCAAGATATCACGCCCCAAATGTTGAGAAACGTTTTACATGAAAATATCACCAGAGTCAATAAATGTATTGACGCTGAGGGAATGCATTTCGAACATTTGTTTTGAATTTATTTTATCTTTAATCCTATCAATTTGAATTTTTTTTTTGATAAATCTGTTTTTTTGTTATTTGAATAATAATAATTGGATTTTTTGGTATTTCATTTCAAAAAATTACTTTCTATTATATCATTAGAAAGGAATGGTTATGCTGAATAGTACAGGCAAGAAAAAGTTGTATGTTCCTATTTAAGTTATGGACCTACAGAGTATTGTTTTTTTTTCCCAATTTTTCCAATATTTTTTTTGGCGGCTTTTTATAACGCCGACGAATGAAAATAAAATATCACAGTAGTAGCAACTGTTATCAAGTGACGTATGGTTTCCATAGCCAACTTTTCAATTTTTGGCTTTCATTTTGCTTCCACGGCCTACTCGGTGAATTTCAATAGTAGATAAGCAAAGGGGGTTTTGGGACCGCATGCGCAGTACGGTCGAGCTTGCCACGGGCCATCGGAAATAGTCGTGGAGGAGATCGGTAGAAGTCGGCCGTCGCTGGTCTGCGTTCATCGTGTGACGTAGTCGAGAGAGATCAAGTTGATTGATAACATTTTGCCAATAGAGCGCGGCGCACACATATTTTGAATTGAATTTAAAAAGAAAAAAATATTTCCGAGAACGAGGTTTGAACCAGCGGCGAAAGTTTGGTAGCGAGTGACGCTAGCCTTGCCTCCACGGAGACTTCGTACAAGTTGATGTACAAATGTGGGATATATATTTCTCCAGCTACCAGAGCACGGTGTTTGAATATTTTAAAAAAAATAATGATTGAAAGTGTGATGATAATAGTAGAAAATGGGGAAAAAAACATGGCGGCTGCTCGTTAGATTTAGTATACCAGGTGTATCAAAACATACCATTTAAGAGAAAAAAACATGGTGGGTGCTTGTTTTATTTAGTATACAGGGTGTCTCGAAACGTATCATTTAAGAGAAAAAAAAAACATGGCGGCTGCTCGTTAGATTTAGTATACCAGGTGTCTCAAAACGTATCAGTTAAGAGAAAAAAAAAACATGACGGCTGCTCGTTAGATTCAGTATACCAGGTGTCTCAAAACATACCATTTAAGAGAAAAAAAACATGGTGGGTGCTCGTTAGATTCAGTAGACCAGGTGTACCACATAATTTATGAGAGAAAAAACATGGCGGCTGCTCATTAGATTTAGTATACCAGGTGTACCAACATATCATTTAAGAGAAAAAACATGGAGGTCAAAGAAAAAAACACATCATGGAGGGTATGGGGATTGAAGTTTTAAAAAAAAAACATGGCTGCTTCTGAGTGGTCAACGCTCATCATAGTTGTACAGGGACGTCTCACAAATTTTATTGGGGAAAATATATACAGGGGCGTTTTGATTTAAACATCATTGCTTTTGGAAAAAGATAACAGCTTCTGTCATTTGTCATATGTCTCATCATAGATAGAAAATATCTACCGAGTGTTTTGAGAAAAAAAAAACATGACCACCATTTGACATCATGAAGGAATACATCAAATCCATCAGTGTCCAAAAACGCATTAACGATATGTCGGATCTATACGAATCATCGAAAAATAAGCACTTCCGGTTTGAAAAAATTGAGGTAGAAGAAAAGTAATAGTGAATTCGGATTATCCACATCGAGGAGAGTTCAAATATGCAATAAAATGGTCACTTCCGGTTTTCACTTCCGGTTGTCCGATTTCGATGATTTTGGCCTCAATGGATTCGTTTCGATGTCAAGAAACATTTTTAAGCAATATCCAATGCCAAAAGGGCATAGGAGGCTATCTTCGTTATTAGTAAAGATACAGAAACGTGCGGGTACTCTAATAAGACAACTTTTATGGGGGATCAAGAAAATGATAGAATTTCCTTCCGTCAACTGCCATAAGTGCCATAAACCTCACATTTTAATGCGTTATGTACTCATCGCTCAAATGTTAGAAGTCGGTTCGTTAACGTTTGACATTTTTTGTATAGAACGTCGCTCAATATATCGGCGGCGCCTCACACTCGATATCTGTCAGTTGTCATTGGTAATATCGTTAAAGAAAAAAAAAATATGTGACAAATAAACATGGTTGTACAGGTACATAAAAACATGGCTGCTACATGTATGTGTCGGATGAAAAATGGGTCATTGGGAGTAGCAAAGTATTCAGCAATAGTATATACAGGGCGTATCACACGTTATTTAAGAGAAAAAAACATGGCTGATGCAAGTGTCAAATGTCATGTGGAAAATGGGACGCTGAAAATACGTATCATTGGGGATATGGGGACCCAATGGAAAAATATGGTGATATTTCATACTGAGTGTTCCAAAAATTTGTTAGACATACACAGAGTGTTCAAAAACTATTCAAGATATGAAAAAAACCGCTCATAGGACGTTTCAATCCTAATCAAGAAGGTATACAGAGCATCTCATTTATAGAAAAAAAAAAATGATGTTTTAACAGGAGTTTAGCGTTTCAACGTGCGATCCAAATCGGAAATGTATTACATGTCATCGAGACCGAATACGTCAGCGCTCTCTATCATCAGGAAGGTGCCCAATCATTAAAAATTGAGATAGAGTATTGATAAGGGTCCAAATTTAGTTACTATCGGTCGTACGATTTCAATAATTTCGACACCAATGGGTTTGTTTCGATGTCAAGAAACATTGTTAAGCATTTTCCAATGCCAAATAGTAAAGGTATAGAAACATGAGGGTACTCTAATAAGACAACTTTTATGGGAGATCAAGTTTGATCGAAGCAGAACGAACTCACCTTATAAAACGTCTATTTTAGTCGCATTTTTGCATGTTTTACCGTTTCAAATTTTAGCTGTTTTTTCGAACGCAAAAAATGGTTATTGTGGTCGCATTTTGGCATGTTTTAGCGTTTCTAATTTCAGTTGTTTTTTATAACGCAAAAACGTGTATTTTGAGCAATTTTGAAATGCCAAATCTCCATAAGAAACAGAGTTTTTCGGTTTAATTTAAGGTTGTTTTTCTAGAACGCGAAAAAAGGTTATTGTGGTTGCATTTTTGCATGTTTTACCGTTTCAAATTTTAGCTGTTTTTTTCGAACGCAAAAACGGTTATTGTGGTCGCATTTTGGCATGTTTTAGCGTTTCTAATTTCAGTTGTTTTTTAGAACGCAAAAACGTGTATTTTGAGCAATTTTGAAATGCCAAATCTCCATAAGAAACATAGAGTTTTTCGGTTTAATTTAAGGCTGTTTTTCTAGAACGCGAAAAACGTTTATTGTGGCTGCATTTTTGCATGTTGAAGCGTTTCAATTTTCAGTTGTTTTTTGGAACGTGAAAAACGTATATTTTAATCACATTTTTGCAGTTTGACTCTGTTTCTTTTTTTTTTTAGTATTCATTATCAGGTGGGTGGGGAGATGGTTAGGCAACTTTAGTATTTGGAAAGTATGTTATTGCCATTGAACAGTTGAAATAATCAGTATTAAAATGTCATCTGAAGAATACAGACAGAAGGTTGAAGATTTTTCTAGACGTGTCCAAGAGTTTAAGGAAGATATTCAATTTTATGAAGAAAAGGAGAATGTGGTGGAACAGTTGACTGATTTGGGTATTCAAGACAAAGTGTTCAATCGAAAATTACTGCAAACGAGATATCCGTTAAGAAAAAATCCAGCCTAAAGCATCGTAGAATATGTCTCCTCAACTGAAAACAAATTTTATTCTTCTGACTGCAATATTGAATAATGTTTTATACGTCAATGTGCCGAAAAGAGTGAAATTCATGGCAATATGCGTGAAGGCAGATGATTTCGATCCTTATTGTAATAGGACACAATGGAAAACAATGCGTTTAACTCGGGTCAATCAGGGACAGTTAGCAGTATTTGTTAGCGATGTTCCCAAGAATACAGCATTCAAGTATAAATTGAAGCTGATATTTGAAGATCTTCGTGAAATAGACACAAAAACCACAGAATTTATTCCAGCAGGACAGGGGAAAAAGAAGTCGCAAATGGAATATAACGTTTATAGAATTCTAATCATAGTATCTATAATATTAGCATGTATTTTATGTATTTTAATTAGAACTATACAAGAAATAATTTTGGAATTTCACATAATTTGGTTTAAATAAAATTATTCGAAAATTGAATTTTATTTTTATTATTACCATACAAACATTCTGCTATCAATTTCTGTTATTCGTTTCATATCAGTTGGCATTGAAACGTGCCATTCGGCGTTATCAATTATGGAAAAACCGCGAAAACAGGAAACTTGGTTATTATGCTGGAAGTAATAATCAGTTGGCCTTGAAATGTGTTTATCGAACTAACGATTATCGAAAGACCCAGGCCAGCAGTTTAGTTATCAAAACCACAGAGTAACGATTATTGCGTTATTTGCTTTGCTTGTTCTGAAATTTTATATCAAGTATTCTCGAATGTTTTTAAGAAATTTGTTCTCACATTAGGGTCAAAAAAGTGGTTGGGGATGAGCGATAAATTTCAGTTTTCGATTACCCAAGCAGTACTAGATGTTAGACTTACTTGCGTGTGTGCACAATCATCAATAATAAGATGTAAGTAAAATATTTTTCTTTGAAAAAGTGCATAATCATGTATTTCATTTTCGAAATTTTGTGAACTGAATTTAATTGAAAAAAAATTGGATCGTAATACTGGGAGACAAGTAGTCGTGTTTTTTTTTATAATAATATCAAAAGGTTTCAAAAATTACAAAAAAAAAATTTTTTTTGAAAATGTGATAGAGCTTACAATGGAGGATAGTGTTGAGCTAAAAAAGTTAAGTTAAAAATGTTTTTATGTTTGAGTGTCTGCAAATTAATAAAAATTTAAACTTGATGAAATGAAACACGCCTAATTTTTTTTTTTTTTCATTTATTACATAAATCATACACAAATTTTTGCTTATAATAAAATAAATATTCACGCAAAGCATTAGCCAACATACTATCTAAACATGAAGCTTGACAAAAACCTTCTATAATTTCTTCCAAACTCAAATTTGTTTTATTTTCACGTAACCAAGATTGAATAATATCAAAAACACCTCGATAATAGTCACAAAAGTTCATAGCATCCAGCATAGCGATACGGTCAGACAGCACCCCCAAGTGTGTATTGAGAATGTCGTTCACATCTTGTTCAGACAACTCCATGTTCGTGATATCCTTGGAAATGGAAATTTCTTTGGTATTACTTTCGATGTACTGTGTGATGTAAATGTAATCCCCGCAACGTGTTGTGATTGGATCATACTCATCTACATACTCATCGATTTGTGATTCAAAGAAATTTTCCTTTATTTCTTGCAGGATGTCAATGAGGGTTGCCCATTCAAAAGAAGCAAAATTGATAGATCGAATGGAGAACTGCTGCTTCAAAACGATGCATGAGCTAAAATCCCTGGAGGGACTTATACCACATCGAATTTCGTAGGATGGCATAGGGAAGACCATCAACATCAACTGATGTTCGTTCCGAGCTGCCATTTCGTATTGCCCTAATGCTCTGTCGATGGCATTTAGAAGAGTTTCTTTATAATCTTCTCCATCACTATCGCACATTACTTCAACTTCACTGACGTAACCACTATCTTGAGACATTTTCGTTTTCAAACTGAATATTCGTCTGTGCTTGCATACGCTTTTATAGCTTCAGATCACGTGGTCAATTTTAAAATTGTTGTTGCATGTTTGTTAACTATGAAAAAATTATTTGAAAGACCCCTCGAAATTATATGATTTGTGTTTGTTTCCCATGAGATTCTATACAAAATCAACGTTTTCGATCCAACTGTTATGTTTGTTATGCAAACCGAGCCATTTAACGTACATTTTTTTGCCTTTCTTCCTCAGAACTTTTTCCACGAGATATATATCTGGATTTGCAGTTTTTTGTAATTCCTCTGCATAAAAAGCACCCTTGATAGGAGCACCCTGCATATCTTCCAGCATGAAGGTAGCAGGGTTGGTGATATTGACTTTGATGATTTTGAATAATTCCGTAGTCCAATTGGGTGTGTAACCTTTTTCGAAAACGTGCTTTGCCTTACTAATTCGCACAACATCGCCGACTTTGAATTTTCTCGGTCCAGCTATTTTCAAGTGGCTGTATGTTGATTTGAGAATTTCTTTTTCGTTGGTTTTATCAATTTCCGAAGGTTTCATACCCGTCTTTGAATGGCGCGTATCATTGTAAGATTTTGTGATTTCAGGTAATATATTCAACCATTTGTAGGTGCCATTCAAACTGAAATACTTGTACAATCTTTCCTTCAAAGTTCTTATAATCCGTTCGGTCATAGAGGCTTTGAGGATGCTGTACGTATTGTAGTGATTTATCTCATGTTTTTTCATCAAACTCTGGAATTTACTGTTGTAAAATTCCGTTCCCTGATCGGTTTGTAGATTTTTTGGGCATCGTTTCGTGTGTGTTAAAATATCTGCAAACGTTTTGGTAATTTCCTCCCCCGTTTTCGTTTTCAGCGGACGAGTCCACACGAATTTCGAGAAACAATCTATAACGACTAGAATGAGTTTGAAATTACGATTTTGATGGGCGTAAGGTCTCATTTCGGCCAAGTCCATTTGCCATAAATCATCTAAGCCTTTAATAATGGTGCGACGTCGAGGATAATTTTTTCTAATTGGTTTGTGCAGTTCACGGACAAGTTGAATCTTGTCTTTGGAAGCCATCACGCACATATGTGATGACGAAACTGTGAAACCTACTATTTTATCATGGTGATGTATACACTACATTTTGTCTTTTAGTAATTTCCTCGACAGCAGATTTTACACTCGCTATATCTGAATTTATTTTGGTGATTTGCTGTAAAATATCAATTCGAAACTGGTTTAACTCATTCTTGGTTAGCAGCATTTCCTTGTGCTTAATATCCCATTTTAAATTGTGTGCATGAATCGAATCGGTTATTTCAGAAATTTTTTTCAACAAATCTCCACGAATATTTTCAATATCAGTTATGTATTGTAGGTTGAATTTTTCGAAAAATGACCTTGTTTCATTATAGCGTACCTCACTTAGTTGCGTTATTTCAATAAAATTATTTGCAAGTGTTCGTGTTTTCTTTTCCAGATAATTTTTTGTTGCAATCAATCCATTTTCAATTTCATGTTGCATCTTTGCCATTTTGTCACTCAGTTGAACTATTTCCGAATGGTGTTGTTCACCTTGATGTTGTATAGTTGCAGCAATTCTTCTATCGATTTCATCCACATATTGTTTATTGGCAGCATCAGTATTTTTGGTGGGCCTCTTTACATTACTCAATTTCAAATTATCAAAATCGATGTTACCATCTGGAGTGTGCAGCAAGCCGCCGCCTCCAGAGGGCGTAGGTAATTTTCGCTTTCTATCACTGGTGTTACTGTCGCTACGTACGAACTTATCGATAACCATTTTGAAAATGTGAATGTATGCATGGATGTATGTCATCTTATAGAATTATATTTGCCTCTTTAAGTTCACTCAAAATGGCAATAATCTCATTGTCATGCGAAGTATTTCCAGCATCCCGAGAGGCTATCAATAATTTGAGACGTTCGCATAGTTCGTTTGGTTCATCCCAATAAACAAACTCCATAGGTTTGGTATTGAATGTCATTGCAATAGGTATGTCTTTAGGTAAACCGCTACCTTTTGCTGCAGATGTTTTAGATGAACCGGTACGTGTCGATATTTTACGTCTCAGCTACAAAATTACTAATCAACATAATCCTCTGCTGAGCTCCACCGAATTGTGCATAGTTGAAATAGGCTTGCGAAAAATTACCCTTTGCAAAATTCAGATGCATATTTTCTTTCGGGTAATTTTCACCGTTCAGAGTGAGCGTTATATTGGTGATATTCGAATGAGCGAATATTGTTGGATCATTGTTGAATTTGGTGTAATCACGGTCTTTTTGGAAACATACAATCACATAGCGAGGACTTTCGAGAAACGAGGAAGTCTTGTCGGCCCATATTTCACTTTTTGCACCTTGTGTGAGAGCAGGCAACATATGAAGTTCCCATTTTCTGAACGGTATGAGAATAGGAGTATCAGCTTGGATGGCCTTCAAGAGTTGTAATTTAATTTGATCATGTGGAAAGATTCTCTTAACTTTGAGTTCAATATTTTCAATTTCCAACTTGACTGCTGTCGTACCAGCCGACGATCCAGCGGTCTCCTCTATTTTGAAGCAGTTGCTATCATCTGCAGCTCGTACTAATCGGATGGTATGTTTGCCATAGGAAACATTTTTCACCATTACATCAGTAGGATCATATACTATTTGATTATGCTCAATCCAGAAATGCGGTGTAATTGTAACCCCATCAAAATAAATCAACATTGAAGAAAGGAATGTTTATGCGTAATACTGATTAAGATACCAAAATGATTAATATTTATCATGATTTCAAAAAAACCAAGTACATATTTTTAAACACACCTGAAAACTATAATAATGAAGATATGCAGGCATACAAATCAATTGTAGATTTGTCGAATATTCACAAAAACTCCCTAGGCCATCCGAAAGGTAGTAAAAGATACAAGTATACCGAAATAATTAAACCGATGTTTCCCCCAGCAAATCAACGTAAAATATCGACACGTACCGGTTCATCTAAAACATCTGCAGCAAAAGGTAGCGGTTTACCTAAAGACATACCTATTGCAATGACATTCAATACCAAACCTATGGAGTTTGTTTATTGGGATGAACCAAACGAACTATGCGAACGTCTCAAATTATTGATAGCCTCTCGGGATGCTGGAAATACTTCGCATGACAATGAGATTATTGCCATTTTGAGTGAACTTAAAGAGGCAAATATAATTCTATAAGATGACATACATCCATGCATACATTCACATTTTCAAAATGGTTATCGATAAGTTCGTACGTAGCGACAGTAACACCAGTGATAGAAAGCGAAAATTACCTACGCCCTCTGGAGGCGGCGGCTTGCTGCACACTCCAGATGGTAACATCGATTTTGATAATTTGAAATTGAGTAATGTAAAGAGGCCCACCAAAAATACTGATGCTGCCAATAAACAATATGTGGATGAAATCGATAGAAGAATTGCTGCAACTATACAACATCAAGGTGAACAACACCATTCGGAAATAGTTCAACTGAGTGACAAAATGGCAAAGATGCAACATGAAATTGAAAATGGATTGATTGCAACAAAAAATTATCTGGAAAAGAAAACACGAACACTTGCAAATAATTTTATTGAAATAACGCAACTAAGTGAGGTACGCTATAATGAAACAAGGTCATTTTTCGAAAAATTCAACCTACAATACATAACTGATATTGAAAATATTCGTGGAGATTTGTTGAAAAAAATTTCTGAAATAACCGATTCGATTCATGCACACAATTTAAAATGGGATATTAAGCACAAGGAAATGCTGCTAACCAAGAATGAGTTAAACCAGTTTCGAATTGATATTTTACAGCAAATCACCAAAATAAATTCAGATATAGCGAGTGTAAAATCTGCTGTCGAGGAAATTACTAAAAGACAAAATGTAGTGTATACATCACCATGATAAAATAGTAGGTTTCACAGTTTCGTCATCACATATGTGCGTGATGGCTTCCAAAGACAAGATTCAACTTGTCCGTGAACTGCACAAACCAATTAGAAAAAATTATCCTCGACGTCGCACCATTATTAAAGGCTTAGATGATTTATGGCAAATGGACTTGGCCGAAATGAGACCTTACGCCCATCAAAATCGTAATTTCAAACTCATTCTAGTCGTTATAGATTGTTTCTCGAAATTCGTGTGGACTCGTCCGCTGAAAACGAAAACGGGGGAGGAAATTACCAAAACGTTTGCAGATATTTTAACACACACGAAACGATGCCCAAAAAATCTACAAACCGATCAGGGAACGGAATTTTACAACAGTAAATTCCAGAGTTTGATGAAAAAACATGAGATAAATCACTACAATACGTACAGCATCCTCAAAGCCTCTATGGCCGAACGGATTATAAGAACTTTGAAGGAAAGATTGTACAAGTATTTCAGTTTGAATGGCACCTACAAATGGTTGAATATATTACCTGAAATCACAAAATCTTACAATGATACGCGCCATTCAAAGACGGGTATGAAACCTTCGGAAATTGATAAAACCAACGAAAAAGAAATTCTCAAATCAACATACAGCCACTTGAAAATAGCTGGACCGAGAAAATTCAAAGTCGGCGATGTTGTGCGAATTAGTAAGGCAAAGCACGTTTTCGAAAAAGGTTACACACCCAATTGGACTACGGAATTATTCAAAATCATCAAAGTCAATATCACCAACCCTGCTACCTTCATGCTGGAAGATATGCAGGGTGCTCCTATCAAGGGTGCTTTTTATGCAGAGGAATTACAAAAAACTGCAAATCCAGATATATATCTCGTGGAAAAAGTTCTGAGGAAGAAAGGCAAAAAAATGTACGTTAAATGGCTCGGTTTGCATAACAAACATAACAGTTGGATCGAAAACGTTGATTTTGTATAGAATCTCATGGGAAACAAACACAAATCATATAATTTCGAGGGGTCTTTCAAATAATTTTTTCATAGTTAACAAACATGCAACAACAATTTTAAAATTGACCACGTGATCTGAAGCTATAAAAGCGTATGCAAGCACAGACGAATATTCAGTTTGAAAACGAAAATGTCTCAAGATAGTGGTTACGTCAGTGAAGTTGAAGTAATGTGCGATAGTGATGGAGAAGATTATAAAGAAACTCTTCTAAATGCCATCGACAGAGCATTAGGGCAATACGAAATGGCAGCTCGGAACGAACATCAGTTGATGTTGATGGTCTTCCCTATGCCATCCTACGAAATTCGATGTGGTATAAGTCCCTTCAGGGATTTTAGCTCATGCATCGTTTTGAAGCAGCAGTTCTCCATTCGATCTATCAATTTTGCTTCTTTTGAATGGGCAACCCTCATTGACATCCTGCAAGAAATAAAGGAAAATTTCTTTGAATCACAAATCGATGAGTATGTAGATGAGTATGATCCAATCACAACACGTTGCGGGGATTACATTTACATCACACAGTACATCGAAAGTAATACCAAAGAAATTTCCATTTCCAAGGATATCACGAACATGGAGTTGTCTGAACAAGATGTGAACGACATTCTCAATACACACTTGGGGGTGCTGTCTGACCGTATCGCTATGCTGGATGCTATGAACTTTTGTGACTATTATCGAGGTGTTTTTGATATTATTCAATCTTGGTTACGTGAAAATAAAACAAATTTGAGTTTGGAAGAAATTATAGAAGGTTTTTGTCAAGCTTCATGTTTAGATAGTATGTTGGCTAATGCTTTGCGTGAATATTTATTTTATTATAAGCAAAAATTTGTGTATGATTTATGTAATAAATGAGAAAAAAAAAAAATTAGGCGTGTTTCATTTCATCAAGTTTAAATTTTTATTAATTTGCAGACACTCAAACATAAAAACATTTTTAACTTAACTTTTTTAGCTCAACACTATCCTCCATTGTAAGCTCTATCACATTTTCAAAAAAAATTTTTTTTTTGTAATTTTTGAAACCTTTTGATATTATTATAAAAAAAACACGACTACTTGTCTCCCAGTATTACGATCCAATTTTTTTTCAATTAAATTCAGTTCACAAAATTTCGAAAATGAAATACATGATTATGCACTTTTTCAAAGAAAAATATTTTACTTACATCTTATTATTGATGATTGTGCACACACGCAAGTAAGTCTAACATCTAGTACTGCTTGGGTAATCGAAAACTGAAATTTATCGCTCATCCCCAACCACTTTTTTGACCCTAATGTGAGAACAAATTTCTTAAAAACATTCGAGAATACTTGATATAAAATTTCAGAACAAGCAAAGCAAATAACGCAATAATCGTTACTCTGTGGTTTTGATAACTAAACTGCTGGCCTGGGTCTTTCGATAATCGTTAGTTCGATAAACACATTTCAAGGCCAACTGATTATTACTTCCAGCATAATAACCAAGTTTCCTGTTTTCGCGGTTTTTCCATAATTGATAACGCCGAATGGCACGTTTCAATGCCAACTGATATGAAACGAATAACAGAAATTGATAGCAGAATGTTTGTATGGTAATAATAAAAATAAAATTCAATTTTCGAATAATTTTATTTAAACCAAATTATGTGAAATTCCAAAATTATTTCTTGTATAGTTCTAATTAAAATACATAAAATACATGCTAATATTATAGATACTATGATTAGAATTCTATAAACGTTATATTCCATTTGCGACTTCTTTTTCCCCTGTCCTGCTGGAATAAATTCTGTGGTTTTTGTGTCTATTTCACGAAGATCTTCAAATATCAGCTTCAATTTATACTTGAATGCTGTATTCTTGGGAACATCGCTAACAAATACTGCTAACTGTCCCTGATTGACCCGAGTTAAACGCATTGTTTTCCATTGTGTCCTATTACAATAAGGATCGAAATCATCTGCCTTCACGCATATTGCCATGAATTTCACTCTTTTCGGCACATTGACGTATAAAACATTAATCAATATTGCAGTCAGAAGAATAAAATTTGTTTTCAGTTGAGGAGACATATTCTACGATGCTTTAGGCAGGATTTTTTCTTAACGGATATCTCGTTTGCAGTAATTTTCGATTGAACACTTTGTCTTGAATACCCAAATCAGTCAACTGTTCCACCACATTCTCCTTTTCTTCATAGAATTGAATATCTTCCTTAAACTCTTGGACACGTCTAGAAAAATCTTCAACCTTCTGTCTGTATTCTTCAGATGACATTTTAATACTGATTATTTCAACTGTTCAATGGCAATAACATACTTTCCAAATACTAAAGTTGCCTAACCATCTCCCCACCCACCTGATAATGAATACTAAAAAAAAAAGAAACAGTGTCAAACTGCAAAAATGTGATTAAAATATACGTTTTTCACGTTCCAAAAAACAACTGAAAATTGAAACGCTTCAACATGCAAAAATGCAGCCACAATAAACGTTTTTCGCGTTCTAGAAAAACAGCCTTAAATTAAACCGAAAAACTCTATGTTTCTTATGGAGATTTGGCATTTCAAAATTGCTCAAAATACACGTTTTTGCGTTCTAAAAAACAACTGAAATTAGAAACGCTAAAACATGCCAAAATGCGACCACAATAACCGTTTTTGCGTTCGAAAAAAACAGCTAAAATTTGAAACGGTAAAACATGCAAAAATGCAACCACAATAAACTTTTTTCGCGTTCTAGAAAAACAACCTTAAATTAAACCGAAAAACTCTGTTTCTTATGGAGATTTGGCATTTCAAAATTGCTCAAAATACACGTTTTTGCGTTATAAAAAACAACTGAAATTAGAAACGCTAAAACATGCCAAAATGCGACCACAATAACCATTTTTTGCGTTCGAAAAAACAGCTAAAATTTGAAACGGTAAAACATGCAAAAATGCGACTAAAATAGACGTTTTATAAGGTGAGTTCGTTCTGCTTCGATCAAACTTGATCTCCCATAAAAGTTGTCTTATTAGAGTACCCTCATGTTTCTATACCTTTACTATTTGGCATTGGAAAATGCTTAACAATGTTTCTTGACATCGAAACAAACCCATTGGTGTCGAAATTATTGAAATCGTACGACCGATAGTAACTAAATTTGGACCCTTATCAATACTCTATCTCAATTTTTAATGATTGGGCACCTTCCTGATGATAGAGAGCGCTGACGTATTCGGTCTCGATGACATGTAATACATTTCCGATTTGGATCGCACGTTGAAACGCTAAACTCCTGTTAAAACATCATTTTTTTTTTCTATAAATGAGATGCTCTGTATACCTTCTTGATTAGGATTGAAACGTCCTATGAGCGGTTTTTTTCATATCTTGAATAGTTTTTGAACACTCTGTGTATGTCTAACAAATTTTTGGAACACTCAGTATGAAATATCACCATATTTTTCCATTGGGTCCCCATATCCCCAATGATACGTATTTTCAGCGTCCCATTTTCCACATGACATTTGACACTTGCATCAGCCATGTTTTTTCTCTTAAATAACGTATGATACGCCCTGTATATACTATTGCTGAATACTTTGCTACTCCCAATGACCCATTTTTCATCCGACACATACATGTAGCAGCCATGTTTTTATGTACCTGTACAACCATGTTTATTTGTCACATATTTTTTTTTTCTTTAACGATATTACCAATGACAACTGACAGATATCGAGTGTGAGGCGCCGCCGATATATTGAGCGACGTTCTATACAAAAAATGTCAAACGTTAACGAACCGACTTCTAACATTTGAGCGATGAGTACATAACGCATTAAAATGTGAGGTTTATGGCACTTATGGCAGTTGACGGAAGGAAATTCTATCATTTTCTTGATCCCCCATAAAAGTTGTCTTATTAGAGTACCCGCACGTTTCTGTATCTTTACTAATAACGAAGATAGCCTCCTATGCCCTTTTGGCATTGGATATTGCTTAAAAATGTTTCTTGACATCGAAACGAATCCATTGAGGCCAAAATCATCGAAATCGGACAACCGGAAGTGAAAACCGGAAGTGGCCATTTTATTGCATATTTGAACTCTCCTCGATGTGGATAATCCGAATTCACTATTACTTTTCTTCTACCTCAATTTTTTCAAACCGGAAGTGCTTATTTTTCGATGATTCGTATAGATCCGACATATCGTTAATGCGTTTTTGGACACTGATGGATTTGATGTATTCCTTCATGATGTCAAATGGTGGTCATGTTTTTTTTTTCTCAAAACACTCGGTAGATATTTTCTATCTATGATGAGACATATGACAAATGACAGAAGCTGTTATCTTTTTCCAAAAGCAATGATGTTTAAATCAAAACGCCCCTGTATATATTTTCCCCAATAAAATTTGTGAGACGTCCCTGTACAACTATGATGAGCGTTGACCACTCAGAAGCAGCCATGTTTTTTTTTTAAAACTTCAATCCCCATACCCTCCATGATGTGTTTTTTTCTTTGACCTCCATGTTTTTTCTCTTAAATGATATGTTGGTACACCTGGTATACTAAATCTAATGAGCAGCCGCCATGTTTTTTCTCTCATAAATTATGTGGTACACCTGGTCTACTGAATCTAACGAGCACCCACCATGTTTTTTTTCTCTTAAATGGTATGTTTTGAGACACCTGGTATACTGAATCTAACGAGCAGCCGTCATGTTTTTTTTTTCTCTTAACTGATACGTTTTGAGACACCTGGTATACTAAATCTAACGAGCAGCCGCCATGTTTTTTTTTTCTCTTAAATGATACGTTTCGAGACACCCTGTATACTAAATAAAACAAGCACCCACCATGTTTTTTTCTCTTAAATGGTATGTTTTGATACACCTGGTATACTAAATCTAACGAGCAGCCGCCATGTTTTTTTCCCCATTTTCTACTATTATCATCACACTTTCAATCATTATTTTTTTTTAAATATTCAAACACCGTGCTCTGGTAGCTGGAGAAATATATATCCCACATTTGTACATCAACTTGTACGAAGTCTCCGTGGAGGCAAGGCTAGCGTTACTCGCTACCAAACTTTCGCCGCTGGTTCAAACCTCGTTCTCGGAAATATTTTTTTCTTTTTAAATTCAATTCAAAATATGTGTGCGCCGCGCTCTATTGGCAAAATGTTATCAATCAACTTGATCTCTCTCGACTACGTCACACGATGAACGCAGACCAGCGACGGCCGACTTCTACCGATCTCCTCCACGACTATTTCCGATGGCCCGTGGCAAGCTCGACCGTACTGCGCATGCGGTCCCAAAACCCCCTTTGCTTATCTACTTTCAATAATAATTTTTTTCTGATCTAGTATCTGGTTAGATACCAACTTGTGATATGTCATTAGAAAGGGAATTGTATGCTGAATAAAGCGAAAAGAAAAAAAATAGGGTTTCCATTTAAAATAAGAAAGTTGATGTTACTTCCGTTCAGACCGGAAGTTAACTTCGACATGTCAATATGCTCAAATTCTAGCTCTTATGTCATTATATCGACGCTCCCAATTTCACAAACCTACTTCATACAATAACTGAGATATTCCGTAGGCAATACTTCCGTAGCCACCCGGTATATCACCATAAATCTTCCCCATTTTGCTACTGTCCAACTAAATTGTATATTATTAAATTCGATAAAGATAAAGATCCCAAAACTCTGGCAGATGACTTCAACAATTTTCTTCTAAAAAAAGCTGATAAACTAAAAAATGCTATCGTTTGATTGTTTAAATCATGAACAAACTTTGTGCCTATGGCATACAGGGACCTTCACTTAATTGGTTCAGATCCTACTTAACTGGTTGAAAACAAAAAGTTGCTTTAAGCCAAGCGGGAGTAATGGGTTACTCAGAGTCAAACCGTTAAAATGGGAATCCCACAAGGAAGTCTTTCAGGTCCGTTTCTCTTTATAATCTATCTGAATGAAGCTGAAGAAATAAGAAGATAAAATTTAAAAATAATAATTAATTATGCCGTTGGGTGAAAGCAATCTCAATTATGTTTCTTTATTTTTCGTTGTTGAACCAATGTGGTATGATTCTACATTTTATAATCGCATGGACTACTAGATGACAAAATGTTGTTGAAACTTCATCAACAGAAGCAGAGTACATAGCACTATCCTATAATAATATTACCTCTTTGTCTGTGGCATTACAAACATCCAAATAACGTTTCTTCAAAACTACCCTAGGATCTTTGAGTGGAGGATATGGTAAACCAGTTATAATCACAGCTCTTCCATTAGCGTCCGCAAAATCTAGACCTTCAGACACTTTGCCTCGACACACTCCCATAAAAATGGCACCTTTCAAGTTAGGATCATTAATCTTCTCATAGTAATTGGTCATCGCACTGTTGAATGAATCTTTGTCTCTAGGTTCCACGTAAATGGCCTGCAACGTTAAATATGGGACAGAAATCAACAATTTTCCCACACTGGATTTCATTTGTCATTCACAAGCTCATTTACCTTTTGGGTATTGATATCGCCCCAAAGTCCACATTGCTGCCAGTACTCTTTACATTTTTGCATAATGGGATAAGAAGGAAAAAATATTAGCAAACCATCAGGTGTCACTCTTGTGATATTCAGAATTGCTCTGCCCAATGATCCAAGGTATTTCACATTGTCTCTAAATCAAACAAAAAATATTTAAGTGGAACCCACAGCAGATATAATAAAATTATAAACTTCATTCAAAAACATAAATTACATATGTATGCCCTGTATATAGTTAATCAATCAATCAATCAAAAATTTATTGTAAAAGTTTTCTTTCACAATCACACTAGAAAAAGCATAAGTTCATCATAAACTACTAGCTGATACAACAGGTCAAATATCTAAATGTGCATGATATAAAATTTACAACACAATATAAGAACAAAAATTGTTATAAATTGCCTAATCAACGAATAAGGAGAACAAAAAAATGAAAAATCATGTAATTCTATTAGGATTCAAGGAGAAACTCTTCAACAGAATAGTATGATTTTTGCAAAAAATTGACACGCCTTTTAAAGATCATGGTATTCGAGGCTTCAATGTCGTCACTGAGTTTATTATATAGCTCAACCCCACAGCACATAGGATGATTCTGCGATACTGTCAATCTATTATATGGTCGATGTGGTTGAGAATTATTTCTAGTGAAAAGTTCATGGATTTGTTCATTTTTTGAAGAGTTGAAATATTGTTTTTAATATGTATCAAAGCCTGATAAATATACAATCAAGGCATCGTTGATAAATTATAATAGCCTGCAATGTTCACTTGCACCAGCCCAAATTCTAACTGCTTTTCTATGATAAAGGTCATAGGAAATAACAGATTGAATCAAACTGTGGTATAGAAGTTTGAGAACATTGAGAAAGACGTCTCAACTGACGAAGTAGATATATATGTTTACTGAGCTTAAGTTTTACACTATCAACACGGTAAGTTTATTATAAATATCGACCCCTAAGAATTTAGTACTATTTACTCGATGAATAGTTTTATTAATCAATTGTTGAATTTTTGGTAACAAAGTTGACCACTTGAGATTTAGCGGAGTTGAGCTGCAATCCATTTAGAGAACACCACTATGACATTTGAGCTGTTACTTCCTGAGCTCTGCGAATTGCCTGAGACATTGTTTCCGCATATACTAAGAAATTAGTAGCAGCAAACATAACAGTAATGGAAGTTTTCGTACAAAATTTCGGAAGATCAATTGACACATCTATTCTGTAAGAATCTATTCCATTCACACAGACGTAGATTAATTTCTTCTATAAGCATTCTGACTAGAGGAAAATAATCTGAAAGATTCAAAGTAATTATATAATCTGGAATGAAAACTCAGTAGGGATATAGGCCTGTAAAATGAATAGTCAGAGCGGGAATCCTTATTTTTATATATTGGAATAAATTTTAAATATTTTCAGGATATCAGGAAAACTCGCCTCAATCGTTTTGTTTTTGTTTTAAAAATTGTTTTGCGATTGTTTCGATTAAAAAGAACATCAATGGTAGATAAAACTCAATTAAAATATAATAATGAGAATACTTAATAATAACTAGAAGTGTACTAAGAAAAATATACATTGGAAATAAATTGTTTGGTTTTCTGGGATTATTATTCTCGATTTAGTTATCAAATAGTCATTTGATCAACATTATACACATAAAGGCGAGCGCGTTAATGTTCAAGATCATTAATCGCATTTTAATATTTGTGTTGATTACAATATTTTTCTGTCGACCTCACTAGTTGGAATGAAGGAATTTTTGATTAGAAGATATTTAATGAAATGAACAGTTATACTCTTCTTTTAATTATTAATATTAATAAAATCTTTAAATTAACATTTGTAATGGTTAAAATCAGAGAAACTGAAAGAAGGTACAGAAAGAGTCCATCTATGACATTTTACGGCATGCTCTACAAAATCGAACGTTAATAGGTGTCATTGATGGTCGATTTTGAAAAAGCATGCATTAATGACAAATAAACCATTAATAGGGGTCATTAATGGTTGATTTCGTTTGCATTGAAGAACATTAAACAGATATGTTAATACGAGGTCGACGGAAAAAGTTATTTAACATTATGTAGAAAAAAAAATTTCAATTGCTTTTTGAAAGCTATATTGTTTGTTGTCAATCAGAACTAGATATATACATAAATATCTTATTTTATACTGAAGAAGGAAGTTTTGAAAGTGTATGGAAACGTTCCTTCAACAATACTTTCAAATTGACGATAAACCTACCGCTTATTCGCTCTGAAGATGACTATAAAGTCGAAAAATCGGCTCTGAATTAATTGTGAGTTTTGATGTTATGACTTCACCCCTGCCAAACTCTAATTTTGCTATAATCAGCATTATCAATAATGCCACAAAGTAGCTGACAAAATTCAGGTTTTGATCTACAAATAAATTTGTACTTTGTAATTAACAACGATATCTATTTTAATTAGTTTGCAGAGTAACATAATCTGCTATTCTAGTATTTTTGCGTTTCGTTCTAGAATAGATGTTGATTCTTTTTGTGTTGAAAAATTATTGATTTATTGTAAACCATTCATGACCTTTTTGTGAATTATGTTCCAAACAAACAATGTTTCTATGTGCAGCAACATCAATTGATATATTTGCATGGGAAGTGTAGATTTTAGTATTTTTTTGTCAATTGAATTTACATATTTGTTTGTAACCACACTAAACACCACCTGATTCAAAGTGTGTAGAACACAGACAAAAGAACCTATTGTGTATACCTTTTGACTGTTGACTAATTTTCAATAAATCGAGAAATAGTATCAAAATATTCTACCTATTATAATAACTACAATTCAACGCTTCCATATCGGGTCCTGCTGTAACAATTTTCACACAAACTTGATCATCTGTTACAATATGGGGGCTTTCGAGGCGTACTCCAACGTTTATTTCCAACTCTGTTATGAGTGGTCTCAATGGAGCTAGGGTACCACTAGTTAGTATTAAAGATCGCATTCCACCAGACATCAACATATTCATCCTGTAAATAAGTTACATTCCATTGTAAACAATTCCTTTGCAGATAATTGACATTTACCGTCTACAAAAAGGATAGTTACCCAAACCCAGGGCTGAAACACCAGTAATTTAGTACTTTTCCCCCTGATTTTACAGTTGCCTTCGACAGCCAATCGGATTTTTTCTTCTTGACTTCTTCCTCTATTATATGTAGCTGAATGAGATAGATGCATGTACTAAGAATAATGAATGGTTGATAATAATTCGTACCTTATAACATTTCTTAACTTTCTGTCTAAACTCATCAGAACTTCCTAGGAAAACGACCTTGATGGTGTCTTCAAACATTCTAAGATTATTACCTTTTCTAGCAAAAGGACCTTCATTAACAGTTGCAAGAAACTGGACTACGTTTGCAATCAGACCTGTTACACTGTAAAAGTTTTCTACAGTTACCTGCAAGTACATAAAATATTATATTTTAGAAAAAGTTGTCTTAGCAACAATTTTAATGTATGGGTACTCACACCAGCTTTGGCAAATAAATCAAAAATGTATGTTCCTTCAAAAGTTGTTCCTTCAGGACCTTTCTTCAACTCTATACTGTCTATTTCTTTTTCCAGATCCAAAAAAATCTGCTTCAGGCTGCATAAGTGTTCAGGGTCGAAATCTTTTGGGGAATCATCAAAACTCAATGACTCGTTTGCCAACATTTTCATTATGGCTGTCACCTCCTCAATAGCAAGGGCGACATCGGATGATTTGATCTGTAGAGAGGCAGAATCTTCACACATTTTTTCAACGTTGTGCGCTTCATCCAGTATTACTACCGCTTCGGTGAGGTCAATGTCTGAATTGAAGAATAAAAAATAAATTCCAATTCAGATCAGTTTCATTTTCATTGATAAGCAAAAAAAAAGAGAATTCAAGGAAGTAAATTCAGAATTTAAAATTAATATGAAAAAATCAGCCAGGGAAATAGTTGTTTTCTGACAGATTTTTGCCTTTTATTTTCCTAGAGAGAAGGGTACCCTGAGTGTTTTGTCTTGTTCCGTGCGGATGGCGCTGCGATCAACTTTGTTGTAGATCGTAGTGTCATCCGTGGGGAAATATAATTTAACAGTTGATTATCATTCATTTGGCAGGGAAGGACAATTATAATATTGTCCGACCTACCCTGTCACTGATGAGAGGCAATAAACCTCGAAACATGCATGTCTGCAGGTGGTCATTCCCAGCCAAATGAAGGATAATCTTCTGTCTAATTACAAGACAAGCACTTGCAATTGGGTCTTCTTGGAAGAACTTTACACAAATATCTGTCTCATGTAGTTCAATGTCCGTCGTGGTATTAGTCAGGGAAGTAGTTGTTTTCTGATAGATGTTTGCCTTTTATTTGCCACTTGGTGGAATTGCTTGGAGAGAAGGGTACCCCGTATTCTTTCACAAGAACTCTTTAATTATATTAGCACACAATTTGCTCTTTACAGAAAGTACAGATTTCATAAAAGTTATAAAAATAAAAATTACCAATAAAAGGCAACACATTGAAAGTACCAATAAAATAAAATCTAGTCTGCAGGTATCAAAAATGGTTGAGTACATAGTCTCTGCCTTATTTCAAATAGTCTCAAATACATTAGGTATTTTTGTGTGAGAAGGTAAACTATTAAAAAAGTATTAAACCCTTATGAACACTGTTTCACACAGTATATTGTCATTTCTTATATAAAAGTTATCAACAGATATTATTCTAGTGTTGTTTGGCAACATATCATTTTTCAGTTTGAATATGAAAACAACACATTATAGTGTATGGGAGTGTGTTACATATACTGTGATTTCAAGTGTTCATCCGATACATGCTTGAATGATCTCACAGAAACGCATTGCTTAATTTCAAATGGGAGCTTGTTATATTCCAATAAACTTCGGTGGAAAATGGAATTCATAGATTGATAATATCGAATGCGAGGAATATAGAAATCAGAATTTCCCCAAGTGGGATAATAATAATAATAATACTCCCTCATAAACACTTACCCAAAAGCATAGCCTGTGCGGGTAGATGACGGCTATTATTATTATTTGCCGTGGCGCTCCGGGTCGACTTACTGATTTTTTTGTGGCGTATTCACTTTTCGGCTGTAGGAAAACCCGGAAAACCTACAGCACCATCTCGAGTGGTCGGTGTGCACTCCAAGCTAGCACCAGACGAGATTGGCATCTAGACAACTCACAATACACTTGTTTTCAACAAGGCATGCGGTCGCCTATCGATCCGATATAGTAGTTGAAAAAAATTCTCTTGTACCTACATCGGGCTCGAACCGACTATCGCTATGCTGGAGTTTCGAACGGCCTGTGCATTAGACTGCTGATCCACCGACCACCTTACATAATCGTGGATTTCATTATTATAGATGATGAACTGCTAGAAATATTCAGATGCATACCAGTTACAATTTTTGAAATGAAAATCATAGAGTGAAATAGAAAATTCCATCCTTTACTGAAAGCCAATCCAAAACTTGAAGCATGGTTGTGACAGGTGTCTTTGACATTTTTAAATAATTTGCATTCCTCTGTTTTGAAGCCTCTGCAAAGATCCCATACTATTACTGTCAAACAATGATAATGTACTGGTACAATAATCAAAGTGAGGCTGTATAATCGATTTATAGACCTTTAGACATATTTAAAAGCTAAGATTGATGCTGACACAAGTAATGAAAAATTGTTTTTTTGCTATTTTACATATATTGAAAGTGATCTTTCGAGCTCAAAGTGATATCGATCATAAAACCAAGGTATTTTATTTTATGGACAATTTCAATAGGTTTATTATATATTTATAGTGATTGAAGTGATGTCAGTAGGGTTTATTCTATTTTGAATAGATACGATCAGTGCTTTAGTTTTTCCAAAACTCAGTTTGAGTTAATTCATGTTTAGGAACATTGCTACGTTTCTAAAATATGATTGAGATTTTCATCACAGCTCAGGGTAATTCTTCGGCAAAGTCAAACAAGTACCATCAGCAAACAAATTCAAAAACTCCCAGTCCTCCATGAAGTGAATATCATTGGGATATAGAATGGAAAGGAGAGGACGTAGTACACTCCCCTGAGGAACACCAGTATTGACAGATCTAACATTGGAGAGTGTTTTGTTAACTTTTGTTCATGGTGTCCAATCTGAGACATACCTTTTTAACCAAGAACTTTCTTTGTTATTCCATAATATTCGAGTTAATTAATCAGAATTAGAATATCAATCATGAAATCTTTTTGTTTGTACAGATAATTTTCCATTTATATTTCATATACAGGACGTTTCTTTCATCATGTGGTAACATTGCTATATTCTAAACTGTAATAGATACAAAGACGATTAAATGGGAAAAAAGTAACTATTGTGGTGAGCAGTATATTTATCATAGAAAATTTACGGGGATTCTCGCCCTTCCCAACTTATACAGGGAAAACTGAAAAGGTTGTTTCTGGTTTTTTACGAATAGAATTGTTATTTCAGAAAATATAAAAAAATTAAAAAGGAAAGTTTTATTGTATTCAAAATGTACTAGAACTACGTAACGATAAATTTTTAATCAAACGTTTCCTGTCAGCTCCGCCATCAACTATTTTTTTCAAATACGGACCTGTCTATTTCATCACAAATATTGATAGTTCATTTTGAATACAATAAAACTTTCCTCTTTAATTTTTTTATATTTTCTGAAATAACCATTCTATTCGTAAAAAACCGAAAACAGCATTTTTAGTTTTCCCTGTATAAGTCGGGAAGGGCGAGAGTCCCCGTAGATTTTCTCTGACCAATGTACTGCTCACCACAATTGTTACATTTTTTCCCGTTTAATCGTCTTTGTATCTATTACGGTTTAGAATATAGCAATTTTACCATATGATAAAAGAAACGGCCTGTATACAGGGCTATTCAAAGTTGAGTCAATGCATGGGGATCTCGGTAACGGTAAAAGATAGAAGGGTGGTTGAATGGGGGCAAAGTTGCATATTTCAGAAGTCAAATATGTGAAACAAAAAAATCTGCTCTTGCTGCTTTGGTTCTGGAGTTATACAGGAAAAATAAAAAATTTCGGAATTCTTTAATTACCTTTATCTTTTTATTTTGTGAAGATTGTTTGAAACTTTTGGCAATTTACCATAGCAACTTTTTGTAGACTATCCAAATATGCAAATATAATTATATACAAAGTCAAGAGTCATATTTCATATTGGCGTAATATTTTCATCTGAGTTACTGAGAAAATTATTATTTTTTTATTCCATAACAGCTGTTATGGAAAAATGTCAACTTTTCATTGGTTCACTTTTTTATTCTTTGATATTTTTCAATTATATCTGTTATGGAATTGAATTATGTTGATTTTACTGCTAATAGTTCACTACTCCCAAAACACTCTGTAGTTTAGATGAAAATACTAGGTCAACATGAAACACAAATCTTAGCATTTAAATAAATGTTACAAAAAATAAAGGTCCTCATTTGAAAATAAGAAGTTGAGGGTGGCCCAGGTTGTACGATACTTTGTATATAATTCTCAATTGCATATTTGGATAGTCTACAAAAAGTTGCTGTGACAAAGTGCCAACAGTTTCAAAAAATCTTCACAAAATAAAAAGATATAGGCAAAACAAGAATTTCGAAATTTTCCAGAACTAAAGAAGCTAGATCAGATTTTTTTGTGTCACCTAATTCACCTCTAAAATACGCAACTTTGCCCGCATTTAACCACCCTTCTATCTTTTACCGTCACTGAGATCTCCATGCATAGACTCGAATTTGAATAGCCCTGTATATATTATGAATTATTGACTGTATTTACAGATTTTACGAAAGTGGCAAATTAATCATTATTATTATTCTGGTTGTAGAACAGTTCCAAAAATTTGCGGGGCCCTAAAAAACGCCCCACTTTCAAGTATTTTTGCAAATAGCATGTTGGCCAACTGAACATGAAGAACCTATTATATGTTTATACAAAGTCTCATTGATTCGATTATAATCTTTTTTTCTATGAAATTTGGTTTTGAGCCAGAGGACATTTACTTTGATTCATGAAGATGCTCTTGATGATTTACAGTTAAAAAAAAGGTAAAATTCCGTTAACTAATAGCCAAGCTATCAACATAATTTTTTTGGAACCTTTGGAAATTTTTGGTGGTCTCAACTAATTTCGGAGATATGGGCCATTTTTGAGTGATGAATGGCATTTTTTAGGACACATTTCTACCGAGGAAAAAACACTCAAAATTCTTCCTTCTTCAAACTAACACAATGTACACCCCATTTTACAGTATTTTTTTATTAAAAACGGCAATGTTTATCCAAAAATTCAACCTTCTTTTAAAAACATCAAAACAACACATTTATGTAAAATGTTTAGTGAATTTATTTATGTCAAGCTGGTAACTTTGAACATTGCATATTTGCACAGCCAACTTTCCTATGCATTTAATTTCAGCATGAAGAGGAAATTATTCACTCACTTGTTTCCAGAAACCAACTTGACATGAATAAAATTCACTAACCATTTTGCTTAGACTTGTAGGTTATGTGATCATAAAAGAAGGATGAGTTTTTTTCCTAAAAAGTAGCGTTTTCAATAAAGAAAGAGTGTGAAACAGGTCAATGTACATTGTGTTAGTTTAGAGAAGGGAGAATTTTTAGTGTTTTTCCGCGGTAGAAATGTGTCCTAAAAATGCCATTCATCACTCAAAAATAGGCCCATATCTCCAAAATTAGTTGAGACCGCCATTTGGATTTTTTGTTCAGGAGGCCAAACTACTTAAGTTCCAAAAAAAGTTATGTTGATAGCTCGTGGCCATTAGTAAACGGAATTTTACCAAAAAGGTACTCACTCAAGACTTTCCTTATAACTGGATCTACTAAGTAGTTGTAGGGCATGAAAACAATATCTGCTTGCTGTTTGAGTTCCTTAGCCATAAAAAATGGGCAGAACTTATGACTGTTTCCTAATTTGACCATATCTTCAATATCTATGACATTGACTCCTGTTATGTTGGGGTCTTCTTTCTTACTGTCTACTCTGTTATAATAGTGACACGATCTTGTTTGAACTTTCAATTGGCACATCTGGTTCTAAAAAAACAAAAAAAAATCCAATAATTCCAATAATGGTTAATTCATTTTTAATGAGTATGTACAGAATTCCAGTGTGAAAAGAATCTCGAAATTTTGCTAATACCTTAAAAGTACCAGTTTCTTTTGCCAGTTCCGGATGAATACACAACTGATCTCTAGATCCAAGTACACAGGCTTTCATGTTATTATAAGCAGTTCTTTTCAATTCTTGCATAGCCTGAGACAATTGAGAATGTGTTCTTGATGCATAAATGACTGTCGGTAAACCTGACATAGATCTGCTATTTACTTGTTTTTGTTTCCCAGCAAGATCTTTAGCTTTCCAAAATTCTGCAGTAAACTCATTTTCATCTAAATTTCCGCCCATTTGACGTTGAACTTGTAGTTGATCTTTTTTCAACTGGAGCCAAGCTAGAGTTGAGCATAAGAGAGATAAAGTTTTTCCTGTTCCTGTAGGTGACTCTAGAACTCCATTGGTTTGGTTTTGTAAACACTCCAAAACCTTTTCCATGTACTCTTTTTGAATATCATAAGGTTCAAATGGAAAACTTATGGGAACACCTCTCAGAGTCACGGTAGTCATTTCGAATTATAATATAATAGATATTTGCCAAACTTGAATAATGTACCGACACCAACAGTACTACTCTCCTACTTAACCTCTATAAATACAAACTAGTAAACTACAAAGATTATGACTTGCCGCCACTTTTTTGAGATACCACAGGAACACAGATCACATAAGGCCGGAGTCCCATGCATCCGTTTATCCAATGGTACGATGATACGAAAGTGTTTATATTGGTCCAAATTGAAATTATATCTGTACATATTTGAATTTCGACCAATAGAAACACTTTCGTATCATCGTACCATCGGATAAACGGATGCATGGGATTCCGGCCTAATAGGTAGGGTTACAGAAGTATCACTCACTGTAAAGGCCAATTCAGATACATGCGTGCCCATGCAAGGTTTTTGAAGCACGTGTAGTTTAAACTCCCTTCACTTACGTTTCTATGACAAGAACATATTTTATTTGGTTTTGTTGATGCTGGAGTAATGCTATATGAGTTTTCAAATAATCCGATGTATTGTTCAGCGTATCTTTTATCTCATGCATGGTGGGCACGTAATATTCAATGTATCTGAATCGGCCTTGAAGGCAGTGAAAAATACATCGGGATCATTTGATAAACTCAAATAGTACCAAAGCACACTGGTACGCACACTTTTCTCGCAAGAATTCCTATTCACAACACTTCCCAATAGGCAATCCGCATGGACCAATCAAAACTCTATTTTAGTTGCGCCTGCGTGGTGTGCAATGTAATTTTAGGTTACGTTGAGGATCAACATGGATATCAAGGTCCAGTTTGATTAGATTATATCATGTTTCCTTCTTTTATGGCTTGAAAATGAAAAAGAAGGGAACATGATCTAACCTAACCAAACTAACCTTGCTATCCGAGTTGAATACTTTGGACTACTATATACCGCCTTAGCATCAATTCGAATATACCGCCTTGGCCAGGATAGTTCTGATTGGTTCATGCGGATTGCTTATTGGGAAGTGTTGTGGATAGGATTTGCACTTTTCTCTTTTGAAATCTCATTTTAATGACATATTTCCATTATGACTTTTTTCATTATATTGAATCTTTTCTCATTATAATGACTTTTTTCTCATTATATTGCCTTTTTTCTCATTGAATAAAATATTGCATTACTTGAACTTCAACCATTTCTTACGATTGTTTCTCAAAATGGAGGTGGTGGACTGTTATATTACATATTAATTTTCGTTGAGTCTAAATAAACTTACAGTTTTATCACGGCTTTTTTGAATCGATTCCACAAACGGTGCATAAATTGAGCAACGGTGAAGAGAAGATAAAAGATATTAATGGGACTTTATATAGACAAAATAATTTTACTACGTTGACGATGAAAGTGTAACGATTTCGAGTCCGGCCCCGAGACCGGCTCTGATCTAATTAATTATGCACCCTCGTTCAACTACAACAGCATATCTGCTGGCGTACGGATCGCCAAGAACAAGCTGGAATAAATCGATCGATCGATACTGTTCGAAGAGCCATCTAGATGAAAGTTCTATACTCCTGAATAATCGAGAGTCGTGGATGGAATCTGCTTGGGAGTATATAAGCGGGACAGTCAGAATTCAGAGTTAGTTACAGTTCCAGAGTTCGCTGATAGATAGCCACAGTAGAAATAAATTGAAATAGTTATTGAAGTCAATGTTTTAGTGAATAATTGTTGTAAATAGTGTTTTTAATAAATTAGGAAAATTAGTTAGTGCAGTTTTACTACATTTGGCGTCAGAAGTGTGATGTTTAAAATAAATAAGTGTTAAAGTGTTCACCGTTTAAAAACTGATAAGACGTTTATCGTGCCTAATAGACAGTTAGTGACCCGTTGAACATTTGAGTGCAAAGTAGACAGTTTTGCGCGTCGTGGGACAATAAACTGAAAACTGTGTGTGAAATAAATAATAGACTGATATCTCGGCAAAGACAATAAGAGACAAAATGTTTCCGAGAAGAGTTCACCTAGTTGACCTTAAAGTTAGTGAATTAAAGCAAGAGTTAGAAACAACTGGAAAGAAGGCCGTACTCCAGAAAAGACTTGCAGATAGACTGATTGAAGAAGGAGAAGACCCCGAAACGTTCTTATTCGAAATTTCTGGAATTGATTTGAGTTCCATAATGAATAAACTCGACGAGACCACAAATCCTTGGTAGATAAATTTCTGGAAAATTCGAATAGTTTGAAGGAGGAACTTCAACAAAATTCGGTGAGTCTGGAAGATAAATTTCTTCAAAATTCAAAGAGTCTGGAGGAGAAACTTTTAGAAAATTCTGTTAGCTTGAAAGAAGAACTCCTCGAAAACTCGAAAAATCTAGAAGAAAAGCTTCACGAAAATTCGAAAAATCTGGAAGAAAAGCTTGAAGAAAATTCGAAAAGTCTAAAAGTGAAACTTCAAGAAAAGCTTCTAGAAAACTCTGAAGGCCTAAAAAGAGAACTTTGTGGTGTGGCAAATCAACTGGAAGGAAGAATAGGAGCCATTGAGACAGAGGTGGATAAAATCAAAGATGACATCGAGGACGAGATGAAAAGAATAAAGGAAACGCTCCACGATGAAATAAAAGATAGAATCGAGACAGAAATCGGCAGGATAAAGGAAAAATTCAGTGAATTAGAAAAGCGAATAGATTCTGCGCACACCCCAGAAACTTACAACAAAAACTCAAGGGTGGACCTGAGTATGAACTTGGACGAAATTCAGAAGGACATCAAAAATCTCAAGGTCAGTGCTGAACCTGGAAAGCTCTCATTGAAACCGCCTCAGTTCGACGGAAATACTCCATGGGCAAACTACCGCCGACAGTTTGAAGCTGCTGCCAAAGCGAATGGATGGAATGCTGGGGAGAAAGCTTTAGCATTGACACTGGCATTGCGTGGCGAAGCAACAAACATTTTACAGACCCTTACTGCCCAACAACAGGAGGACTATGAACAGCTAGTAAAACATCTGGAACTTCGCTATGGTCAAGCCCACCTTGAACACGTATATCACTCGCAGCTGAAAAACCGATGCCAAAAATCAAGCGAATCATTACAAGAATTCGAAGCAGACATTGCACGCTTGGTTTGCCTTGCATATCCAGCTACACCGAAAAATGTAATGGAACGACTAGCGGTTCAGGCATTTTTGGATGGGCTTCGCGACCAAGAAACCCGGCAAGCATTAACATTAGCTCGTCCTTTACATCTTGTAGACGCATTGGCGCGAGCTTTGGAATTTGAGGCTGCAAAACAATCCTGCAAAAGCCAGAGTAGAGTCAGGATGATCGAGGAAGACCGACAGGAGCCTACTAATATGGAAGCTGTGATGCGAAAAGTGCTGAAAGAAGTTGTGCCTGAGAGAAGACTGATACGATGCCGAAATTGTAGAGAACTTGGGCACGTACGTAGCAAATGTCCAACATTGAAAAAATCGACATCAACGATGAAGGTCAAGAAGGAGCAATCGTCAGCCCGTATCCAACAAGCCCCAGTTAACAATGCATATATCGCTGTACCTCAAAGACAAGACAAAGGTGTTTTTGTAGACGGTCTCATTAACAGCGAGCCTCGCACCATGCTCCTTGATACGGGTGCGACTAGGACAATCCTTGGACCTACTTTCGGCAAAACACCGGCAAGAATCGAATCGTCGAATTGGAAGCTACGCACAGCAACAGGAGAGCCGGCAACTGTGTATGGTGAACTTCCAATTGAACTGACTTTGGGCAGCACTACAGTGAAAAACCGGGCTCTGGTAGCGGATATCGAGGACGAGATAATAATTGGAATGGACATCATGAATTCTAGAGGATTCGAGCTGAATTTTAAAGACGGCGTCCTTCTTGTGAACGGAGAAGAGCTGGTACTTCATGGGAGAAATGAAGAAATGGTTCGAGTTCTGCTGGCTGAAGACGTAAGCGTACCGGAGAGGGCTGAAACCATTTTGGAGGCTCGCCTGGATGAAGGTGCGAGCAGTGGAAACGTGGTGATGTTCGAGCCCAAGCTACATGATGGGAAAATTGGACGAGGAATTGCACTAGGAAAAATCTTGTTGCGTGCTGATAAATTTGTGCCAGTAAGGGTAATGAATGTCAATTATTACCCGGTGACCTTGAAGGAGGGAACAATTTTGGGGCACTGCTCGTCAATTTCCTCTGTGATTAGGAGTGTACGCGGCACTGTTAGCCAAGCCAGTAACATGCCAGCAGAATTGGAGAAGTTGGTTGCTATTTCGTCCAAGGACATGGGGCCAGCACAAAAGACCAAATTGAGGGAACTAGTCAGGAAGTATCAGGAAATCTTCGATACCGAAGTAGGCAAAGGCGGTAGAACAAAAGTGGTTCAGCACAAGATAGATACTGGAAATGCCCGACCAATCAGGCAATCAGCCAGAAGACTTCCTCTAGCCAAAAAGGAGGAGGCTGACAAAATAGTCTGCGACATGGAGAAAGACGGAGTCATCGAGCCATCCGACAGTCCCTGGCCCTCTCCAGTCGTGTTGGTGAAGAAGAAAGATGGATCAACACGGTTTTGCGTAGACTACTGTCAACTAAACAACGTGACGAAAAAGGACAGCTACCCTCTCCCAAGGATAGACGACACGCTAGACACGCTGGCAGGATCTACGATTTTATCGACCTTAGATTTGAATAGCGGATACTGGCAGGTAGAACTGGCCCAGGGAGATCGAGAATAGACAGCTTTTACCATCGGCTCTGGATTATGGCAGTTTACAGTTATGCCATTCGGCCTCTGCAATGCTCCAGCCACGTTCGAAAGATTGATGGAGACGGTTTTAAAAGGACTATCATGGAAGACGTGTCTGGTGTATCTCGACGACATTATTGTGGTTGGCAGATCGTTCGAGGACCATGTAAAAAACTTGGAAGAGGTATTTCAGCGACTGACAAGCTCCGGACTGAAACTGAGCCCTAAGAAATGTCATCTGTTTCAAAATGAAGTACGTTATCTCGGTCACGTTGTCTCTGGGTAAGGAGTGGCAGTAGATGAGCAGAAGATCAAAGCTGTTAAGGAATGGCCCATTCCGAAAGACATTCACCAGCTTCGAAGTTTTCTTGGCTTGTGCACTTACTATCGCCGATACGTGCTGGGATTTGCTAACATCGCAAAACCACTGACCAGGCTCACGGAAGGACAAACAAATTTCCAGTGGTCAGATAAATGCCAAGATTCATTCAGGAAGTTGAAAGGGAGCTTTGATCAACGCACCAATCCTGAGCTACCCCCTTCCAGACGGGAAATTCATTTTGGACACGGACGCCAGTAACGTGGGACTTGGAGATGTCCTGTCTCAGATCCAAGAAGGACAAGAGAAGGTCATCGGTTACTTCACCAAGACCCTCAGTAAACCGGAGCGGAATTAATGTGTCACCAGGCGGGAACTGTTGGCTGTTGTCAAGGGAGTTGAGCACTTCTACAAGTACGTGTATGGACGAAGATTCCTACTGAGAACTGACCATGCAGCTGTCGAATGGCTCCTACAGTTTAGGAATCCCGAGGGTCAAGTGGCACGCTGGATTGAGAGGCTCCAGGAGTTCGACTTTGAGATCGAACATCGGGCGGGGACCAGCCATAAGAATGCGGATGCCCTATCGCGAAGACAATGTCCAGACGACTGTGCACACTGCCGAAGAACAGAGGAAAAGGAGTCGACACTCTGCAGAACCACGGCGGTCGATGATAACTGGAATGACCACAAGATCCAGAAAGACCAAGAGAAAGATCCAGATCTTGGTTTAGTCATCGGCAGGAAGAAGAGTGAGCGAAGACCGTCGTGGCAGGAAATAGCCAGTTGTTCTCCAGTCGTTAAAACTTACTGGACCCAATGGAACTCTTTCACCTTAGACAATGGAGTATTGAAGCGTGTGTTGGAGTCGGAGGATGGCGGGGAAGAATGACGTAGGGTAGTAGTTCCCAGGAGCAGAAGACAGGAAGTGCTCCGAGAAATGCAGGATGGGGTCACCGGAGGACAACTGGGAGTGACGAAGACCCTCCAGAAAGTTAGGCAACGGTTCTACTGGGCCAATTGTCAAGCTGACGTCAAGGACTGGTGCAGAAAATGTGCTGTATGCGCTGCCAGTAATGTGCCTCGAACAAGACCTAAGGCACCGATACGCCAGTACAATGTGGGCAGCCCATTCGAAAGGATCGCCATTGACATCGCTGGCCCGTTCCCACAATCTGAACACGGAAACAAGTACATCCTTGTGGCGATGGATTACTTCAGCAAGTGGGCCGAAGCCTATGCCCTGCCCAACCAAGAAGCCCTCACCGTTGCCGACGTCTTGGTGAAGGAGTGGATTTGTCGATTCGGTGTCCCGTTAGCATTCGGATCAAGGCAGGAATTTCGAGTCAAACCTGTTCCAGGAGATGTGTCAGATTCTGAACATCCGGAAAACGAGGACCACAGCTCTACATCCGCAGTCCGATGGAATGGTGGAGCGGATGAATAAGACGATAAACCGCCACCTGTCCAAGGTAGTCCCTGACCACCAGAAGGATTGGGACCAGTACCTCCATCTGTTCCTGATGGCGTATCGTTCCGCAGTTCATGAATCAACCGGCCAAACCCCTGCTAGTGTTTACGGGCCGAGAGCTGCGACTTCCATGTGACCTGAAGTTTGGGACGCCACCAGGACAAGACACTGCGGGAGATGACTACGTCAGCAAACTGCGACAGAGAATGGACGACATCCATGAACGGGTCCGTTTGAACATCCAGAGTGCCACCGACAGAATGAAGGAGACCTACGACATCAAGACGGATGCTGGTGGATATCAGACAGGTGACCTTGTCTGGCTATACAACCCTAAACGTCGCCGTGGACTATCACCGAAACTTCGGAACACGTGGGAAGGTCCATATAAGATCATGAAAAGGATAAACGACCTCGTCTACCGCATATATAAGCCACCACGAGGAAAACCTAGGGTAGTCCACTTCAATAGGTTGTCCCCTTACGCCGGAAACCACGATCAAGTCCGCACAGTCAGATCACCGGAGGACGAAATGACGTTTCAGTGGTTCATGTCCCTGTACTCGAACGGACAGAAAGTTCAATATGGGGTAACCCGAGAGGAGTCACGAGAGATCTTTTCAAGGTGCCTGCTGATTACGCGTTAACTCACTGTGTGGCAGAAGATCTCCAAATGTCCAGAGGCATTGCAGTAGTTTTCTCCAAGAAGTTCGGTCGAATTCAGGAACTGAGAGAACAGAACTCGGAAGTCGGAGGGGTGTTACAGCTGAAGAAAGGCCAGAGAAACATCTACTATCTGGTTACCAAGAAGCGTTCTCGAGATAAGCCGTCTTATGAAGATGTTTGGAAGAGCCTTACGAGATTCAGAGACACGATGCTGGACCAGAATATTGTAGACCTGGCAATTCCAGAATTGGCCTTTGGGCTTGATGGGCTGGACTGGAGAGTTATAAGAAGCATTTTGGAGATAATATTCAGATCCAGCGGCAGCAACATTCTGGTGTGCTGCAACCATCTTCCTCGACCCAAATTGAAGACTGTGGAGTGCTACTTCCATCGAACGTCCAGGTGCAGATATGGAGAATCTTGCAGATATCTTCACACTCCAAGAATGACGTTTCGGGGCGAAACGTCTTTAAGAAGGGGGCAATGTAACGATTTCGAGTCCGGCCCAGAGACCGGCCCTGATCTAATTAATTATGCACCCTCGTTCAACTACGGATCGCCGAGAACAAGCTGGAATAAATCGATCGATCGATACTGTTCGAAGAGCCATCTAGATGAAATGTTCTATACCCCTGAATAATCGAGAGTCGTGGATGGAATCTGCTTGGGAGTATATAAGCGGGACAGTCAGAATTCAGAATTAGTTACAGTTCCAGAGTTTGCTAATAGATAGCCACAGTAAAAATAAATTGAAATAGTTGTTGAAGTCAATGTCTTAGTGAATAATTGTTGTAAATAGTGTTTTAAATAAATTAGGAAAATTAGTTAGTGCAGTTTTACTACAAAAGTTTTGAATTTCATTACAGAGCAAGTTGAGAAAAAATTAATATAATGGGAAAATAGTCATTATAATGGGAAAAAAGTCAATAGAATGAGAAAAATGTCATTACATTGAGTTTTTGAAAAAAAGAATAGAGAGCGTGACAACAATATATGCTTATACGTAAAATAGTATTACTGCAGCATTGACAGAACCACACAGAACCATCTGTGACACTGTGACAACAGACTACTGTTTTTGTTCTGTGACCTCTAGACGAGACTCTTGCTCCTATCAAGATTAAAGCTTACTGTTTACAATCACGATATCCGACAATACGATGATCCGAAAGTGTTACCTCGGAGATCCTATTGGTCAATTTCAAATAATCAACCAATAGTAACACTTTCGGATCATCGTATCGTCGGATATCGTGATTGTGAACAGTAAGCTTTAGACTGTTATTATTGGGTGAGCATGAGTCTGAGTGTTCCGGCGATGTTTATGCAGGGAAAAGTGTGTGGCTGGAGCAGTGTCAAGACTCAAGACATTTCCCGTACTGTTAGGTTTTGACGTACTTGGTACGTTTACCTATAGTGGCGCACCCAGAATGATATTTTGGGGGGGGGGGGCACACACGGATTTAAAATTGCGCCACAGGCAATTATTTTTCTGGTCAAAGTTATGTGTATTTCAGAACAGCGATAGAATGTAATTTATTTTCAATTCGCTTACATATGAGAGAAATAGTGGTTTGTCTGTAGGAGTTCGAGGGGGCTGTGCCCCCGTGCCCCCTCCCTCTGGGTGCGCCACTGACCTATCTACGGTGGAACATATGCATGAGATGTAAAAATGTTAGCAGGGTAGACCAACGATTGTGAACCACAATATAATCTAGTAGTAGTCTATAATCGTTGGGGTAGACAACGCGAGTGTCGATGTCAAGCAAAAATCAACACTCTCTAGTAGTGAGCTATAGCCGCTTTCCAATTACCACAGGAAGTAGTTCCTGAAGTGATTTTAACAGGCTACGAAATATCTTGTTCCAATTAAACACCATTTATAAAGTCAGGTGAAGTTCAGTTCAGGGAGGGATACAAAGCTCTCGGGTGATATTCCAGCTGCTCATGTTTACACCACAATATCACAGAACTGAACACTTATGTTGGGGTTTTGACACAGACCTCATAAAAGGCACATGCGCATTACTAATCTTGGTGTTTGTTGTCAAGAAGTGTTGTGTCTCTAGATCGATTCTAATTCCTAACCCAACTTATGGGACCAAGTGCCACCTATGCATGGATGATGTAAATATTCAAATATCCAATATTATATTAAAATGGATATCAACTTTAATGTTTTAATTTTTTACGGATCTGCTTTGGGGTTTTCTTTGTTTTTAGCAGTAAGTAGGCCGTGAAATCTGTTCACTTGTTACCTATTTCTTTAATGTTTACAGATTTGCATCCTTTTAATAGCCACATCCAAGATATATCCGGTGGTAGTTAGAAGCAAGAAAGAGAAATATTATATTGATCCTAATGATGGAAAGAGCAAAGAATTCCCTTCCATATACCAAAAATCATCCATACATTTGAGTGTTATTGTACCTGCCTACAATGAGCAAGAAAGACGTAAGAATTACATATTTCATGTTCACATTTTTTTACTGAAAGAACTAAATGCAGGTTTGTTTCAAGTATCTTTCACATTGAATAAGAAACCTAGGTATTGGGTAGGTTACAGTATTTCAGTAGAAAAACTATTTTCAAAAATATCTTGAATTTCATCCCAGAAAAATGTAATATTCAATGAATCAGTTATTGAACAGTGGTATCCTTTGATAATTCACTTCAGTAATTAGTGTTTCTAAAATATGATCTTTTTAGTTTCCCCGATGTTGGAAGATTGTACAAAATTTTTGGAAAATCGGTGTGAAAGTAGTGATTTTCAATATGAAGTAATCATAGTGAGCGATGGTAGTAGGGATAAAACTGTAGATTTGGCCCAAAAATATGCCACCTCATTAGGAACTGAAAAGATCAGGGTGTTGGATCTGGAAACAAATCGAGGAAAAGGAGGTGCAGTACGATTGGTAAGTGAATTAGATGAAGTAATAATAATTTTTATAATTTGAATTTTTCATGAGGTACATTTGTCACTGCTACTGCCTATTGTTGTTAACTTGCTTGCCTAATCTTAATGAACTGTATCTTAATTTTTATATATTCTCGTATACCTATCCACTATATTCTGCATTGTCTTACTTGATTTGTATACCACCCTCCTCTTACCTAGTTACAATTTGCGATTTTTTATTATTGAATACTGCAACACAATCATTCACATATCTTAGCCATATCCTAGGGAAATATTCTGACATTATTTGGTTTCCATTTTGAACTTACTCATGAACAAATTATCCAAGTAGGGGGACTATGAGTTACCCATAGCCATATCTTCATGTTATTCATAAAAGTAGCCTTCAAACTAAAAACGGGTTTGTTTCCTTATAGAAATACGTATGACAAAAAAATTCTTCAACTCAACACTTCGATTCAATACTAAGAAATAAGGAACCAATATTGAAGAAAAGTGAAACTTCACAACCAAAAAGTTGATTTATTAAATTATTTAAAGCAAGACAAACACTATAAATCCTTTTGGGCAACCTTAAGAACCAAGTTGAGAATTATCAAATTTATGAAATTCAATTTGAGGACTATGATCAAAATTTTCTGGAGAGATGATAAGATATATGAAAATAAGATACAAAGAACATTTAGCACTTGTAAAATAGGGAAGAATAGAAAAATTTGTTGTCACTAATCATGTTTTGCGGCAAAATAATAATAATAATCCGTTGTGGAGAATGAGAAGTGCCGAATCTATTGGAACTACTCATTACCCACCCTCAGGCAAATACAAGCCAATAAGCCTGATGTAGTCATCCTCCCCTTCTTGACCAACAGACTAAGACGATTTTCGTTATTGAGTTTTCGGCTCCTGGCGAAACGAACATCGTCCGAAAAGGGGAGGAAGAAAGGATTTATCGATATCTACTCTTTGAACTCCGCAGGCTTCACCCAAACCATTCTGTTGAAATGATGGTTCTGATAATAGAGGTCCTTGGTGAAACCTAAAAATTATTCCGGCTTGCCGTAATATAGTATGGCCAAAATCTTAGCCGGACGAATGCAGAAGGCCGTCATCTTTGGTTCACTTCGCCTGCTCAGGGCACATAATTGTCGATCCCAATAGTCACTTACCCCACGGTGTGGGGAGTGGTTTTTGGGGCAAATCATTCGAAGCCTGAAGAATGAACTTTTAAAAAACATCGGAATATACAGGATGTTCCATTTGAAAAAAAAAAAGTTTTCGTCGTTTGAAATCTGTGATTCTGGCAGTCGTCTAGCAAGCACCCAGTAAATTTCTAAACAATTTTCAATGATTCAGTGGATATCTTCATTCCTGTACTGGGGCAATACTTTTTTTTGCGACTCCTCTTAGTGCTGAGTTTTTATGGAATTTAACCCTCCACAATGATTTTTCAGAAATTTTCATTGGAAATGCAATAACTCGGCAACCTCGCATACAATTGAAAGGAATCAAAAACTGTTGTATAGCTTGTTATTCGCACTATCCAAAAATGGAAAAATATACAGGGTGGGTCATTTAAGAAAAAAATAAATTTTTTGGTACCTGCTCACGGAACCCTCTGTATATTTCAGCATATTTTACAGAAATAGTCATTTGTGTGCCATGTGATCTCCAGGTGAAAAATATTTTTTAACTACAGTGGTTTAGGAGCTATCCTTCGATATGCAATAGTTGGCCCACCCTGTATAATATAAAAATGTGTATTTTCATCGATGCATTGCCAAGTTGTAAACGTTTTTTTTATGTATTTTCTGGAAATTTCAGCAATGATTTAAATCAGATTTCTCTAGGGCATGCAGAGTGGAAGAGGTTCTTTACTTCTGTTTGCTGATGCTGATGGTGCCACCACGTTTTCTGAACTAACAAAGTTGGAGAAGAGTTTGTCTGAATTGCTAAAATGTAGGTCATCTCTTCTTACTTTCATAGGATTTAAGTAATATTATTATTATTATCCATTGTTTAAGGCAACTACCTGGAAAAACCTGCAATTGCTGAAGAAAAAACTGCAATTTCGATAGGTTCGAGAGCACATCTAGAGGAAGAAGCAGTGGCATCGAGGAGCTTTTTTAGGACAATTCTAATGTACGGATTCCATTTCCTAGTATGGCTTTTTGCCGTTAGAGGGTTGAAAGATACACAATGCGGATTTAAGTTATTCACGAGAGAAGCTGCAAGGATTTGTTTTGATAGTCTGCATGTAGAGAGGTGGTAAGTAGTGTGTATGAGAATAAATAATTTACCACACACTTTTACTTTCATGCTAGATGAACTTTTCGATTTGTATGTTATCTCCATCAGTAGGTTACTACACCACAATAGGTTTGTTTTGGTTCTGAAAATTATCAGTCCTAGGACGTCAGGATCATGCGCAGTTGACGAGAAGTGTGCTCTTTAGGTTCATATTCGCTCACTTTTCCTCAACTGCGCATGATCCTGACGTCCCAGGACTAATAATTTTCAGAACCAGAACAAAGCTAATAGGTTAATGAATGGTTTATTGTTTTAATTTCAGGGCATTTGATGTAGAGCTGTTATACATTGCACAAACTTTGAATATTCCAATCTCTGAGGTGGCTGTGAAGTGGACTGAAATTGATGGTTCGAAAGTCACTCCTGTATGGAGTTGGATACAAATGGGTTTTGATTTGGGCCTCATTTGGCTAAGGTACACAATCGGTGCATGGAAGATAAAACCATTGAAGAAAGACTAATTTTTTTTATCTATTGTTCATTTGTAGTCCATTATAAGTTTAATATTGATTATATTTGATAATTGTATTATTTTGTATTATTTATTTTGGGAGAGTTCTGGCGGATAAGGTGTAACACTTAAACCTCTATTAATATCTTCTCAAATTTTAAGTTGTAGTGGGATGGAATTACAAATATTGGCCACTTTTATTTTATTCATTATACTTAAATGCTTAATGACAAAGGGATCTGGAGGTAAACTCATCAACTTCGCAAATGACATGGCCGCATGGACAATAGCATAACAAAACTCGAAGCGAAGAGGCAGCAGGCACACTGAGCAGCCATGATCGACCGTCCGCGACCGTCCAACTACAACCAAAATTTCCAAAACGTGTATTCTTATCGGATAACTCACACTGAACGATCGTCTTCAACCGGTTTTCAAAGACCATGTTTAAAATTGCAATCTGCTGAAAATGTTGGTCGATCAGTGTGAGTATAAAAGTTTTTATTGATCCCTTTCAATTTTTGGTCGTTGCTGGACGGTCGATGCTGGTCGGTCAGTGCTATTCCTAGCATATGTTACTGGTTCAAATTCAACACTAACTATGAACAATCAGAAAACATATTATGTTCCTTTTACTTTTTATTCTATTCACTTTTAATCTAGGCCCTCTAATAGTGGACAACAGTATGAGCATTGAAGAATGTGTGGTGAAAATATTTGGGAATAGCAATAGACAGAATTTGGGATGATAAGGGTCCTGCACACCGAATATTTAAAAAGCAATAATGGGTTTACTAAGTTCAGATACCTGTCAGAATACCTGCATGCCAAAAATCTGAAAACATATTTGGCTCTCGGCAAATAACCTATATAACTTGAACATAAATGAATTCTGCGATTCATCAACAACCAAAACGTAAGATAACCTAGTGACCTGTTATATTCGGAGATGCTAATTTCAATATTAGGAATTTATTTTGCTATCGAATATTCATGAAACAAAATAACGGCGGCCGCGGGTGATTTTATCACCGGCTACCAGACCCGCAGTATCCGATCCGAGGCTCCTCCTGGCTTTTATTGGAGACTAGTTCTCCAGTTTTCACCGCGACTTCCTTCCATCCGTCTCCTCGTGAAAGTGCTGGTAGGGCTGGTTCTCGATTTTGTGGTGCGGCGGCTGCGGGCGATTCATTCACCGGCTACTAGTCCCACAGCACCCGATTCAAGGCCCCTACTTGGCTCCCACCGAAAACGAAGATTTTACAATTCCTGCAGCGAGTTTCTTCGATTCGCATCCTCGTGAAAAACCTGGTAGGGCTGGTTCTCAACCGGGCAGAGCGGCGGCCGGGGATTATTCATCACCGGCTATCAGTCCCGCAACATCCAATCCGAGGCCCCTCCTCATCTCCCACTGAAGGCAGATTTTCAAGTTCTCGCATCCCTCTGTAATGTGTGAGTGGGTGTGTGTTAAGTGTCGGGGGAACATGTGTGTTTTTGACGTTGATGTACGGTAAGCTAATAGGGCCCACGAGTCGCTACTTGGGTTATCTTTAGAAGGGGGGTGTTTTAGGGAGACTCCCTTCGTCCTCTTCTCTTTTGCATCTCACCCATCTGTTTTACATGGATGACCTCAAACTATATGCCTCCATCCGGGAAAAGGATCTTCATCAGTCCTTGGCGGTGCAAGAGTACACGCGTGCTATCGGAATGGAGTTTGGGATCGACAAATGTGCCACGATTCATCTCAAAAGAGGACGATGCGAGGAATTCGGAGAGGACATTCAGCTTGTAGACGGAAGCATCCTACATCATCTGGAAGCCGGAAAGATATATACTTACCTAGGGGTGGAACAACGCCACTCCCAAGAGATAACTACTGTAAAAACTCTCCGCGGCAAGTACCAGCATATAGGCTCCGACAGATCTGGTCATTAGAACTGTCGGCTAACAGCAAAGTTGCTGCAACTAATATGCTTGCCGTTCCGATTCTTTTTTACTCTCTTGGAGTCATGAAATGGACTGAAGAAGAGCTGCGACAACTCGACATAAAAACTTACAAATTGATGCATCTCATAGAAGCTTGCATCCTAAATAGTATGTTCCAGAATATACTTCCCCAGAAAACAGGGAGGCGGTGGAGTTTTGAGCTTAGAGTGTATACACAACAGAATGGCACACTGGATGGAACCTGTAAAGTCATCAGGAGTTCAGTCCCCTTCTCTGCTTGGTATGCGATCATGAAAGAACAGGGATTAGAGCATTTCTTTTCAAGACAGCAACCCGTGCAGCTGATGAACTCGGTCTCGTATTCGACACTGAACGGACGAACCCAAGCTCTGTTACCGAGATGGAACCCGTTCAGCAAAAAGGCCATGTCAATGCTGCGGAGAGTCAGAGGCTTCTACAGCTACATAAGGATAAGCCAATACATGGGGTCTTCTTCAAGAATATTGAAGACCTAGGTTTATCTAGAAACCTCTGACCTTCGCTTTTCTGAGGTCAAGTGGGCTGAAGTCGGAATCCGAGGGATTTATAATGGCCTGCCAAGATGGTGTCTTCAACACCTTCGTCTACAGTACTCACGTGATGGGTATAGAGGTCCCTGACGCCAGATGCAGAGCGTGTCGTAGGGCAGCTTAGACCATAATACATTTGCTGTCAGCCTGTCCAGCTTATGCGGTCACAGCCTGTATCCACAGGGATAACGCGGCGCTACGAGTATTGTACTATTGGTAAACGGAAAAAATACCCCTGGAAAAAAACGATAAAAAAAAGGAAAAGAACCCCTTGAAAAAATACCCCACGGAAAAAAATACCCGGAAAGAAAACCCCCGGAAAAAATAAATAAAAAAAAACCCCTATATATGCGAAAACAATGGCCAGTACATAAAAATTAAAGAAATTTCAACTGAGTGTCATGTTAAAAAAACTAGACCTTATTGGATTCATTTTACAATACGGAGGGGTGGAACAACAGATTTTCCAGCTTTTCAAAAAGGCGAATCTGTCACCAGGTTAGTTCATTCAGGAACAATCGAGTCATAAAAATATAAAAAAATCGTCTCTTTTGGTCGTCGACGATGAACATTCCACAGGATAGGTTGAAACTTTTATTGGTATTGTAAAATGAATCAAATATGGTCTAGTTTCTTTAACATGACACACAGTTAAAATTTCATTACTTTTGTGTACTGGCCATTGTTATCGCATATAGGAGTATTTTTCCGTTTTTTTTTTCGGGGGTTTTCTTTCCGATTTTTTTCCGTGGGGTATTTTTTCCGCTTTATTTTCCGTTTTTTTTTTTCGGGGGTATTTTTTCCGTTTTTTGTTCAGTTTTTTTTCCATGATTCTGTACTACTACCTACGACACTTGTACGGTATTGACGAGACACCGGTGTTGACTTATGCTTCGGGGGAAATTGGGATATTGAGTCCGTTGTGGAGAATGAGGAGTGTCGATTCTATTAAAACTACTCATTCCTCAGCCTCAGGCAAATATAATCCAATATAAGCCTAATGTAGTCCTCGGCATCAAAGTAGGACGATTTTCGTCATAAAGTTTTTGGCTTCTGGCGAAATAAACATCGTCCGAAAAGAGGACATACCAACACGCCCTCCGGATGTATCGCGGCTTCGGAGACAGAGCCTGGCTGGTAAATTCGTGATAGGAAATAATAATATAAGATTTTATAGACAGGAACAGCTATAAAAACATACATATATACACAATACAAACAAAGTATATATATTGAATTAATATGAATTGAACACTATAAATCATGATGATAGAATATCGTTCAAAGGGTAGTGTATATATTCAATATCAGATATCCAAGTAGACGAATGATAGAGCTAATATGATTTTTAGTTAAATTTAACATTTATAACCAGAGATATTTGGAATTTTATCCATTAACAAGTAACTTTTCAGTTTTTTTTAAAAGTTCGTTAGGAAGCCAGTTGTGTTTAGCGTTTCGCCATGTTATGAAAAAATAAAAGGAATCACGGTAATGAGAAGTATAATGCCGAGGAGGTGTCAGCAGGTTCCCAAATCGTAGATTTGAGCTATGAATATCTGTCCGGAAGTTAATTTTATTGTAGAGATAAGCTGGTTTATAGGGCCAGTTTTTCAATCGTCAATTAAGACTCAGTTAGCTGACTGGCGGCTAATATTAGTCTCCGGCCCAGTAGGTACCATGGAAAAAGAATTAGTACCCAACTATTGAGATTTCGTAAATTTTTCCATGTAGAATTAGCCAACATGCTACCGATAATTTTCCTCAAATAGCATGTCCAACTCGACAAGAAGAGAATATATACGAAGTTTCAAATGTTGGATAATCATTTATTTTCTCTCGGTAGTTGGCTCGAGGACTGATAGCCGTCATCTAGCTAGCCGAGACGCTTATAACCGAACATAGAAAAACCGGCCCTTAAGGCAGCAGGCACACTGAGCAACCATGACCGACCGTCTGCGACAATCCAACTACGACCAAATTTTTCAAAACATGTTTAAAATTACAATCTGCTGAAAATTTTGGTCGATTAGTGTGAGTTTGAAAGTTTTAATTGACCCTTTTCAATTTTTGGTCGATGCTGGATGGTCGCGGACGGTCGATGCTGGTCGGTTAGTGTGATTCCTACTATAAGTCTGCGTGATTATTTTGCAGTAGTAACTGCAAGCATGAAAAATTCGCCGGGATTCCAATTCAGTCATTCTAGAGTGTTTAAATGGTAAGATATATGATAATGGTCCCTTTTGCGAGTACCTTTAGTAATAAATATTATCTAACCAACCTACCCAGCGAGCACAAACATCCCTGGGAGGTTTTTGAGATGTTTCGGAAATGTGGGCATGCCGATGTTTCTTTGAGACGTAATGTGTACATAGTTCATCCTTGAGATGTTCACTGATGAAATATCTACCGGTCGCGCAAGCACAAATGTGATCTCAGTGATGGTCGGTCTTGTTGACGAAGGGTGTGGTTTTTAGTTTGTATCCACTTAAATTCAATTTACCCCATTTTGTTTCTCGCAAAAGTAATTGATTTTTTGAGTTACTATTAAAATAAGTATATCTCTGCATATTTTGACTATTGCGCCTTGAAAAAAAACGAGAAGAAATTGCATTTTGTGATGTCCCAGGGACATCCTAAAAATAGCGCATGCGGCGGACATTTGTCTATACGTACACGTTCTATTCATGTATGAACAGAACATCGCAGTGGAGGTTTGATGTCCTGAAAATTCGTACTTTTAATATCTCTGGGATGTTTATGTGCTCACTGGGTAATAAAAAAAAAATCAAACATCTTGAAAAAAGCCCTGCTATATGTCGGGAACCAACCAGAGGGAAGGGCAGTGAAGATCGATGTTTAACTTTAAATTTTAATTAGCTGTGCATAATGAATGTTTTAAATCTTTTGAAATTTGAGCAATTAGACTATTTATTGAAAAAAAAAAATCTTTCTAAGCGCCTCGAAGGTTAATTGTGCAGTGGTGATTTCGAATCATTAAGAATTCTCGTTCCACCAAAATACGTGAATTAATCCACTCTCTCGAAAAACAGAGATGGCGCTGAATTCATACCTCAGTGTTTGTCTCAGGGATTTCCAATTAGGATGAAAAGATTTTTCGATTCAATTGGGTCGAACTAGCCTTCGCTGATGATTGGCAATGACCATGAAACCGGTACGGAGGTGTTCCCCCAATTAAATCGAAAAATAATTTCAGCTTTGATATTTGAAATGCATTGCAAAGTGGTTCTTGTAGAAAACTTTGCCAAGTATTAAACAAATATAATACAATGGTCGTAGGGGGCAGTAGTTGTTTTTTGTTGAATACTTGCCGACGACTTTACCTATTGTATAGGTTTTATTGCGGAAGATTGGATTACGCAATCCACCATATTTCATTATTAGTTTTATAGTCTTCCGTCAAGTGGTGTCGCCCCTCTTTCATGATGTTTCTGGCTTCATATTGAAGTCGACACGTAGTCGGAGTGCATTTTAAACTGGAACCCAGAGATGGCGCTGAATTCATACCTCAGTGTTTGTCTAAGGGATTTCCAATTAGGATGAAAGGATTTTTCGATTCAATTGGGTCGAACTAGCCTTCGCTGATGATTGGCAATGACCATGAAACCGGTACGGAGGTGTTCCCCAATTAAATCGAAAAATAATTTCAGCTTTGATATTTGAAATGCATTGCAAAGTGGTTCTTTTAGAAAACTTTGCCAAGTATTAAACAAATATAATTCAATGGTCGTAGGGGGCAGTAGTTGTTTTTTGTTGAATACTTGCCGACGACTTTACCTATTGTATAGGTTTTATTGCGGAAGATTGGATTACGTAATCCACCATATTTCATAATTGTTTTTATGGTCTTCCGTCAAGTGGTGTCGCCCCTCTTTCATGATCAAGAAAGATTCTTAGTACCATCTGCGTCATTGGCTAATATGTTGCGCTCATGGTCAACTTGAATAATTCACTAATTGATAGCTGTAAAATTATATACTTTCTTGGGTAATGTACAGCAATAGCTACATTATTCCGAGCTTCTAGGTTAAATTAGTTTTGAAACTTGACAACATGATATTTGAACCAATCCTTCCGTTCTAATATAACTTCCTCTGTAAGTAATAAAAACTGTAATTATCCTATTCAAACTTTGTTAGGAATATTCCTTAATTTGCTTAAAGTTTGAAATTACCCATCAGATAGTAACACAACCCTTCTCTCTATTGCATCGGAAAATCGGGACACTAGGAAATATTCCATATACCTACCAGCTAGGTGAACACCTGGAGTTTAGTCTATTTAATAATATTAATAATGATAGAAAATTTAATTATTGAGTACACAATATAAATACTATGACTAAATATGGCCCTCAAATGGCAGAGTATAATTTCACGATTATATCGCTCCTCCACTCAATCATGAAAAGAGGCTCATTCTTGAATTGTAGGGGGAGCCACCTTCAGGTCTTTGTCTCTTTTGGGGAGTCACAACTTTGTCATGCATGTATGTACGAAGGCGTAGAAAGGCCACACCAATTTTATTTTCAAATTCCGACTTGGTATTTCGGAATTCTGACTTGGTACCTCAGAATTTCATAATTCTGACTTCGTATCTCGGAATTCCGACTTACTAACTCGGAATTTTTTAATTCCGACTTGCTATCTCGGAATTCCGTCTTGGTAACTCAAGAATTTTATAATTCCGACTTCGTATCTCGGAAATCCGACTTACTAACTCGGAATTTTGTAATTTCGACTTGGTATCTCGGAAATCCGACTTACTAACTCGGAATTATATAAATCCGACTTGGTATCTCGGAATTCTGACTTGGTAACTCGGTATTTCATAACTTTGACTTCCTACCTTATTTCATTACATCCCATACAGCACATGTACGAAAACATTCAAGTATTCAAAATTTTTTAACAGTTTTTAGAATAAAATTGCGATAACCTATGCTAGCAGTTCTTTAATTGATTTCTACTAGCTGCAAAAACACCTGGTTTAATTTTTAAAGGCCCAAATAGGATTTTATATCAACTACTACCCAAAAATTTGTATTTGAAATTGTGTTCAATATAAGAGTAAATAATGAAGGCTTTAATGCAAAATCATAGTACATAACATTATATGTAGGTACATTACAAAAACACAGCAAACATATATATGGCGCAAGTGTTAACGGTTTCCACTCAGAGCAATGCACTGTATTGTATATTATACAAACAAAAAAAGTACAACTTGCAAGTATAACTATAGTATAAAATAAACATTCTGAGAAAACTAAAAACTCGCATAAAACATTAAACAAACACAAATAACACTAATACCACTGAGTGGACATAGAAATACTCAAAATTTTGAAAAAACAAAAATTTTCATTTTCATTGGCTCTTTGGAGCCATTTCGAAATTACTTCTCCAACCTCCTTTTGATCTCCTTTTTTGGAATGTAAATGTCTGAGAACTCAGTTCAGTAAAATTGTGCAACATAATTACCATACTGAAATTTACTGCCATATATCATGTGCAGATGACAATAAAATAATTAAATTGAAATACTGTTACTCAAAACTCTGACATCCAGATAAAGTACATAATCCGTACAATTTGTTGTAAATATACGGATGTACAGCTGTCATGTACATTTATAGATGTTCCAATTCGATCCAAAATTATTCATCTAGTGGAAGCTCATAGTTGTATAATTTGTTTATCTACAGTTCTGTACATCCTATGGACGTTCTTCCGGCTTGAGAAATTTGATTCAATATACCGGGTGGCTACGGAAGTATTGCCTACGGAATATCTCAGTTATTGTATGAAGTAGGTTTGTGAAATTTGGAGCGTCGATATAATGACATAAGAGCTAGAATTTGAGAATATTGACATGTCGAAGTTAACTTCCGGTCTGACCGGAAGTAACATCAACTTTCTTATTTTAAATGGAAACCCTATTTTTTTTCTCTTTGATTTATTCAGCATTCAATTCCCTTTCTAATGACATATCACAAGTTGGTATCTAACCAGAAACTAGATCAGAAAAAAATTATTATTGAAATTCACCGAGTAGGCCGCCGTGGAAGCAAAATGAAAACCAAAAATTGAAAAGTTGGCTATGGAAACCATACGTCACTTGATAACAGTTGCTACTACTGTGATATTTTATTTTCATTCGTCGGCGTTATAAAAAGTCGCCAAAAAAATATTGGAAAAATTGGGAAAAAACAATACTCTGTAGGTCCATAACTTAAACAGGAACATACAACTTTTTCTTGCCTGTACTATTCAGCATAACCATTCCTTTCTAATGATATAATAGAAAGTAATTTTTTGAAATGAAATACCAAAAAATCCAATTATTATTATTCAAATAACAAAAAAACAGATTTATCGAAAAAAAAATATTCAAATTGATAGGATTACAGATAAAATAAATTCAAAACAAATGTTCGAAATGCATTCCCTCAGCGTCAATACATTTATTGACTCTGGTGATATTTTCATGTAAAACGTTTCTCAACATTTGGGGCGTGATATCTTGGAAAGCTCTACGAATTTTTACTTCTAGCTCATGTAGAGTTGTAGGCTGTGTGGAATACACCCTATTTTTGAGATGCCCCCATAGAAAAAAGTCGCACGGAGTAAGATCAGGTGACCTTGGTGGCCACCTGACTGGACCATGGGTTGTTATAAGTCTCTCTTGAAAGCGATTTTGAAGATAATTTCTCGCTATTCTTGAATTATGCGGAGGGGCGCCATCTTGCTGGAAGTACATTCTCTCAGTTATTTCCGCTGGTAGGTTGTTAATGAATTCGTTAAAAAATTAAAGTATCTCTCTCCGGTTAGTTGGCCTTGAAAAAGAATGGCTCCAACAATATGAGTTCCAACTATTCCTGCCCAAACATTCACACCAAATCTCTCCTGGAGCCACCTTGTCGAAACCGGTGCTCGTTTTCTATCGCCCAGTACCTGAAACAAAAGACCGTTCACACGTTTAGCACTTTACACTTCGACTATCGACATTAATCCAAATAAAGTACAGTACCTACCTTGTATTATTCCTGTTAAATAATCCATTGTTGGTAAATCTTGACTCGTCCGTAAACAAGATATAATAGTTAAATAGGTGATTCTCAGCATTTTGTCGAAGAAACCAATTAAAATATTCCAGGCGCCTTTCACCGTCATTTTCATACAAATGTTGATGCAACTGATACTTGAAGGATTTAAATCGATGTTTTTTCAAAATTTTCCTAGCAGAGTCCTTACTTATAGCTAATTCGGCGCCAATTTGCCTTGAGGAAATTGTGCTATCATATTGTACTAAAGCTTATACATTAATTTCAGTTTCCTCATTAATAAAAAATGCTTCTTGGTCTTCGTGAACATCAGGCTCAGTTCTTAATTTTTCTTCAAGCCACTGGAAATACCTTCTTGACGGTTGCTGCCTCCCTGGATATCGCTCTGAATACAATCGTTCAGCGGCATAAGAATTTTTTAATCATTCACCATAAATGAGAAGCATGTCAATTTGTTCGGTTCGTGAATAACGGGGCATTTTTTGAATGTTCCACTAACTGATTTCGATTTCCAAACCCTTTTAAAATGGCAGAATCAAAAACACTACTTCGAATGTCAAAATAATATGGATAGCAGCGTTCGTGAGAGCTCTCGTTTCTTTTTTGTTTCATTCCAAAATACATCTTAATCAGCCTACTTGTTAATATTTTGGTTCGAATGATTATTGCAATGGAATGATTATTCTGAATAGCACAAACATCGTCCATAGGTAGATATTAGAATATCTATGGACGATGGCACAGACCAAGTACTTTTATGTTCCTATTTAACCTAGAACCTACAGGATATAATTTATCATTCCACATTATTTTTAATGTTATTTTTGCGTATGGCGATGTTATTTGAAGAATAATAATTGGATTTTTTGGTATTTCATTTCAAAAAATTACTTTCTATTATATCATTAGAAAGGAATGGTTATGCTGAATAGTACAGGCAAGAAAAAGTTGTATGTTCCTATTTAAGTTATGGACCTACAGAGTATTGTTTTTTTCCCAATTTTTCCAATTTTTTTTGGCGGCTTTTTATAACGCCGACGAATGAAAATATTATATCACAGTAGTAGCAACTGTTATCAAGTGACGTATGGTTTCCATAGCCAACTTTTCAATTTTTGGCTATTCATTTTGCTTCCACGGCCTACTCGGTGAATTTCAATAATAATTTTTTTCTGATCTAGTTTCTGTTTAGATACCAACTTGTGATATGTCATTAGAAAGGGAATTGAATGCTGAATAAAGCGAAAAGAAAAAAAAATAGGGTTTCCATTTAAAATAAGAAAGTTGATGTTACTTCCGGTCAGACCGGAAGTTAACTTCGACATGTCAATATGCTCAAATTCTAGCTCTTATGTCATTATATCGACGCTCCAAATTTCACAAACCTACTTGATACAATAGCTGAGATATTCCGTAGGCAATACTTCCGTAGCTACCCGGTATATGTAAAATTCGAACGAGTTCGAATTCACTGTGCCAGAGAGGTATCAACAATGTTGAAAGAATACGGGGTACCCTTCTCTCTAAGCGTTTCCACCAAGTGGAAAATAACAGGCAAACATCAGTCAGAAAACAACTACTTCCCTGGCTAATACCACGACGGACATTGAACTACAACTGACAGATATTTGTGCAACGTTCTTCAAAGAAGACCCTATTGCAAGTGCTTGTCTCGTAATTAAACAGAAAATTATCCTTCATTTTGCTAGGAATGACCACCTGCAGACATGCATGTTTCGAGGTTTATTGCCTCTCATCAGTGACAGGGTAGGTCGGACAACATTATGCCAAATGAATGATAATCAACTGTTCAACTAATATTTCCCCACGGATAACATCACGATCTACAACTAAGTTGATCGAAGTGCCGTAGTTCAATGTCCGCCGTGGTATTAGCCAGGGAAGTAGTTGTTTTCTGACAGATGTTTGCCTGTTATTTTCCACTTGGTGGAAACGCTTAGAGAGAAGGGTACCCCGTATTTTTTCAACATTGTTGATACCTCTCTGGCACAGTGTATTCGAACTCGTTCGAATTTTACAGATTTCTCTTCCCGTAGACTGTGCTACTTGGGAGTGTTTTGTCTTGTTCCGTGCGGATGGCGCTTCGATCAACTTGGTTGTAGATCGTGATGTTATCCGTGGGGAAATATTATAAACAGTTGATTATCATTCATTTGGCAGGGACAGGACAATTATAATGTTGTCCGACCTACCCTGTCACTGATGAGAGGCAATAAACCTCGAAACATGCATGTCTACAGGTGGTCATTCCTAGCCAAATGAAGGATAATTTTCTGTTTAATTATGAGACAAGCACTTGCAATTGGGTCTTCTTTGAAGAACGTTGCACAAATATCTGTCAGTTGTAGTTCAATGTCCGTCGTGGTATTAGCCAGGGAAGTAGTTGTTTTCTGACAGATGTTTGCCTGTTATTTTCCACTTGGTGGAAACGCTTAGAGAGAAGGGTACCCCGTATTCTTTCAACATTGATTCAATATAGTTCATCCATTGGATGATGTACCAGGTCTTAATATCCTACGGACGTACAGAAAAATGTATAATTATGAATAAACAATTCCCAATATTTTTTCATCCAGTTGAGATATGCAAACGTGCACTTTCTGAATCTACAAATTGGATCCAGGCCTGTACACCATTTGGATGTCCAGAAATGTACAATTATAGATATTTCAAGTTGTCCAGTATTGTGTATCCAGTGGACATACATAAACGAACAATTTCTGAACGCACAAATAATATCCAGTTCTGTACATACCAAAGACGTTCGGTAACGTACAAATATGTTTGATGATCGTCCGATATTAAAAGTCCAATGGATATCCATAAGACGTTCAATTATAGACGTCCATATTAGGTCCTTGGACGTTTGGACTTCATTTGGACCTGAAATGGACATCCATTGGACGTCGTGTGCTGTATGAGATATTCAGTTTATTGTTGTTTTCGTTCATAATTGTGACGTAAACACTCGGTTACCAATTTATTTCTTACACAACAATTTTGAAGCTATGGCTGATTCGAAGGTGGTGAGGTTTATGGAATTCCGAGTTGCAAATTCGGAATTCCTAGATACAAAGTCGGAATTATAGAATTCCGAGTTGCCAACTCGGAATTCAGAGATACAAAGTCGGAATTGCAGAATTCCAAGTTAGCAAGTCGGAATTCCGAGATACAAAGTCGGAATTATAAAATTCCGAGGCCAATTCTTCATTCCGGGAAGATTAATCAAAGAGAAATATCGTCATTTTCTTGAAGAAGATTAGCCTATTTTATTGAAAGATATACCGTTTAGACTAGGGAAAGAATTATGGTCTATGCATGAGGGTGCCACGGCACATTTAGCATCCACGCACGAGAATTTTAGATCGAACTTTCAGCAATCGTTGGATAGGTTGGGGAGGGCCTTAACCACGGCTCCCTAGGTCACCAGACCTTAAAAGTTAGTATTTTTTCCTTTGGGAATATCTGAAATCCTTAATTTACCAGACATCTATCCAAAAAATTATCAAGAAACTCTTGTAGAACAATTTAAAATATTTCAAAGAGTGCGCAAATCAATGTAACGAACTGATGAATATAGAGGAAATACAAGCTTCCAATTTACACAAAAAATATATACTTGTAAAGTAACGCTTACAATGTTATTATTGTGATGATGACAGTGGGTTTTATAAGTCATGATGAATTTAAACGATAGAACAATGAAAAGAAAATTGGATGGGTGCATACGGACAGTGTAGGTGGATATTTCGAACATTTAATGGGATTTTGATTTATATCCATATTTGGTGTTCCATTGTTTATTGCTGTTTACTAAATGTTATAAAAAAGGTTTTCAAAATTGTTTCACTTTTTGACATCACTCCTGTGATGAAATTTTCTTAAGTTTGAAACATGTGCCGATTCCAATATTTCATTTTTTTTTCTTGGTGTTTTGGCATCGACTGCTCTGGTCATTAGCCGTGTGTTCTGGATAGGCCTTGTTACTAACTCCATACGTCACCTTAGGAAAAGCATTGTTAATTATTAACGCAACAGTGAATCGTGGAGGATTATTCCCAGCCGACTTTCACATCTGAAAATGAAAAAAGTCCGCCCCGGCTGGGAACCGAACCTGGAACCTCTCGGTTATCAAAATGTACATAGGTTGCTATTGTGTCGATGTATTGAATTCTTTTAACTATGAATGGCCCTTTTGTAACATACTCTTTTCCAATCCTTCCATATCTAACCAAAATACTGTCTCCTTCTTTCAAATCAGGAGGCTTCAGTTTTCGTTTTTTATTAGCTTATATTTTAGCTGATTATCCAAAGATTTTCGTTGTTCTCTCAAATCGAGATCCAGACCCAATACGATATCTGCCTGTAAAATAACCGACTTTCCCTTGAGCTTGTAAGCATCAGGTGAACATCCTAAAAATTCACTATGCGATTGATTATGATGTCGAACAGCAGCTTCTGAACAGTTTTTTCATCCTCTTGGAAAACTTTCGTAGCTCGTTCTGCAATTCCATTACCCGCAGAGGATGGTAGGGTGTAGTATTTTTTATTATAATGCCGTTTTGAATAGCCCATTCTTAAAATTCTCCAGAAATTGATAAAAAAATTCTTCAGAACTTTTCCATTTTCTTTCATTGCGTCCTAAAGATATATCTAGTAGCCTCATCGACAGTGATTGGGAATGAGTTTGTTGTTCGATTCAAATCAGATTCCTTTTGTAATTCCGCGAAGTCAATATAAATAGTATCTATCATATGGACTTTTGGAGCATTCAGTTAAATGGATAAAATCAGGTTTTGGCAAATATTTGAATTTCGCTAGTTGACAAACATCACAAGATTGTATATAGTACTTAATATCTTTTGTCACATTTGTCCAAAAAAATCTCCCTTATATTTATATGTTTTATAATAGCCGTCATGCCCTCCTGAAAAGCAGAATCATTATGGTATAATTTCAAAATTTCCTTAACCATCTGTTTATTCTCTACTAGATATCTACCATCCTTTAGTTTCTGCAAATCATTAGTGATTATGTTACACCAGAAAGAATCTTGTATATCATTAGGAGTTTCAATGCATAATCTTGGTATGGCATCTGCATCGCTCAATTCCTTTCCAGTTTTGAGATTGATTTCCTTATCAAAATTTCTCAAAAATATTTGCCATCTACAATTCGCCAGAGGTTAACAATTGGGTTAGAGCACGATGGTCAGTGTGAATTCTGAATTTACGACCTGCTACCTTGTTTCCTTGTTCGGAAATGTTTCACTGCCTTAAAAACGGCTGGACATTCTTTTTCTGTAACAGAATAATTCACTTCAAATTTTGAAAAAGTATACGAATAGTAACTGATAACCTTCAACTGCCTGGTTTTAATTTCTTCAATGTCTCTCTGATAAAGAATCGCTCCACAACCATAATAGGATGCACCCGCAGATATCTCATATTGCAAACGAGTTCAGGAGTCCTCAAAATAGGTTCTAAAGTTATGATATCTTTCAATTTTTCGAATGAATCTTCAAATTGAAATGAAATGACTGAAAAAATGAAAATAATGAAAAGGCCTTACAATATTAAATCACTTCAGTGTTTCACAGGACTAACTAACCATTTCAGAAGTTTTATATTGAATTATGGTAAAATTGCTCGACCACTGGAGAAGTTAAAAAGAAAAAAACAAAAATTTGTGTGGTCCCAGGAGTGTGAAGATTCATTCAAGAAATTGAAAGATATCATAACTTCAGATACTATTTTGAGTCACTATTAACAGCCATTTTGACATCATTTCGTCAAGTTCTGTTTTTCCAATTACCAGATTTGTAGCTATTCGTGTCTCATCTCCACTGTTTTTATCATAATTGATTTGCAAAGTTTGGTTTTCCGACTGCGCCATATTGTAATGAACTTTTACAATTGATGTAGAATTTCTTTTAATCTTTTTCTACTTCATTTACTTATCTCACACAAAAACCATACCAAAAACATATGAACAACCATTATAACTATCTGATACAATAAAACTTAATATACATAGTCATTCAAATAATTAGTACATTTCTCGAAGAAGGTCGTCAGCCTATCTCGAGGCATGGCTCAAATATTTTAGAAAAATTTCTTATTAACAATATACCTACGTTGTAATTGTTTAGTTGTTTCAGAACTGGAGTAACAATACTGTCTTCCCACTGTTGTGTTGCCACATGGTTTTGATTCTATACGACTCATATACAATTTCAATGTTGACGTGGCTCGTTACTTTTACAATGGATATACCTTCATCTTGAATGTAAATTTACCCTGAGAAGTTATTTCACGACGTCTCTGATATGATAAATAGATATATTGAATGATTTTCAGGGTGACCTTCCATATCATGAACTTGGATATATTACTATACCTTATAATTTGTAATCATTTCAAGACAAGAAATCAATTGAATGCATCATCATCGATCATGCACGCAGAAACACAAAACTGTTCTCAATTTCTAGATTGTTTCATTAGCGTATCCTTAGCGCTTCAAGCAAGATGTCTTACGGGTATCCGACCAACTTTTTCCATTCATATGACGTTGTCAGGAAGATTTCTGGACTATGGATACCTGGCAGTGAATACAATATCTTCTTCAGATTACTTCACTTCATCCTCATTTTATTCATCTTCGGTTGCTGCATCATCGTTTCAGTTGGCTTAAATATAATCCCTTGGTATTTAACGGATGTAACAGCAATTGCTAGCCAACTTGGACCAATGCTCACTGCTGTGAACGGTACTGTGAAGTTTATCATTTTGACCTTCGGACATGCAAAACTGAAAAAAATAATGGATGTTCTACAAGACCACAATTATCAATACGTTTCTGTCAGAGAGAGTGACCCAGGTTCCTTATTTAGGAGGGGAAAGAATGTCAGTTCATTGCTCTCCTACATGGTAAGTATAATAATTTGAAATTACGTAAAAAATCATCACTATCAGGCTAGGAAAACTACAAATTCTTTACAGGAAGGACGAAACCGTTTATTATACGAGGCTACAACTTACATGATTACAAAAGTAGTACAGTTTAGAATATGTTCGTGTCTCTAAGAAACGTTCGTGAAATATGCTCGTGGCGGTACTTTGCAAAAATAACCTTCCATTTTTTTCGTTGAATTATTCAGTAGCTTCGAACATCCGCCCATGTGTGTGGCCAGAGATGGATTCCAAAACCGTTTGATTCTCTCCATAAAGCATCAGACTAATTTCGAATTATCATACTTCAAAATATGTGATAACTGAATTACTAAAAACTTCAAACAACATTAAATTTTGCACGGAAAAATTCAAATTTTTGATTGGGCAATGCTTTGGTTAATATATCGGCTGTATTCTCATTCGTATAGACATATTCAACTTTGATGACTTTTTTTCGACAAGATCTTTGATGAAATGAGTCTTGATTGACATCAATGTGTTTGCATCTCTTGCTATTTTCGAAGCTGTGAATTCCTTTAATTGCTCCTAGATTATCTATGAAAACCGTAGCCGAGCAACGATTTCGATTCAATTGATAGGCAATGCCGACCAAATTAACAACTTCTGAAGCTGTGAGCGATGCTGCTAGATACTCAGATTCGTAAGTAGATTTAGCGACACAATCTTGTTTCTTTGACTGCCAAAACACTACGTTTCCTTTGTAGAAGATAGCTGAACTGCTGATAATCTTTCGATTCGTTACATCGCTAGCATAATCGGCGTCAGAGTATGCAATTATTCCGACATCACTAGAGTTTCGATAATAGGTCAGATTCAGATTGCTGGTTTGACATAAATACCTCAAAACCCTTTTAGCGGCAATCCACAGTTGTTAAGTGTGCTTGTCAAGGAATCTGCTCAAAAATGAAACTGAAAACATTATATCAGGTCGGCTTATGACAGCAATATACATGAGACTTCCAATAAGTTGTCTATAAGGTACATCAATTGGAGTCTTATCCGTCACCTGAAAACTGTGCTCCATTGGAGTAGCCACACCTTTACAGCCCTTCATGTTGAATTTGTCAAGCACTTTGTTATCAGCTTCTTTTGGGAGATTACGCATATATCCTCTTCAAGGCTGAAGTCTGTGCCAAGAAAATGACATTGGATTCCCAAGTCTTTTGCATTGAATTTATCTCCACAAACGATGATATCGTCGATCCAAATGGCTAAAAAAATATCTGGTTCCACGTAAAAACAAAAGTCATAAAGTGACTTTTCCAATCCATACCACTCAGCAAAAATGTTGAATTCCTCGTTCCTTTTTTTCTGGATGCTTCCCTCAAGCCATATAGAGCCTTACGCAACTTGAAAACAGTTACAATGTTGCATTTGATTCCTTCTAGAATTTTGATATAAATGTCAAGATCAAGATCACCGTTCAGGAATGCCATAGGTGGGTTCGGCCTGAATAAAGCCTTTGGCAACCAAACGTGCCTTTTTGGTGTCGTCTTGTGTTATAGTAAACACCCATCTTATCGATGTTTTTTTTTCCCGAGGGTAGATATGCTGGTTCCCATGTACAATGTTTTTCGTATATAAATTTCTTTATCAATTGCATTTCTCCATCCCTCATTATTAACAGCCTCTTCAAATGATTCAGGAATATCCGAAAGCAAAAGAATGCGGAATACATTTCAAAATCTCTGAATTTGTTAGGTAATACGATATTCCTGCTGGATCTTTTAGATGTTTCTTGATTTTGTTCATCACTTGTAATGGATTGATCATCATGAACTTCATAGGAGTCTTTATTATCATTAGGAATGACTATTTCAACATCTTCTTTCATGTCAGGTACATGAGTTTCCTTATGGTATAGGCAGTCCAATCCATCAAACTTAAAATGACAAGAAACGGCAATTTTGTTTGTTTGTGGATCCCTAAGACGGTATCCAATCTTGGAATACCCTACATAACGAACTTCTTTTGCTCTTGGATCCAGTTTATTCTTAGAAGTAGGTTGTATTTGGTACCATATTCTACATCCAAATACTCGAAGTCTAGAATAGTCAACAAAACCATAAAATTGTTTCGCAGGAACTTTCCCCAACAAGGCACTGGTGGGTGTACGATTGAGCTGATAAGCAGCACAACGGATTGGTCCTCCCACAAATATTTTGGTAAACTGGTTTCTGCCAACAAGTTTCTTGTTTTTTCCATCAGTGTTCGGTTTGTACGTTCACTAACCCCGTTTTGTTGACTATTGTAAGGTCGGGTATATTCAATGTCTATTCCTTTTTGGTTACAGAAATTCTTGAGAGCATGAGACGTGAATTCCGTACCGTTTCACATCTGATGCGGCTACATTTCACTCCATCAGATTTCAAACGTCGAACATAATTCATAATGTTGTGCTGAGCTTCAGCTTTCTCTTTCAATAGGTAGACTGTCGTAAAATGGGTCTTATCTTCCACAATTACTTGGAAGAACTTTTCTCCAGCGAATGTAGGAGGTTTTAATGGATCGCAAATGTCACTGTGTATCAGTTCAAAACGTTCCGATCGTGGATGTTTCACTGTCATGAAAGGCAATTTGGTAGCTTTTCCGATCATACATGGACTACACTTTTCATTCGGGGAATTAATGTTCATTAGTTTCATATTCACATCACATTGATGACCAAGTCTTTGATGCCACACTTTGTCCAAAACTAGAGCATTTTCATTTAAATATAAGGGAAATTCAGCAGCAAATAAGTTCCGTTCACATTTCATTTTAAAACTGAAGTTTTTATTATTTGTTATAGTCGCATTATTGTTTTCAAATACAACCTTTATGCCGGAATTCAAAATCTTTCGAACTGATTTTGCGTAAACGACGGAACAATCAAAGCGTTCACGTTCACAGTTCTGTCATTCACATTCAGTTTTAAATTTCCTTTTTGTCGTGCGATCAGTACTCCGCCATTTGCGATCCTGATTTAGACATCACGATCCAAATTATGAATGTCTGTCATGAATTTCATGGTCTGTTACTAAATGATCTGTAGCTCCAAATCAGAATGTTTTTCAATAATAACTGAGATGAGAACTTCACTAACAAAGGTGATCTCTTCTTGATCTCGTTCTTCTTGTTCAACTTCACTCGAGGTGAAATGTGCATCCTTTCTTGAACGTTGTCCATTTCTACGACCACGAAAACTACCTCGCGAGTTTCCAGTATAGTTACAGGACTGCGAATCATTGTTTTCATCTCTTGTACTCTGAAATTTTGGACAATTTTTATTGGAATGACAACCAAGATGACAGTTCATCAAGTCAAGTTATATATATATATATATATATATATATATATATATATATATATATATATATATATATATATATATATATAGATAATTGTGCCATTCTAATTGTATTTAATGTCACGTTGAAATAAACCTTCGTTCTCTTCTGGTTCAGACTAGTTTATCAGGTTATGGGCCTTTTGCTGATTTGAATTGCTAGTATTGAAGCAAAGTTTATCAGGAAACCAGTACCGATTAAGTAAGTCGTAGGACTGTTTGAAAATGGCAACTTTCAATACGGCAGGAGTTTCTATTGAAAAACTTCTTGGTCACGAAAATTACAACACATGGCTGGAGACGATTCAGGCTGTTTTGGAGCTGAAGGATCTATGGACTGACGTTGCGGACGTGAAAGTTGATAGTAATGGAAAAGTCATATCTCAAGTGGAAGGAGCGAAAGACAGAAAAGCGCGTGCGAAGATTAAATTAGCGATTGATCCTTCCCTTCATTCCCATCTCGAGGGCAAAGACACCGCTTATGACTTGTAGAAATGTGTTGAGGATCTATTTGCAGGCAAGGGCTTGAATCGCAAAGTTAGCCTTTTTTAGAAGATTGTGTAACATCAAACTCACCGACTGTGAATGCATGGCCGAGTATGTGCGTCTCATTATTTCAACGGCACATCAATTACGTGATGCAGGCTTCGCTTTCGACGAGGAAATGGTAGGAGCTTTCATGCTTGCTGGTCTCACAGAAGAGTTCAAACCCATGATCATGGCGTTGGAAAATTCGGGGTTACAAATTTCAAGTCTCACTATCAAGACAAAATTACTTCAGGAGAACATACCAACTATTAATGAGAATCGTAAGAAGAATCGCAAGCCTCTACAATCACCACCAATATGCCATCAATGTCATAATCCTGGTCATTTGAAACGAGATTGTCGTTTACTTCAACCACCGCAACTTTCAAACTTGAATTTGGAGGTAGATTCAGACACAAAAGATGCTTGGTGTACCGTTCGTTCAGCAATCTCAAAAATTACTGCGGGAGATAGGTATTTTGATTCCGGTGCGACTTCTCACATGACATCTGATTCGAATCTTTTGATTGACGCTCGACCTACAAATGGAAAAGTCAATGCTGCCAATGATAAATCAATGAAAATTTCGGCTATTGACAGAGTTCACATTTATCCATCGACTACAGGACAAAGAGTGACACTTCATGATGTCTTATATGTTCCAGAAATCTCAACGAATCTCTTGTCATTTAGCAAAATTTCAAAAATGGGATACAATGTAAAGTTTGACAAATGTGCTTGTTATGTCTACAGTCGAAAGGGAATATTGATTGCTACAGGAGTTCTCGAAGATAATCTGTATCACCTGCTCCAAGTAGAAACAAATCAAGCGAATTTTTCTACTAACACACCGATTGAAATTTGGCATCGACAAATGGGACATTTGAATTATGGACCTTTACATAAACTAACGAATATTGCAACTGGAATGCAAATCTCTACTTCATCACATGACGATTGCGAAACATGTCCTCGAGGTAAAGCTACAAGAAAACCATTCCCAAAGGAAGGAACAAGAGCTACAAAATTATTAGAGCTTGTTCATTCCGATATATGTGGACCGTTACAGGTTTCATCACTAGGTGGTGACCGATATTTATTATCATTTATCGATGATTTCTCACGCAAGATATTTATTTATCTGCTGAAGACAAAATCTGCCGCGGAAGTGAAGAATGCTTTTGATACTTTTCGAGCTTACGCTGAGACTCAGACGGGTAATAAGATCAAGAAACTATGAACAGACAATGGTTTAGAATATATGAATTCCGAAATGCAGAGAGTTATTCGTCAAGCTGGAATCGAGCATCAAACCACTTGCACTTATACTCCCGAACAGAATGGAATGGCCGAAAGACTCAATCGTTCAATTATGGAAAAAGTTAAATGAATTTTGGAAGACGCAAAACTACCGAAGTCATTTTGGGGCGAAGCTGTTCAATACGCAGCATATCTTCTTAACCGATCTCCAAGCAATAACACTGCTGGTGTAACCCCATAAGAAATTTGGACCGGTAAGGTTCCAGATTTGAGACATATTCGCATTTTTGGAACACTCGCTGAAACACAAATTCCTAAAGAGAAGCGTAAAAAACTAGATCCCCACTCAAAGCCGCGCATCTTTGTTGGAATCAACTCTACAATGAAGGGATACAGACTATTTGATAAAACAACTGGTAAAGTTATTACAAATCGGAATGTGATTTTCATGAATGAAGGTAAAACAAAATTGCAATCACTTCCAATGAGTTCAACAGACGTTGTTAATTTTCCATTCGGAGAATACAAAGAATCAGAATCTGATGTGATCTCTTCGCAAATAGAACCGTACGTTGAGACAATAGAACCAAAGCGTAGTGTTCGCGATCGATTTCCATCGAAAATGTTACAATCCTGTTTCAATTGGAACAGATGAGACAGCACAACAAGTTGTTGAAGCAAACGTAATTCCTTTGCAATCGGAATTCCAACAGATGTTTGAGTCCTACACTGAAAAGTGTATCCCCAATGAAAACCACAGTGAAGTACAATATGATGTACCATGTAGTGTACCAACATTGCATTCGAATGTACAAGAGAAACCTTCAACGAAACATCCAAGAGAGCCTGAAACACTCAAGGAAGCACTTGCATCCCCCCAGGCACATTTTTGGAAAATCGCCTTGCACGAAGAATTTCAAGCGTTGCAGGCAAATCAAACATGGGACATTTGTGACCTCCCTTTGAATCGAAGGGCAATCAAATGCAAATGGGTGTTCAAAACCAAACTTGATGTAGTCGGTAAAGTTGACTGATATAAAGCAAGATTGGTGATAAAAGGATGTTTGCAACGGAGAGGAATTGACTACGAAAAGACATTCTCGCCTGTTATTCGTCATGGATCTCTACGATTTTTGTTCGCTTTGGCGGCTCAAAACAAACTAGATATTCAACAAATGGACGTCGTCACAGCTTTCCTTCAAGGAAAATTGAATGAAGAAGTCTACATGGAACAACCGCCATTTTTTGTTGATCAGCCGAATCCCGATAAAGTCTGTAGATTGAAGCGAGCTTTGTATGGACTAAAACAGTCAAGTCGGGTCTCGAATGAAGAATTAGACAAAGCATTGAAAACTTAGGCACTAGGAGAAATACAATTGGGTTACGTTAAAACCGAGAATCAGATAGCAGATATTTTTACAAAGGCTTTGGGAAAACTCAAAGTTGAAAAATTTCGAGCCCAGCTAGGGCTGAAGTATCATGGTTGAGGAGGAGTATTGGAATGACTAGTTTATCAATTTTGTTTGATATGTCCCCATTGATGGCACCGAAAGCACTTTACTCTACGAAACTCCGAATTGGATGCACTGAAACTAAAATTACTGTCTGTGATGTCTGTACCAGTACCTTTCGATTTCAGTTCGGCATCGAGTAGTCGACTTTTCACAAAGTCCATACTAATTTTCGTTGTTACTGTCTCAATTGCTGTAATAACAACTTCGAATTTCTCAGGCATTGTCAAGAGTAGAAAACATATTTTGTCCGTTTCATCAAGCTTCATACCAGCTTCTTCAAGGTCCCTGAGTAATCCATCAACCTGCATAAAGTGATCCTGAAGTTCTCCAGTGCACTTCAGCTGCAATATTTTTCTCAGAATAAATAATCTTATAAGTGGACTCTTGCGGTTGAATACTTTATCAAGATTGTCCATCATTGTTTTTGCTGTTTTTGACTCTCGGATATAGTCAATCTATTTATCATAAATACGTTGAACATGATGCCTTGATGTCCTTAGTTTCAAATGTATCTAGTTCATCCACTTTCACATCCTTTTCCCAGATGGTAAGGCATTCTTTCACTCCTTCCTTTGACAAAATAAACTCAGGACGAAATTTCCATGAGGAGAAATTATTTCCAGTCAGTGGAGGTAATGAATATCCAAGTGAGGAAGCCATGTAAGTATACCAATTCAGTTATACTTTTATCCAACCGATCCACAGAATTAGTGTAGGTACTCAAAGAGCCGAATTCTGGGCCTATAACCTGATGAAATATGTAATGGATAAAAGTAATTAACAATTCGAAAAGGAACATATATTTTTTAGGAATTGAACAACTCAAAGAACTCTCACATTTTACAATGACAATTACTCTACCATGACTGTCATCATATACAGAGTATAATGTATGTCTATTCAAATTGTAAGAAAATATATTCAACAATGAGAACTTCATTAACTCAATAAGTAGATACAAAAAAAAATTGTATGAATATACCGGGTGTCCCACATTTTATGTGACAGGCAATATCTGATTTGTCGGAGGAGATATACAAAAATGTTTTATACAAAAGTTTGTTTGGTGTTTGGTGTAGGTGCTACAGACCAAAATGTCATTTTTTAAAATAGAACGCACTGTATATTATTACATATTCAGATTCTACGCTTAATTCTGATATCATTTCATGTTTAGTTTTTGAAATTCGGTTACAGCGTTGTTGAGTTATTGCACTTAAAACAAGGTTTAATATAAGGTATCAAAAAATCTTTAACGCGTACACGAATCCTGTCTATATCTTTTATTAAACTGATCTAGAATCCTACTGAATAATAGCTATTAATGTAACGAGATTATTATGCGATTTATGATAATCGAGGACGTGCAACTTCCGAGATTTATTCAAATTGCATAATAATCAAGTTACATTCACAGCTTTATCATATCATTGACAACGATGATGTGAAAATAAAATCAACAACTTCGGTTATTGTCACATTTTTGTCATTTTAGCGTGCCATTTGGTATGATTTGATCCAGTTGATGGAAGATATTCCCATAGCAGAACGACAAGGAATTTGGTGGCAACAAGATGGTGCTCCTCCTCACAATTCACAGGTTGTTACTGAATATCTGGATAGAACGCACCCAAATAGATGGATTGGTAATAAGGGTCCAATTCGGTGGCCGGCTCGTTCCCCAGATTTATCACCGCTTGAAATTTTCCTATGGGGTTATTTAAAAAATATTATTTTCACCACTCCCCCTTTGAATGTGGATGAACTGAAAATGAAAATTCGACTAGCGTGCAGTGATATTACGCCTGATAAAAGAGCGACTTGTTCGAGAGAAGTGATTCGACGTTTCGAAGCTGCATAATATCTAATGGGCGTCACTTTGAACATTTTTTATTACATATCTAGGTACAATTCTTATGAAATGATTCATCAAGTTATATTGTTATTGACGATTTGTTCCTGAATACACCTCTTTCAATTTCGCAATTGTTTCATATTCAAAATGATTCCTGGCTGAATTCCACAACTCAAAATTGAAACCATAACTACGAACACCCATAATTTTGACTAATTTTCATGTGATCTAATGCAGAGAGAATAGTTATTGTATGAGATATTTTTAAAAATAATAGTCGTTCTCAAGACTTTACATTTTAAGCAATAACTCAACAACGCCATAACCGAATTTCAAAAACTAAACATGAAATGATATCAGAATTAAGCGTAGAATCTGAATATGTAATGATATACAGTGCGTTCAATTTAAAAAAATGGCATTTTGGTCTGTAGCACCTACACTAAACACCCTGTATATTTGAAAATTATATCAAAATATAGCTCTCATGAACTCATAAAACTTTTGTATGAAATATTTTTCTATATCTCCTCCGACAAACCAGATATTGCCTGTCACATAAAATGTGGGACACCCGGTATAGTGGAATGAAGAACTTTTGCGATAAATGCAAAGCACTTGTTTCGCACAAACTGAACTATGAAATATGAAATGTACAATATGAAATATGAAATGTTGGATGTAAAATGTAAATTAAATTGATAAATTTTCGTTAAAATTCCTGCACGATTCCTAAGGTGGCGTATGGAGTTAGTAACACAGGCTACTCAGAACACATAATGGCTAATAATCTTCTATATAAACACCTGGAGTACAAAAAAATAGTAATATAATACAGTGAACACTAAACGATGGACAATACAATAATGCAATTCAATGAACAATGTAATAAATATGTATTGTAACGATTTCGAGACCGGCCCTGAGACCGGCCCTGATCTAATTAATTATGCACCCTCGTTCAACTGCTGGCGTACGGATCGCCGAGAACAAGCTGGAATAAATCGATTGTTCGATACTATTCGAAGAGCCATCTAGATGAAATGTTCTATACTCCTGAATATTCGAGAGCCGTGAATGGAAACTGCTTGGGAGTATATAAGTGGGACAGGCAGAATGGAGAGTTAGTTACAGTTCCAGAGTTCGCTGATAGATAGCCACAGTAGAAATAAATTGAAATAGTGGTTTTAGTGAATTATCGTTGTAAATAGTGTTATAAATAAATTAGGAAAATTAGTTAGTGCAGTTTTACTACATTTGTTGTCAGAAGTCGGATGTTTAAAATAAATAAGTGTTAAAGTGTTCGTCGCGTTGAAAAACTGATAGACGTTTATCGCGCCTAATAGACAGTTAGTGAGTGACCCGTTGAACATTTGAGTGCAAAGTGGACAGTTTTGCGCGTCGCGGGACAATAAACTGAAAACTGTGTGTGAAATAAATAATAGACTGATATCTCGGTAAAGACAATAAGAGACAAAATGTTTCCAAGAAGAGTTCACCTAGTTGACCTTAAAGTTAGTGAATTGAAGCAAGAGTTAGAGGAGCGTGAGTTAGAAACAACTGGAAAGAAGGCCGTACTCCAGAAAAGACTTGCAGATGGACTGATTGAAGAAGAAGAAGACCCCGAAACATTTTTGTTCGAAGTTTCTGGAATCGATATGAGTGCTATAATGAACAAACTCGAGGAAACTACGAATAGTTTGAAGGAGAAACTTCTACAAAATTCCGTAAGTCTGAAAGATAAATTTCTTCAAAATTCAAATAGTCTGGAGGAAAAACTTCTAGAAAATTCTGTCAGTCTGAAAGAGGAACTTCTAGAAAATTCGAAAAATCTAGAAGAAAAGCTTCAAGAAAATTCACAAAATCTAGAAATGAAGCTTCTAGAAAACTCTGAAGGCTTAAAAAAAGAAATTTGTGGTGTGGCGAATCGGTTAGAAGAATGGGAACTGTCGAAACAGAGATGGAGAAAATCAAAGATGAAATGGAAGAAGAAATGAAAAAAATTAAGGAAACGCTCCACGATGAAATAAAGGAAAAATTTAGTGAGCTAGAAAAGCGAATGGATTCTGTGCACATTCCTGAAATTTCCAACAGAAATCCAATGCCGGATCTGAGTACCAACTTGGAGGAAGTTCAAAAAGACATCAAAGATTTCAAGGTCAGTACGGAACCAGGAAAGCTCTCATTGAAACCGCCTCAGTTCGACGGAAATACTCCATGGTCAAACTACCACCGACAATTCGAAGCTGCTGCCAAAGCAAATGGATGGAATGCTGGGGAAAAAGCTTTAGCATTGACACTGGCATTGCGTGGCGATGCCACAAATATTTTACAAACGCTCACCGCCCAACAACAGGAAGACTATGAACAGCTGGTAAAACACTTCGAACTTCGCTATGGCCAAGCCCACCTTGAACACGTATATCACTCACAGCTGAAGAATCGATGCCAGAAATCAAGCGAATCGTTGCAAGAATTTGAAGCAGATATTGCACGCTTGGTTCGTCTTGCGTACCCAGCTACACCGGAAAATGTAATGGAGCGACTAGCGGTCCAGGCATTTTTGGATGGACTTCGTGACCAGGAAACCCGGCAAGCCCTAACACTAGCTCGCCCCGCACATCTCGTGGATGCATTGGCACGCGCTCTGGAATTCGAAGCAGCAAAACAATCCTGCAAAAGCCAGAGTAGAGTACGGATGATTAAGGAAGATCCACAGCCACAGGAGCCCGCTAATATCGAAGCTGTGATGCGAAAATTGCTGAAGGAAGTTGTGCCTGAGAGAAGACTGATACGATGTCGAAATTGTAGAGAACTTGGGCACGTGCGTAGCAAATGTCCAACATTGAAAAAATCGACATCAACGATGAAGGTCAAGAAGGAGCAATCGTCAGCCCGTATCCAACAAGCCCCAGTTAACAATGCATATGTCGCTGTACTTCAAAGACAAGACAAAGGTGTCTTTGTAGACGGTCTCATTAACAACGAGCCTCGCACCATGCTCCTTGATACGGGTGCGACTAGGACAATCCTTGGACCTACTTTTGCCAAAACACCGGCAAGAATCGAATCGTCGAATTGGAAGCTACGCACGGAAGCAGGAGAGCCGGCAACTGTGTATGGTGAACTACCAATTGAACTGACTTTGGGTAGCACTACAGTGAAACACCGGGCTCTAGTAGCGGATATCGAGGACGAGATAATAATCGGAATGGACATCATGAATTCCAGAGGATTCGAGCTGAATTTTAAAGACGGCGTCCTTCGTGTGAACGGAGAAGAGCTGGTACTTCATGGGAGAAATGAAGAAATGATTCGAGTTCTGCTGGCTGGAGACGTGAGCGTACCGGAGAGGGCTGAAACCATTTTGGAGGAAATGTGGTGATGTTCGAGCCCAAGCTCCATGATGAGAAAATTGGACGAGGAATCGCACTAGGGAAGACCTTATTGCGAGTTGATACATTTGTGCCGGTAAGGGTAATGAATGTCAATTATTACCCTGTGACTTTGAAGAAAGGATCAATTCTGGGGCACTGCTCGTCAATTTCCTCTGTGATAAGGAGTGTACGCGGCACTGTTAGTCAAGCCAGTAACATGCCAGCAGAATTGGAGAAGTTGGTTGCTATCTCGTCCAAGGACATGGGGCCAGCACAGAAGCCTAAACTGAGAGAACTAGTCAGGAAGTATCAGGACATCTTCGATACCGGAGTAGGCAGAGGCGGTAGAACAAAGGTGGTTCAGCACAAGATAGATACTGGAAATGCCCGACCAATCAGGCAATCAGCCAGAAGACTTCCTCTCGCCAAAAAGGAGGAGGCTGACAAAATAGTCTGCGACATGGAGAAAGACCGAGTCATCGAGCCATCCGACAGTCCCTGGTCCTCTCCAGTCGTGTTGGTGAAGAAGAAAGATGGATCAACACGGTTTTGCGTAGACTACCGTCAACTAAACAACGTGACGAAAAAGGACAGCTACCCTCTCCCAAGGATAGACGACACGCTAGACACGCTGGCTGGATCTACGATTTTCTCGACCTTAGATTTGAAGAGCGGATACTGGCAGGTAGAACTGGCCCAGGAAGATCGAGAAAAGACAGCTTTTACCATCGGCTCCGGATTATGGCAGTTTACAGTTATGCCATTGGGCCTCTGCAATGCTCCAGCCACGTTCGAAAGATTGATGGAGACGGTTTTGAAAAAACTATCATGGAAGACGTGTCTGGTGTATCTCGACGACATTATTGTGGTTGGCAGATCGTTGGAGGACCATGTAAAAAACTTGGAAGAGGTATTTCAGCGACTGAGAAGCTCCGGACTGAAACTGATCCCTAAGAAATGTCATCTGTTTCAAAAAGAAGTACGTTATCTCGGCCACGTTGTCTCTGGGAAAGGAGTGGCAGTAGATGAGCAGAAGATCAAAGCTGTTAAGGAATGGCTCGTTCCGAAAGACATTCACCAGCTTCGAAGTTTTCTTGGCTTGTACACTTACTATCGCCGATACGTGCTGGGATTTGCTAACATCGCAAAACCACTGACCAGGCTCACGGAAGGACAAACAAAGTTCCAGTGGTCAGATGAATGCCAAGATTCATTCAGGAAGTTGAAAGGAGCTTTGATCAACGCACCAATCCTGAGCTACCCCCTTCCAGACGGGAAATTCATTCTGGACACGGACGCCAGTAACGTGGGACTTGGAGCTGTCCTGTCTCAGATCCAAGAAGGACAAGAGAAGGTCATCGGTTACTTCAGCAAGACCCTCAGTAAACCGGAGCGGAATTACTGTGTCACCAGGCGGGAACTGTTGGCTGTTGTCAAGGGAGTTGAGCACTTCTACAAGTACGTGTATGGACGAAGATTCCTACTGAGAACTGACCATGCAGCTCTCAAATGGCTCCTACAGTTTAAGAATCCCGAGGGTCAAGTGGCACGCTGGATTGAGAGGCTCCAGGAGTTCGACTTTGAGATCGAACATCGGGCGGGGACCAGCCATAAGAATGCGGATGCCCTATCGCGAAGACCATGTCCAGACGACTGTTCGCACTGCCGACGAACAGAGGAAAAGGAGTCGACACTCTGCAGAACCACGGCGATCGATGATAACTGGAATGACCACAAGATCCAGAAAGACCAAGAGAAAGATCCAGATCTTGGTTTAGTCATCGGCTGGAAGAAGAGTGATCGAAGACCGTCGTGGCAGGAAGTAGCCAGTTGTTCTCCAGTCGTTAAAACTTACTGGGCCCAATGGAACTCTTTCACCTTAGACAATGGAGTCTTGAAGCGTGTGTTAGAGTCGGAGGATGGCGGGGAAGAAAGACGTCAGGTAGTAGTTCCCAGAAGCAGAAGACAGGAAGAGCTCCGAGAAATGCATGATGGGGTCACCGGAGGACATCTGGGAGTGACGAAGACCCTCCAGAAAGTTAGGCAACGGTTCTACTGGGCCAATTGTCAAGCTGACGTCAAGGACTGGTGCAGAAAATGTGCTGTATGCCCTGCCAGTAATGGGCCTCGAACAAGACCTAAGGCCCCGATGCGCCAGTACAATGTGGGCAGCCCATTCGAAAGGATCGCCATCGACATCGCTGGCCCGTTCCCACAATCTGAACACGGGAACAAGTACATCCTTGTGGCGATGGATTACTTCAGCAAGTGGGCCGAAGCCTATGCCCTGCCCAACCAAGAAGCTATCACCGTTGCCGACGTCTTGGTGAATGAGTGGATTTGTCGATTCGGTGTCCCGTTAGAACTGCATTTGGATCAAGGCAGGAATTTCGAGTCATACCTGTTCCAGGAGATGTGTCAGATGCTGAACATCCGGAAAACGAGGACCACAGCTCTACATCCGCAGTCCGATGGAATGGTGGAGCGGATGAATAAAACGATAAACCGCCACCTGTCCAAGGTAGTCTCTGACCACCAGAAGGATTGGGACCAGTACCTCCATCTGTTCCTGATGGCCGAGAGCTGCGACTTCCATGTGACCTGAAGTTTGGGACGCCACCAGAACAAGACACTGCGGGAGATGACTACGTCAGCAAACTGCGACAGAGAATGGACGACATCCATGAACGGGTCCGTTTGAACATCCAGAGTGCCAGCGACAGAATGAAGGAGACCTACGACATCAAGGCGGATGCTGGTGGATATCAGACAGGTGACCTTGTCTGGCTATACAACCCTAAACGTCACCGTGGACTATCACCGAAACTTTGGAACTCGTGGGAACGTCCATATAAGATCATAAAAAGGATAAACGACCTCGTCTACCGCATTTATAAGCCTCCACGAGGAAAACCTAGGGTAGTCCACTTCAATTACGCTGGAAACCACGACCAAGTCCGCACAGTCAGATCACCGGAGGACGAAATGACGTTTCACAGGTTCATGTCCCTGTACTCAAACGGACAGAGAGTTCAACATGGAGTAACCCGAGAGGAGTCATCTCCAAATGTCCAGAGGCATTGCAGTAGTTTTCTCCAAGAAGTTCGGTCGAATCCAGGAACTGAGTGAACAGAACCCGGAAGTTGGAGGGGTGTTACAGCTGAGGAAAGGCCAGAGAAACATCTACTACCTGGTCACCAAGAAGCGTTCTCGTGATAAGCCGTCTTATGAAGATGTTTGGAAGAGCCTTACGAGATTGAGAGACACGATGCTGGACCAGAATATTGTAGACCTGGCAATCCCAAAATTGGCCTGTGGGCATGATCGGCTGGACTGGAGAGTTATAAGAAGCATGTTGGAGACAATATTCAGATCCAGCAGCATCAACATTCTGGTGTGCTGCAACCATCTTCCTCGACCCAAATTGAAGACTGTGGAGTGCTACTTCCATCGAACGTCCAGGTGCAGATATGGAGAATCTTGCAGATATCTTCACACTCGCCGAGAACAAGCTGGAATAAATCGATTGTTCGATACTATTCGAAGAGCCATCTAGATGAAATGTTCTATACTCCTGAATATTCGAGAGCCGTGAATGAAAACTGCTTGGGAGTATATAAGCGGGACAGGCAGAATGGAGAGTTAGTTACAGTTCCAGAGTTCGCTGATAGATAGCCACAGTAGAAATAAATTGAAATAGTAAATGTTTTAGTGAATAATCGTTGTAAATAGTGTTATAAATAAATTAGGAAAATTAGTTAGTGCAGTTTTACTACAGTATAGATATCAAATATGAAATAGGGTAAAAACTAAGCAATTGAAACAACACATTTCTAGTTGGAATTTTGAATTACTGAACAGCACATTTTTTTATCATTCGAATAGTCGTAGCAGCTCAATTCTTTGGCACTGAAGAACGTGCACCTTCAATGCTCTTCTGAAATTGTCGCTATTTACTAGTGTTTTTATTATTTCGGAAATGGTATTGTATAATTTAGGGGCGAAATAAGTATAAGAGCGTTAAGCAACGACCCTAACCCTAACAGGTGTAATATCAGTTTTAAAAATGCCTTTGCATAACTCCAATTGCATGAATATGAATATTGAGAGCTCCACCCCACACTGCTATTCCATAGCGAATGTGACTTTCCACAAGAGAATGGTACAAAGTTTTTAAATACTTCAGCGGTCGGATTTCTTTGAGTTTCCTGAATTTGAATAAAATTGTCCTCAGTTTATTAACAGTATATTTTATATTTAGATCCTATTTTAGATGAATATCAACGTAGATACTCCAGCCCTAGCGCAGTTCGAAACTTTCTGCATGAGGCTTCGTCAGCCTGAGCTCAATAAACTGTGCAATCCCATAACTCCGGAGGAAGTTCGACGGGCCCTCAAAGGCTCGAAGAACTTCGCTGCTCCAGGCCCTGATTGGCTGAATAACTGTTGGCGGAGAAGATTTCCATGTACCCACCACCATCTAGCGTGTTTTTAACTCATAGCTTGATGGGGAACAGCAAATTCCGGATTGGTTTGTTGAGAGGTGAACCATGCTAATCCCCAACAACGGAGATTTGTCTGATCCAAAGTACCGATAACAGGCTTGAATGTATGTAATAAGATGTATACCCGCATCTTATACATGCGAATCCTCTTCGCAGTTGATCAGGAGTATAAACGGATATGTGAGCATAGAGGGCCTGCAGGAGAAACTACTGATCGACAGGACTTATAAGCGTAACCTTTCAATGGCCTGGATCGATCGCAAGGCATTTGATACATCGCATGAGCTCATGCTGAGATTCCTTGCGGTACCCGATCAAATTAGTACAGTCTATTAAGTTTTGAGACGAGGATTCGTTGTAACACCACCAAATTTGGCATGCTAATAGTTGGAACCATATCTAACAATAAAAAAAATTGTCTACCAAAAATCCGGGGGAGGAACCCAAAAAAAATTATTAAAAAAAAAATTGTTGTCATTTTGAAAAAAAAAGTAAAAAAAATATGATTTGAACAGGGTTGAAGATCATTCAATTCTCTACTGGAATGATCCTTAGTAATTCCCTTTAAAATGAGCCCGTTTTCTCAAAAAACGTGCTTGAACGCCGACATCAAATTTCAGGCTCGTGTTAGCCCGCCGCTGCAAGTTCCGGCGGTGCCGAACGTTAAATGTGTCATAACTTTGCTAAAAATTATCAAAAAATTAAAAATAAAAGTGTATTTTGGTCGTGAAGACTTCTACTTTCTCATGTAAATATAACATGTGGGTATCTGAGTATCTAAATTGTTGTTTTTACCACGTTACATAATCTAACTGCGTTTTTTACGAAGGATGCAGAAATCATAGATATTTCAGTTAATCCGGAATAATTTAGACACTAGACGGTCTCACTTACACACGCCAAAAAAAACTGGGTTTTACTACTGCCTCATTTTCAACTCCCTCATAATTCCGACATCTTAGCCAATAAATGTTGAAAATAATCGCTTATACACAACCTGCATGAAAAATAAAGTATGCAATTTCAAGCTGGAGGTTTGCACTTCACATTTCTGTTATTGAACTCACAAAACAACTTCAAAATGTGTTATAATTTTAAAAAAAAATCAGAGGCTGTCCAAAAACTCATTCTTTTTAAGCGATAAATGATTTTTCAGAAACCCCTGACCATTCGAAACGAAAGTAGATGAATTTATCTGTTCATTCCATATATACAACATAGTCCAGGATCATCGAAGCATATTATCTAAGCCATCAATGGACACACTTTTGGAGCAGTTTTCTCAGTATATGTTGCCAGTTCAGATCATGAGCTGCGAGAGTATTTTGAGTCCCGGTTTCTGGGTTATTATAGACATGTCAAACCCTGCTGTCATACAAACGTTTTTGTCCTTACTGTGCAAATTTGAGTTTATTATTGAGAAAATTCATAGTGAAAGATACAAATTAAGATTATAATAGATCCAGCTGCGATTGTCAGTCTGAAAGTGAGTAGAAATTCATAGTAGAACAGACAAGACCTCAAAAATTCTTGAAGTGGATTGAAGTTGTATTAAATGCTGTGATTTCTATGAAATTATTAATGCTTGTCTTTCACAAAAGTAGGGTAGAAATGTGTCCTATAGGGATTATTTGAGTTGATAACTAAGTCATCAGAATATTCTATCTCCAGTATTTGAAGTGAAAAAATAATGCAATTTATATTATCATGCACTGATCTTCTCTGAAGTAAACGCAAGTATATTAGCTATGTGCCAACAAATCTGTTTTTGGGATATTGAAATTTGTACAGAATTGAGAGTACGTACACAAATCATTGAGATTTTTCCGTCCCATGACCATTAAGTATATGAAGAAATACGATTTTAAAATATTTTTATGAATGATAATAAAATACAATATTTTTGAGTTGCTTTGAAAGAATGTTATATAGAAAAAAATGCCGATCCGATAAGAAGGAACATAGGTGAAGATTTGAACCTGCGTTTATTTGTAGGATGTCACAAATGGGAGGAATTTGTATTATTTGCAATGCAGATATATTTTGCCACGATTGGTGTCTTTTTACTCCAGCAGGGCTGGAAACATTGATTTCTGTGAGCAGACAGAGGGAATTCTTAAACAGAAATCTTGATAAACTGGCGGACGTCAAAGTATCTGCATAAAAAATGTCAACAGATATACACACTCAGGGCTTCAATTTCTAAGAAGTTCAAGTATGGCAATGAAAAATTCTATAGCCCTGACCTTCGTATCAGTTCATATTCTCCAATGAAATCCAAACTGAGGAACAGCTCGGAAATCTTCGATTCCTCTCATTGCTGTTTCATCCGTTTCCAAAAAATGTGTACCAGAAAAAAATCGACCGTTCAGGACAGTTTCTGGAGCATCAACTGAAACTATTAAAAAAGTGGCAACTACTTGTTTGGATGAAGTTTAGAGAGCAGTTATGAAGAGAATAGCTCATGTACATTTGGTAGTGGTTTTTGCAAAATTTCACCGGGACTGGCCATCCTCATGATTCTCATAATATCATTTTAATACGATTAACACCGTTCCAGAGCTGAGAAAGACGACTTTGCTTCAAATATAAGCATAAACATCACCGAACCTAACCTGACCTAGCCTACAAAAAGTATTACAGGACACCTTGCAATTCCATTTATTCCATAGAAGCCGTTTTCCGATAGCTTTTCTACTTTCCAAAAAAACTCCAATTTTTTCTTTTTTTTTTATTGAAGTCGAAAAATGTATATGTTCCACTCCTGATTTTTTGGTAAATAATTTTTTTTACAACTAAACATGATGTCAAGAAGGCACGTGCCAAGTTTCATAGTGTTACAATTCATACTTCAGTTTTGACACAAATTTGTCTGTGGTTATTGGATTATAGTGAGATACATTGAACAGCTGCTCTCATTTCACCATAATATCTGGTCAAGTCAGAGTCCAAACAGAGCAGGTTATCATTAAAAGGGGTGTGTTTCAGGGAGACTCCCTCAGTCCTCTTCTCTTCTGCATTTTCCTATTGCCATAGTCCGTCGCACTACAGAAAACCCGCGGATACAACTGCGGCACCCCCAGCAATCGGAGACATAAAGTCACCTATCTGTTCTACAAAGATGACCTCAAAGTATATGCCTCGGGAGAAAAGGATCTTCATCAGTCTTTAAGGGTGGTGCAAGAGAACACGCATGCTATCGGAATGGAGTTTAGGATCGACAAATGTGCCACAGTTCATCTCAAACGAGGAATACGGAGAGGACGTTCAGCTCGTTCCTACATCATCTGGATGCCGGAGAGACATATACTCACCTAGGGGTGGAACAATGCCACACCAAAGAGATAACCACTATTAAAAACAGAAACTGTCGGGAAAAAACAAAGTTGCTGCAACTAATATGCTTGCCGTTCCGATTCTACGTTACTCCTTTGGAGCGATGAAATGGACCCAGGAAGAGCTGTGATAACTCGACGTGAAAACGCACAAATTGATGCATCTTCATAGGAGCTTGCATCCTGAATCGTTTGTTCCACCGCAGACAACATATTACATATAATCCATCAGAAAAGTAAAATTTCAAACTGAAATTGACTATGAATTAAAAGTATCGAACCAATAAAATCAAGTAAAGATATTCTAGAGAAGCGAAATGGTTCAGAATTAATTTTCAAGAAATCGAAAATAATCGAACGAGAAATTTGTAAAATCAATATATTGCAGTAACGGATATTCATCAAAATCTAAAAATTCGAGAATCATAAATGATCGTATCGATCTTTCGAAGAACTGAAATTCGAAGAACTGAACATTACAAGAATATAAAACTGTAATACCGTCAAAGGAGAATGACAGAAAATGGGAAGTCAGATATTTGACCAAACCAGCAAATCAGAAAATCAATATTTTGTAGAAGTGTGAAAATATCGGAACAGAATATTATAAGAATTAAAATCTTCGAATCCATAGAGTACAAGACCTAAAATTACCATATTGAAAATAATCAGAAGAATAAATAGTAGAATCGAAAAGGACAGAACCCAAAAATATCAGAATTTGGAGAGGGGATAGCGGATGGCTCTAGTCTCTCAGAGATGGAGCAGCGTGCGATCAATATTACTAAATTCTAATATCGGAATTAATTCCCATCCAATCACATCAGCTGTGCTTGCATATTTCTCTTCCAATACCTATTCTCACGATTCACCACCCAGCAAAAAAAATATGCTATTGAATCCTGAAAGGAACGTGACACGTAACAATTGAAAGATCTCATAGCTGCCTTTGAATAAATAGTTCGTGCGTGCCATCTAGGGGATAATAGAACAAATTTTATAGCAATTCGCTCATCCCCTCCACAATTTCTGCTAGATTTCAATTCTGACCGTTTTCAGTCTGACACATTTTGTTTCCAAGGATTTTGTTACTACAGATTCATTTTCAGATAATTTGTTGGATTTACGTTTTTAGATACGATTATATGTTGTTTTGATGGAATTACATTTCGATATTTTTTGAGCGTGATCGTTTTATGTTTTGAAGAGCTTAGGTTATTGAGATTTGCAATTACTTTATTTTCTCATTTCGGTCACTTTCCAATCTTACCGAATTCAGACCTATGAAATCTGGTTCTACTGTTTTTGCGTATGATGCTTTATTGTTTATTATAAAAACATATTAGATGAATTTCAATTTGGATCAGAAATAATTTCTATCCATTCAATTCTGCTGTTTTTAAGACCTATAAAATGTTATTCTGAAACATAAGTGATTCTCCATTTTACTGTTTTTTTTCATTTATCGATATTACAAAAATAATTCTGCTATTCTATGGCCCACCATTTTTTTGCAGTGGATTAAATTGGCAAGCGAGCCCTAGTCAGTTGAATATTAAGATTAGGCAAGCACCTATTTTTAGCCGCCTTTCTTCCGAATAACAGAACCTTAGATCAAGTTAGATTGATTGATAGGAAATATTTATCAGACAATGTTCGGAGTGATTTATTGTTTATATAGCTTTCGGGAAAAAAATAATACATTCGAGTCTCATCAGCAAAAACGTGTACCGAAGCGTGTTGTAGAGCTTGAGTCAAACTGTGATGTGTAAACAACAAAAAGCAATGGACCTATAATAGAGCCCTGAGGAACGCCTGACTGTGTACTAGTGAATCAGAACTCGTGTTTTTAAGAATGACTGCTTGCGAAATAGTTTTTTATAAGAGTACAGGAAAAGTATATCAGTACAACGGAATAACAACAGAATGTAAGGTAACAAAATACAGTAACTATTGCTAAACCAACTCGGTCTATTTGCAAACTCTGATTGTCACTAACTAATCGTGAACTGTAAAACTGTTCAAAACTCCGGTCAAGATTCCTACCGTCATTTAGAACGGTTTGGAACATGGTTTTCGTTTCTTCTTCGATGTGATTAGAGCAGAGATGATGTCATGCATTGTTGATAAACCGATTTCGATTATACAAACACAAGAGGTTAGGTCCGGCTCCAGAATCGTTACATTGTTTTCTGGACGTTCAACATCTGACAGGTTGGAATCGAAATTTTCACCTTGATTCGAATGCTCCAATAATAATAAAATAATATGATAATTATACTCCCTCATAAACACATAGCCTGTGCAGGTAGAGGACGGCTATTAATATTAACTGGAACACTAAATCGACATATACACTCCTTCACTAAGACGTTGGCGATGATGATGGCTGCTTGACATAAGAGATTCTTTCAAATGTACTGACGCATCGGGGATTTATGTTGTGATCGAGGTCCATTGCTGGCAGCACATACAGCACACTTTTTGCACCAGTCCTTGACGTTAGCTGGGCAATTGACCCAATAAAACCATTGACTCAGTTTATGGAAGGTCTTTTTCACTCCCCTGGTGACCCCATCATGGCTTTCTCGAATCACTTCATGTCTTCTGCTCATGGGTACTACTGTCTGACACCTTTTTTCCCTTCCATCCTCGGACTCCAACACACGCTTCAAAATTCTATTTTCGAGGAAAGGGAGTTCTACAGCTGGTGAATAACTTGCTATTTCCTGTCACGACGCTCTGCTTCCAGCCGATAACTAAACCAAGATCTGGGTTTCTCTCTTGGTCTTTCCGGATCTTGTTGTTGTTCCAATTATCACCCACTACTGCCGTGGTTCTAAAAAGTGTCGAATTCTTCTCCTCTACTCGTAGGCATTGTGAACAGTCATCTGGGCATGGTCTCCGCGATAGGGTATCTGCAATCTTATGGCTGCTAGTCCCCTCTCCATGTTCAATCTCGAAGTCAAATTTTTTAAGTCTCTCAATCCACCGTGCTTCCTGACCCTCGGAGTCTTTGAACTGCAGTAGTCGTTTAAGACCCGCATGGTCAGTTCTCAATAGGAATCTTCTCCCATACACGTACTTGTAGAAGTGCTATACTTCTTTGACAAAATCCAACAGCTTCCGCCTAGTGACACAATAAGTACGCTCCAGTTTTGTGAGACAGGACAGCTTCAAGTCCCACGTTGCTGGAGTCTCTGTCCAAAATGAACTTTCAGCTTTCCAAACAATATTGGTCACTGTCCAACATGAATTTTAAGCTTTCCAAACCATCTTGGTATTCCTCGGATCAGTGGTTCAGCGATGTCAGGGAATCCTAGCATGTTTCGGAATTGGCCGTTTTTTTACAGCTTTGATCTTTTGTACATCTACTGCTAAGTCTTCCCTAGCGACGAAATGGTCGAGATATCGTACGTTTCTAGAACAAATGGCATTTTTGAGGGCTCAGTTTCAATCCGGAATTCCTCAGTCGCAGAAATACCTCTTCCAAGTTTTCCACATGGTCCTCGAACGATCTGTCAATAACAATTATGTCATCGAGATACACTTCCATGAGAATCCCTTCAGAACCGTCTCTATCATTCTCTCATTGCGTTGCAGAGCTGAAATGACATAACTACTACAATCCTGGGCCGACGGTGATGGCGATCTCCTAGAGCCAATTTCACCTGCCAGTATCCACTCTTCAAATCAAGGGTTGAGAAAATCGTAGAACCAGCCAACGTGTCGTGTCAGATGGTTCAATAACTCTTTGTTTTTTCCATGTCGCTGACTAATTTGTTAGCCATTTCGTCGATGAGTATTGCGTGCGCTTATATCTAGTAATCATACATGGAAAATATTGCGATTCGCCAAGTATTCCTGATGAGTTGCAGTGGAAAAATACTTTCAGAAACATTGTTCTACCTACTATTTTTCCAAATTATACAATAATTCGGTACCCAAAATTTTTTTTTCAAGTAAACAATTTGGTAGAAAGTAACTAAACAATTTCATCAGTTCTTGTTCATGATTTTCACCTTCAAAAACATTGCATTTTTTTATGTGGACCTGAAGACAAGCATACGAAGGCGTAGAAGAGCCACAAAAAATATAATTCCGACTTCGCAACTGTGAATTATACAAATTCCGAGTTGTGAAGTCTGATTTATACTAATTCCAAGTTGTGGAGTAGGAATTATACTAATTCCGAGTTGTGAAGTCGAAATTATACTGATTACGAGTTGTGAAGTCGGAATTATACTGATTCCAAGTTGTGAAGTCGGAATTAGGCTGATTATATTTTTTTATTCTTTGTGGCCCTTCTACGTTTTCGTACAAACATATTATTTCCATAGAATTTGTTTCCATAAATTTTTATTTTCAGCTCGTTATCATGTATTGTTCCACCGGTATATCTGGAATAATAGCAACGTTTATAAAACTGAACAATGAATTGGAAAGCGATACATTCGAATCCATCAACAAAACCTGCGATGACTTTTTGTCCTACAAGTTCTACATTCCTTTCTCTACCAACACCAAATGGCAGTGCATATTGGCGTCCAACGTCTTGAGTACAGGAATGATGCTTCAAGGAGCCATTCACGCAAGTAATGCACATATAGTCTAAGATTCTACAATAATAAAGTAAAAAATCTTGGTGGTATCAATTTTATATAAGTTATTTATACACAGATTATTTGTTCTCTGCATAAATTTACAGGAAAATTAAGAAAATTATTTTGATTTTCCCTATTTCAGTTGGAGAGTCGCAGGTTCTGAGACGCGATGACCCACATACTTTTTCCGTTTGATAAAGTGAAAGTCCGTCCCTCGAAAACCGAATATTTTTTTCAGAAAATGACTAGTAATCATCTGACAAAGCAAAAGACGATTTGGTTGAGGCGCACTATTCAAAACTTATTCTTGGACATTTTGAGCCCCAAAATTGATCATCGCAAAAATTCGACGTCTCCTATATGCTTCATTTTGTGTTCCTTCCTTACATCGGGAAAATCCGAGTGGAAGACTTTTTCAGTTACGCCCGGTCTCAGGATTGACCAAATAAATGAATCGAAAAACTCGCGGGAGCGGCTAAGTTCAAAAATTGAAAATTGCACTTGAGTTCAATCTCCGGCTTCCAAATTTTGCATGTAGATAACTTAACTAATTATAATGTGGTAATAATTTGCAAGGTTGCCAACAGGTAATTGTAATTGTAGTACGACGACATAATTTCATTTCAGTGGTTTTGTGTGAGCAGAAAAAGCATGAGGGTTCTTAGGTTACGTTGAATTATTATTTAATTTTAGAATGAAACAACAGCTAAGCATACACTGGTTTATTGCCTTCAGGTTGAATGCTCTACGAGAACACAGTATAAAAAGTATCTTTCAAAAACACACTCATGTACAAGCACCTTCCCTCTTTTCAAAAATATTAATAATTCACTAACAACATAAGAACTAGAAATATACAGAAATATATGTATTGTAACATATTACGACTAAAATTAAAAAAACAAATATATTCTTTAAAAAAAAATGTTCCAAAATATTTAACTTTCTTTAATATTTTAGCGGGTTATATATTTGTACAGGTTTAACTATTCTCCCACTACTGGTTTGATTCCCCACAATTTATTATTACTTCATCATCTCTAAATGTATTCAATGGTTCTATGTCATTTACTTAGACTACAACTAAGTTGGTCGCAGTGCCATCCGCATGGAAAATCAAGAACTACACCGTGGGGAGATATTAGTTGAACAGTTGATTATTATTCATTTGGCAGGAACAGAACAATTGTAATGTTGTATGACCTACCCTGGCACTGATGAGAGGCAGCCAAGGACAAATATCTGTTAGATGTAGTTCAATGTCCGTCGTGGTATTAGCCAGGGAAGTAGTCGTTTTCTGATAGATGTTTGCATCATTTTTTCACTTGGTGGAAACGTGTGGAGAGAAAGGGTACTTCGACTTTGTCGATTTTATTCGTTTCATTAATTTTTCGTACTATTGATATTGTTTCTTTAGTTATTGTGCTCAACTTAGCAGAAGTTTTTTCCAAATTTTCATAAGGGATTTGGTCATTTATCAAGGTATCTTTGGATATTACATTAACCATAGCACCCGTATCTAATTTGCATTTTATTTAACAGGTATCAATAATAATCACGTCTGTGACCAATTTGTGCTCACCTCCTAATTGGACACAACCAACAAAATAACATTCCTCGTTCACCTGGGTGTTGTGACTCTCTTCCCGAATTCCACTATGGGTTGCGCAATGAACATTTTGCCTTTTCAAACACATTATTTTGGCATAATGGGGCAGAGTAACTGTGGATTCATTCGAAATTTTTTCTCTTCGTTGTTGAGAGTTTTCGATCATCTTAGCTTTATCTACAGCTTCTTGTAATGTTTTGCAGTCTCCTTCCAACAAGCGTTGACCTAACTCCTTGACCAATCCACAAATGAAAATACTTTTCACTATTTCCTCCATCAAGTCACAAGACAATGCTTTATTCTTCAAGTCAATAATTATTATCAATTGTTTCTCATTCGAACTGTTTCCTTGTGAAAAATTTGTGTCGCTAGAAATCAAGATTTTTGAAAGGAATGAAGTGCGTTTCGAATTTATTCAAAAAACTGTCCATTGTCTTCTTCATTTGATTCGAATTTGAAAGTCGGCATCTTCTCCTCCTGTGTAGTGGAAGCACACTTGGTAGAATAATTCTTCTTTGAATACTTCATTGCTCTTAAATAATTTGTAAATCTTTTTTTCCAAAGATTTCAGTTTTCTTCCATATTTCCATGAAAACTCAGAGGTGGAACACTTTTCGTTAGAATACTACGTTTTTTTTTAACATTTTACGCTTCTTATTTCGTTTTTCTGACTGCGCCATGTGAATGGAACAAAATCTAAGCATACACTGGTTTATTGCCTCCAGGTTGAATGCTATACGAGAATACAGTATGAAAAGTATCCTATAAAAACACGCTGATATACAGGGTATACTCTCTGCTACAACTACTATAATAGTACATAGACTAGTACAGAAAATAACGAACGCTAGATACATCATCTGGGATCCTAATAACATTTCATATCTATGTACTTCTGAACGTCTGGATTCGGAGCGAATCGATTTAGGTCTGTTAGCTCAGTACCAGTTATGAGATCTGTCACCTGTCACATCCGATTTTAGTTTACCTGCAGTAGGTAACAATAAACAATTCTTACCAAAAAATTAATAAGTTGTAAACAATTTTCATCAAAAAATTATCGAAAATGATTTTCTCACAATTGATCATACCAGTTGTTTTCAGACAGAAGTTCGGCTATACATAGAAACATTTGTGATAGATTTTACAGGGACCGGCCTGGTTGACTGAGTGTTACGGTCTGTATAGCCGCTCACACATATTACGTTATAATAAAAATAAATATCAATTAATGAAAGGTCTTCTGATGTTAGTCTGTCAATGCTGCTTGAAAAATAGATGAGCTTGTCGAGTTTTGCAAATATTCAATTTTTCATGCAGAGGAAGATGAATATTTTCGGATACAAATGTTTCTAGAGCCGAACATCTCGTCTAAAAACGACCAATATGATCAGACAGAGAACGAAAACATAAAAAAAATTACTGTTTTCTTTTATGTGTACTTTTTGTTATACATTAATAAATATTTATATAACATTTCTCTATACTTGTTATAACTTTCTTGAGCAATTCAAATAACTTGTGAACTATATCAACTGAAAAACAAGTTTTCACAGGAGATGTTTAGACTATAATAATCAATCAGTGATTTGTAATCAAAAAGTGTTGTGATTGATTGAATGGGTTATACCGAAATCATTTTTGACACCATAATCATTTTTGATAATATGCTAGTAAAAATTGTTTACAACTTTATTCATTTATTTTTTGATGAGAATTGTTTATAACTTTATTTATTTTTTGATAAGAATTATTTGTAACTCTATTTATTTTTTGGTGAGAATGGTTTATAACTTCATTTATTCATAAACCGATAACAAGCCTTATGCCTAAGAAACCATTTAGTGCCATTCATTCGTCTGAGGTCATTTAAGCCGGCGAGGGCGAACAGCCTTATGAGGGGTTGAAATATATTCCTTTAAAGTTTATACACTTATTATCGATAAGAAAAATTTTCAAACGAAATTTACCAAGAATAAACAGAGAAAATAGAGAAAATTTTTAACCCTTCAAAGCAAGGGTCGAAAAAATCGTGGAACCGGTCAAGGTGTCTAGGGTGTCGTCTATCCTTGGGAGAAGGTAACTGTCCTTTTTCGTCGGGTTTTTCAGTTGACGATAATGTACGCAAAACCGGGTTAACCCATCTTTCTTCTTTACCAGTTCTACTAGAGTGGACAAGGGCCTGTCGGATGGCTCGATGACTCCTCTTTCTCCATATCTCTGACTATGTTGTTAGCCTTTACCTTTTTGGCGAGAAGTCGTCTTCTGGCTGATTGCAGGATTTGTCGGATATTTTCTGTGTCCATTTTGTGCTGAACGACTTTTGTTCTACCTCCTTTTCCTTGTCCGGTATAGAAGATGTATTCTCAATTTGAGCTCGTTCTATGCCTTTGGAAGAGGTGACAACCAGATTTTCAAATTCCGCTGGCAAGTTATTGGCTTGGCTTACAGTGCCGCGTACACTCCTAGTCACCGAGGAAATTGACGAGCAGTTATGTGATATAACTATATTTATATTATATACTCTGTATATATTGTTACTTACGAATGTGTAGTTCAGTTGTTAATATATTTTATGAAAGTTGGTCTCAAAGTTTTCCTCCATCCATAACAGCAACGTTAATCTCTGCAATCAGGTTATGGGCCCAGAATTAAGTGATTATACAGATATAAAGGAGTGTGAAATTGAGATATTTCCACAAATTCAAATAGAAAAATGAAAATTTATCTGACAACTATTGTCAATTCCAAAACCGCCGTTTTCACAAAGAAAACATGTCACTGGAAGAAATTAAATCAGAAATTGCCAAGCTCAGGATGGAGCTCGAGATGAGCAGAGACGAAACACTTGGACGGATCCAACTACAGCGAATGGAAGTTCTGGATGAAGAACTTATTGATTGATGCAGGTCTCTGGAAATGTGTTGAACGAAATCATCACGATGAAGTAGGGGATCCAGAACTAGACCAAAGGGCTTTAGCTAAAATCAATCTATCCCTCAAACCATGCACAGCTACCGAAACTAAAAAGGCAAATTCAGCAAGAGAAGCATGGACGAACTTGAACTTGAGGAAGATTCTGGCATCTTTAGGCTGGGCGGATTTTACTCAAGTCTTTTCAAGACCAAATTCGAAGAAACTTAGAATTTTTCTGCAGAAAATTTCCAAAGAAATCTTTTCTTTCCAAATCCAAATGTCCGAGGTGCTTTAACTGCAATGAATATAACCACAAATCAAATGCCTGTCCACACCCAAGGCAATCAGAAGAGAAGAATAATACGGGGACCGAAAACAGCAGTTTTTTTACTTTCACCTGTGATGAATCTAATGAGACAAGTTCATTCAACAAGGAATGGATAATAAATTCAGGGACAACTACTCATTTTACTCCTCATCAAACCTGGCTGAAATCATAGAAAAAACCAACAGAAGTTTGGGTATTGCAAATGGTAACAATCTTCTTTGTACCGGATCTGGAGAAGTAGAGATTCTATTGAATAACCAGAAAATGTTGTACTTGCCCCCGACATAACAATGAATTTGTTGTCAGTTAGCAAGATTGTGAAAAATGGACACAACGTCATATTTGACGCAATTCATGGTTGCCGAATAACAGCTCAAAAGATTCCATTGGATTCTGAAAGAATCATAGCCACCGGTTCAGAAAAACATGGCATGTACTTTCTCAATCAGTTAGAAAATTTTAAAGTCCATTCTACAATTCAAGATGACGCATATGAACTCTGTCACAGTCGTTTTGGTCATCTCAATGCTCAATCTATGCAAAAACTGAAGAAAATATCAAATGGTATGAAATACTCTGATTGTAAAACACAAGGATGCATTGCTTGCATAAAAAGCAAGATCCATTGTGAACCGTTTCAGAAGAGTGGTGGGAAGCGTGCGGAGAATATTCTGGACCTTGTCCATTACGACGTATGCGAACCTATGCAAACTTGTTCAATAAGTGGTGCTATTATTTTCTTACATTCACTGATGACTTTTCAAGAAAAACAATGGTTTATTTTCTACACCGGACATCTGAAGTATTCAAAAAGTTCAAGGAATATAAAACTCTAGTTGAAAATGAAACAGGCCAAAAAATTAAGAATTTGAGAACGGATAATGGAACAGAACAGATATTACTGTTGAAGTGGGAAAACAACCACAAGTATCTCCAGAAAATGTGGAGAGCCTTGTAAATTCCGAACACTATGTTTATAATGGCGAAGACAACATGAACTCAATCGAAAAATTAACCACTCATAATATTTCTGAAGAAACTGGCAAATGTAAAAACGTTCCTCACACAAACCCAAAGGCCTCAACGGAATCATCGTCAAAACAAATTTATCTTATTTTAAATTTTTTATTTATTTTATAACGAATCTTCCAGGTTTCCGGAGAGAGAAACCCCTCAGGATCTCCTAGGAGCTTGTGCGAGCAAGGAAAAGATCCGGGACCGATGGCCGTGCTGGGCTTTGAACCCACGACCTTATGCTTGTAAGGCGAGCGCTCTACCACACGACCATCACGGCCCATCTACAACCAGGAACAATGATTGATTCAACTAGTGATCCCAAAACAGTTTCCGAAGCTATGGCTTGCAGTAATTCTGTCGATTGGAAGAAAGCAATGGAAAAGGAGTTAGCAGCCCATTCAGAAAATGGCACTTGGCTCATTTGTGACTTACCTTCAGATAGAAGAACTATAAAGGGCAAGTGGACTTCCAAAACCGAATTAACTGTGGATGGGCGAATAGAGAGATACAAGGCCCGTCTAGTTGCGAAAGGATATTCCCAAAGACCTAACTTGGATTATGAAGAAACGTTCTCTGTGCGGTTAGGTACAGCTCAATTGGACTGTTGCTTGCTTTAGCAGCCAAATATGATCTGAATATAGATTAGATGGATGTGGTGAGTGCTTTTCTCCACCCTAAATTGAATGAAGAAATATACATGAAACTTCCAGATGGACGAGCAGATTATTGAAACCTCTTTATGGTCTGTAGCAATCCAGTCGTATGTGAAACAGAGAATCGGAAGATTTGGGATTCAACCAATGTAAATTAGATCCATGTATTTATACGAACATCTCCAAGAGAAGTATATTGATACTTGCCATTTATGTAGACGATATTTTTATATTCTGGAATGAAGGAGAAGAGAGAACAAAATTGAAAAACGAAATCATGAATTTTTTTAAATAAAAGACCTTGGCGAAGCTCACTGTTGTTTGGGAATGCGTATACAGATAATAGAAAAAGTGGAACGATATCGTTGGATCAAGAGAAGTACATTGAAAAAGTCTTAACAAGGTTCAATATGGCCGAATGTAATGGGATTCAAACTCTTCTAGATCCTAATCAGAAGATATCCAAAGTGATGGAACCAAAAGTCCAAGGAATCCCATACCAAGAAGCAATTGGTAGTATGATGTATGCCGCCCAGTACACTAGGCCAGAATTGCGTTTGTAGTAGGAAAACTCGCAAGATTCACCAACGACCCAGCAAAGTTCATTGGATAGCGGTCAAACGTATACTGAGGTATTTACGTAAACCTTCAATGATGAAACTGGTGTTAAAAAAATCAGATGGAGACTTATGTGGCTACTGCGACTCAGATTGGGCTGGTGATATTTATGACAGAAAATCAACTGCAGGCTATGTTTTTATTTTATCGGGAAGAGCTATCAGCTGGACTTCAATGAAACAAACCACATTCGCTTCATCTACAACCGAAGCCGAATACATTGCACTGAATTTGGCTGCTCAAGAAGGAATGTTTTTGAAAAACCTATTTTTGGAAATTGGGATTGAACGTTTACAAATAGTAACCATGTATTGTGACAAGAAAGGCACAATGGATTTATCGAAAAACTGTAAGTTCCACCCCAGAAGCAAACACATTGACATTAAACATCACTTTGTTCGTGAGAAACAAGAAGGGATGATTATCATGAAGTCGTAGCCGACGTATTGACAAATGCTCTGCCATTCGAGAAACTACAGAAGTGTACCAAGGAAATGCAAGTTATACCACATAAAGTGGGAATGTTACGAATGTGTAGTTCAGTTGTTAATAAATTCTATAAAAGTTGATTTCAAAGTTTTTCTCCTTTCATAACTGCAACGTTAATCTCTGTAATCACAAAGTCACTAGGTAATAATTGAAATACATTACCCCAACTGGTACAAATTTATCAACACGCAACAAGGTTTTCCCTAGTGCGATTCCTCGTCCAATTTTCTCATCGTGAAAGTGTGGCTCGAACATTACCATGTTTATACTGCTCACAGCCCCTTCCAGGCGAGCCTCCATTATGGTTTCAGCCCTATCAGGTACGCTCACGTCTTCAGCCAACAGGAGTCGAACATTTCTTCACTTCTCCCATGAAGTACATACCAGCTCTTCTCTGTTCAAATTTAGCTCGAAACCTCTGGAATTCATGATGTCCATTCTAACTATTGCCTTGTCTTCGATGTCTGCTACTAGAGCCCGGTGTTTCACTTTAGTGCTACTTGAAGTCAGTTCAATTGGGAGTTCACCATATACAGTTGCCGGATCTCTTGTTGATATGCGTAGCTTCTAATTCGATGATTGAATTCTTGCCGGAGTTTTGGCAAATGAAGGCCCAAGAATCGTCCTAGTCGCACCCGTATAGAGGAGCATGGTGCGAGGTTCGTGGTTAATGAAACCGTCTACAAAGACCCCTTTGTTTAGTCGTTGAAGGACAGCGATATATGCGTTGTTAACTGAGGCTGGCGATTGCTCCTTCTCGACCTTCGTTGGTGTCAATTTTATGAATGTTGGATATTTGCTACGCACGTCTACTGCTAATTCTTCCCCAGCGATGACATGGTCGAGATATCGTACGATTCTGGAACAAATGGCATTTTTGGTCTTCTCTCGGAGAAAACTTATCTCCATAAATTTTTTCTTGACAGCCTCGATATTAGCGGGCTACTTTGCATCTTCCTCAATCATCCGAACTTTACTCTGGCTTTTGCAGGATTGTTTCGCAGCCTCAAATTCCAAAGCTTGTTCCAGTGCGTCTACGAGGTGTGTTGGACGAGCCAATGTCAATGATTGCCTGGTTTCTTGATCACGAAGTCCATCCAAAAATGTCTGAACCGCCAATAGCTCCATTAAGTTTTTGGTGTGGCGAAATATGCAAGACACACCAAGCGTGCTATGCCAGCTTCAAATTCCTGTAAGGATTCGCTTGATTTCTGGTAGCGATTTTTCAGCTGCGAGTATTATACGAGTTCTAAGTGGGCCTGGCCATAATGACGTTCTAGATGTTTTATTAGCTCTTCATGGTCCTACTGTTCTTGAGCAGTGAGGGTTTGTAAAGTTGCTTCCCCAGGTAATGCCAGTGTCAATGCCACAGCTTTTTCCCCCACATTGCATTCGTTTGCTTTAGTCGCAGCTTCAAATTGTCGGCGATAGTTTGCCCATGGAGTTTTTTCATCGAACTGAGACGGTTTCAATAAGAGCTTTCGCACTGAACTTTATTTTTCAAATCAAAAAACACGAGATTACTTTTTATCTAAATACAAATTGACAAACTTTTTCATTCATAAAACATATTCAACATAAACAAGAACCCGAAGTCATCGACAACCATCTTGGATTCAACACACAGGGCGTTTACTGCAATATTGGACACGCTATGGAGGTTCAGAATACAACGAAGGATATTTCGACATGGAAGTTGAACCCCCTTCAGAAGCATATCCATAATATTTTCGCACATTTGGGTGAACTTAATCGAGTTTCTTATATTTCCAGCTCACGATGGACTCTTGAGTGGGTTACTGAATTGTCTGAAAATTCAATTTTTGATTATTGGAGATGTATTCAAAACAATTCGGAGGAGAAGCCTTGTGAACATCAATATGTTAGAAGATTACTCCAGTTTTCATGATGAAGACAATCCCGCTCTGGAAGAAGAAATGTACAGGCAGCTAACCCATTCTATTAAACATTTGAAAATACTATTGGCGTATGTATAGTTTGTTAAAAGTTTCAGACATCTGTTTGAATGTTTTAGTTAGCCCTAAATTGATTTAGAGTGTAGGACTTACTTAATAGAAGAGTGTGTGTGTCTTTAGGCAAACATTCACTTATTTTATGTTTGTTCAGAATTTGAAGAATAATGTAGCTACAAATAGCAAACCTAACAAAGTATCTATAGTCAAGAAAAAATTTCAGAATCTGTTGATATTGAGACACTGTTTTGATCACTCAAAAAAGTTTTCAATACGTAACAGAACACTTTTAATGCAGTACAAAATGCCGGTATTTGAAAACTTGATAATTGAATGATCAATCGACTTAACATTTTTTAAAGTTAATATGAGACTTTTTTCATCAATGGGATTGTGTCTGTTCTATTCAGGTATTCTGAAACGGTAGATGCTAAACATAGCTCAGGTTTATCCCGAAAAAATGGTGCAATAAGTACTGGTTGAAGTTTAGTTCGCCCAGATGTTTTGATTCTCTCCGGAACAAACATGTTCAGAGAAGATTCTGTGTATTTTAAATTTTCTACTTTTACTTTCGAGAGGGGTGCCAAATATTCCAGAACTGGGTGAGGGTCCCATGTCGAGTTATATTCGGGACACGGAGGGTTTGAGTTATATAATCCTTTCAGGAAACGTTTTATCATCAGTTCATCTTGTCCCTGCAGAGGAAAGATGTGAGCTAGAGCCGATTTATGTAAATTAACTGATGAGTAGCTTTTAGACTTGGAAATTTTCATCAGAAATTCAATAACCAGTTCTAGATTGTAGATATAAGCAGTTTTGTGCATCACAAAAAAAACACCATTTTTTTAAACTAAATCGTACTGCGAATGAAAAGATGCCCCTGATAAAACTCCGGCCTCCAGGATAAGCGTTTTGGACAGTGGGTGAGGTTCTCTGAAAGGAGATAAAATGAGGCTTGTTTCAGGCCCAAAGCATATCGATTCTGTCAGTAATAATTTCCGATAGATTGGATACCAGGGTTGGCCTGGCCATTTAGGAACTACTAAAATCCCCTTTGCTTGATCCGTTATAATTTTCTTAATTATTTTATTTATAATTGCAAAGGGTGGAAAAGCATAGAAAAATATATTTTTACATGAAAGAAAAAAGGCATCAACATTCACTGAGTGAGGATCTGGTTTCCAAGAAACGTATTTCATGCACTTGGCATTCAGGTGTGTTGCAAAGAGGTCAATTTGTGGTTCACCAAAATATTCGCAGATTGTTACACAGTGTTCATTTGATAACTCATATTCAGTTTCGATATCAAGTGAACGTGATTCTGCGTCTGCATCGGTATTCAGTTTTGTATTAATGTAAGATGCGTAAAGGTAAATATTTTTATTTTCACAATAATTCCAAATTTCCTGGGCAGTAAGTATCATTCAATTGTTTAACTTTAATGCCCCCCATTATTCTGTTGATATATGATATTGCCGTTGTGTTATCTAGACGCATGAGAACATCACAGTCTGACATGGTCTTCGTGAAACATTCGAGTGAATCAGAGCAGCTTTCAGTTCCCACAGATTAATATGACATTGGTTTTCTTGTTCGTTCCAAAAGCCTCTAATTTTTTTTATTTTTACAAAAAGCACCCCAAGCAAATCTCGAAGAATCAGAAAAGATTTCAGTTTGAAATTTGGGTTCTTTGAGGCTCATATAACTTTTATGAACATTGGATATCCACCAAAGTAAATCGCCTCGCGTGAATTCTGGAATTATCATTATTCTATCATAGTCATTGCTTTTTATAAGGGCTAAATATTTAGCTCTCTCGAGACTGTTTGTATGTGCCCAACCGTATTATTTCACTGCGGGGCAGGCTGCTACAACGACACCTAGAAACTTGACAAAGTCTCATATACACATTTGTTGAGTTTTATTTATCTTCTTGGAATGAATTTCAATATTCTCTTTTTTCTCTAATGCCAAGGACATTCGAAAATCGACCGAATTTACTAGGATTGAGTTTACTTTTCTCTTCATAAATGACAAACCCCAAAGATTTGAGTTTTATTGTCGTTTCTGTGTTTCGGCACCCCTCGTCATAAGAGTTTGATATTACTAAGATGTCATCTAGATATGCCACGCATATAACCCCCAATGAACGTAAATGTTTCAAAACTGGTCTAAGGGTCTTTGTGAATATATATGGAGCAATATTGAGTCCAAAAGCTAGCAAATTGAAGTGATATAAGTTTCCATTGAAAATGAATTTAAGATATTTCTTACTGTCTGTATGTACAGGAATGAGAAAATCGATAGTGCTTAGGTAACTGTCCCTATGTAAAAGATCTTTGACGCTACGATAATCCTCTAGCTTGAAGTGTGGTGGCCTTATAAACTTATTCAATGAATTTGCCATCAGGCTTTTTGGTTGGGAAAAAGTTAGACAGAAATTCCCGATTCTCATGAGAGGAGGGAGAGATTGCTCCCATGGTGCATAGTTTTTTGATGTTTTGTTCAACTATAGTAAATTGAAATGTGTCTATGATATTTTTTGGTAATATTCTATGGTATGGGTTTGAAAAAACTTCAATTTTATAACCTAATATCCAATCTAATATAAGTGGATCAGTTGTTATTCGTTCCCAGTATTCGAGATATTTCGCCAATCGTCCAGAATAATTTACCTCTATTTCCTCCTGTACTCCGTTTCCCTCTTCTTTCCGGGTGATGAATGATACTTCCTCTCCACCTTGTCGCCCTCTTTCCTGCGCCGATATTTCGAGGGCTGGCGCTTGAAGTTTAAATGGCTCTCTGTTGGTTGTATTTTCCAACTGGAGGGTGTCTCGGATACTTCTTTTTGATTACTGATGAAGCCTTCTGGAGTTCCTTATTATTTTTCACATTTGTAGATAGGTTTTCCCCGAAAAGCCATTCATCAATTGGGCGGTCCATAATGATTTTATTGACAGATTGGTCTAAGAGACCTGAGGCATTGTGACGATGGTGAAAGGATAACGTGTGATGGATATGGAGTAGTTTTGTAGCATTTGCTAGATGAAGAAGGTGAGTGCTTGTTTCTTCAGCGGGGGAAGAGAATAGTGTGTTCATCGGTATTGCTATGGCACATATCGCAGCACTCAGTTGCTCTTGAACTTTCATGATGAAAGAGTCTTGTTTATTTGCCAACTCATTCATACACCCCTGAACTTCTAAGTTCATTTTAGGGGGGTTAAGGGCTGGAACGTTGATGACTGTTGAGTATTTATCAATCAATTCTTTTCTGTAATTTTTTTCCACCCCTTTTCGAAGGAATGTGATCCACCTGTTCGCAATTTCGTCATTCACCTCAGGCCCCGTTTCATTTATAGCCAATGGGTCGGCCCCCAATATTGCAGAAGCATTGATAGAGATTGGTTCTGCAAAAATTTGTGGTGGTTCGTCTATTTGACCAGCCTCCATGTCCATGCTTTGCTGTGATTCGCCACTGCTATCATCAGAGTTACTGGAACTGGAGCATGAACCTGGTTGGACGAAACACAATGTTGTGTCAAATCAACAATATTTCAATAAGGTCATCTACTCATATTGTCTCCTCATTTCATTCAAGAATATTGTCCAAAAAAAGGTGAGGTTGGAAAAATGCCATACACATATGTGTAGGTACAAATTGTAACTGTTTATGAACACATGTGTGTTCGAGAGCCAAATTTTGTTATGGCATGGAATGTTCCAGCCGGCCCTGTCACCCCGTAAACAAGTGATGAATGAGACTGAAAATATGAGTTATATCGAGGATTGTATAATCCGGTACCAATCCTATAGATAACAAGGATTGCATTCTCAAACAACTTCAACCATGTCTATTCGTAAATCTTTTTATCTGTGGTAAAAAAACTAGAGCAAAAACTATCGAAGATCATGTAGGTACCTAGATTCAAGAAAAGAAACATGAATGCAGAACTTACTTTGAAGGTAACCCAGTTTCTTTTCCAACTTTCTGAGTTTCCTCTTGACGTTTTCCATTTGTATTTTTCGTTTCGTTTTTCCCATTAGAATGGAAATTATTATGGGCGATCACAAGTTTTGCTGGAGTATTTGAACGTTCGATCAGCAAGGTATGACGTACTAGAGTGAGGTTTCAGTGGGCGAAATATCGAGACAAAGAAGACAACAAAAAATTACAAAAAATCTTATACTTTGAACATCGTAACATAGTACGGTCGCACTAGAACTACCTGGTAAAATTTATAATCCGAGACGAGACTGCGCAATATAATTAATTTTATAAATTATATTACGCAGTCTCGTCTCGGACTATTAACACTATGTAGTCATAGTACGACCGTATGCTACGACGTTCAAAGTATGAGATTTTTTGCAATATTTAGCCACTTTCTTTATGTCAATATTTCGCCAATCGAAAACTCTTGTGTCGTACCTTGCTGATCGCACGTTTGAATACTCTAGCTTAAATTGAGAACTCCTATGATCATTTCCTTAATAATTGAAAAACGAAACGTGAAATAACAATAGAGAAAGTCAAGAGAACATTTATAAAATTCGAGAAGAAATTGGTTTATCTTCGAAGTAAGTTATTCACTTGTGTTTCTTTTCTTAAATCCAAGTATATAATCATTTCTTTTTATTGCAAACAATATCGATAAACAGAAAATAGGTATCATTTAAAATTGAATAGTTCTTAATTTCATAATTATCCTTTAAAATTCGAGAGTACACATGCATTCATGCCTTGTTTCATAGAGATGACTGGAGCTAGCTGGAATATTACATGCAGAATAATTTTCTCAGCTCAAAGATACAAATGTATCGGTGGATAACAAATAACAAAAGAAAACATCTGCAAATATAAGAAGTTGTTTGAGGTCTTTTGAGAACGCAATCTTTGTTATCTAGTGTCATCATCACCGGATCATAAAATCTGAGAAACCTCTTATACTTATATTTCAATCAGCATGCATAGGGGTGGCTGGAACATTCCATGACATATCAGCTAAATTTTGTTCTCTGACACACATATGCTCATGAAAAGTGAAAATCTGTACCAACACAAGTGTATGGCGGTTTTTCCCCACCTCAACTTTGTTTAAACGACATATTCTGAAATGAGTGGAAAATATGAGTAGATGACCTTTTGATTTATAACTGAATGAACACAAAATTGTGTTTCAACCAATCGGATTCAAGCTCCAGCTCCACTAACTCTGGAGATAGATAGCAGTGGTGAATCACAGCGGAGCGTAGAAATGGAGGCTGCTTAAACATAAAAACCACCAAAAATTTGTACTGACTCTCTATAGATGTATCTGCAATCTTGGGGGCCAACCGATTGGCTATTGATGCAATGGGGTCTGAAAGATCCAGCTAAATCCAGCATTTGATTATCAGCAGAACTTCATAACACTCAGTTCTTCTTGGTCGTTAGTACGACTATCAGTGACAGAATTCACATCTGAACTGTTACTCTCGATCTGGTTATCTGGTTGTACTTCTGTTGTCTGCTGTTGAAGAGTCCCATAAAAAATTTGAAGATCTTCACGAGGAATTAAATTATTCAGAGAAATATTTGCTTCCTTCCCAGTTAAAAATCGAACTAATGCATATTCAGGGTTTGCCTGGATTAGTTCCGCTTCTTCTACGAGTGGTTCGTATTTGTGGTTTCTAACGTGTTTTCTTACTAAAACTATGGTCCAGATTCTGTGAGACATCTAGATAGAGTAGTTCCAAATTACGACTTTCTTGTATAACTAAAAATTTTTTCATGTGGAGCACAGTTGATTGCAGTAAAAAGTAGTGATCGTATTGAATGTAGTGCTTCAGGTAATACTTTTTCTCATTGACTGATTCTGAGACCTTTTGTTTTAGGGGCTAGTGATCTAGTGATCTAGTCTTCCAAATTATACCAACTTTTTCTCTGACATTTAATATTTATTATTTTAAATTGATTGTGACTTTATATACATATATACATTTTATTTAGTTATTTACTCTTACTTTATATTTGATTCAAGTATACTCGTTTTGTCAATAGAAATTTAATTTTCCTGACAATGAAGCATATATTGATTGAATGCAGCGAATAAACTGAAACTGAAGTGGAGTCGCCGCTGAATATCGGCGGTCATTTAGCTGCTTAGTATGAAAATGTTCTCAATTCTTTTGAGTGGCGACGGCAAATTTGCCGCGACAGTACAAACCGCCAAGTGTGTCACCAGCGTTTTTAGGGTCTGCTTCGAATCGTTCTGGTTTTAGGAATTTATTTAAGATTCATGTGTTTCTTTTCTATTTTGTTTGATAAATTGAAACAAGAATAATACCTTTTCACAATAGGTTTTATTGATCAAAAGAACTTGACATATGCATGACAGGAGTTCATACAATTTATAATCAACAAAATAAAAAAGGGTAATATAACAAGACCTTGATAAATAGTCGACTATTTTTATTGCATCTAAATTTCGACTGTATTTTATAATAATTTAACGAGACATTATTTTGGCATTAATAATCTGATGAGAGCCCGAGGGCGAAGCTCGAGGGCTTTCATCTCTGATTATTAATGCCAAAATAATGTCGAGTAAAATTAATAAATACAAGAGAAATTTAGCAGCAATAAAATAGTCGACAATTAATCAAGGTCGTGTTATATTTATGAAGATTATTTCTTGAATCCATTTCTTCATATCTGTCATATGAATGACACTGTATTGTCAGGGATTGTAGCCTCGATATCTCATCGTTTTTGATTTTTCCAAACCGATTCATTTTCAAATAATTATTCAGCTTTAACACGATTGATTCTATTTGACGTTTAATATGTATTTATTTAGAGTACTGTCAGATGCTCAGGCTCCTTGATATGAGTATCATGCTGAATAGTCGGTGACTATTGTGCATCATGTAAATAGTCGCTAATAGAACGTGTTGATTGGTCCTGTCAAACAGGAAACAAACGTATGATTGGTTGATGACTGATATTTAATAGACGAAAGAAATAATCATGGTTATCAAAATACAGTGATTTTACTACAGTCCGAAACATTAACATCCTACTATAATTTTGCAGGGTACGGGATGAAATCGAGCACACATTCACATTCGAATTACTAATACAAGTTTTAACTTCGCTTCTGATTTACGCATCTAATTTGTACATTACATCCTCGGTAAGTAACATGAATTTTCACTCCAGGTTTTCTGAATACAGATGTGTTTCACATTAGTTGGAACGTTTTCATTTGTACCTCTTTGGATAGCTTTGGGTTTTTCCTATTTTAGGTTCCGGTGATTTCTTCTTATTTCGCTGCACAAATGAATTTTTTTGTGGCTGTGTTAATACAACTCTCATACATGTGCTGGTTCGGGAATGAAATTGGAGATGCTGTGAGTATATCATATGTATATGTATTCTTGTTAATATCAATATCAATCAATATAGATTCATCAAACTGATCTGAAGTTATCTAAAGAATAGGTTTTCGTTAGTGAAAGATAACGGGAATGCATCTGGTAAATTTGAAGCTAATTATGGAGTTCCTCGAGCCTCCAATTTGGGACCGCTCCTATTCCTACTTTTCATCAATGATTTACCAACAGATATGAAGTATTCTGAATGTCTTTTATTTGCTGATGATTTGAGAGTTTTCAGGAAGGTGCAAACTGTTAGAGACTGTTTTATTACAAAAAGATTTAATCAATATTCATGAATGGAGCCTAACTAACAAATTGTACTGAATCGTGAAAAAATGCTTTTCTATGACCATAACGCGTATGAGAGAGCCGATAATTTTTGAATATAGAATCGACCAGGATAATTTAAAGTGTCACAAAGAAGTTAAAGATTTGGGTATTACCTATGATAGCTCGTTATCTTTCACTAAGCATATCAGAAATATTTCTTCAGCGAATCGCTTGCTGGGATACATAATCAGATAAACAAGTAACTTTACCAATACAGATGCTCTTAAAATTCTATGTTATAGTCTAATAAGGTCTAAAATGGAATTTTGCGTTCATATTAGCTTTGGAGAATATATCAGCATTAATCCATATTGAAAAAACACAAAATAAATTTCTAAGATATCTGTACCTGAAAAAATATCGTGTTTACCCAAATTATCATACAGTCAGGACTGTTCACCTTAAAAACGAGTTTAAAATATTGTCCCTGGAAAACTGACGGAAACTCTCGGTTTTAATATTTCTATTTAAGATCATTAACGGTAAAATTAATTGCCCTGAAATTTTAGCTTTGATAAGATTTAATGTTCCACCAAGAAGAACACGTACTTCGACTATGTTCAATATTCTCATGTTACATGTATCTGCTAGAGCTCCAATTGTGGCCATGTGTCGAATAGCGAATAGTTTCAATGCTGTTGTGGATTAAGAATGGACTACCTCACAAAACATTTTTCGTAGAACATTGTTAAGACATATTTTGAGTATGTAATTGATACATGTATTATTCATTGATCCATTGTGCTGTATGTGCATAAAATGTTTTTATATATAATATATTGTAACCTCTGAATTGATTATCCATATGGTCTCTTTTGGTATAAATAAATAAATAAATCAAGGAAAGATGTTGAAGGTTATAGTGGATGACATAGATTCATAAAAATCAATTCGATTAACCTAATAACAATAATCAATGAACCAACATAATAACAAGTACCTACCATTGATATGAATCATCCACAACGGTAGATGAAACATTCCCACGATATTGCCATATTAAAAATTATAACAATCTGAACTCATTTCAAACATAAAACTTTCCAGATCGAAAGATCTGTCTACTACCACTCTCTATAATAGTAGTTTACATTGATGAGACTTTTTAAAAACTGCAATAGATGAAGAACATTTTTATTTTTGAAAATTTGATAACTGTAAGTAGTCCAATTGGAAACTTGGCAAAAATATTTTTTTGTCTGAGTATTAAAAGTTTAGCCAGAAAATATCCCCTATGAGAGATTTAACTTCTTTTATATTACAGAGCATATCGATAAGATTTTTGCTGTATGAAAGCGACTGGTTCAGTTGCAGCCCCAGATTCAAAAAGTCTATGATACTAACCATGATCCGAATGCGACGACCTGTATATTTGTCCATTGGAAAATTTAGTCCACTCACCCTGGCGACACTGGTAACGGTAAGTTTCAGAAGATGAATAATAGTTTTAAGTCAAAAAAAATAACAGCACCAGGCAGTATAGTATTGCAACAAAGTGAAATAATTATTATAAAAATCGTTACTTTATATCAAACTGTTGCGCGACTTGCTTGAAAATTGCATGCGGTGACAGGCCATAATGAAATATACACCTTTGGGCACACACACTAAATATTTGAAGGTTTATGGGCCGCGGTGGCATGCGGGTAAAGTGCTCGCTCCATAAGCCAAAACAACCGTAAGAGCATGAGTTCGAATCTCGCCACTGCCACCGGTCTCGTGCAAGGCATCAAACGTATTGAAAGGTAAGGGCTACGTCTTCCCCTAGCTCGCTCAAGTCTCTGACTTCTGAGGGTTGCACGTAGGGATGCGTGCAACCGGTTGACGGATATAACAATTTTAACCATTTTTTTTAACAAAAAAGATCTGAGGCCATCGTAGATTTTCCCTATTTCAGTACTGGCGGACCTTCAAAATGTCGACATTTTATGTACTCCTTTTTATTCTTGTCATGATTATAATAGCGTACCTATTATAGGTGATTTTCATGCACATGGTAAAGCTGATTTGGCTGCTGGTGACCTACAAGGCTATGAAATAATCACCTAGGTAGCAAACAACACTAGCTAACCAGTAAATAAACCAAAAGTCTGTGATTCAACAATGTCTTCGTTGCTTGTAAAGACATCAACTGATCAGCTGAATCCGGGGCAAATTCCTACCATTTTATTTAACCAGCCACTCTACGCATTGGCAAAACAAATCCAGGGGAACTGGCCAATAACTCGTGATACATTCCAATTTATTATATTGTTTGGTAGACTTCATAGCGAGATGGCAGTTTTTAAGGTTCTTGTAAATATCTCAGGTGAAATGATATTAAAACAGTTGCAAACGCGGAATCATTTATAAAAAGCTCCCATGTAATCCATACGTGCACGGCTGAACAAATCCCAGCCAAAGCCAGTAAGCTATATTTACTATATTTACATTGGCTACTGACACATGGAGGAGAGCAGTCAAGTTAAAGTCATTCGAAAAGTGCTGTAAAGGAAGAGTTGATGTTTCTTCCAAATTTAGATTTTGGTTTATGGTTCTAATGTTCTAAATTTAAAACTCGTTTGGTTTATTTTTTTCAAGCAATACGACTCCCTCGTAGACACTCTGTTATCTCGCTCCATTCGACTAACTGACGACTACAACAGATAATCCGAACTCCACAAGGTGAAACAGCTCTTCTTCAAAACGGCTACAGACCAGACCACATAGACAGAAACATTCAAAAACAGTTTTAGAAGTCATCAGGAACCAAAATCGAACCACAAATTGAAAACCGTCCATCCAAAGTTTTCTTTCCTTACATCAAAAGGGTAACAGACGAAATCAGCCGAGTTTTCAGAACAGACAATATCGAAACAATCTGTATGCACTAGCGGGCGGTAAAGTACACTTTACCGCAATATACTAAAATTGTCCATATATACCTACGCACATCATTTCACGGAAGACCTACCATGAAACAATGAATTCAGTTCAATAAAGAAATAATCATTCAACAACTTTTATTCATAATCTACATTTATGCTCCATAACCCTGAAAATTAGAATTTTATATTAACTATGCAATTGTTACAATTTTGAATATTGAGGGTGGGATATTCACTTTTCACTTGGAAATAATTATTCCCTTTTGAAACACCCTCACCACTCATTTTAGATGTGGATGGTAGGTCCAAATAATTATTATTTGGTATCGGTCCATCACCATCGCCGGCAATTTTTTTGGCAATATTCAATTTATTTGAAATCGATTGTTCAATGTAGCTCTCTGCTACTGTAGTTGATTTCCAACCAGCGTGTCTTTTGATATTAGTGATACTTTCCCCAGCATCAGCCAATAAAGTGGCTGAAGAAAGCCTGAAACAATGACCCGTATATTCTTCTGGGCCTGGTAGCTTCAAAAATGCTGCAATTTTTCTTGGAATTTGACCGAGGATATTCTTCCCAACAACTTGTTTTGTAAATTTGTTGTTATTTTAGAATATAAAAAAACGCCCATGTTCAGTATTTGCGGGACGTAGACTAGCATATCTTCTATAAATATCCAAATAATTAACTGACTGGTTTTCAGTACTGCAGATGGTAAATGTTCGTTGTATTTTAGTTTTTGACTCTCGAATTGTAATCAATAAAGCATAAGTTAGGTCTTGAATGGGTTGAAGTTTTTTAATTACTTAATAAATATAGGTAGGTATAACATAAAAAGTTCGATTTCATCCCTATTCAATATTTTGGATTTCTTCGGCTTATATCCATCATTGTTCCGTTTCAAAAATGCTATCAATTTTGGAAGTTTGCTTATGTTTATATTATCATACAAATTCAAAGTAGACTTTAACATCGAATAGTATGACCACAAAGATGTTTTTCGATTCTTGGACTTCTCAAAAAAATATCCCAGTAATATATCTTCTGTAATCACCTTCACATTATTTTCATTGCGCCATTTTATGAACTCATTATACTTACGTCTTTTCGTAAAGTTTCTTTGACTTTGTTGGTAGCAGTTCGAGTTTGGCACTCTCAGCCGATTCCAAAATTTCCATTGGTATGTATATATTATGTTCTTCATCTGATGATTCCATAATTTTCGTGTTGAGTTCACTCACGCACTTTTTCAGATAAATATGAAGACCGTTTACCTTGTTTATTGAATTTGTTGCTAGACAACAACCAGCTTGCTTAACAACGTCATAATTAGGTGGGTATATACTGGGTATTCTGTGTAAAATTTGAAAAAATGAATCTATTTCAGTTTACAAAGATGATTATTGACACGATAATTGCGATATAAATATATATATATATACAGTGTCCGCTAAAATCTTGGAACTTTTTTATTAATAGTTTCTCAGAAAATGTCATTCTTTATAAAAGTTAGATTCCCATGCTGTTCCAAGATTTTGGTGGACACTGTATAAACCGCTAGTGCATAAAATGTTGTATGTATCACGTGCGTAAAATGCGTTTATGGCCTTCGGCGTGTAATGGCCCTCGGCTAACGCCTTCGGGCCATTATCCACGCCGCAGGCCAGAAACGCCTACTTTACGCACTTGATACATAAATAACTATTACCACAGAGCAACAGCTGTTATACCTCATCAGATCAACGAAGGAGAAAATTCCCAACGGAGACCACGGTATTTACAAAATTATATGTTTTACTTGACTAGAAATAAAACTCTGGAAATGTTCTTGATCCTCATCCGAGAATTCTTCCTCCTGTTCCACATCCATTTCTACTGCCTGTACAGTTTGTTCATGCTCAGTTGCTTCCCACTGTTCATCTCCATCTGAATCGATTTCTAGATCAGATCCTATCTCATCCAACAAATCATAGATTTTTTCGGTATCATTTTCTAATTTGGCAATGTCGATTTTTCGAATTTTATCTGAAAAACAAAAATAAACCATGAGATTCAGAGTTCTTTTCATATACACTCAAAAGTTTGAATAGAAAACGATACACAAGAATTGTTGAAGTACACTCCTGGGGTACAAAATTGTGATGGCATACAAATATGTCGAAAAATGTAACCCCAAAAAAACAAATTCATCCAGTCACTGATAAAAAAATATTGAAACATGCTTTTATCTTTCAGTTCACTGAAATAGTCATTTAAATTATCATATGTAGTTAATGTAATTGACATACTTACTTCTAGAAAACATTTTTCTGCTGAAAATGACTGCAACATCCACGTAGAAATTATGTTGACACCATCTGACATGGAAAATCGCGCCAAATGCGGCTTAGGCGTTGTAACTGGAACAAGTACAATCATAGCGGCTGGTTTTCAACCGAGTCGAATGTTATTTTGACCCTTTTAGCATATATGAATAATGCCCGTACAATTGTGAGCGCACGGAGCGTAAGGGAAACAATAATACAACAAAGTGGAAATAAAAAACATAAATATGTGATAGAAAATATAGAAAAATAATAACACACTAATATTTCATACTATTGGAGAAAAACTTGCTTGGTATATTCTCCTAAAAATACGCCTGAAAATGCCTAAATATGCGAATGCATTATTTATATTTAATATTATAGTTTGCAAATGAAAGGGGAAAATATTATTTTATTATTAAATCACAAGAATATTAAATCTTAAACAAAGATGGAAACAAATAGACTTTTTGTTCTATTTACCTTTTCATAATAAATTGTATTCTGTAAATTAATAATATTTTTTGTATTCTTTGCTTAAAATAAAGGCTTATGATACTTTTAAAGGCAACCAATAAGACGGATATCCTAATCCTCTTCATCGCTGGATTGGTTGTAAATGAAATTTTCGTCTTCACTATCAACTATTTCCGGAGTTGGGGCTACTAAGATTTCTTCTATTTTGCTAGGTTATTTTTTTATATTTTACATCACATATTCATGGTTTTTATTTCCACTTTGTGTATTATCGTTTATAAAGGTTGTAACTCATTATAAAATGTGTAATATATTAGCCGCATTTCATTAAAATATAATGATGAGGTCCTGTTCTAGTCGTAATGAGGGAATGCAAACTACTCAGTAGCGAATCTATCTTATAAAAAATAGTCTGTTTTCAGTTTGCGACCACCTACTGGTGGCAGACTTCTGAACTTTGAAAAATAATAATATTTTCAATTGTTTTGCAAAAAAGTTATCTGGTTATAAAGAGCCACTCTTTTAGGATCAATTCGTAACTTCCTTTTTTTACAACTTTCGACACGTCTGTCTTCTAAACGAGACCGTCTTCCGAAGTATTTTTTTACCATAAGAATGATTGAATGTTTTTTATTTCCACTTTGTGTTTTATCGTTTATAAAGGTCGTAACTCATTATAAAATGTGTAATATATTAGCCGCATTTCATTAAAATATAATGATGAGGTCCTGTTCTAGTCGTACTGAGGGAATGCAAACTACTCAGTAGCGAATCTATCTTCTTAAAAATAGTCTGTTTTGAGTTTGCGACAACCTACTGGTGGCAGACTACTGAACTTTGAATAATAATAATATTTTCAATCGTTTTGCAAAAAAAGTTATATTGTTATAAATAGGCACTCTTTTAGGATCAATTCGTAACTTCCTTTTTTTACAACTTTCGACACGTCTGTCTTCTAAACGAGACCGTCTTCCGAAGTGATTTTTTACCATAAGAATGATTGAACACTATAGTAATTATGTGCAAAAAATTATACTGGTAACTGATGACGATCCTGAAGGCGTTTTTTGAGAAATTTTTGAGACGTCTGTTTCCAAATTGAGACCGTATGGCGCAGCAAACGTATGTATTTTTTGTTTGCTTTATTTTTCCCTCTTTATTGACTCGAATATCTTTTTGGTAATAATGAGGTGGTTGTACGTAATTTTTTTCACAAATTCTAGAACTGCTGTGCCTGAAGGCGACCGTTACGGCTCGGCAGACAGGCGGATCTATATTTAATATGCTTACAACCTTTCGATTCAAAACTCAAACCTTTGGTAACAATGAGGCAGTTCATTTTACTGCCAGCTCTGAGACTATTGTGGAACCAGAAAAGTGGGACCAATTATGATTGATGAAGCTTCAACAGATGGTAACTACAAATTTTAAATTATGAAATGGAAGCAAGCTTTATAGGTGACAAGGTAATTCTGTTCAAGTAAAATCATTTCAAGTGGACAGAAATTCATTTTGCATGTTGAGTCAAGAGAAAAGAACTAGGGGACTGTATTGTCTCTCAGTGAGACACCGTAGTAGGTTCTTAAAAAGCTTTATTACCAATATCTTTGACAAAAATGGAAAAATTCATCAACAACTGGTTGATGTTGTAATTACCATAATACTTAAAATATAATACATTATACAATTACAATGAGCTGGACAAGTTCTGAGACGTACTTATATTGAGACTTTCTATCTCAACTGCCTTCGAATGATTGTTATCATTTCCTGCATCTTCTGCTTGCTCTATACAGCGATTTCTCAACTGGTCTACATGTCTAGGTATTGTAGTAAAACTGCACTTAACTAATTTTTCTAATTTATTTAAAACACTACTTAAAACGATTATTCGACTAAAACATAGATTTCTATAACTTCTATAAATTTATTTCTACTGTAGCTATTTATCTGCGACCTCTTGAACTGAATTTATAAATCTCTGTGGCTATCTCTGACTATCCCGCCCTCTGTTATCCAGCGGTTATGTAGTCGCATTTACAGTTCTCGATTGTTCAGGAGAATAGAAAGATTCATCTAGATGGCTATCTCTCGAAGCTTCTTTTTCATGGAACGTTCGCGCTTCTTCTACGTGTTTGTGAGCGGAGAGCTCCTGCCTTTCGACCGTTTCTACTCATTCAATTCTCTTCTTCTCCGGAATGAATTTGGATGAAAAATATCTAATAACTTTCTGTTACAATATGCCAGTTTCAATTGAGTAGATGATCCATAATGACATCCAATTTACTGGAAAATTTCATTATATATTTCCAGAGTTTCATGTCAATGATATCAGATTTTGGATCATGTTAACAACGGAATTGTCGATCTTGTCGTGGAGATTAGCCATATAATCAATTGCTTTATAATTTCTCTACCAAATGTAAGAAACTAAGTTTTGAAGCAATATACGGTTCGAGGTGGGATTTCTGTAGGGTTTGTATAATTTCATCAATCTCGTAAGCACTTCTTCATGTCTTAATGTGGATTTCAACTGTATGTATAACATTCTGCATCAAAAATCGATTTTATGGCGAATCAATTGTCGTGGTTTTGTAACCCCATAATATGTAAAAGTCATGAATGGAAGTTTTATTACAAAAGTTTTCATCAAGTATTGGGTGCATCTTATCTTCATATTTTACCTTTAGTTAACTTCATTCATTATACATTTCTTTTCAGGTGTGTCGAGGTTCATATTCATATTTTACACTATTCAGAAGCATTTAATAGTTTATTGAATTCAATCCACGAAAACTATATACAATTATTCAGCAGGCGATCTTATTAAGGGTAAGTTGAAAGGATGGAAACTGCTATAAATCATTTAATGAAGAAGAATTATTGGAAACAGCGGATCTGTACAACTTTACTAAGTTGAATTTAGTTATTCATTCATTCTTACCAACTCTTTAATTTTGAATAAAATCTGATTTCCATCACTTAGGGCCAATATATGCAACTTGTCATTATCAGTCACAATCATTGTCACAGTTTTAGTGTCAATTGTTGTTTTTTGAGACTAAAACTAAGGAAATTTTATGATTAAGACAGTGACTATGATTAGGACTATGATAATGACAAAGTTGCATAAATTGGATCTTATACTAGATTTGTATATGCAGCGTAAATATAAAAAATGCATAAAACATTGAAAGTAAAACATAATGACAAATATTTGAAACTTTTCAATGATACAATGTATGCGTATGAAATTTATCAACCAACATCAAAATTACTGACCGATAAAAAAATGACTTGATCGATTATTCATTTCAAACACTCTGTTCTTACAAAAGAATAAGTAGGTAATGCAACATTTTTGGATTTGGACTGATTTCATACTGTTCATGAAGAGCGCTTGCAAAGTATTTCTTGTAGACGCTTTGTCGAGAATCATGTCGTAAGTGTTATGATAAATGTATCATCCTGTATCTGATATTGTATTGATCTAGGTAGTTCAGGATATGGTAACATAGGAGAGATATAAATAGAAAAAAGAATTTAATTTATTTTCAAACAGATTTCAGTCAAAAATCAATAAAATTCCAAAACTGATTATTCCTCATCATTCTATTATATCATACTGATATAATTACAACAGTAAGGGGCTATAGTTGTTTTTCGTAGGAATTCAGATAAACTTTTATTCAACCCTGACTGCATCACATAAGGGTTTACCCGTATTACATGACATGACAATTTGAGAAAGAAATAAAAATCAACAAACAAAAATAATAGCAATAAATATGCAAAATGATCTATGAGGAAATACTCACGAACTTCTCAGAAAAAACAGTAAACAAAAGTAGTATATTTTTCAACGAGAGATAAAAATACTTTTTTTTCGCGACGAGAGAGTTTGTCCACGAGCGAAGCAGAGCGGAGCGAGTGTGGCAATCTCACGAACGAAAAAAACGTATTTCATCTCGAGTATGAAATGTTATTTTTTCTACGATAGATGTTATAGTTAAAGAGAGAAGTTCAAATATAATCGTGAAAATGTTTATAAACTGTCAAACGAAGTGACGTTAGTTTGCTGATTCAAGTGTCAAGTAGTGAGATTAACTGTCATTAGTGTCAAAAATCCATCAAATTGTTTTTAGTATACAGCGTGTTCCAAATTAAGTCGGCACCATTGCCAACTCCGTAGCATTTTTAATGGCCTTTTCGATGCCGAAAAAAAAAATTGACAGTCGCGTTTTCAGAATATTTCATAAAATGATATTTGATAATTTTTCAGTTCATCTACAATATTATGTTTCATTTTGTACACCTCATCTTTCGAAATTCCCAAAAAAAAAAAAATGAGGTGTCATGTCTGGTGAACGAGGGGGCCACTTAACAGGACCATTTGTAGCAATCCGTTTCCAAAACAGCCTCGCAGCATTATTTTTACGCCACTGACATTATGTGCTGGTGCTCCATCCTACTGAGAATAGTCCATCTGACGAGCCTCCAGATCAAGATCATCGAAAAACTCTTCCAACACTCTTGTTAATAAATTAATGTAACGGGGTCCGTTCAAAGAACCATGGTAGAAAAATTAACCAATAATTCTGCCTCTAAATAGACCACACCAAACATTAATACTAAATCTTCTTTGATTGTAGGGATGGACTTGAAATGGATTATGTCTACTCCAATACTGAAAATTCTTTATATTATACATCCCACGATTTGAAAAATTTGCCTCATTGCTCCATATAATATTTCTATAGAAGTTTGGATCTTGTCTGCATGTATTCATAAACCACCGACAAAACCCCAATCGTCTCTCAGGATCACCAGGTTCTAGTGTTTGCACTGGTCTTAACTTATCAGGAGAAATCTTATGTTTTTTTAGAATTCGTTGAATACCAGACAGTGGAACAGCTATGTCTCTAGATAAATCTCTGATGGAATTATTTGGATATACCTCAAAGTACGATAAAACGTCAATTTCTGTATATTCAGATATTACAAAACGTTTTTTAGTTCTCCTCTTCTCAAAAACTTTTTGATAATGATCACGGGTTTCACGAATTCACATCGCAGCGCAATTTTTTCTTTTTACTGTCTTACTTTGCTATTAGTAACAAAATATTGTCATTCGTATAAGTACCAAAATTGGGTGTTTAGACAATCATGAGGTTTTATTCGTCAAAACAAAGAAATTTTTTGCACTAGTGAAAGAAATAAATATTTCCACATAAGTCGCTCATTTTCCACTTTAGGAAGAAAGGTGATATGAGCTTTGTTGTTGAGAATGTTATTACGAATCGAAATGCATGAAAAAATATAGAGTGTTCCATTGAAAGAAATATCATTTCATGAAATATTCTGAATGCGACTGTCAATTTTTTTTTATATTCGGCTTTTAAAAATGCCCATTTAACGGAATTCGTAGCATCAATGATAACGGAGTTGGCAATGGTGCCGACTTAATTTGGAACACCCTGTATACCCATCGGGTCGCATGATAATATTCATTTTTGTCATTTCCTGTCTAGAGTAAATCACTTTTCTTGTAGGGTATCCAGCTGAAAGATGATTATTTCATATAAATGAGTAGTAAAATATATTTAACTACTATACAGTGCGGCTTTTTGGTAACTTTTGAACGGTTTGACGTACGAACTTAAAAAAACCCGTTTGGAAGGTTTCACCGATACTAAACATTTTTGCTCGATAGATGGCGCGGAGGGGCACATCAACTAAAAATATTTAAATGGCATGGGGACTCATGTCAAAGATAATTCAATTCTCTTAATATGTTTTTTCACAATATGCATCTGAAATGTCAGAATAAGTGCGGATCTGGCGGTCTGAATCCCTTTTCTCACCGGACCACGCTAACTTTTGAATGGTTTGATGTCAAATAATAGGACAGAATTTTTTTCTGATTGAAACGAAATTCAAAAATTTTTAAGATGGTTGTAAAGAGAATTGAATTATCTTTTCAACAATGTGACACATGACCCCCCATGCCATTTAATTTTTTTTAGTTGATGTGCCCCCCGCGCCATCTTTCGAGCAATCACAATGCTATTTATTTCAAAAAGTAGTATCGGTGAAACCCTCCAAACGGTTTTTTCTATGTTTGTACGTCGAACCGTTCAAAATTTAACTATTAAAAGCCGCACTGTATAAAAAATAGATAGCACATGGACAGAAAACGAAGGCGAAGTACACGAACAGCTGATAAACACTCATTTCCCAAAAGAACCAGAAAACATTGCAGAACACACACAAATACTACACAATAGAAACAACCAACACAAACAAAACAGAATGTGACACTCTTTATGTACGAGGTATAACACGAACTTGCCAGGAAGAAAAACTAATCAAGGCCATGGCCAAAGACGGTATTCCAAATGAAGCAGCCATTCAATTAATAGAAAAAATAGGACAGGAATTGCTAGTAATCTATAATAGGGCCCTGACATTGGGAATCTTTTCTAAACTATGGAAAAAGGCAAACCTAATTTGGGTACCCCAAAAAGGGAGAGAGAACGGCCAACTGCCAATCTCGCTGCTGCCACTTGGGATGCTTCTTGAAAAGTGTATAACAATCATCACAACAGACGCAATACAAAAAATAACACAAACTAGACACTACAAATCAATTTTCATTTTGTGAATTTATTGACTTCCGACAAGTACACACAATATTTAAATATTTTTATGACGAAATAAACTGATAAGTTTACTTCTTACGCTTATTCCTGTTTTTATTTCAGCGTTCAGATGATTTTCTCAATTATTTTTATTTAGGTGAAGTTATTTCCTCAACATTGTAATGTGCTATTGATATTGTCTATGTGATGATATCTGATTAATTTGTCACCTGCTTTGCATTTTCTATATCTGAATTAAATGTCACTAACTGCAAAACTTGTTTTTTTTTTCGTCAGACCCAAATTACTACATTTTATCGTTATATTTTTCGTTGTTTATTGGAACATTGTGCAACATATTTTATAAATATATTTTTTCAATGTGTTTTTATATAAATATAAAATTATGGAACAAATTCGATATTTCGCAAGCCATTTTTTAAATTGGAATAGATATCTTGTGATACCTCATCTGAAAGGTATTTCAATACTGCATTCAATGATTATAATAAATTTGATTTTTTTTACAGGGTAAACAAAAATTATATTTTGTTTCAATAACACCAAATAGAACAGTTAAATAAAAAGAAATGCCATCCACCAGTCTCTTGACAATAAGCAAATCTACGAACATATTCCTTTTGCACATTGCTAATAACTTTCGGAATTGGACAAGTTCTTATACATATATATGTGTGAGTGTGTATGTATGTAACATTTTATCTTTATCTGGACTGTTAACTTGTGGAAAAATATTTGTGATACCACCAATCCACAACGCAATTGTGGATGGGGGCCTCCATTGCTTGCCGATCTACACATCGTGTGAAGATCTGTGTGAATACGGCGGGTATGCAGAAGAGAGTATTCATATAGATGAAGAAGAGACCGAAGAAAGAGGCCGATGGAAGAAAGGCGATTACACGATGCGAAAAATATATCTGATATCACATCATTTATTTCGTAATAATCTCTCCTTGTGATATGATTGCAAGTTGTGTTTTCTCACCACCTCTTTATTTTCCGAATGAATTGGCCCGCTGACGATAGAACAACCCGATCCCGTGCCAGGATCCAAAGAACCCCAGCCAGAATCCTCTAAACAGTCTAACCGACATGGGCTCCTACAATATTTGCTCGTTGTTACATATCTTCACATTTTATTGCAATATGACAAAATGTAATAACTTTGTATTTTTTATTAATTCGTATTTTTACATGTAAGATCTTAACAAGGTATGCGCAGAGAAAGATCTAGGAGGAATTCACTAGCTGACAGCATTCAGAAATAAATAAGAGTTTTGGGAGTGAAAAAATGTTTTTTTTTCTCCCAACGACATTAAAATCGGCTTTTCAGTAACACTTGACAGGTTCAAAAGTTGCACTTTTACTACCTAGGCAGAAAAAGACCACTTTTTCTGCTCAGGTAGAAAAAGTTCGTTGCTATGCAACCTTCCAAGTAATACTTTAAATCAAACTGGCTATTAAAATTGACAGTGACATTAGGTAAACACAAATTGATGGAGTTATGAATGAAAAAAAATCACAAAAATTATTTATTAACAAACTCGATTGAAAAAAAAAATAAAAATTAATTCGTTCTTTAACCCATAATAGATCATTTTCATTAAATTCCCACCTTCGTACACTAATACAGTTCATTCGACAAAACTAGCGTATATTTCATTAGAATTTAAGTGTCTGTCGATACATCAAGTGATTCATCCTATGAATTGAAAAGAATACCTCAGTACCTTGGTATACAGATGTAAAATTTTATCGGCATATACAGTGGCATAGCCAGAATTTGTATGGGGGGGAGGCTCGTATACGAAGAATAATACATAATATCATCTTGCAAATTGAATTGACAAATTGTTGAAACTTTGAACTCAATTTGTGGCTATCAAATATCTACAATCTGCAAAATTATTTCGACAGTTCAGCTACTTCCTATTAGTTTTGGGATAATTTGGCTTCTTTAGGATCGTTGTCTGGGTACAATGCACGCCCATTGACACAATTTCTCCATAATATGTTTCCTAATCGATTAATAGATATACCTAGTACGATCATATCACAGATACGGCTACTATTTGGTAGATCAAGGTGGCTTATTGAACCTTCATTACCTTAGATTAAAGCCGTTATGGCAGAAAGGAACCGAAACACTTATATTCAACGGAACATTATTTTGTTTCATTTTTTCCACCAAAAATTTTTGCAGGCAATCCCTATAAATCCAGAAAAATTATTTCCAATTGAGTTGCAGAAAAAATGTATATCACGTTACATAACTTATACATCGAAAAAAGGCTAAAACTATCACTAAGCCACAGAAGGGGTAGGACGGAGTTATATTGTATTCAGAGGCAAGGGGTTTACTCCTGCCCTGCTGGGCTGTCAGGGGGCTGGCAAAACCAGCTCACACCTGCCCTAGAACAGGCCCTACGGTATTATGTAGGCGATTAAATGCTGTAGGTGCTAAGTCTTGAAGTTGTTAAACTTTCCCGCCTCCTCCAAGTAATGCGGGGGGTATTTGTTATATTGTGGGCTGGTGGACTGGCTACAATAAAATGAACTATAAACAAACTGTTTTACTATATCTGTATAATTAAAAATATCTAGTTTTTAAATCTTCCAATATCGTATTTTGATGTTCAAAAAGAATCATTGAATTGTACCATTATGACGAAGTATGTTAGAGCCGTGCCAAATAAGGCAAAAATTGTGGTGCAATTCACGTCGAAGAATCCAGCAGCTGTGAATACTGGCTTGCAGTTCAAAATCCGATAGGAAAAATTCAGCAGCTCCTGTTTTTCTCCAGAAAAAACGTCAAAGCTTTCCTGGTGTTTATAGCAAATTTTAGGTATCTTCATAGCTTCTTTTGTTATCCAGTGACAGCCAAAGATAACCATTACTGTACCAGCCTGAAATTTGAAAAGTATGAGATGATACAGTCGACGGAGGCATGTTCAAGAAATCCAAAATGAACCGTGAGGATAAATTGGAATTACTAAAAAAAACTTGTGTTACACAGAAGATTATAATGTCGTCAAGGTCAAGGAGACCGCTCAAACGTTATGGAAAAGTGATGGATAATTGTTCAGAGGAAGTCTTCCTTAAAAGGTACCATTGCGCTAGTATTTATTCTTTATTTTTATTGGCCAATATCTCTGAAACTATTAGTTATTGAACTTTAGCGCGATGGTAACTTTAATCAAGAAAACTTCCTCTTGAGTGGGGTCTTTTGCGATCTTCACAACTAAGTGTAAATGAAATGAATGACTTTTACTGTTTTATAGCCACGAGGCTTTAATGAAAATACTACAGTACCTACCATAGGACCCGTTAATACATCTTACAGAATAGGTATGGAAATGACAATCTTCCAATATTGCATGTGTTAAAATAAATGAAGCTTCATTAACATTCTACATGAAGTTACTATGGTAGGAAACCTGGGACATAGCGATAGAAGAGGAAGGTAGAATGGGCCATAGCAACCTTTAGTCCATTCAAATCAGCAGGGCCAGACAAAATCCAACCTGTATTGTTACAGTAAGGAGCAGACCTACTAATTCCACACCGAGTCAGGTTGTTTAGGGCGAGCCTGGCCTACAGGTATGTACCCAGCACCTGGCGAAGGTCCAAGGTGGTCTTCATACCTAAGCCAGGGAAACCATCATATGCGCAGGCTAAGGAATTCATACCAATTTGTCTCTCGTCGTTTATGCTCAAAACGATGGAATAACTAGTTGATAGGAATATCCGAGATAACGATACAGAGTATCCAATTTTCTCGGAGCACCAACATGCTTATCAACCTAGAAAATTCTGCCAAACGACACTGCACAGCCTAGTAGGCAGGATTGAGAATTCTCTCATGAATAAAGAGATTGCACTCACAGCGTTTCTTGACGTAGAAGGGGCGTTTGCTAACACATCATATGCGCCCATCACATCAGCCCTCACGAAAAGAAACGTTGCTCCAGCCCTGAATCAGTGGATATTTGCCATGCTTGGCTGTAGGGTAGTACAAGCCTCCCTGTTCAGGGGCACAATGGAGGTAAGGGCTACGAGGGGCTGCCCTCAGGGGGTAGTACTATCCCCTCTACTGTAGAATCTCGTGGTGGACGGCCACCTTGTAGATCTGAATCGGAGAAGAGTATTTGCCCAGGGCTATGTGGACGATGTCGTCATAATGGTCAACGGGAAGTACGGGGGTATGTGTGGAGTTGATGCAATCAGCTCTTACAGACCTACAGACGTGGTGCACGAGAACCTTGGGGTCAACCCTCTAAAAACCACAATAGTTCCTTTCACCAGAAAAAGAAACCTGGAGACCAACAGATCTCTTCGAATCTTTGGTGAAAGTGTACAGATGTCAGGAGAGACGAAATACTTGGGGATAAACCTGGACTCATAGCTCAACTGGAACAAACATCTGGAAAAAGTGCCGAAAAGAGCAAGGACATCATTAATGATGGTCAGACGCTCCTATGGCAAAACATGGGGACTTGGGCCCAAACAGTCCCTCTGGCTATGCACAGCAATTGTTAGGCCCTCGATATCGTACGGAGCCTTGCTGTGGTGGCCAAAGGTAGAACAAGTGACAATCAAGGGGAAGCTGGCTAGTTTACAAAGACTGGCCATGCTCGGAGTCACTGGTGCTATGTCCAGTACATCGACAATTAGCTTAGAGGTAACCCAGAACCTCCCTCCCCTGCATCTGCACATTGCAGCGGAGGCGATGATAGAAGCATCCAGGCTAAAATGTCTGGGCCAATGGAGGGGCAATAACCAAGGCCACTCCACCATACTGAAGGTCATAAGAATCGACACGTCTGAGATGTCGTCGGACAAAATGACCCAACATACTCCTCTGATGGAACATACACCACTATCATAGAAGATGGGGAAGCAACATCAAGGGTCATACCAATGCTGTCAAGAGGGCAAATCTGGTACACGGATGGCTCAAAGACTAGCAAAGGAGTTGGGGCTGGAATATACGGGTAGAGACCGAGGAAAGACATCAGCCTAAGCCTCGGTACTCAAGCCTCGATATTCCACCGAGATAACGATAACCGAGAACCAGCCTGCGGAATCCCGTTTGGGGATATTAAGCAGGACACAAAGAAATGGGTCAAAAACCGTAATCAATCTATCTATCTTCAGGCAATACTCATGGAAAAATGATGATGATGGGGCCAACCGACCGGCTCTCAAGACACCTTCTTGAACTAATAATAATAATAATAATAATAATAATAATACTCCCTCATAAACACTCGTTGAGTGTACCCAAAGGCATAGCCTGTGCGGGTAGAGGACGGCTATTATTATTATTTGCCGTGGCGCTCCGGGGTGACTTACTGATGTTTCAGGTGATGTATTCACTTTTCAGCTGCTGGAAAACCCAGAAAACCTACAGCACCACCTCGGGTGGTCGGTGTGCACTCCAAGCTAGCACTAGACGAGATTGGCATCTAGACAACTCACCTCCCTCAGGAAGTTGGTAGGACTGATGACAGGCCACTGCCATCTGAGAAAACACCTGCAACTGTTGGGGATACATCAAGAGTCAACACAATGCAGATTCTGTGAAGAGGAGGACGAAACAGCCTCTCACATAATGTTTGAATGCGAAGCTCTGGCTCGCATGAGGATGGACATCTTCGGACACCACGGTGCAGAAGATATCATCCCGCAGGAAAACCTTGTGAGGAATCTCCAGGAGTTCATCAACAAATCCGGAGTACTCACGAGATAGACCTGATAGCGGGGTGCAGAAAGTTTCTATACAGAACTACCTGCATTTCAGCCGCTGGACAGCCCCGCCATCTAATAATAATAAAATACTATGGTTGATATTCATTTTTGTTATTATTGATAGATGTCATGTTGTGATGCTTTTTCAGTAAAAGATATATTTTCACATGTTTTTCATTGATATTATAAACGAATTAATGGAAATATTAAAACAAAGTAAAAAACCTTTTTAAAAACAAGCTTTTATTTAAATGCGCTAAAAAGAATAAAATAAACTATTCCTTTAAAACTTTTACTATCAACTTATAACGTCATTACACAATTTATATGATATAAAAGCTGGACGTGAGATTTAAGTATTACATTTACTTTGATGGATAGTTTTAACAATTGAAGCCAATTAGATCAAGTGGTAAAATTCACTTGTTTATCTACACAGGTAAATCTCGCGACAAGCATTTATGTCATATAAATTGTGTAATGACATTATAAGTTGATGGTAAAAGTACGAAAAGTTTATTTTATTCTTTTTAGTGCATTTAAATAAAAGCTTATTTTTAAAAAAGGTTTTTTACTTTTAATTTATTTTTTACTTTCTAGTATGCGCTGGACAGGTTTCTCAGTCTATTCATCTCATTCAATGCATCATTGTTGCAAGAGTATTTGCCGGTTAATTCCGAATAGTCTAGCTCTTTAATGAGGATACCTTCTAATGATTTTACCATACTTGAAGCCACCCACGTATGCTTGACCAGCAGCGAAAAGCTTCGAGCCCAAGTATACAACGTCATGTTCGACAGTACCACCCTGCATTTTGTGTGCTGTGCAGGCCCATTATAATATTGGCATATTGGCAACAACATTCTTCGTTTTGGAGGACCGTGAATATATTTTGCTATACGGACGGATGGAATGTGACTAACATATATTTGTACTCTCCGGAAGCAGGGCCATATGATTTCAATGCATCATTCACCAAACCTTTGGACACATCTACATTGTGAGCTGGTTGTGATTTTGGAGCAACAGAGTTTATGATCACCATCTTAGTTTTTTTATTCGCATTCATATTCTCAGCAAGTCCTTTCATTTGAAACCCATATTGTAGGAGTGCATAAAAAACAACTAATCCGACATCTTTGGTGTTTCGCCATGTTGGATTTAAAGTGATATCACTTAATTTTTTGACTTATTCCCAGCAAGCCCTTTCATTTAATACCCATATCATAGGAGAGCATACAAAACTTAGTCCTCTATGTTTAGAAGTTCGCCATATTGGGTTTAGAGTGATTTCACTTTATTTTTCGAGTTATTCTCAGCAAGCCATTTCAATTAATGCCCATATTGTAGGAGTGCATGAAAACTAATCCGCTATCTTTGGTGTTCCGCCATGTTGGATTCAGGATGACGTCACACACCAGTGGATATCTGCCATGCTGAGCTATAGGGTAACACAATGGATGTAAAAGCCACAAGAGCCTGCCCTCAGGGGGAGTACTATCCCCACTTTTGTGAATCCTCGTGGTATTCTTATAGACCTTAATCGGGGAAGAATATATGCTTAAGGCTACGCTAACAGTATCGTCATAATGGTGAAGGGAAACTAAATGGGGGTTTGTACAAACGTGGTGCATGAGGGAGAACCTCAAGGTCAACCAACAAAAAAAACACGATTTTCCCATTCACCAGAAGAAAAAAACCTTGAGCCCAGCAGAGCTCTGCGAATCTTTGGTGACAGCATACAGATGTCAGGAGAGTCGAAATACTCGAGGCTGAACTTAGACTCCGATCTCACCTAGAACAAACATCTGGAAAAAGTACTGACTAGGGCAAGGACATCAATAATGATGGCCAGGTGGTCCTTCGGCGAAACATAGGGACTACGACCCAAACAATCGCTTTAGCTAGATACAGCGGAAGTGAGGCCCTCGATAACGTATGGGGCCCTGCTGTGGTGTCCAAAAGCAGATCAAGTTACAACCAGAGGAAAATGAGCCAGTTTGTAATGACTGGCCCTGCTCGGAGTCACTGGATTAGCCTGGAGGTGAGCCCGAACCCCTCTCTCTGCATCTGCATATTATAGCGGAGGCGAGGGTAGAAGCCTCCAGACTAAAGTACATGGACCAATGAAGTGGCAACAACTTAGGCCATTCCAACATAACGGAAGTCAGAATCGACGCATCTAAGATGCAGTTGGACAAAATAACCCCAACCTTCTCCTTTGATAACTCACCACCATCATGGGGAAGTCAAATCAAGGGCCCTACGTCTGCTGTCAGAGGGGCAAATCTGGTATATAGGTGACAAGCAATGTGGTAGAGACTGGCCTAGAACCAACCCATAATCATTCTCTCTGACAGCCAGGCGGCAATAAAGGCTCTGCGATCATGCAGATTTACTTCCAAATCAGTTTGGGAAACTTACAAAAAGCACAACGACATACGAGCACAGAACAGGGTAAAACTTATCTGGGTACCTGGTCACAAGGGCATCCAGAGGCATGAAAACGCAGTTGAAGTAGCAATAGCGGGAGCAGCAACAACACTCATTGAACCAGCCTGCGGAATCCCATTTGAGGACATGAAACAGGACACGAAGAAATGGGTCAAAAATCAATTTTCCTGGAAAGACGCCACAGGGAAGATAATGGTGATGGGGCCAACTGAGTGGCTATCAAGGCATCTTCTTGATCTGAACCGACACTCCCTCAGCAAGGTGGTAGGACTGATAACCGACCACTGCCACCTGAAAAAACACCTGCGTATATTGGGGATACACCAAGACACCACAATATGCAGGCTCTGTGATGAGGTGGACGAAACAACCTGACTCGCATAATGATGAATATCTTTGGACACTGTAGTGCAGAAGATATCATTTCACAGAAAAACCTTCTGAGAAATCTCCAGAAGTTTATCAGAAGATGCGGAGCACTCATGAAACAAACCTGACAGCGGGGAGCAGAAAGGTACTATTGTAGTCGCGTAAAATGTGCAATCATTTCTTTAAAATTGTTTTTTCCGTTATCCAGCTGTCATTCCCCTACGAAAGACAGCCCTCAGAAGTCGAAACTTGTGCGACCTAAGGATTAACGAGGTCTTACCTTTTAACGTGCGATTCCTAGCACGAGACCAGTGACCATGCTGGGAATCGAACCCTCGTGCCTCTGATTGATAGACTAGCGCTCTACCATCATGACCACTGCGGCCCATACTCCGATGTAACTTATTAAAATTTAAGGATAATATAAAAATGCATGGAAACCTCTTCTTATCCTAGCCCATTCTTTTCAAGAAAAAATCAAATGTTAAAATTCTGGTAAAAAAAAGTTAAAGATATTCTTGACTGAAAAAACAAAAATCCGTGGTCTTTCAGCGTTTCCGACCATATTTCGATATCGTCGTACAAAAAATAACGTATTCTCACTCACCACAGTTATTACGATCAGCAGTGATTTCAAAGCCTGATCAGCGGGTGAGAGTCCCACTTCCGAAGCTTTTCCTGAGACATATATCCAAAATACATTGAGAGTAACCAAAGTCATTGTACAGCACTGTACCATGCTCAAGAAAATTTGAAAGCCGAATAATGAATTCAACAAATCGGTTACTTCAGACAACTGTCTGAATAATTTTCCAATAGAGTTCATCGATGTAACCATTTTCTCACTGTAACGTTTCTGCAGTGCCTCTCGCAATTGGCAAAATTTATCATAAACACTGTAGATGTATGCGAAAATCAGAGTCATCTTCACATTTTCGCAGAACATGTAGTAATAAATGACAATATATCTCATATACACGGTCGGCTCGGTGGTTTTTATCATCATCGCAACGTTCAAACATGCCAGGAGAAAGAAACAGAACGTAGTGAGGACGAATATGAAATCGAAGTGCTTGGTGAAAGAGCTCCCGCTGCCTTTGTGTAGGAAAGTCTCTGTTTGTAAAAATTTGTGGTAAAGTTCACACCAACTATTTCTATTCCAAAAAGCCGCTCCCAGAATCATCACAAAATATTGTGAAGAACCAACAAATTCTCTCGTTATATCTATAACAACTTCAGAAAAACGAAAGCTTTCTTTTGAGTTCTTGAGCGATTCGAAATAAGCCATAGTGTTGTGGACTTGCAGGATCATAACAATGATTACATGAAGAAACGCATACATTTTGTTAAGTACGCCAGTTAAGGAATTCTTTTTGTTGTCGAGAGGAGGCGTGATGGCTAGAAATCTTGCTAAATAGTAAGCTTTGTTGAATGAATCGAAAGTGCTTTTTTTCTTAACAATATTGATCGAATTCATGTTTTGTCACTAACCATAAACGAGTACTTCTTGATTCTATGAGTGAAAATGAACTTATTGAGGGATTCCAGCAAAATTTCGATAACACAGTATTCACAGCAATCATCGCACTTAGATTCATATCAATTTCACGGCAATTATGTGATGAAAAACAACGGTAGGCCAGGGTCGGTTTTCCTAATGGTAGACTAACTTAGTTTTATTATCTACCTCCACATATATTACAGGTAAATTTGTAGCACTAGCATTTCAGTATCACTAGACATGAAAATCAGAGTTGATGAAAAATGCTCGTTTGTTCTAATGTATCTCTAACACTGTGGCATATATAAATCTCCTATCAAGTAACACAACCTAGATGAGTAATACTCAAATAGAACTGAAGGTAACATCTTTTCATAATGGTATCCCTCAAATCATGACATTGTTGCCATGTTGCAATTTTTTAAGGATACAATAAGAACGTCAGCTAGATTTTGATATCTGTCTGGTATATCCATGGCAACGAAAACCCAAAAATACTGTCTTGGATGAAATATATAGCAATAAGAAGGCAATTGAAACGTTTATTGTAGCTTGTTGGGATCATGTAAAAATGATAGTATTTCCATCGCCGAACGGGGATTCTTCGTTGTCGATATAGTCTGGCCAGTACCGCAACGCTGCATTTGAAATATCAAATTTCAAATATGACAGAACAACAACAAAACATCTCTGATTGTTTTCGTCTTTGGCTTATTGGAGTATTTTTTCGTGAATAAAGGGCAAATTCTGAGTTGATTTGTGTTAAACTAGTTTTTATTGTTAACCATTGGTGCAGCATTCTGAAATGTGTAAAAGATATTTGAAGCTGGAAATCAAAATATGTATTTCACAGGTAAGCTACCAGTGTCGTAACTATGGAGAAAGGGAAACCATCTTGTTTTTTGTATCGACAAAAAAATCATAACTTCCGACCCTGAAAATCCCCACATACTAATTTTGATTCGATTACAGTCACATAGTCGGCATTGATCTGTTATTAATTTCCATGAGAAATTGATTGTAGTAGTATTGAGCTGAATTTTTAGGGTCTCCAAATCACCTCAGCGCATATGGGCCTAATTGTCGATGCACCGGCACTGTACGATTCTAAATAATCGACAATAACAACTGAACTGTTTCCATATTGAAATTACTTAATGACAATAATGACGTAAAATTATAGCTTTTCGTATGTCAGCTTCGTGGCCAGATATATTCTCATTAATTATTGTTTTCCAAAGAAGAAAATTTTAATCCTCCTCTTCATACAATGAAAACAGTGGTTAATCGGTTACGTACTATTGTAGGACGCAATCAAAATTAGAGGATCATTTTACTATGCTTTTTTGATATCTGTAGTTTGGCACATGAATCAAAATAAGTATTGTGTCATTTACCCTGAGAGCTAAGATATATGGGAGTTAAATGAAATAGTTTTTAATTTTGTGATTCAAAGCTTTGTCGTTCTTTCAACAAATTCTGAGGAAGGGAAATTCAGTAGGTCAACAGTCGGACGACAATGGACTGGGAAGATTGAATTCGTTAAGTGGATCTCAATGAAACTGCTGATTGTGTGGCCAAATCATTTCGTCGTGATAAACTGTAATTACTGTCATCTGGTATATTTAGATAAGGCTCACAACAGTAAGTTTCAATTGTGGGTGTGGAATTATTTTTCGACCAACGATGAGATGAATCTTCTTGCTCTAACTGTACTTCAGTTAAAACTATTTGATCCGTATGTCTTCGCTATAATTGATAATTTAAATGTATCGTATAATCTAATAATAATAATCCTTCACACCTAACTATTTTCCTAAATTTACATTTACATTTACAATTTTTTTCATAATTTCGAACTCGTACATATTGTCCTGGTGAAATTTTATAGGTATCAGTGTATCTGATAAGATCTATATTAGAACACCAATTATCCAGTTTTTTTATACATATGAATCATCTTTACTATTTGTGCTGGATACTATTACTCTTCATGAAATTTTCGAATTCATGAGATCTGAAAGTTGAACTAATATCATAATAATTGTTCATGATCGGAATTACATACAACTTCATCTGCTGGCATCAATAAATATAAACATAATTTTAAAATTCTAAAGGAACCCGCACGAAATTATACATAGTTGGGAAATTTGCTCTCGGTCAAATTGGCTGAAATTGTATTATGTTGGAGTAGCATGGATCTTTAGAAAAATGTGTAAGTTTAAATGATTTTGTATGAGTCGTTTCTGAGAAATAACCGGTCAAAGTTCGTAAAAACGTCGTAGGGATTGACATAAAAAAGATTTTTTTGGTCAAAATGAGACAAATTCAGGATGAAAATGTATTTATTGGAACCTGTTGGATATTTTTTTCTAGCCATTCAGGAACAAACGAGTCATATTTTTGGTGTTTTATTATTTAGGAAACTAATTATTTCTCATAAATAGTTATTTTTGTATCTAGTGCGCGAAATGCTACTTTGGTGATCGAGAACTGATTTTTTTTAACGAGGCGCAGCCGAGTTAAAAAAAATTGTCGAGTTCACCAAAGTATTTCGCGCATGAGATGCAAACAAAATTTTTTCTACCAACGTCAAAAATATTGTTCTAAAATAAGTAATATGGTTAGCTTAATATGAAAAATAGTATTGAACTGGCTTAAACTCTTTTTCCAAATCAAGTAATTACTGTAACTATGGAAATAAAATGGTATTTGTTGACAATTGGATTTTTGCTTGATTGATGAACATAAAGGTTAAAATATAAAAATCCCATATAGTTTACATGCATGGTAACGAAGGAAAATGAAAAAAAGAGTCAATTCGCATATCGTTGTCAATGCGCGAACCTTGTCATTTTTTGACGTTTGTAGAAAAAAATACTTAATAATCAAGTTGTGCCCTACCATTATTCACTGTCAAACACACACTTTTGTCAATTGGTTGTAGTGAAATCTTTGAAAATTGGTGATTCTGATGATAGTTTACCTTACGATTTGGAGAGTGAAGTTTTTATTTTGATTAAAAGTGTTTGATAAGTATTTCCATTATTTTTATAAAGTTCATTTACTTATGTTAAACTTTCAGGGATTTCATATGAATATGTAGTATGAATATGAATTTCATACTACTTCGTACTAGGACTTTTTGAACCTTATTATGGTCCTAGGACCATAAAGAACTTTATTATGTCCGTAAAATACAGAAACTATACAGCATGATAACATGATAACGCAATTCACAATATTTTGACAAATATAAAGCAAAATTATTGACCTCACTTCTTCTAAACACCTATACATATTCATACCCATATCCAAACATATCGGATATTTTAATAATGAATTTTCCAGTATTGTTCCATTTCTTAAATACTTCATCGATGTCCTTGAAGGATGGTGAAGTTATCCAAGAAACTTGCAAGTATTTAAATTATTCAAGAACTGAGTTGTTAGACAATACCACAATCAAATCATGGCTTCATTATCTTTTGAATTATGAATTTTTGTTGATGGTAGTTGATTATAAAAACGCTGTGTAAAACAAATACTGTTGATATACAGGGTATCAGTTTGAAAAAGTAAACAATATGAGGAATCTAAAAACAGGTCAATTTTATTTACAAGGGGGACATTCAAGGAATATTTGTAGCCTTAGAATTTTAAATGGGAAGGGGGGTCAAGTGGCACATCATTTTGATTGGCGTTCAAATGTTTTTCGAAAAATGGCGTTCTATATTAACAGAAGTAATTATTAGAATTTGCCTATACTGAGGTGCATGGTTTGATCAGAACTGGTTAGAATATTAGATGGTACCTATCCAACCCTTTATTAGGGGTAACATTAAATGATGAATTTTTGATTCTCATCGCAGAAATTTCACAGATTTCCTTCCTTTTTTGCTACTTCTGCTGTAAAAAGTTTCGGTTTCCAGGTTTAGCAAATTTGAACGATGTGGTAGTGTGAATACAGTTTTATCTGTTGGGCTGTTTAGTCATTTTCCTTAATAAGTGTATAAAAGTGTAAAAATGGTTTACATTCTTCAAGAAAGAATTGAAATTATTGTAATTTATGGAGAAGTTGGAAAGTACGCACGTCTTTTTAACGAAAGACATCCAAATTGTAAGTCACCGGTATGTGCTTGATTTGGTGAATAAGTTTTTCGAAACTGAATCAGTGACAAATGAAAAAAGAAATAACCCCAGAGTACTAAATGAAGAAGCTCAAATGGATCTTTTGGGAACATTTGCTGCAGAGCCCACGATATCACCACGAGCTCTCCACGAGCTCGCCACGAACTCCTTACGATTAGTATCAGAACAGACGGGAATATCACGCGAGACTATAAGAAAAGCTTTGAAAATGCATAAATTTCATCCATATCAAGTGCAGATTTTTCAAGAGCTCCACGAGGATGATTATGACAGAAGAATAGAGTTTTGTGAAACCATGTCTCATCGAGTCAATACCATCCCTATTCTTCTGTTAAACATCTGTTTCAGCGATGACTGTTAATTTTTTCTGAATGGCAATGTTTAGACAAAATTGTCACCATTGGAGTGACGATAACCCACATCGTTTCTGGACATTTGGTGGACTTCCACCGTATAAAAACTTCCCACCCTTAAAATCTTCCTTTTTGTAAATAATATGAAAAATCGAAAAGAGATGTCAATTTTATTTTCAAGGGGAATAACAGGAATAAATCTATTCTACATGTGTGATTTTATTATTTATTGGTTATTTTCATTTTACAACAAAAAATCTTAAAATTTCCTATCTTATCAACTGTTAAAATTTTTGTCCATTTTGCTCTAAAAAGTAACAAGGTGCGAACTCCTCTCTATTATTTCGAAAAACTTCACCTGGAATTGACTGATGGCATGCTGCTGTAACTCGTCTTTTAAGTTCATCATTATGAGCATATTGTGATCTATGTCTCCAAAGGAAGAAATCTTAGGGAGTTGAATCTGGTGATCTCGGAGGCCATTCACTCTACCCGGTAATCTTTCGTTCAACCACTGTCGGACTGAAAGAAAATAATGAAGTGGAGCACCGTCCTGCTGGAAATATAATAGATCCTTCTGCTTAAGAACATTACCATCTTCATCAATTTGACTTTCTTGCTCGTGAGTTATAAGACGATCATTGCCAGTAAATTTTTTTTCAAAAATTAAAGCATTAACCTGTGTATGTCTTTCTTGGTTCTCGTCACTCAAAGAGAGACAACTTTGTTTATTAACACTGCCATTCACAAAAAAATATACATTTATTGCTGAAACAGGTGTTTAACAGAATATTAGGGATGACACTGACTCGATGAGACATAGTTTCACAAAACTCTATTTTTCTATCATAATCATCCTCATGGACCTCTTACAGAATCTGCATTGTATATGGATGAAATTTATATGCATTTTCAGTGTTTTTCTTACGGGCTCGCGTGACACTCCCATCTGTTCTGCTACTGATCGTTAATATTTCCAAAACTCAGTTTGAGCTTTATCATTTAGTACTCGGGGATATTTTTTTAATTTTAACCGAACCAGTTTTGTAAAACTTTGTCACTCAATCAAGCACATTCGGGTGACTTACATCACAATTTAGAATTTTTGTATGAAAAAAATGCCACCCTTCGGGCGCACTTTACAATCTTCCCATAACTTGAAATCATTTCAAATTTTTCTCAACAAGTTGAACTGCATCAATAATACTACTACATCATTAAAATTTGATTGAACAATTTTTTGCTAAAAACAGAAGCTTTGTACAGTTGAAGAAGCAAAAAAGGAAGGTTATCTGTGCTGACTTTCAGCGATGAGAAATAAAAATCCATTATTTAATAAACGCAACTTAACTACCGTCTACATTTTACTATTAGATTATTTTTTAATATAATTTTTTTGCAGCCAATGGCTATAATATGTTGTCCCTGATGAATTTTAACTCATTCATAATAAGCAATAATTGACTTTTTTCATGAGTATTCAAGAGAAACTATAGGTGTACTATACGGCTAAAATCAGAATTTGATGGAGACTCCAGAAATTCATTGATACATTTTGGATCTCGTTCAAAACAATTGGCGTCGCGACGCCCTAACGGATGACGCCTAGTGATGGATCTCCACCAATGAAATATATATTATATACTTACTCTATATAATATATATATCTATGATCTCCACCTGAATAAAATACGGACCCTTTACATCAAAATTATCTGCTTTTACGAAATATTTGCCAACGAATTTTTTTATGGGTCACCCTGTATATACTTCGATTCCAAATTGACATATCTATTCACCAATTGAACCTAAGTATAATATTTCAATTAGTTTGGTATCGAATATGAAACTATACCTATATTTACTAAAACTTGGAAAGTACCTGATTTGTATTGAATGCATTGCATAGCAACCGCTTAATTCAGAATAGTAGTGCCCCGCCCAGACAAGAAAATTTGATACAATCTCAACTACTTAATGAGAAAATAAACATTGTTGCATTTTATATGAAATTTTTGTTTTGTTTTATTATTAATATGACACTGTTAAATGCTATGTAATTTTCTATTGTAATCATTATCAAGGCGATAAAAATGAGCAAGTTGTATCATACCAAAACAAAAGATAAGGGAATGTCTATTCATTACTATATAGGTCGAATGAGAAATTAAGATCATTTTTAATTTTTCATAAAATCGAAGGTTTTCAACATAAAGGTGTAAGCTTAGTCTTCTACCATGAAAAAGCAGAAATCGGAACATTTCTCTCTGAGGCAGCCCGTGCGGCCGATTCCTGAAACTCTGTCACCGAGTTGGAACCCGTCCAGCAAAAAGCTCACGACATAGCTGCGAAGATACATCTGTAGCTACATAAGGATAAGCCAATGCTTGGGGTCTTCTTCAAGACCATCGAAGACAACGGCTTATCCAAAAATGTTACCTTTGCTTTCCTCAGGTCAAGTGGGCTGAAGTCGAAGACCGAGGGATTCATATTGGCCTGCCAGAAAGGCCCTAGACGTAGAGGGTGTGGTTGATCTCTGGAGACCATAATGCATTTCTCGTCAGCCTCTCAAGCTTATACGGTCTCAGCCTATATCCGCAGATATAACGCGGCGCTGCAAGTGTTGTACTACCATCTACGACACTGTTGCCTTGTGCTCCGGGGTATAGTGAGTATGTTATGGAGAATGAGAAGTGCCGATTCTATTGGAACTACTCATTCCCCACCCTCAGGCAAATACAAGCTAATAAACCTGATGTAGTCCTCCTCTATCATCAAAGTAGGACGATTTTCGGCATAGCGAAACGAACATCATTCGAAAAGAGGAGAAAATCTAGACTGAATACCGAGACTTATTCTTTGAACTCCTTGGCCTAACGAACCCGCCCCGCATGATATATTCCAGGATTATTTCTCCCAGGAACTCTTCCTTGAAACCTTCCACCACCCATTACTTCATCCAGTAAGGCATCATGACGGACGCTCCATTGATTTGCCAGGTCTGGTGGTCCGTTGTTGTGCGACCGACCCATCTCCTTCGAGGAGCCCGCTCCAACTATCCTCAGTCCATACACATGTCTCTTGCTTAGTTTGATTTTGTTTATTATTATTTCCAAGCGAATCCCGTACCTCGTGACGGAATTCTGGCTGGCGGTGTTTTAAACATTCATTATTAACTTTTAGTGGCTGAGTGGGGTGACGCCCGGAGCACTTATTATTAATTTATTTATTTATTTATAGAAAACATACAGGACTAGCCTAATTACATGTTTCCTAAATAAATACTAAGTGTTTTCATTGAAGGAATTATAAAGATAGATTCAATAAAGAAAATAAAAGATAGTAAAAAAAGGAGAATAATAATAGAATATGATAAATCAAAAGTATGATGGACAGCAAGAAGAATGTTGAATTGAAATTTATTTTGTGAGCTGACTACGACTACGAATATACTAGAGAGCGCAGGGATTTGGCGAGAGTATAGAAGGATTGATTACAATTTATCAGTTGATATACGTCTAGAAAAGTACGTCGAATACGCCACTGAAGATGACTGCCGCAGTTGCATTTGAAACGTTTGGAGATTTAAACCAAAGAAGACCACGGCAAAACCCGGAAACCAACCAAAACAATTTATTTTTAATCAATAATTGCTAGACCAGTTACTTCATTTTTGAATTTATGGAGGGAAATATAAAAAAAAACTAGTTTAATGGTTCCAGCATATTTGTTACACAAAGATAGTATGTTTCCAATCAGAGAAGTTTCTTTGGTAATATGGAAAAGAGTGGATTTAGGGCGAAGTCCAGGAGTAGGGATATATAATTTTATTTGGGACAAGAGATTCACATTCAATAAAGTTTTTGAGGAGCTTATAAACAAAGGATATTCTATGGAAACATCTTTGATGTTCCAGCCGAACTATGTTGAATTCATCACGGATTGGTTGAACCGATTCACAACCAAAATTAATTTTATATTTCTTATAATAGATCCATTTGAGGAATTGATTTTGAACAGTTTCTAAGATCTTCATATTTTTTTTCAAGGGGTCTCAAATGATTGAAGCGTATTTCATACGACTCCCAATCAGGGTAAAATAGAGATATTTGAGTGATTCAATGTTGGTGAAGTCAGTAGTAGATCTTTTGAGAAAACCCAGCATCTTCATTGATTCATTTGATCAATTTTATTAATTGTCGATTAGCCAGCAAGGCCCTAACGACGTCGCTTGATCTTGTCCATCTCTCGGACAAAAATCTCACAGGGGCTTCCCTTTCCCCAAAACGAGAACCACCTGCATGCAAGTCTGTTTCCCGCTTTGAATTATGAGAGGCTCATTTTTCATTGTTTGAAACCACCTTACGCCTAAATTCCTATTCTGGTTCAATTTTATTTCCTACAACAAAATCTTGATTTGAACATGGAAAGTTTTAGGAAACTGTAGTTTCATAATTTTCAGTTTAGGTCATCTCGCGATTGCAGAACGAGCCCACGCTCCTCGGATTGAGGCTATGTTTGCGTTCTTCACCCACGTGTTGAGAAATACTCGTTTTTCTTGAGTTGTCAAAACTTAAATTTTATCTCCGGATATGTGACTTCTCTTCCAGGAAAGAAAAAGTCACTGGTATTTGCCTCAGCGAATGGTTCTATTTCCTGCATGGGACTCGAACCACTCTCACCGGCGGCGTCAAGAATTTCCTGGGGGTTAGAAAAACTCTCTTAGATGATCCGTGTGTTATCGTACTGACAATTTCCCCTGTGTGACAATGTCCGATCACGTGTAACCGGCATCGTTTCCTAACAAAAAAGTGATTTGGACTGGGATGGCCCAAAAGGAAGGAAAATGACTGATAATCGAATTCGTGATCCTACAAGTAATATTATTATTATTAAACATAAATTAACTGTGGACTAGGTCCTATAAAAGACTAGCAAAATACAAATTTACTGTATAGAAAGAAAAACTAATTCCAGGTATCGAAGATTCGGTTGGTTAAGAAATGTTGACGTTGTTTCGACTTAAAATTTTCCTTTTTCAATTTGAATTGGTGTCCTCGTAGACGACTATCATGGTTTTGAATAAACAAGCTGCTCAGATTTGCGTAATCAAATTTCATAACTCTGAAAGAGGGGATGATATCTCCGCTGAATCTACGCTGCAGGAAAGTAGTTAGGTTTGCAGCCTGTAGTCTTTCTTGGTATGTAGCTCGGGTGTTTGAAAAAGTCTTACGTGTAGCACGGCGCTGGACGTTTTCTATCAAATTTTGATCACTTATTAACACTGGGCTCCACACTGGTCCAGCATACTCGAGAAACGGGCGAATATCAGTTTTATATAGTTTTATAGAAGTTTTAAACGATACGTGTGTGAAAGTCTTGCGAACAAGGTAAATTAGGTAGTTTGCACGTTTACAAGTTGCAAGGATGTGACTGGACCAGGTGAGGTCTGATGTAATAGTGACAACCATGTCCACATGAGATGAAACTGTTTTTAGAGGATTTCCTTGCAGTGTGTATGGGAGGCATGGATTGTTTTTACCAATATGGAGAACGACGCACTTTTCTATGTTCAGCGGGAGAAGCCACTGAGTGCATCATCCATGAATTGAGTTCAGGTCGCCTTGCAGAGTAACGTGATCAATCAGTGGGTTAGAGTAAATATTCGTGTCGTCGGCATAGAAGGACCTGTGGCTTTGGATGTGGTATGAAATGTCACTTGCATATATCAGGAATAGAAGTGGACCGAGAACAGATCCTTGGGGTAATGTCACTTGCATATATCAGGAACAGAAGTGGACCGAGAACAGATCCTTGGGGTACTCCACTCGAGACTGCTGTGTCGGAGGAATAACACTTTCCAAGCCTAACTCTGAAAGTTCTGTTCGACACATAATCTTCAATCAACGAGTTGAGCTTTCCACGAATGCCAAAGTTGTCTAGTTTGTACATAAGTCTTCTGACTGGAACTCTATCGAAGGCCTTTGCAAAGTCTAGATAAATTATGTCTGTTGGAAATTTTTGGTTGATGGTGAGCGTCCAGTCGTTCATATACTGTAGCAGATTTTTTGTTGTCGATCTTTCTTTAACAAATCCGTGTTGTTCTGGTGGGATGATGTGGTGGGTTGTTATAAATGTAGTCATTGCCTCGGTGATAATAGCTTCCATAACCTTTGAAAGAACGTACAGTAGACTGATTGGTCTGTAGTTTTTAGGACATAGCTTATCTCCCTTTTTTAAAATGACTGTTACTGATGCAGTTTTTCAGGAATGTGGTAACCGTGACATATCGAAGTAAGCAGTCATAATGAGGGAGAGAGGGATGCTTATGGTGTCGACATTGCGTTTAAGAAGGTAGGGGCTCAATCTGTCAATACCAGGTGAGAAGTGAATTTTTAGTTTCAGTTTATGTTGCTTGACAGTTTGGGATGAGAATACAACATTTGATAAACTTTCTCCCAATCAAACGGCTGATAGTATGAGCTTTTGATCATTTTTAGGTTCATGAGTAAACGAAGCAGAAAACGCCTGAGCAAACGCCTGAGCTAACATATCTGCAGTTTCAGAGTCAGAAGAGCAAATAGTACCATCATTTTTTTTCTTTGACAATGAGTTACTGCATTCAATTGGATAGAAGCTGCTATGATCAAGCAGAGTGATCCGATATGCCTATTGGAGAAAAATATTTTGGTTCTGTAACTAGCTGCTCATTATTGGTGAAAATGAGGTCCAAAATAGATGGTTCATTGTTAGTACGGTACCTAGTCGGCTCGCGAATCAGTTGGTACAGGTTAGAGTCTGCTACGAATTGTGTAAAGTTTCTCACTACACTGTGTGTATCAGGAATATGTGTTATGTGCCAGGGAATATCTCGAAAGTTGAAGTCTCCGGTGATTACGAGGTTTTCTAGTGTAGATAAATGATCTAGATGCTGGAATAGTGCGTTGGTTGCTTCAAGGCTTGAATCTGGTTGCCGATAAATGCATGATTTATTAACGTTTAGGATGTTTTTGGATAGCGTTAGGAAAATTGCTTCGGTATACAAGGCTTCTCGTTGCCTTTTGAGATCGCGAATATTCCACCGGACTTTCCAACTCGGGATATTTAAAACGATGAGATGTACTTGTTAGCTGCACTCCCTGAAAAGACAGCGGCCGCAGGAACGGTAAAGAAGCGCAAATCTACCCCACGGGATTCAAAGAAAGTGAGGTCGACAACAGCAAAGCTGAAGTCTAATGATGGCTTGACATGTTGGGAATTTAAACGAAAAACAAGCTGGCTTCGTAAAAATCCATGTGGGTCCGCTCAGAGAACAAGTACTTACTCCTCCACAACTTATCTTATCTTATATTCATTAGTACCTGACCTTTCTTCTTCGCCGAGGATTTTTTGTTTTCGTGAAATACCGAACATTGCGAAGATGAATCCAGTCTATGTCAAAATCCACGTGGATAATTTTCAGTTCTTTTTGACTTCCTTTCTTCTTCATTCTGTGTCCCTCCGAGAGATCACACTTTTGGGGAAAAACCCGAAATGTATCTAAATCCCATCGCTATTTTATTTGTTTATTATTTATTACTCCAGCATTGACAGAATTATAACAGAACCAAAAAAATATGTTCTTGTGATAGAATCGTGAGTAAAAGGCGTTTAAACCGCGCGTGCGTCAAAAACCCTGCATGGGCACGCATGTATCTGAATCGGCCTTAAGACAATAATGATTTGCTAACACTTTCACAAAATGGCCGACACTTCTTGCTAGGCTTTTTCAGCCTGAAACATCTCCACGTGATTTCGGCCAACGACGAATCAATGTTCTTTCTCGAAGAAACACCGAATCGAAGCTATTCACTTTCTTGAATTAAAATTATATTTCATAAAAACGTGGATAAAGTTCGGGAAACGCCCTGTTTACCGCACAAAAGACAAAGTGCCCGTTTCAGAAAGTTGACAAATTTTTACTCCCTTTTGGAAAATACAGAAAATGTCCCTCGTATTCCTTTTCTCCACTGAAATATTTCAACACTTCACTTTCCTTATTTTAACGGTACCCAAATGACCTAGCAAATATAAACCCAAACGAATTGTTTTCGTCGATTCGAATCGAGAGCTAATCGAAATTCACCTGTATGAATTTCTCTAACTTGAAATCTAATTCTCGTTCAAAATCTAATCTAACAATAATTAACACTCCCGAATGCAGTAGAATACTAGTAGTTCTTTTCCCTTGTGTCTTGACTATCTTTCAACTTTATAGTAAAAAACATTCCCTAGTCATCGGTTTGTTTGTGCTGGCATTTGCAAGTCAGCAAGGTGAGGACACATCATAGAAACATTACACCGGATTGCCATTCACCGACGTATGAGTTGAGACATTGAGGAAGTGCTGATATTGGAATAGACACGAGTCGGTATTACATGCAAATTCTTATTTTTCGATAATTTCTTGAATTTCAAAGTCAATGTAGCAATCTGGATTTCTTATGTACTGAATGTTCCTGAATGTTCGTATATAATAACCTTAGAAATGAAAAATTAATCAATGAAGGGAAAATTATTTTATTAAAAATTAGTTTCGTATTTGAATCTGGCTTGGTTATTGGGTTACGGGACAATATCAGCTGGACTGTTCACTTCATCAATATGGCTTAGGCTACTTAAATTTACAATTACCTACTGAACTGTACCAAGATCATCTAAATCAGACCATCGCCTGATAGAAAACTGATTTCCCTACCTTAAGCTTACAAAAACTAAATTACCTTCTGTACCGCAACTAAGTCTACACAGGCCTTGAATTCGAACTTCGGCTTGAGAATAATTGGAGAAATTCTCCTATTCGTATACATTTTTGCGATGTTACGCAAAAAAATCAAGTGAAAATCATTCTACGTGACAGTACGTTTGAAACGTACATTAAAAGTATATCGTACCTATATTTGAATCGGCACGAACAGTGATTGGAGTGATTAATGTCACATTGATACTATACTATTACTACTTTTTTCCATTTATTTTGAATTTTCAAAGTGTCTTAATCTGTAGGTACGTAGTCCAATTTGCAGCACGAACATTTTGTAGGCAAGAATTCGAAGCGTTGAAAGATTAGCAGACCTCACTTGCTAATGTCATTTATGGTGTTTTATGGGGTTTCAAGCCAATTTCATCAAGTTAAAGTTTTTAGGGGTTATCTGTGAATTGAGTAAACTCACCTGAAATAGTTCTTGATGCTACATCATTCATAGTAGATTCTTTACACTTTATGTAAGACGCACTCATTTCACAATATACTCCATTTGATGGTGTTTCATCAGTTTAGTTCAGTTAGTTTTAGGGCAGGTTTTTCAATGTAGGTACTTTAACTTCGAGCTAAATTTAACTCATGGTTAGAATGTGAGTCGATTCCTTCATTTAGCAAATATCATATTCATTCTAACCACGAGTCAAATTTAACCGGGAGTCAAAGTACGCTAAAGGCTGAAACACAATGGAAGTTTTATGTTTTTAGTTTTAATTTTCATGATTTTGAATATTTTTTTAAGACGAAACTATCATTGTCATTATTATTCTGATCACGCCTCATAAATAATGTGGTTGGTGAAATTCAAGCTTCATTCTTCAATTCTGTTTTGCATCTTGTTTTATTTGTAAAATTGATATTCAAAATCCCAAAACTTAAAACTTATTACATAAAACTTCTATTCTGTCTACGGCTTAACACGACATTAATTAAAAACTGGTCCTGAGTGATTCAAACAATTTCCTCAATTGTCATTAAACTATGAAACCTTGATATGGTGATTTACTAACAAGAAGAAATATATCATGCATTCATTGAATATTCAGTAATGTTTTTGCTTGTATTTTGTCAACAATTTTAATGGCTTCCAAAAAATTTCTTTTTTGCTCAGTTAACACCAGTTCCTGCGCCATATTTTGAGTACCAGATCAATTTTATCGTTGAGGAATTTTCATGATGTCAGTTCCCATCGGCATTATTATTTGTCTATGCTTGTTGTTTTGTAGTGATTGTGTGTTATGGAGAATTCTTCACACTGAAGCTTGAAAGGACTCACTCGTTAAGTATTCCCCATCAAGTCAATTCCTACATCGTTTCGATTGGTGCTCACGATGTTATCTGAACATTAAAGGATTTCAATTATTGGTGGGAACCGAAAGATACAATCATTTTTAATTATTTTATCTGAAACTTTTCTTTCATGAACAACATTAAAGTAAACCAAAAAAATAATAGAAAATGTGTGAAATCCTGTTTCAACATCATAAAACAGAAAGACTCGTAAACTTGCTCGAAAACTTGAACATATTTATGGGGTCACAAGACCATCCTGAGCTACGTGACGAGTAGGCGTGGAGATCACCTACGGTGGCGGTAGTGTTTTGTTTTCAGCCCTGAAGTTTGTAACAGTAGCGTCCTGAAAAAATGACATTTGGACTTATGATTGGAACACATCGACACTAATTATCACCAACAAAGATTTTTCAGATGTGTTAAGTGTTCTACGTATCTAACTTTTCTATATCTTCTCGTCTGTTCTTAATATTTTGCCTCGCAGTCTTCATACTCAGTTACATAATTTCCTGCTACCGTCCTTTGGATTTTCCAAAGGACTCTGTAGATTTTTTTTAATACCACCTTCATACCGAGTTCTTAGTGTACTGATCATAGAACCGATTTGCACCTTGCATTATTTCATTTTGGAAAGACAAAATTTATTCCATTCTCAACCTCCACAAAGGTTCCAAAAAGTGCCGTGCAATTGTTTTGGTGAATAATGAAATATTATAATTGCTTAGTTACTCGTATAAGGAATGGGTAAGCTTTTAACTTCCAATGAAGCTAACTTTTTGGCGAATGCGCGCTAAGTAAAAATTCAGTAAACTCCACCCAAAAAGAACAAATGAAAACAATGAAAACTGTGTTGCAAAACAATGTTCTATAATCAATTTTGACATACAATTCATATTTTTTTGATGTTTTAATTTATTTTATTTAGTAATTCCTTCAGTTTTGAAAGTACGAACTATATACACCGTACTAATCCCCAAAAACGGAGATTTGTATGATCCAAAGAACTACAGACCGATAACATGCTTGAATGCATGTTATAAGATGTTTACCCGCATCTTACACGTGTTACTCTCCGCACTTGATCAGGTGTATGATATATGAGCAAAAAGGGTCAGAGAACCTGCTTATTGGCAGATGTGTCACGCACGACTCCGCGCAGAATAAGCGTAACCTTTCAATGATCTGGATCGATTATTGCAAGGCGTTTTATACGTGTTGGAATACTTAAACAAGCAGAACCATTTGAAGTTTTATTGACTAGAAATAATACACTTCTGTATTCAATGAGACCAAAATAACGAAAAAGCATAAGACATTTGTTTGGCGTAAACAATACATTAAAAATGAAATGAAAACTATTGATCATTTTTACCGCGCTCTTCTTCTTCATTTTCTTCAGTCTAAGGCACTAGGTAACATCAGCCACAACAAGAAGGGTCAGAATGAGAAGTTGTCGGGGAAAATACAATCATTTTAACACTCCCACTTATTCGAACTGGCAACAACGCCTAATTTTTCTCTTAAATGAGAAAATTGTTTTTCTGCTAACTGTTCAGATGATTGTACAAATTATAAGTCTATGTCACCACGCTCACACACTTCCCGAGTAAAATGGTATTGCACATGTGTTTGGATCGTTAATGGTATTCTGAATTGTCGCGGAATGAGTCGCCATTAAACATGAATACGAAGCTACTTGTAGACCGATACACCCGGCATAAGTGCAACCTCTAAGATCACTCACACTGCTCCCATACATATAATCCCATAGGGCGCATGCAAATCGGACACCAAACAGGTAGGTACCCTTTGCGGTCAGTTTCCAGGGATTATGAAAACTGCAATTTGGATACCGAAGATTTGGGCGTAGCCCATTTCGGCCCGAGATGGCAGGTACCGTGCATAAAAAGAGCCCATTTCGGCCCCAAACACAAAATGTATCTATTTTAAATGTACCCATTTCGGCCCGGAGGGTTTAACGGTGGACTAGTAATTAGGTACCTAATTAGAATTTTAAATCTAATGCGTTCACAAGATCTGTAACTATACACAGAGAAATAACAACATAAATCATTCAATTTAAATAAATAACATTTAGATGAAATAACATTATTAATGAATAACATTTGACAATACAGAGGGGTGGAACAATTTGCAAAAAGGCGAATCTGTCACCAAGTTAGTTCGTTCAGGAACAATCGAGTCATAAAAATATAAAAAATCGTCTTTTTGGTCGTCGACGAACATATGGTCTAGTTTCTTTAACATGACATTATTGTACTATGATATATTTGTTTTTTAATGTTATTTTTGTATGTGTTATTTATGTATGTGATATTATGACGTGATATTTTGTATCTAGTTTACCTATCGTTGTGGGCCGAAATGGGCATTTACCCAAGCTCATTAAAATTCATCTTACCTGGTATTTCACATTTTCGGACCGAAATGGGCTACGCCCGAAGATTTAATTACGATTTAAGTACGTACTCTAATAATGAGGAACTTTTGTCTCTTGTTAGTGAACATATGTTAGAAATTTATTGAAAATGAAATGAAAAAAATTCTAATTGCAGTTTCTCTGCCCTTTATTAGAATGTTCATCGCCGACGACCAAATAAGACGATTTTTTATATTTTTATGACTCGATTGTTCCTGAACGAACTAACCTGGTGACAGATTCGCCTTTTTGCAGAACATTCATCTACCATCACTCGTACAACAACTGCTTGTGAGTCTTTTCACAGTAATTTTAACAACTCCATATATGCTGAACATCCTAACCTATTCGTTTTTGTTGAAAAACTGAAAGAGAAAAACCGACACATATACTAAAATTCAAAGTCTTCAAAAACCTATACAAATCCATGACAGGAAAGTTAAAAAAAGACAGACATTTATTGAATCAATGATTATTAAATACCAAAATAAGGAAATCAATAGGCTACACTTTATTAAATGTTTGTCATTCCATTGTAATGTCAATAAATAAGATATTTAGATTCAGATATTTTGTACAATTAATGCAATCATAATACAATAATAAACATATTTTCGTATGCTTCAAAATAGTTTTGTATTATTTACCTATTAACCTACCCAAAATTATAAAAATGACGAATGAATAATAAGGCTCGGTGCCCAGAATGTAATTTTTGTAATGGGGACCCAAAATGCATGTTGAATTAGTCCATTTATTGCCTTGGTGCCCAAAATGCAAACTCCCATGCCATAACCAAGAGTTTCCTTTAATTACCTGATAATCCTTTTAACGGCCTGCCAATGTTCTTCTCGGACATTACTGAGCAATTGACTCACTTTATTCACAGCAAACTCAATGTCAGGGCGTATAAGACATGCCAGGAAATAGTATTGGCCATCTGAAAAATTTTGATTTTCTTTGCTTCCCTGTTTCTTTGAATCTCAAGGCCTACAAATTGGGTGGCTGGTTCAATTGTTATCTGAAATGCCTATTTATTTCTTTCTGAGATTTTAAGATAGAAGGTCATCATCCACATACAGCGTTAGGAAAATAAAATCCTAACAAAGACACAACTGTCACTAATAATAGGGGCAAAGCTGAAATTTTTCAAGAAATCCACAAATTTCATATTTCAACACCGTGGACTTTGCTTTAATCCATATAAGCTACTATGCAGTTGACATACCAAGTTTTTGTGACATTCAATTTCATAACCAGGGTCTTGCTTCACATACAACTTTTCTTGAAGGTCGCCGTTAAGGAAAGCAGTCTTGACGTCAAAATTAACTATCTCAAGATCATCTTTGGCTGCTAATGTCACTAAAACTCTTATCGGCTCGTAAAGGAACTACAGGAGCGAACGTTTCCTCTCTCTGAGTGAAGCCTTCAGCTACAAGGCGGGCTTCGAATCTGTGTACTCTTCTGTTTTCAATGTGTACACCCAATACATCGCTTATTTTCTGGCAGTGTCATTAAACTCCATGTTTTGTTTTCCTGTAGAACTGACATTTTCTCTTTCATAATATTATTCTTCTCGTCAGTCGAAATTGCCAAGATATATGTTAATATAAAATACATGTTATACCATAGTTATGTAAGAGTTACATAACATTTATTGTACGTTATATAATATTTGTCAGTTTGTTACGTGATATTTACTTAATAAACTTATATAAAATATATGTAACGTAGTTACATCAGTGTTACATAGGTTGTATTTGTGGCGAACATTTCGCCATGACAGAGACGTAAATTTTACATAACATGGTTACGTAACAAGTTATATTAGTAATGTAACATTTATGTTAATTTTACGTTATTGTATTTGCTGGGATATATATACTAGACAAGTAATATTCAACACATTTATATCAAAACATATTTGGATCATTATTTTGAGCATAAGCAGTAGACGCAAATAATAATTTTTGATGAGATGTTCCAAATTATGCAAAATTTGTAAGAGAGAATATTAATATCAGACGTCATGATTGTAACTGCAACAATTCAAAAGTGATATCAAATCCTGTCTCCTTCCTCTTCGTTCTCGCGATGTTTCCTGAACATAGGTTTTCTGACTGGTTTGAATCTGAAGATAAAAAAAAAGATCTGCGTCAAACCAGCGCAGCGTAATGATTTCGAATACAATCCTTAGAATCCTGTGAACTGAAATTTTTGTTCTGTCAACATTGTTACGATTATATTTTATAGAGATTGGGGCTGATTGTTTTACATCATTATTACCTAATAAGTTTTCTGCAGTATCATTACCACAAAGTGTTCTTCAAAGTTTCGCAGTCACTACTTTGAACATAATGAGACAATACAGGGAGTCACCATTTTTGAGAATTGCCGATCTCCACAATACCATTTAACCTTCAAACATTTCTGTGTTCAATCGAAACATCCAGGCCGAATTCTCACCCTGCCAGTTTCAATCCTCCACGTCCCTGATATGTGGTACATAAGTGATATAGTGATATCATTTTTCAGTTTCCAAAGTTGGTTTCCATACCACGAACACAGATACAAATTACACCCTATAATTCAGCAAATGCTAAGAAATCAATTGTATATCAAATATGCATGCATAGAAAGAAACATATAAAAGCTGTCCCCAATTTCCATTCGCATTTATTTCAATTGAGTTCTGATCGAGATGACTTCTGGCTATCCAACCAACTTTTTTCATGCAAACGAAGTCCTAAAGAAAGTATCTGGAATATGGCTTCCAGGAAAAGAATACCATATCGTTTTCAGGGCCCTTCAACTGGTCTACGTATCATTCTTTTATGGAATTGGCACCCTCCTAACAATCGCCGAGTACATGATGCTGAGAGAGGATATGAAAGAAATCAGCAAACTGGTCAGCGACCTTGGGATTCTTCTCACCAATGTCGCGGGCCATGTCAAGTTTTTCCTCTTGGCATTCGGACAAGCTAGACTCAGGAGAATGATGGACCGTTTACAGGACGAGAAATATCAGTACATCGCGATTGGTGAGAGCGATCCTGGATCTGTCCTCACGAAGGAAAAAAAAGTTAATTCCATTATTTCCTATTTGGTAAGTATACGAAGATGTATATAAACAAAATTTGAAAGTCAAAATATTTTATCATTCAACATACTCTCCTATCAACCGATAAATTTATTATAACGAACCTGCACCGCCTCTACACCTTTCAAAAAATTAATGTTGAACTGCTCTGCAAACCAGGCCTCTACACCTTCTATTACCTCTTCATTGGAAGACAATTTACGACCTTCTGAAGTTTTTTAAGTTGAGGAAACAGGTGATAGTCCGACGGAGTCAGATCTGGTGAATAAGGGGGCTTTTCAAGTAATTCGAACTCCAAATTATGGCAAACTCGAGTCGTGTGCAGAGGCATTGATATATAGGGTGATAGACCAGGTAATGACTGTTCAGAATATCAGAATTTCACCTCAGTGCAAATTTCACCGTTTTCGAGATAATGGGCATTTTTGAAATTCTGGAAAATCGCTACCTCACCTTGGATTTTTGAGTACCATATCTACAAATCGGGACCAATTCAGATATCCTTGCTACTGAAGAATACTGATGAGTGATGCTTTCAGATGTACAGAACAGTTTTTCAGAAAGTAATACCATTTTTCAAGAAATGGGGATAAAATGCCAGATTTGAGTTTCACCAATAGCATAACCACGTGTAGTTGGACATTCATTACAGAAGAATGCACATTTTGTCCAGACTTTACCATAGTGTAAAACTTGTGATAATTATTGTTAGGAGTGAAATTTCGATTATATTAGAGTGTGGTGTTATTCTGAGCTAAAATTAACTCGCTAGACTTTGTCATAGTGTATTTTATTTTTTTATCCAAGAAAGGCGAAATGATGAAACAATCATGAGTATTAACGAAACAATTGCTTAGAATCATTCAATGATATGTATGAAGTAAATACTAATTCAACGTTTTTGTGAATCAACATAAGTACACTAATAAACCACAATAACGATTATTCATCATTGCACTGAAAATATTACAATAAATGCTCGAATTGTTTTCCATTCACTCGTATGCAGAGACATCTTTTCAAGAAGGGCCTTTTCAAATGCGGTATAGCCCCCGAACCAGCGATATTCTGCGCGGCAGTGTGAATAAGCCGGCGTCTCAATTGCTCCACGTCAGTTATAGTTCTTTCAAATAGCCCCAGTAGAAAAAATACAATGGATTTAAGTCAGGTGATCTGGGCGGCCACAGGATTTGATCAAGGCGTCCTAAGCATCATCGTTGGTACATTTGATTCAAATCCTGCCAAACTCGTACGTCATAATGCGCTCGGCAGCCATCATTTTGAAGCCACATTGTTTGTCTCAGTACTAACGGTAGATTTTCTTCATTATCTTCCACCTCGATTTCCAGGAATTCTGCCTTCCAGATAAGAGTTGTGAACTCTTATGAAAACACGAGTACTTGAATGTGATGCATTCGGATATCGTTCTACATAAAGCGCAGCTGCAGCACTACTACCTCCACATTCACCGTAAATGTAGTGCATTTGCGCATATTCTCGGGGAGTATAACGTGTGTAAGGCAAATCAATAAAAAAATTAGGAAAAAACAATATCTGGTGGTAAATTACTGCTCTCAACTCTAGGTGAACGATTCAACTTGCGAACGGTCATATTCTGCGTACGCCAATCGATTCAGAATTATGAAATATACTATGTAAATTTGAAATGGAAAATTTCAACGGACAAATTTTTGATCAAACACATTAGCAACAATTCGAAAATTTTTGAATTGCAGAGGTTCCATAAAAAGCCTATGAAATCTTGAATTGACTTAGAAACGATTTCAAATTTGATGAGCATATACAAAAAAGTTTGAATTTTCCAAAAATTAATAGAAAAATCATGAAAAAAATATCTGGTGGAAAATGACCGCTCTCAACTTCAGATGAACTATTCACGAGAACGGTTAGAGATAGGGCAATTCAGAATAATAAAATTAGTATACTCTGTGAAGTGTGGCGAAAAAAAGAATGGATCGAAAAAAGTCCCAAGGGGTAGACCCCTAATAATCATGATAACCCAGATGAACTGTTCGTAGGGGATCGACAGCTGGTTAACGGAAAAAACAATTTAAAAAAAAACAATGAAAAAAAGTCAATAAATTATCTGCTTGGTCCTCTGACAGAACCTTCTTACTGAACTCTGGTAAAACCAATTACATAACATATCATACTCATCAATCAATTATTATTTAAATAATAGTACCATTGATCTTTATTACATTTCTAGGTGTATTTTTTGACTCAACCCTGTCTTTTAGGACCCACTGTAGTAAATTGTGCAAAGTTTTGAACCTACTAGAAATCTAAAGATTGCGTTAAGTTAGAACCATCTCAAATTTTATACCATGCTGAAATTCATTCTAAAATTTCTTATGGAATCACCGTACGGGGAAACACTTCAGCGGCACATAGTGTGTTCCTGTCTCAGAAACGCATCCTAAGATGCCTCGTGTGCTGTCCACCCAATCATTCATGTCGTAACAATTTTAAAGAATATGAAATATATAATATAGAATATTTACATTGTAATCAAAATATCTTGATAAGAAACTGTGATACTCATACTCACGATACCAGAAAAAATAAAGAACTTTCACTTGCTCTTCAGGTACTTGGAATTGTTCGAAAAACGCTAAATATTTATGGCCTGTACTTGTACAATTTACTTCCAAATAATTCAAAGAGTTCACCCATTCATATTTTTAAACGAAAACTAAAAAATGTTCTAATGGATCTGTGTCCGTATACAGAACATGAATTTCTAGCGAAAATTTTGCTTCGATTTCATTCTATTCTATTCCATTCTATTCCATTCTATTCCATTCTATTCCATTCTATTCTATTTCATTCTATTTCATTCTATTCCATTCTATTCCATTCCATTCCATTCCATTCCATTCCATTCCATTCCATTCCATTCCATTCCATTCCATTCCATTCCATTCCATTCCATTCCATTCCATTCCATTCCATTCCATTCCATTCCATTCCATTCCATTCCATTCCATTCCATTCCATTCCATTCCATTCCATTCCATTCCATTCCATTCCATTCCATTCCATTCCATTCCATTCCATTCCATTCCATTCCATTCCATTCCATTCCATTCCATTCCATTCCATTCCATTCCATTCCATTCCATTCCATTCCATTCCATTCCATTCCATTCCATTCCATTCCATTCCATTCCATTCCATTCCATTCCATTCCATTCCATTCCATTCCATTCCATTCCATTCCATTCCATTCCATTCCATTCCATTCCATTCCATTCCATTCCATTCCATTCCATTCCATTCCATTCCATTCCATTCCATTCCATTCCATTCCATTCCATTCCATTCCATTCCATTCTATTCTCTATGTCTAGTAAATTTAGTCAAAACAATACGATCGCTTGTATGACTATCTCTTTATACCGAATCCTGGAAAAGCTGGTCAGGATTCGGCAAAGTCCCTAAGAGCAATAAGTCTTGTCACTCAAGACTTTGAAGAAGCTAGTGGATAGACATATATTAGACTGTATATTAGGGACGGTGTGCTGCTGGAAAGACCACTGCACCGCGAACAATATGCCTACAGGACTGGCTTTTCAACGGAGACAGCACTCCACCAACTAGTAACGAGGGTGGAAAAACACGCTGGAAAATAAATAGGTACTGTTAGCGGCCTTTCTAGACATAGAAGGAGCTTTTCTTTTGACAATACCTCTATAAACTCGATCATAAGAGCTCTCAGACTCAGATAAATTAAGAACCATGTGTAGCCTGGATAGACTCAATGCTGAGGAATAGACTGATACACATCACTGTAATAGAGGAGACCGTAGTAGCCAGGGCGACCGGAGGATGCCCACAACGTGGAGTTCTATCCCCGCTTCTGTGGAATCTGATCGCAGACTTGTTGCTGGAAACACTGAACGAAGAAGGACGATATCGTGGTCTTAGCATAGGGAAAATTTAACACAACGGTTAGAGATCGCATGCAGGAGGTTCTTAACCTTGTCACGAGATGGACGGATTTGGAGGGGCTCAACAAGTCAACCATAGTAGCATTCACCCGAAGACGAAAAACAGAGGGCCTAGGACCCATGCGACTTCGAAGGGAGGACATACAGATGAAGGTGTAAGTATATATCTTGGAGTAATACTAGACTCCAAGCTGACCTGGAACCAGCACATCAAATAATAACCAAAAAAGCCAGACGCACTTTTGGAAAAAATTGCTGCACTGGTTGTATAGCATGATGGTCATGTCCTCCATTACATATGCTTCTTTGGTGTGGTGGCCTGAGATACTTCAAACAGGAGCCGCAACGAGACTAAGCAAGGTGCAAAAACTTGCTTGTCTTGGAATCACAGGGGCCATCAAATCAACACCAACTGCAGCGATGGAGACACTCCTGGGACTGCCACCTCTCCACTTTTTGGTTCAGGGCGAGACAAGGCTTGGTGCCTCCAGACTACAGATCGCACCCAACCCCACCGTTGGAACGGGACACATGAGAATCGTTATAATTGTGATCGGGGACCCGCTAGAAACAAGAACGGACCACATTCCGAAACGGTACTCCTTCAACAACCAATTAAGAGTGCTGGTGCCAAACAGAACTGAATAGAACGGCTCACTGCAGGACAATCTACAGGGGATACTCTGGTAACAGATGGATCTATGACTGAGAGTGGGCTCAGGAGTGTTCTCCAGGAATCCGAGTATTGGCATCAGCTACTCACTGGGCACCCAGACCTCTGTCTTTCAAGCAGAAGTGTACGCCATCCTTCAATGCGCAAAGGAAAATAATAGGAGAAACGTTGAAAATGCACATATCAACATCCTATTAGACAGTCAAGCGGCACTGAAGGCCTTGTGTAGCAAGGAAGTAACGTCCAAACTGGTATGGGACTGCAAAGACGAACTGAAAACTGTCAGACCTGAATCAAGTCAAAATGATATGGGTCCCAGGTCATCAGGAAATCGCAGGCAATGAGAAAGCAGACGAACTCGCATGAAGAGGATCGGAAATGCTCCCAAACCAAGGGCAGATACTATGGGTACCGAAGTGTACAATAAGAGTGTCTGTAAAGGATTGGATTAGGGACAAGCACAAAAACTACTTGGACAATGTCTCAGGAAACAAACACGGGAAAGAATATATCAAACGACTAATAACAATAGAACGGCAGACCTGTTAACGATGAACATGAGCTAGGTGAGGACCGTTACGGGACAGTGAAAGAGCACCTCAAAAAAATGGGGCAATACGACGGTGACCTGACCTGCAGACAATGCGGTAAGGATCCAAAAACCGTGAAACATATACTGTGCTATTGCGAAGCTCTAGACCGCAAAAGACAGGTAATTTTTGAGCAGCCATCTGGTGACCCAGAACTATACAGCTCCTACCGAATACGAAACCTGTACAAACTCCTACAGGGCACAAAAGTATTGAATTGGGTACTGTAACATTACAACATAGGTAAGATATAATGGGCCAGTAGGCCTAAGTGTCACCGGAGGCAATAGCCTGACCGGACCTACACAGAGGTGGAGGTTTTAGTGAGTATGCCTAATAAGGAGAGTCAAACAGTATTTATTGAGTTTGGAGACTCAATATTTCTCTGTAAAAGATTTCCTATACTTATAAAAAAAAATGGCTATTTCTTTTCACCGATGTTTTGAGTGTTAATCTATCATCAAAATAACATAATTCTTTGCTTAGAAGTTGAATGCAGATAAATTTTGGTTTGCTCATAGCGATTGATAGGAATAGATGATATCTAGAGAGTGGGTGATTAATTTGATCATTAATTGTAGAGCACGGGTAAAGATCCAAAAATCCATCTGTATACTATACAATTTTCATATTGAAATATGATAACATGTTATATGTACTGTTAGCATCATTTTGAAAATGGAATAGTGAGTTAAATTCAGAGTAAAAGGATTGAAAGGCATTGGTTGAAAATGTAGAATTAGCCCTAACGGAGTATATATAGTATAGTATAGTATAGTACAGTACAGTACAGTAGAGTATAGTATCTAGTAGTATAGTATAGTATAGTATAGTATAGTATAGTATATTATAGTATAGTATAGTATAGTATAGTATAGTATAGTATAGTATAGTATAGTATAGTATAGTATAGTATAGTATAGTATAGTATAGTATAGTATAGTATAGTATAGTATAGTATAGTAAAGTATAGTATGGTATAGTATAATATAGTACATTATAGTATAGCACCTATAGTATAGTACTTGTCTTTAATTGAAGTTAAATTATAGTATTCCTCAATAATTTTTTCTCGCTTATTGCAAAAAAATCTTGACGTATCTATCTAAAATCAACAACTGCCTGACTCCATTCCAATCTTGATGGGACTGGAATTGAACGAAGTAGGAGTTATTTGCTCGTATATGAATTTGAACTGTCGGCGATGCATATTCCAAGTGACCAGCTTACCGCGAGAATGAAAGTTACTAACAAAAAAAGGTTATGTTTGTTTTTATAAGAAGTTAAAATTTTTGTGTGAACGGTGTTTTTGGTATTAGTAATCTATGAAATTGAATAGATTAGCGTCTCAAAAAAGTGTCGATGTTACTTATGTGTGATTTTGATTCGAAAAATTCGAGTTTAAAAATGGACGATTTTCAAGATTCAGGACATAACTACGAAAGTAATTGAGACTCCTTCGATTTTTTTCCGGTGTCCTGTTCAGAAGATAAAACTACGTAAGTTCAATCACTTATGCGGAGTCCGATAAACTCACCTTAACCAAATAATACTTGAAATACATACATGATTTATTGGAACCTATGATATATAAAGAACTGAAACGAAATAAAACACAAGCAACAATTGAAATTGTAAATCGCTTCATTTTTTTTTTTATTGAAAGACAATTCTAAAAATAATAAGCTGTGTAGTAGTGAGGCTCTTATCTCTAAGCTGTATGGTCTACCAAAAATTAAAAATCCGACGTGCCGCTGTGGCCAATAGTACCATTGGGTCACCAACATATGAATTTGCGAAACATTTATCCACGCTACTACAGCCATTTTTTTTTTTAATTTTCTTATCATCACCATATTTAATTTTAAACAATAAAATATACGAGCAATTAGATGGTGTTTCAATAGGACACTAATATGCCCCGTTTTTGAAAAATTCTTCAAGGAAACACTAGAACAAAAAGCAACTGAAACTGCAAATCCCAAACCTAAGGTTAAGATACGTAGATGATACGTTCATTATTTGGAGTTATGGAACAGAAAAACTCAACGAATATTCAATTCACCATGGAAATTGATAATGAGAAGAAAATGGCTTTCTCAGTCGTTCTCATTTCTCGAAAGAAGGACGTCTGGGCCATATGCTACATAGAAACCAACATATACTGATCGATACCTCCACAATACATCAATCCATCATACATGTCGAAAACAAGGTAAAATTAAAACATTAATAGATCGAGCAAGAAGAATCTGCGAACCCCAACACCTGGAAGCAGAACTGAGAGGCCGAAACACAATGGAAGTTTTATGTTTTTAGTTTTAATTTTCATGATTTTGAATATTTTTTAACGCGAACTATCACTGCCATTATCATTCTGATCACGCCTCATAAACAATTTTGTTGATAAAATTCAAGCTTAATTTTTTAATTCTGTTTTGCATTTTGTGTTATTTGTAATTGATATACGAAATTCCAAAACTTAAAACTTATTACATAAAACTTCCATTGTGTCTACGGCTTAGAAACGCTCTTCTTTCTAACAGGTACAAAGCAAGGGATACTGATAGATTTATTAAACACAGAACAGCAAATGAAGACGAAAGAATTGATAGTAGACCGAATAACTGCCAAAACAGTTAACCAAGTAGCAGTCAAACTTACCGACAGAAGAAAAGCATTCGTACCGAAAGTGCCAAGAGTTACAGATCAAATTGGACGTGTACTAAGGAAATACGAGATTAAAACTTTTTATAAACCTTCGAAAAAACCCAAGGACCATTTGAAATCAGCGAAGGACAAACGAGGCATGCTGAGCTCTTCTGGGGTATACCTCATTCCATGTTCCTGTGGCAGCATTTAAATCGGAACCACGAAACGTTCCGTTTGAACAAGAATCAAAGAGCACAAGGCCAATTATCGGTTAGGATACACAGATAAATCTGCTGTCGCAGAATATACTCTCAACAACGTTAACTACTGACTAAAATTTGAACTCTACAACTTCTGCAACCTAGAACAGATCAAGTTCAACGGCAACAGTCACGTCGAATTTGAGCAGACCCTAGAGACGGTTAATGGGGCAATTATGGATGCATATGAATCCAGCTGCCCCAGAAAAGAAAAGAAATCACACAGTGGTACCATTTGGTTGAACGTACACCAGTCAAATCTGAGATCCGAAGTCCGCAGGCTATTCAACAAAGCCAAGCGGGACGGAGATTGGCAGGGATACACCGAAAGGCTGACAAAATACAATAAAGAAATGAGGAAAGCCAAGAGGAACAGCTTTAGGAGATTTTGTGAGACGATCACATCAAGCCCCGCAGCAGCCAGATTGTTTAAAACTATGGCGAGAGGCAGAGAGCAAGGACCAATGTCACTCAGAAGAACAGATGGTAGCTACACAGAGGATGAAGAGTAACGAGCTCTCCTCCTACTGGAGACGTACTTTCCAGGTAGCATACCATTTGAACCCGACAGATCACTGGAAGAACCAGGTAGAGCCAGACGAGAAGACTGGGAGGTAGCGAAAACCATATGCACTCCCCAAGGAGTGAAATGGGCAATTGACTCCTTCCAACCATTCAAGTCACCCGGAATTGACGGTATATTTCCGGCCCTTTTACAAAAAGGACAAACGGAACTACTGCCATTTATTATTAAAGCAACCAGATTCAGTCTGGCGCTTGGGTACATACAGAGCAACTGGAGGAGAGCACGGGTAACCTTCATTTCGAAAGTAGGAAAGAAGGACCCTACCCTCCCGAAGTCATTCAGACCAATCTGTCTCTCATCCTTCTTACTGAAGACACTGGAGAAGATGGTAGATAACTGCATTAGAACCGAGATACTGGAGGGGGTGCCATTACACCCCGAGCACCATGCATACAGGGCGGGCAGATCAACGGAAACCGCTCTATACGTGCTTACCGAAAGCATCCAGAGATCACTCGAGCATAAAGAAATGGCCCTATGTGCCTTCTTAGACATAGAGGGGGCATTCGACAACACCTCTCACGAAGCAATAAATCGGGCCCTAACGAACAAGGGAGTGGACAGAACCACATCCAGATGGATGTGCCAAATACTGGCTACAAGAACTGCTGAAACGAAAGTGGGCGATATCTGCTTTCGGATCAGAACAAACAGGGGATGCTCACAAGGAGAGGTACTATCACCTCTGATGTGGAGTCTCGTAGTAGACGAACTACTCGGAACACTAACCGGGAACGGAGTCACTTGCTTTGGATATGCTGACGACATAGTCATCATGGCTAAAGGCAAATTCGAAGGAACCCTCTGCGATCTCATAGAAAGGGAGCTAGAGACTACCAGAAGATGGTGCCTTTCTGTGGGGTTGAGAATTAACTCATCAAAAACCGCAGTGGTACCATTCACTAGAAGAACAAAGTTTCAGCACCTAAGGGCTGTTCGCCTCGACGGAGCAGACTTAGAATGGATGCAAGAGGTGAAGTATCTAAGGCTTACCCTAGACTCAAAACTACTCTTGAACAGACACGTAGAAAAGATCGTTAAGAAGGCAAAATCATCTCTGATGGTGTGCAGGAACATTGCAGGAAAAACATGGGGCTGTAACCCATCAATACTGCGATGCATGTACACCATGATAGTGAGGCATATGATCACCTACGGAGCAGTAGTGTGGCACGGCAGAACCGAACTCGCCATAATAAAGAAAAGCCTGGAGAAAGTGCAAAGACTAGCATGTCTTTGTATAACAGGAGCAATGAGGTCGACTCCAACAGCAGCAATAGAGGTAATTCTGGACCTCACTCCTCTCCGTATCATGGTGAAGAGAACTGCTTGGGAAGCAAACCTCAGGTTGGCTAAAGTCGGACTCAAAGGGACAGCACACATCCTAAGGGGCTCAACCCCCACCGAAAGTGCACACCTTGCCGATCTCCCAACTGACGAAATTACCAGAAAATTTAGTTTCGAGAAATTCTTTCGAACGGAATTAAATACCAAGAGTGGATGGAGCATAGAATCCATTCGAGCACTGGGAAAGAATAACATAACATGGTACACGGACGGGTCCAAAACTCTCGACGGAAATGGAGCAGGAGTCTTTGGGCCTCGCACCAAATACTCCGAACCCATGGGCCAGTTCCCCAGTATTTTTCAAGCGGAAATTCACGCCATAGAAAGGTGCATTCAATTCAACCTCGACAGGAAATACCGGAACAACGAAATCGCAAACCTCTCCGATAGTCAAGCAGCCATCAAAGCGTTGAGCTCATATAACATCAACTCAAAGATGGTTTGGGAATGCCTAGACAAACTTAATGATCTAGGCAGGAACAACAAGGTGATCCTCCTCTGGGTGCCGGGGCATGTCGGAGTAGAGGGCAATGAACAAGCAGAAAGCACGAAAAGGGGCATCAACGCCACTGATCGGATCAGAACCATTTGGCAGACTTGGAAAATCTTACTTCCAAGACGAACTCAATAAAACTTAAGAAGCGATGACAGCAACTTACTGGCAAAGACCTCCAGGGCTAAGGCAGGCCAAATATCTCCTCGGTAACTTCAACCGAGCAAGATCGAAGACACTGATTAACCTCAGCAAAACTAGTCTAAAAACAATCACGGGATTTCTTACGGAGCACTGCAGACTCAAAGAACACCTAAGGAAGTTAGGCTTAGAGGAGGACAGCACCTGCAGATTCTGTGGGGAACATCCAGAAACACCTCACCATATATCGATGGAGTGTTATGCTGTACATCACAAAAGATTCAATATACTGGGATCACACCAGCTGACTGTGGGAGAAATATCACGAATAGACCCCCTCAAAATCCTTAAATTCCTCAAGAAATTGGGGCTTGAGGGGCTGCTGTGAACGAGAACACCTTGAAATAGCAGAAGAAGATGGGGCACAATAGAACTTATTAGGTCGCAGCGCATCAGTCACCATCCATTTTTACCATTACCAACTTCTGCTTATTACCCAAGACTCTTAACAACAAATGTTAGATGTCAAGCAATCGACAGTGAATCGAGTAGCTGTCAAATACAAATCTCTCTTGATAATGCCAACCACTCGTGTTGGCAAAACGTCGAGTCAAACTCGTAATCAACGTCGGCCTTACAACCCAAAATGTCATCATGTAACCTATACGGGGTTGTTTGGTCCTCGGTTTGAGAAGATGTAACAGTTTTTTACTCACTCCTGTCGAACGACTAGGTACTTTCTGGATAACTTTCAGACTTACGTGATACTTTCTTTCTTCTATTATCGTCGGAGCTTCTAGAAAATGAATGTGCTCTTTTTTGAAGACGACTCATGACGAATGATGCTGAGTTACTACCACTTTTGATGTTAGGGGCACAGGGCACTACACTAAAACTCTACTTTGACAATCAAAGATATATATTACCAATGCTACGCTACCTCTGAAGTTAAAGAATAGAATGAGTAATAATCTAACTGGCACTGTATTTTCCAAAGACAACTATAAAGTATCTTTGTCACCACCTCACTGACTTGTCTCTAATGACGATATCTAACACTAGTGTCGGAGTAAGTCATCACACACATTGATCCATCTTTGTCTAACAGAAACCCACCAAGGGGTTGGCTATTCGATTACCTTTTTTTTCAGACTAACGAAGCCACCCTTCTAGCAATTAACACCACAGGCTCAGTACATGCAGATATTGAACATTATTAAAAAATCGAAAAGTTCTGAAAACTTCCAATACCTTTTTCTCCAAGGATCAATTCCACACGATAGGATATATAGGGAAATATCTGACAAATAACAACTAATTCTCTTATGGATAACATTTTGAATTAATAATTTTTGTTTATGTCATATTCTGTACAATTTCGCAAGAGCAAAAATATGAATAATGGCATGTCTTAGAGTTTTTAAGACAAAACATTTTTTCAGTTGCTATTTATGTACACCTTCGTCGGCGTCACTGGAAACATATCGACGGTCATAAATCTCAACAGAGAACTGAAAGGAAACACATTTGAGTTCACAAACAAGACATGCTACGACTTTTTGTCGTACTCGTTCTACATTCCTTTTCCCACCGACACCAAATGGAAATGCATGGTAAATTCCACCCTCATGTATACGGGAATGGCAGTTCAAGCTTTCGTCCATGCAAGTAAGTATAATGTAATGAAAATACACTAATTTATTCACACTTTCAAAATATAACTGCTAATTTACTTGAACCAAATACAGTAATGAACGTCACTACCGCTAAGCCAACTTTGTATTGTCAATTTGCTAACTGTTGAACTCAGACTGTACTGCAATTGTGTCACCATCTCTGGTCAAGGATCTCGTATTTATACTCGTAGTAAACTTCTTTTGGAACATTTATAACCGGTGATTCATCTCGATGGCATCTAATCCGCACTCAAAGTATTTAGCACCATTCTAGAAGATGTATTGCACTGTTAACAAGTCAAGTGCGATTATTACCAACAAGCGGTCAGGTCCGGCTTCAGGATCGATGTAATAGTTTTTGTGCCGTCAGCTTTCTTAGAAGAGTTTTTTGATATTGTAATATTTATTCGCTCATTAAGTTTTTCGCTTATGGATTTGTTATTTTTTTCGATTATTCATTCGTTCATTCGTTTTTTCGTTACTAGCTTGTTCCTTCTAATTTTTTCGTTTGTTTTGGTCTGACCGTCCTTCCGTCCTTTCGTTTGTATTTTATTATAATTTTTGGGTAGCTTTTATTAAACCAGGGTTAACTATCGATTAAATGAAGTATGTTTACTACCTACGCTTATCGCTGACAGCATTTCAATGCAATGAAAAATAATATTAGAAAACAAAAAAACACAGAAATTTTTCATTTTTTGCAGCTCACGATGGGCTATTCGTTGGAGTACTCAATTGTTTGAAAACGCAATTATTGATCATCGGCGATGTACTGAAGACAATTCGACAAAGGAGTCTGAGGAATATTAACATTTCGGAGGATTACTCCATTTTGCATGATGAAGACAATCCCGTTTTGGAAAAAGAATTATACAGACAGCTGAGTCATTCCACTGAACACTTAAAAATACTATTGGGGTGAGTAACCTTATTAAAATATTTCATGTGTTGAATATTGTTTGCCACTGCATATTTCAGCCATTGTAGAACAATGATTTATTCATTAATGTAAATACTGAAGGTACTGATTAAAAGTTTGTTCTTGTAGAGAATATTCGCTTCTAGACATAACTTTTTGGGAATTTTAACTTTCCACAGTATGAAATCTTTTGTAAAAATCCCGAGTTTCTGAATAAGAGCTGCAAATTAGGATGTTCACCTTCATGGGGCTGTGAATTGCTTAGAATATATTTGCATTTCATATACTCAGGTCAAGTCCTGAAGATACTGCAGATAGTATGATAACAAGAAGTTGGGCCTGTTTTTGAGCAAAAATTTACTCAAAATTGTATTTATAGTTTCGAATTTCGAAAAATACATTCATGTACATCAAATATTTTTGTCAAAAGATATAATAACGATAAATAATAGATTTTTGTTCTGACTTTTTCAGGGTACGAGATGAAATTGAAAACATCTTCACATATGTTCTACTTATACAAATTTTAGCTTCGTTATTCATTTACTCATCGTGTTTATATGTTGCCTCTACGGTAAGTTTTCACTAGTTTTTCAATAGAATTTGCATTTGTATTATAAGTAAATACCAAGCAATTTATAATCTAGAATATGAGGATTCGGAAAAAGTCAGAAAAGTTTGCCGGAGAGTAACGAACAAATGAAATGAATCATTCTGGCAATTTCGAAATACTCAACTCTCCAAATATTCGTCAAGACCAAGGAATTAAAATTCCGAATTTGTTTGTTCAATGTTGTAGTTTTTTCCCTACTTTAATCTGATTATTTCATATCTGATATTATTTATTAGCCAAATCCATTCTCAAAAAAAGGAAAGGGTCTGGATCTCTTCTGCTCGCATAAGCTTTTAAAAATGAGCTTATAAACGATCATTCCAGAAGCCAAAGGAATTCGTATTCATTCGTCGCAACACCCAATCACTACTGTTGACACCCCGACACGTGTTTGTTTCGGTCAACAATAAGTGACCATCGTCTGGAGAAAGATTAAAGTTCAATCTTCTTCTAGAAAATGGCAAATTGGGACTGAATCACGTGTCGAAGTGTTAGAACGAGTGAAGGAAGATTAAATTTGAGGTTGAGTTTAATCTTCCTCCAGAATGGTTATTTGGTGTCTGAATCACATGTAGGGCTGTTAAAAATAGTGGAGGAAGATTAAATTTAACTTTAAGATTATTCATTCTTTAGAATATGGTCACTTGGTGACTAAATCACTTGTCGAGTTATTGAAAATAGTGGAGGAAGACTATATTCGAATTTAAGCCAATTCAGAAAATTCACGTGTGGGGTGGAGCACGAAAATTTGAGATTAAGTTCAATCTTTTTCTTGGCGTCAAGCAATCTATTGCCTAAATAGCCGTTGTTTGTTTTCAGATTAAATTCATCTAGATAATTTTCAATATTCTCCGTGATTTTCCTTGCGCAATGGAGTTCAGGTCACGCCGTTTGGTTCATCTTCCGCACGGGCTGTTGCGCCTTGAATAGAAACGATCCAATTC